>CM062812.1:890097218-890697218 GCA_031772625.1 Pinus tabuliformis | reverse complement strand
AGAATTTTGTTCCATAGCTGAGCAAAGATATCCAGGAGGGATAGGAGGTAGAACACATAGAGAGGATTTGTGCACTATAGTATCCCATGGGCCACAAGCCTTACTTCTTTATAACTGGAGCCATATTTCCAGACAGAGAAAGAGAGTGAAGCAAACTCACCTTCCAGCTAGGTTTTCTCTCAAAAGGGTTTCCCAGAGCATACTTTGTGTCTTCTGTGTGTGTGTGTGATCTTCATTTTCCGTTTTCTATTTTTCTACATAATTTCCATTCACATTCATCCACTAATTACAATTAAATCTACAGATCTTAATGTTTAATAAAACTGTAATAACCTAGAATCTCATGTTTTTTTAATATAATATTATTAGATATCTATTGTGACAAGCTGTATAATGGAATATCCACGGATAGTTTATGGATCATAATAGATGCCGCATAATATTTGATTTCAGAAGAGGACCTGATGGCTGAAATACATTATGAATAATATATCTATAGGTAGCACAAGGAAGGAACCAAGAGTCTAGAACCAGAGAGTACTTGCAACTGGTCATGCATCAATATAATATGTATCATCCCTAAGGGATGCATATCCATACTTAAAGGAATGAGAAAGCATGGTTTCAAAAAATTCATTGTGGATTTATAGAAAGAAGTGCCACATGATGCCTACAAATAATTACATGCTGGGACCATGAAAAAATTAGAGAAGGTGGTGATCATACCATGGATTGAATGGTACAATATGCATCATGAAGGTAGAAAGTGTGAGGATGTCTATGTAGTCTTCATAGAAAAAATCCATCACAACTTGGAGATTAAGGAATCCATAAGTGGTGAGTCTTGATGATGCCCCCAAGGTATTCATATTAACCTCAATGGTATGATACTGACCCATATGAATAGATGTGCTAAAGTCGAACATGGGTGAAATCATCGAATTATCTGTCAATGATGAAAATTATTAGCAAATGCAAGGGAGGATACTAACATGGAAGATGGATCGCAAGTTACTAAGTACAAGATAGTGAGTGTGAATGAATGATATGATGTCAAACACTCATAACATTGACCAATCAGGGGTCAACGAGAAAAAACACTATCATTTGTAATGAATCTTGCAATTGATATCTACAAATCCCAAGGTACTATCCATTTTCTAAACAAAATTCCTAGATAAATATTTTTTATCAATGGGAATATGTTTTTGAAAGGAGGGAATTGAGGTATGGTATGCTTCATTAATTGACACAAACCATGAAATAAAAGTGTTTGTGAAGGGATAGATTTTCAGTAATCAATTGTAACAGGGATGTCCGACATGGAATGTTAGTGAACAATAAGACGTCTAACACAGGTTTAACTTCCCTTGAAAAAATAACATGACATACAAATGACATGATATCAATACTAAAGAAAATGAATGACATAGTGTAGCAATGCGGGAGGCAAAGAAGCACTCTCCATAATGACTAGAAGGAAAACCAACAAGGAAGAGTAACGAGGCTCATGAAACATCTTTGAGGAAATAAATGACCCAATTATGAGATAGATGCAAACAAGTGCTATGTTCAAGAGTGACATGAATGACTACTACCTTGATATATAAAAATAAATGAGTGTTTCCCCCCAATATTTTTTATTTTTGGGCATAAGTTTCCTTCATGTGAGCACAAACAAGAGTTGGAAAGTAAGCTCGAACATGTCTTTTTCATTTGGTTTTAATAAGATCGAAAACAGATAAAAATATATTCAATTGTTTATTTTTCATGAGTTTTTAGAGGGTATGAAAAATTAATAAAATGAAGCTTGACGAAATATTTTTCATAATATTTTAACGAGCATGAAAAAGAGGTAAATTGAGGTTTGTTGGAGAGAACAAGTGGCATCGTGGAATGCATCGAATTACTAGGATGATGGGGCAAACATATATAGGATAAAGTTGGCAAACCTATACAGGATAAAGTCCAATATGGTACTAGCGAGGCAAGGCCACTCATCATGATGATTCTCTCCAAAAGTTGGAAACAAAGGCCAAAAAAGCAAGTGAAACTGCAAAGTTGGTAAGTAAGATGACAACAAATTGTAGTTGCAAAGTGAGCATCAGCGTTTGATCAATGCAAAGCTTACAAATAATAATGTATATGTGCTAGGAAATTATAAGGACATGGCCATAAAATATACGACAAAGATATATAAGGCTAAAAAATAATTCATGGAAAGTTTGTTACAGTTCTTGGTCCTATAGAAATATGTTACGACATGGACAATAATGAATGGAATAGTTGCTAGTCTAGGATGTCCATGGGGGTAGGATACTATTTATAACATGTAATTTGAAAGTAAGAGTGGAATATGTTGCAAATTAATGGGAGTGAACCTATGGCATGAATAGAGCAAGTGGCGGTTGATAATGCAAATAGCAAGTAAAACCTAGCACTATATGTTGGTGCATGAAACTATTGTGTGGTTTAGATAAGGTTGTGTTGATAGTGTTGGACCCGCCAACATGTCAGGGGATCTCCCCGGTAAGAAGTCCCAACTAGACCTCAGACCGTTTGGTGTAGGAGTCCCAACAAGTGGTCGTACGGCATCACCTTGGTCGCGGTTGCGCACAGAGGTAAGTATGATGTCCTTGTTGGTAGCAAGGGTGTGACATGCGCAACAAGCCGAGGAAGGTGCATGAATGGTTCTAACACACGGAAAGTGGGGTGAGTGCGCCCCTTGGAAACCTGTGGAAACACGCAGCTTGGAAGGGAACACATGAGAAAAGATGTATCACAAACTGGAAGGAAGGTGAACTAACAATCCAAAGTGATGGTTAAACCAACAATGCATCTCAACAAGATTCATACATGCATATACAGAAAGAGTCTATACATACATGTGTAAGCAAACAACTACATATATCATTAAAGTAACTAAGATAACTAAAATACAATAACAACATATGCATGAAACGTGTTGTCTTTGTTATATTAAGAAGTGAAAGTTCCAAACATATAGTACAACCATGACTAACCACTAGTCCCGATAACGGAACGTTACAGTCACTGATGCCTGCTCCTCCAAAGAGATGTACTAGTTCTACACTATGGAGAAGTCAAGGCTCGTTACAATACACTCCAATCTTTCTCTAAGATACTCCTATTGGAAGCTTGACTGCCCAAAATCCCTTACAATGAGTTATGAGGTTCTATAAATAGAAAAGGGTGGAGTGATCCTGGACATTCCCCTTTGTGCCTCTTCACCTACCCTCATGACTCTTCAACTAGTACATGACTATTAAATTCAACTATCGACACTTGGACTTTCACTTTACAAGATGTTACATACAATTTGCACATGTACCCATGTGAGACAAAATAAGCTTGAGCAAGCCATGCAAGCTATCACTAAGAATTAGAAAGTTGTGGGAAGACCAACTCTTCGACATCCTCATGATGATCGACGACGGCTAACTGATGCCAAGCTTGGTCGTCCATGATGGTGTCTGCGTGCTCAATGGTGACATCTTGTTGTAAGCGAACTCTTGCCTCCATTGCATCTGGGTACACTTATATGGCTCCTCTGTCCAACTCATCTGATAACATACGCGTCATATTCTTGAGTGCAGCTGGACCAACAACATACTGATGCATAGTGTCTATGCTAACCTTCAAGTGTGTGTTGGTGACTATATGCATCAACCTGTCGAAATACATGTTTAGCTCCGATCAAACATGGTTATTGTCTTCGCCTCAGTGAGTGTGCCAATGGGTGGCATTGCATGCGGGCGCATAATGACATCCGTGCTCCTAAACACCCTTGCATGAGATCGATGACACTACTCACCTTGCCTGCTCCGTGCTAGCTATTGGGCTCAATCTATAACCTACATGGGTGCAGTTTCATCAGTCTGTGCATGTTGCACCTCTTGTTATACCTATTCCTGCTGCAACTCATCTCTCGTCTGTGAAACTCCTATTTTTCCTTGAGTTGCCACTTCAGTACTTGAAACTCCTTCTATTTTTCTCTCTCTACCTTCACGTGATCTTCTTGTCATGTTGTCACCTCATAGCCCCAAAATTCAAAGCTTCTTTCATCACAAGTGGATCTGCTTGAACTTGTAACTTTTCTCCACCTCTGTGCTGTCAACAACCTTCCAATTGCATTTTCCACATGCAGGTGTGCTACATTTTTATGTTGTTAATGGTGTTGCTCATTGTGATGTTGCTACTATTTCATCTTGATATCCTTGTCCATGAACAGCTTGATGTCTTCATAGGTAGGCGATTTTATAGACACTTGATCGACTGCATCCCTAGTTTCGCTCTCAACGATGTCTTTGACTATGCTCTCCTGGAAGTTATTGTACTTGTGATGCTAAGAGGAAAATGAACACCTGTGATACCTGGAGACATATCAACACTCATGAAAAGAAATATGTCAGTTGAAAACCAAAAGAAACTCAAGGATCAACATGCCACATACTTGTGTGACTATCTGTGAAGATTGCGCAATTTTCATGGGGAGGCTGGGAGACTCACTGCAAAAGCTACGCGAGGCATAGTTCGGGTTGTCAGGAGGCTAAATGATTACTAAAACTGCATAATGCAAAGTCTACCCTAGCCTGCTAAGGACTGAAACAATGCAATGCACACTTTCAGTCAGTAGTGACAAGCAAACCAGCAAACTACATTGCGTAGTTTCTGGGGCCAACAAGGCACTGCCTCCCAGAATTGCACAATGCAATCCTGGAGGTCAGTGTTGGGCAAGCTTTGCGCAATTTCTAGAGGGAAGGCAGAGCCTTCACTTCCAGAAATGCGCAATGTTATCTGGGTAAGGCAAGGTCTGGGCTATTCAGCCCAGACCCGCCATTGGGTGACTGAAAACATGAGAAGTCTGAATGCATGGTGATACTGAGTGTAAACAAGAGTGAATGATCATGCATGCAAACAGTAAGTGCAGGATTCAAAGAATGGGAAAACATGCATGTGTGTGAAGCGAGTCGCAGCAATGACGACCCTTGGTGCAAAAAGAGTTTCATGCATGCGACAATGGTGAGTTGCAAACGAAAATTGAAACTGTGCTTCTACAAGCTAACATAATCAAAACGAAAAAAAGTGCTCATTGAAATCAAGCAGACAACACTTACACAAAGTGAAACACAGAAAGCGACAGAAACGTAGTGTAAGACATGAGAAGCAGAATCACGCTGAAACAGCTAAGTTGGAAGTGTCGAAGACTCCTGGATGTGATGTGGGATGCCAGAGCTGTAAGATCAATGTGAGGAATGAGCTTTGCAGTGTTCGGTTCATAAGATTTTATAAGATCGAGGTTACGACGCGCATGCCACAAATCTAGGAAGAAGCGACACTTGATGAGAAGTTTCTAAAATGATCTATGCATGTAACCTCCAGATGATAAAAATAGATCCCTCAAATGTAAGGATGCCTCTTTCATGCTACCTTTTTCTATTTCGGGAAAAACAACCTATGCATGAAAATTAGTTTTTCTCGGTCCCGGAGGGAACCGGTCAACCTGAAGGCACATGCATTAGTCTGTGAGCCTGGGATGAAAATTTTGTAGTTTCTGGGTTGAGTTGGGTTGGTTGTCCCTGAGGGATTACACAATTTCTAGGGTCAACAGGTGACTGTCTCCTAGAATTGCGCAATTTCTGGACTGAAATGCAGTGGCGGGCTAGATTGCACAGTTTTATAAAGGAGGACTAACTGATTGTTCTACGCAATTCTAGAGCCCAGTAGGTTTCCCAACTTATTTGTGCAATTTTTGGAGGGAAGGTTAGTTCCTCTCCAGAATTGCACAATTTTCTGGGGGAGTGTCTCAGCCAGCAAATAGTCTAAGTCTAGAATTCCAACCTGCGGGAGGGAGACAAACAAGCTGACATACATAGGCTGGCAGGCCACTGAAACTAAGTTGAAGCCTATGTACTTGACAATGTAATACATGTTGGTAAGGATGGTTGGTAGGGAGGATCCAAAACGAAGCTAAGGAAAAATTTTGGAGGGTGGTTATAGCCGCTACAACACTTGGCGACACACTGGTAGATCTCCAGCTCTCTGCATGGACCTTGTTCATGAAAAGCAAGTCTAACACCCTCGGAAGTATTGTTCAGTTCTCTGATCATCTTGGCTTCCACACTTGCTTGATTGTAATATGTAACATGCCAAGATCTTGATCTGTCGGCACACATTCCAAGCCAAGCCAACCTAGTTGTTTCAATTGGGATGAGAGGTATATTGGTGCACAAGCGATATGATCATCAGAGTTTTAGTTTCATCTCTGGTGTTGCTCCGCTGCCAGTAGGCCTCGACAGTACCCCAACGAAGTCACGTAGGAAAAATAGCATCGCTCCACTACCAGCGAGCCTGGTTAGTACCCCGATGGAGTTACTTGCATCACCTCTCTATGCAGGAAGTCTTCCTCTTCTTTTTCCTTATTCATTTTTCATTTTTGGAAAATTTTTCACATTTTCATTTTCATAACTGTGCATAGCACTTATTCATTTCAGAGGTGGAAGAGGGATCTCGACTTATTGAGAGCAGAAGAGGCTTTTCCTTTAGATAAGTAGTTTTCATATACTTCTAACATGCTTTTTAAGGTTTTCCCCCTCACGTTACTCTACTTGACTGAGCTGACAAGGGTTAACCCAAATCAACCGACTAGAGTAGGTGACACTAGTTAGCGCGCAAGCATTGTTTTTTCACCAAGGCTCACTTTGATCAGAGCATATTTTCCATTGATGTATCATGGAATGAAGACAAAAAGTTCTTCATACAGAGGCAAGGTGACTAATAACCAAGTATTGATAATTGCACAAGTCCTCTTGTACTTTACCCAGCTTGTTTCAAGAGTCGCACACAATTTCATGCGAAACTAACCTACAAACATAAACAAGAAAACAAATGACAAAACAAAGCAAAAGCATAAGTAAATGCGTAAGAAAAGCGAGTAAGAAAACAAGCAGGCAAACAAACAAACATGCAAAGTAAGAAGCAAATATTCATGCAAGAAAAAAAAACCAAAAGCGAACACTACCATTACTGCTAAGCTAATGGTGCATGGGTCTGCTTATGTAAAGTGATACTTCCAATGCAGCCACCGGTGCATTGGTGGACTCATGTTGGTGAAGGCATGGTTCGCAAATAGTACAACTATGTAAACTAGCAAACATGAAAGATATAACAGTGAAGTCAAACACACTCCAAGTTTAAATGTGTCCACAAAACATAAGTGAGTGCAAACGCGTGACATGCAATCTGTGGACTTACCTTGGTGTTGTGCTACACTGCGTGTAGACGTTAAGTGTACACATTCTCTTAACTATGACATGCAAACAAACATGAGAAAGGTAGACCACTTATCTTGCGCAAGTGTGCTTTCTGTGTAAGATTCCTTGAATGCATGAGCGATGGGATCGTGGATTTTGAGTGGAGGAAGTGAAATATGAGTGTTAGATTGATCTTCAGTGCATACAAATGAGTGATGAGGAGCATTGAGTGTTTGAACAATTTCCTGATCAGAAGTGAAACCAACCTCAGGACAGTGAGGGCCTGACATAATCATCAGCTCCGGCTGAAGTGCCTCGACAGTCTGAGGGGTTTCGACTTCGTCGACAGATAGATCATCATAGACCAATGCCTTAGACAAATTAACAATGATTGAATCAACATCGTGATCAGATGAAGAAATAGAGAGATCATGACAACCAAGATCAGAAATTTAGGATGTTTTTGGGTATCCTCATGATTTTATGAATCACACAGAGGGGTAGATGAGAAGAAAGAATGTTCACCCTCTGCATTTTCGGAAAAAGTAGATGAAGAATCAAGTGGATTTTCAAAGAATTATTTGTCCTCTCCATTGTCAGTTGATGGACTAACATCTGGTGTGTTCTACAAATGATAAAAAATGGGTGCATCCGTAGACGGAGATACACATGCGAAGTCAGGGATGGCAGAATCACCAAATATATCAGGGAAAAATGGAGGAGGCACAAACAGAAGGGAATTGTCCTTTAACGCGGGTTGATGTTTAGGCTCCCATTCATACTTTTCATGAATGATAACACTGGTTGGTTGTGCAACACTAACTCTGTCGATGGCTTCATCCTCGTTCAAAACAGGTGTAGAGTCTGGAATGGAAGAACACAAGATAGTGCAATCTGAAGGATCAACAGAACGTGAAGACGGAGGTTGAGGTAAGACATGCATGTGACAACCCATGGGCTTCACAACCAAATCTATGTGAAAATTGAGAGAAGTGATGTTGGGAGGATGTGACAGTTGAACAGATGCATGTGCATGTTCTCACACATCACTCTACAGTGGTGAAGCTATTTGATGAGGGGACGGTAGATAGTCACTTGTGAGAGCGACTGTGTTTGTTTGTGATTGTGCAGCTTCATCACCAAAGTATACTAAGAGGGGTTTCAAATTCAACTTC
Source organism: Pinus tabuliformis (assembly GCA_031772625.1). Lineage (NCBI taxonomy): Eukaryota > Viridiplantae > Streptophyta > Pinopsida > Pinales > Pinaceae > Pinus > Pinus tabuliformis. The sequence continues at coordinate 890,688,769 of CM062812.1, read as the reverse complement.
ATCTTGGGATGGATTGATTTGTTAAGGCAATATTCAAATCTGTTCATGAGATACTGGAATTTCATCTAACTTTTCGGAGCTTCAAACATGAATAGACGGAAGCGCTCTGAAAAATCCATAGGTGATTCATACGGGGCCTTCCATTGCTTTCACATTTATCAAGTGCTTCAGGATCAAAATGGTGAAAAACAGATTCAATTAGATCGTTGAACTGCTTGAATGAGTGCACGAAGTTATGAGGCAGCGTGCCACACCATCGCAATGGGTGGTCACAAAGTGTGTGTGCGAGCAACGAATAAACCTCTGTTTCATTAAAATATTCCACGTTCTCCATTAGCACATGGAAGTCTTCTAAGTGTTTGGGCCAGGCCACCTCGCCTTCACCATCATATGTGATTCGTGACAAGTGATCCCAGAACTCCCTCTCAATGTGAAAGATATGTCCGTTGGACAAACATTTTAGAGGGTGAACTATAACAAACTCCATGATAGATGTATGAATATTCAAAACAGATTGTGAGGAACCAACATGTCATCTGTCCCTCCTTCTAGCGCCAAAATGTTGATGGTGTTGGACCTGCCAATATGTCAGGGAATCACCCCGGTAAGAAGTCCCAACTAGACCTCAGACCGTTTAGTGTAAGAATCCCATTAGTGAGTCGTATGGTATTGCCTTGACCGTGGCTGCGCATAGAGGTAAGTAGGATGTCCTTATTGGTAGCAAGGGTATGACATGCACATCAAGCCAAGGAGGGTGCATGAATGGTTCTAACACACGGAAAATGGGGTGAGTGCCCCCCTTGGAAACCTATGGAAACACGCAGCTTGGAAGGGAACTAACACAAGAAAAGTTGCATCACAAACTGGAAGGTAGGTGAACCAACAATCCAAAGTGGTGGTTAAACCAAAAACACATCTCAGCAAGATTCATACATGCATATACAGAAAGAGTCTACACAGACATGTGTAAGCAAAAACTACATATATCATTAAAGTAACCAAGATAACTGAAATACAATAACAACATATGCATGAAACGTGCTGGCTTTGTTATATTAAGAAGTGAAAGTTACAATCATATAGTACAACCATGACCAACCACTAGTCCCATCAATGGAACATTACAGTCACTGCCGCTTGCTCCTCAAAAGAGATTTACTAGCTCTTCACCATGGAGAAGTCAAGGCTCGTTACAATACACTCCAAGCTTTCTCTAATATACACCTATCAGAATCTTGGCTACCCAAAACCCTTACAATGAGTTATGAGGTTCTATAAATAGCAAAGGGTGGGGTGACCCTTGACATTCCCCTTTGTGATTCTTCACCTACCCTCATGACCTTCAACTACTACATGACTGTTACATTCAACTACAGACACTTGGAATTTCACTTTACAAGATGTTACATACAATCTGCACATGTACCCATGTGAGACAAAATAAGCTTGAGCAAGCCATGCAAGCTATCACTAAGAATCAGGCAGTTGTGGGAAGACCAACTCTTCGACATGCTTGCGATGATCAACGGTGTTGAAACGACACCAAGCTTGGTAGTCCGTGATGGTGTCTGCGCGCTCAATGGTGACATCCTGCTGTAAGCGAATTCTTTCATCCATTGCATCGGGTACACTGATATGGCTCCTCTATCCAACTCATATGATAACATGTGCATCATCATCTTGAGTGAAACTGGAGTAGAAACATACTAATGCATAGTGTCTACACTGACCTTCAAGTGTGCGCTGGTGACTATGCACATCAACCTGTCAAAATACATGTTCATCTCCGGTCGGACTTGGTTCTTGTCTTCACCTCGGTGAGTGTGCCAATGGGTGGGATCGCATATGAGCACATAATGACATCCATGCTTTTGAACACCCTTTTAGGCAATCGATGACACTGCTCACCCTTCCTACTCCATGCTAGCTGTTGGGCTGGGTCTATAACCTACATGGGCATAGTTTCATCAGTCTTTGCATGTTGCACCTCATGCCGTACTCGTTCCTGCTGCAACACCTTCTCTCATCTGTGCAACTCTTGTTCTTCCTTGAGTTGCCACTTCAACACCTACAACTCCTTCTCTTTTTCTCTCTCTTCCTTCGCGCGATCTTCTTGTCGCGATGTCACCTCATAGCCTCAGAATTCAAAGCTACTTTCATCACAAGTGGATCTGCTTGAACTTGCAACTTTTCTCTGCCTCTGTGTTGTTAACAACCTTCCTCTTGCATTTTCCACACGTAGGTTTACTACCTTCTGCTACTGGTGATGGTGCTGCGCGTTGTAATGTTGCTACCATTTCATCTGGATATCCTTGTCCATGAACAACTAGATGTCTTCATAGATAGGCAAGTGTATAGACACTTGATCGACTACATCCCCAATTGCGTTCTCAATAGTGCCTTTGACTCTTCTCTCCTAGAAGCTATTGTACCTATGCTACTGAGAGGCATACGAACACCTATGATACCTATAGACATAGAAACACTCATGACAAGCAATCTGACACTTGAAAACCAAAAAAAGCTGGAGGACCGAAATGCAACATACCTGTGTGACTGTCTATGAAGATTGTGTAATTTTCACCAGGAGGCTAGGAGATTGATTGCCAAAACTGTGCAAGGCACAGGCCGAGCTGTCGGGAGGTTGACTGACTACTGGAACTACGTAATGCATAGTCTAGCCTGGCCTACTAAGGACTGAAACTACGCAATGCGGAATTTCAATCAGCAGTGACAAGCAAACCAGCAAACTACATTACACAGGTTTTAGGGCCAACAAGGCACTGCCTCCCAGAATTGTGTAATGCAAGCCTGGAGGTCAACGTTGGGCCATACTTGTGTAATTTCTAGAGGGAAGGTAGAGCCTTCACTTCCATAAATGTGCAATGCTAGCTGAGCAAGGCAAGGTTTTGGCTAAGGCAGCCTAGACCCGCCGATTGGAGGATGAAAACATGAGAAGTCTTAATGCATGGTGATACTCAGTGTAAACAAGAGTGATTGGTCATGCATGCAAACAATAAGTGTAGGATTTAGAGAATGGGAAAACATGCATGTGTGTGAAGCGGGTCGCTGCAACGACAACTGTTGGTACAAAAAAAGTGTTATGCATGTGACAGCGGTGAGATGCAAACGAAAATTGAAACGGTGCTTCTACAAGCTAACATACATCAAAACGATAGCAAATGCTCATAGAAATCAAGCAGGCAACACTTAAACAAAGAGAAACACAAAAAGCGATAGAAATGTAGCGCAAGACATGAGAAGCAGACTCACTTTGAAACAACTAAGTTGAAAGTGCTAAATAATCCTAGATGTGATGTGGGATGTCAGAGTTGTAAGATTGATGTAATGAATGGGCTCTACAGTGTCTGGTTCATAAGATTTGATAACATCGAGGTTACGACGTGCATGCAACAAATCTAGGAAAAAACGACACTTGGCGAGAGGTTTCTAAATGATCTCTGCATGTAACCTCTAGCTTCTAAAAATAGATCCCTCAAATCTAGGGATGCCTCTTGGATGCTGCCTTTCACTATTTTGGCAAAAAAACCTATGCATGAAAATCAATTTTTCTCGGTCCCAAAGGAACCGATCAAACTGAAGGCACATCCATCAGTCTGCGAGCTTGGGATGAAAATTTGTACAATTTCTAGGATGAGCTAGTCTAGTTGTCCCTGAGGGATTGCACAATTTATGGGGTCAGTAGGCGACTATCTCCCAGAATTGTTCAATTTCTGTGTTGAGCTGTAGTGTCGGGCCAGATTGCGCAGTTTTATGAAGGAGGAGTACCTGACTGTTCTACGCAATTCTGGAGCCCAACAAGCTACCCAGATGATTGCGTTATTTCTAGAGGGAAGGCTGGTTCCCTGTTACACAGTAATTTGTCACCATTTGTCACCGTCCCTGTCACCCCTCTCCCGCACTTTGGAGGACTCATTCCAGGACCTGTGAGAAGTGACATAACTTGAAAACACTTGCATTATATTCCTCTAAGTATGGACTTCATATGCCCTGAAGACATCTCCTGCAGAATATCTTTAAAAAGTTCCCTTTTTCCATTAGCGCGGATCCACAGTGTATTACTCACGCCAATAGGGGAAATCCTCCAAAGAGGACGTGCTAGTTGGCGCTCTATCTCAGAGATATACTCGCGCCAACCGAGTTGGGAAAGCTTTTTAACAAATGCACACGCGAAGGTTCTTTCCTTTCGACTCATGAAGCTTTTTAAGGATAATGCCAATCCCATGGATGTCGTGATTAATCTTATCTCCCTTTCCTCTATCCATAATAGCTTTTTGAGGATAAACCCAATCCCATAGATGGTGTGATTGATCTTATCTCCTTCTCCTCCATCTATAAAAGCTTGTTCCGTTGCCTTTGACAAGCTAGTTTGAGCATAGGGAGAATTATACTTTCAGAAGTCTAAGAGATTGTTGTAAGAGTCTTCTTTGCATTCATAATCAAAGAGAGAGAGGCTTGTTCCCAATCCCAACAAGCTTTGCAAGGCATATGTAGTCCATACATAGAGGAATATAATGCAAGTGTTTTCAAGTTATGTCACTTCTCACAGGTCCCGGAATGAGTCCTCCAAAGTGCGGGAGAGGGGTGACAGGGACGGTGACAAATGGTGACAAATTACTGTGTAACATTCCCCTCCAGAATTGCACAATTTTCTGGGGGAGTGTCTTAGCCAGCAAATAGTCTAAGTCCAGAATGCCAACCTATGGGAGGGAGACAAACAATATGACATGGATAGGACAACAGGCCACTGAAACTCAGTTGAAGCATATGTACTTGACAGTGTAAGACATGCTGATAAGGATGGTTGGTAGGGAGGCTCCAAAACAAGGCTAAGGAAAAATTTGGAGGGTGGTTGTAACTGCTACAACAAGTTGAAAATGCAAGACCATATCTTACAAGAAAAATCGAAGGTGCTAGTAGCATGAGTTAGTTCTCATAGAAAATCTAAAAAAAATAACATTAAAACATGTGAGCCACAACTATTGGGGTAAAAAAGGGTAAAATTGGTCAGGTAAATGGGTCATTTTTTCTCATTGTGAGGTGTAGAAATAATGAAAACCCCCTAATGTGCCCAAAATTCATTTGTTGATTCTGGAAGATCTAGAGCATGATTGTTCCAAGTAAGAGAATAATCCCTTTTTATGTTTTTTATTCATTTAGTTTTTTATTTTAGTGCTAGTAAATAGTAGGGAAAACCTCGCAACAGTGGCCTTTGGGTGGTCATGATAACAATGTGGTAACAATCATGATCAATCATCCTTATCTCTTTTTGAGGGGTTACCGTGGCACGACTAGTTGTGATCATAATTGTCCAGATATGGTTACACTAGTGCTTAAGTGTTAGTTATGACCAATCACTGTTTTGAGGAAAGGTTTTTGGATTTTCACAAAGGAGCACTGCGTAGAAGGATATTTACTAGGAAAGTTAGCTAAGGGTTAATGTGTTGAATGAAAAAATAAGGAAAACCTTTAGTCTTAGGTTGGATTTTTCCCATGGTAATATTTACCACCCACAGTAAAAATAGGTTGTTTGTTGGCTTTGTGTTGAAATGTGTATATATATATATATATATATATATATATATGTAGATAGATATATACAACCATAATGTAAAATGTATACTTTTGTGTGCATGTGTGTATTTGATGATGTGTTTTGATGTTCTATAAGAGTTTCACGCTATAAAAGTGGATCTAGTAGGTTGGTTACCTGCAACTATGGAATGTGATGGAGACTTCACAATAATAATAAAAGATCTATTTTGAATGATTTTCTAGGTTCACCCATAATGTGATGAACTATCTATTTTATATTTTATGTTTATGTTGAATATAATGGATTTAATTCAAATAATAGGGGTATACCTAATATTTATGTTATGAATTACTAAGGTGTTGAATAAAGACTAATGACAAGTGTAGAATCCACCAATCGCCTTCATCATTGCATAATTGTCTAGGTTCATGCCGTCCCTAATATATGGTTTGGGTGAGACTTCACCTTCTTGCAATTAATGCCAAAAGGGCCAGTGTTTGAGGGGTTTTGTTGGCTAATTCACTCTAAACATAGGTCTTTCCTCTATGCACCAAAAAATGGTTCTATTTTTAGGACCATGATTTTCAATTGAAGGGCATGTGGAGGCTAACTAAGGAGGAAATACAATAGTGGATATAGATGAAGGAACGTGAATTTGTGGTGGTTACAAAGGTACATTTTCATAGATTTCCATGAAATTTTCTTCATTGTCCCGATTAATTTGGCTAAATTGTTGTAAAGGCTATAAGAGGAAGTCAGGAATTAGTGCCTGTGATATCGCATCATTGGAATCCTAGAATGATCTGAAGAATAAATTATGTAAACAAAAAGGTCTCATGTGTAGTAGATTTCTAGCTAAATAGTGTATTAGAGGGTTACATTATTGAATTTGTGATAGAAGGCACTTAATCATAAAGTGCAACCAAAAGGGAATTTTTCAAAGGACTGTGAGAAAAATTCTTGAGGTCACTATCTACCTAGATAAGGGCGCTATTGTGTGACAAGGGAGTGATGTCAATAGAATTTGATACCATGAGTGGTTTGATTTCTTTGCGTGTGATGGGGAGACTTGGGATGACCAGTGGATGGCATGAGGGAATAAAGGTGAGGGATATAGTAAAATGATTAAAAGAAATGATGGAATTAGGATGTCGAGACATCAGAGAGATAAAATCATAAAATATAAAAGAATGGTTAGACCATGTTATATAGAATTTTCACGATTGTGGACAAAGGTGAATTCTCTAGATCTAGTGGCCTAACCTAAAACAACAAAAGAAAAAAAGATTCAAGTTTTCCTTAGAGAAATTAGAGAATGGGAAAGAATCCTACCTAGAATCTATAACAAGCCTTCCTTTCCTCCTTGCTTATAAGATCCAACTCTAGCTTCGAGTGCTTTAATGAGAACCTTCATACATGACTAAAACAAGCAAATGAACCACAATCCATGTAGCATAATCTAAAATATCTATTCAATGAATCAACATGGCATTGAAATGCATGAGTGCAAACATAACAAAACAATATAGGAAAACAAGATACTTTTTGTACTGACAAATATAGTAGAAAATTTACAACCATAAATAAAATCTGACTTTGTAGATGTCTACCCAAGTTGACTTGTCCTTCCTTGTCATAATGCACACCTCAACATCAACCCTATTGCATGAATATGGAGACTCCTTTAGGTTCAAAGCAACAACATGAGGGCACTATCAATCGCCAAAATCCAATCCAAACCTTATGGGAGGAAATACATTTAGAGGACGAGTGTGGTAGTTTACGAATTCTTATCCAATTACCAATCTAGGCTTGAGATCCACATGTGATGGGAGGATGAACTCAAGGGATAAGAGATAAAGTCTCCAAGATAGGGTTCGAGCTTTGCATCCATGGTAAATAGTTAAAACTACCTTGGAAGATTTTGGAAGAGGAAGCTTCAGAGATATTTTTAATTTTTCCTGAATTTCTAGAATCAGTGCACCTGCAGATGGGATCAACATGTACTGACCAGTGTTGGTTCTTAGGTATGCAACATGCACTGAGTGCAGGTGGCCAAGCATGCAAGGTGTTTTAGGGCTAAAAACAATGTTTTTGGGATAATTTTCCTAGAAAATATGACTTTTTAGAGAAGTGATGCTTAGCGATTTGTGAAGGGATTATGAGAAAGTGTTCAAGGATGTTTAATTGATTTGATTTGTAGGCTTATTGAACAAATGTGAAAAAATGGCCTGTAAGAATTTTCCCCTAAAGTACAAATTCATAATCAGTGGCTGAGGACTTAAGTGCTTTACCTTGTGGCATGTCTAGGTCAATAACAATTGGTCGAGATCATCATCTTTTACAATAAATTTTTCATTACGATATCACTGTTGATGGAGGCATACCTGTGCTCTACATATAATCCAATATTACACATACAATGATCAAAACATCTCGTCAACTAATGACAAAGTGTGGACCCATGCTTGGATGATAGTTTGAATGACCATACCTATCATACTTTATGATTTTGTATGAATCCTAAAATGCAACCTAGATGGACGAAAATAGATATGGGGTCTTATATCTCATTCACATGATCCCCTGATGTACGAGTATAACTATGTGAATAAATGAGTTGAATTTGAACATGGTGGACACCATCTAATTACTAACTAATGATTTAAGTTGTTAACTGATGCAAGATAAACCACTGATGATGATAATGGCTCTCAACATATTATAGTACAATCTATGTGGTGTGAATGGATGAGTTGAAGTCGAACACCACAAAAAATCTTTTGGTCCAAGGCCCATGATGAAAACTTGCTGCCAAAAGCAAGGAAACTTTCCATTGATGTATGTTAGCTTCAATGTACAAAAGGGAGTTTCTAAGTCAACTTCCTAGATAATGAGCTGATGTCGACAGGAAGCAACCTATCACAAGAGGGACTTGATGTATCTCCCATTAATCAAACGGAATAGGTATCAATATTTGAGATGGAATAATGATGTGAAACTAGTTCAGGGATGGAAGACATGAATGAAGGCTTAAAGGTATTGCAGAAGATGTCAAATGAGAGACTTCTCTTGAAAATATCAATGACACTTAATGGAGTTGGTATGGTATGATGAACCAAAGAGACAAGAATATTTCCCAACCCAACAGTCACAGAGATGAAGTGAAAGAGTATCATGTTCAAGGGTGACTTGTTGCCAATAATAGGTCAAGTACCTTGTTTTCCCAATTTCCCCAACCATTTCTAGTCAGTACCTCTTTATTTTTGACAAGATTGAGGAGGATAACATATGTTTGATCTATAAGTTCATCCTTTGGATGAATCCATTTGAGTATTTTTAACAAAACCTGAGAAGGAGTAGTTTGGTATCATCATGTTTGATGAGTCCAACACTATTTGATGTTTTTATGAGTCCATCAATGGCATAACTCAGATCCTTTTTCATGTTTACAGAGTTTGAAAAGAGGAGAAAAATAAAACTCCAAAGGTTCCTTTTCATAAAATTGTCTATTGAGTCCAAAAAGGCATAAAACAATACTATGGAGAGCATCTTAGCAATGTTTGACTAAGCTATTACTTCTTCATAATAGTCTATCCCAGTTTGAAAAAGGGTTAAACTTATACTAGGCATATGTCTTTTCATTTACTTTAACGAGTTTGAAAAGACAAGTGCTTGGAAATCTTTTCATGTTTACGGAGTCTGAAAAGAGATGAAAGAGGACTCCAGCTAGAGGAACAAGTGGTATAAAGGGTAACAAATAGTTTTGGTCATGGTGGAACTACTCAAAATATACAAAGGTCAAGAAGCTAGCTAATAAGACCACTCATCACAGTGGTTCCATAGGAAATGGTAAAAAAACCAAGTGAAAGTGTATAGCAATCATGAGGGATAGGATGAGAATGGTTTCATTTTTACACAAGCTTGAAACATGTGGAAACTATTCTTGAGAGTGGCTTCATTTTTACATAAGCTTGAAATAAAGAAAAACTATGCTTGAAATAAGTTTGCATGCCCCCAACATAATGACTCAATTCTAGGCACATGCATCCCAAGCTTCATTTCATTCACCTAAGTAGACTACTGGTTACTAGGTGGATGGAATGAAGGTTTATTTATGATATTAAGTGCCAGAATAGACTAGGAATTTACGAGATCTAATCGAAGACTTGAATTGAAAGGGGATCTATTTCATTTTTTAATGAGCTTGACACAAGAAAAGAACTATGCTTATGACACCTTGTCTCATTTTTTAATGAGCTTGACACAAGAAAATGAACTTTGCTCATGACACCTTGTTTCATTTTTTAAGGAGCTTGACACAAGAAAAGGATCTCAAGGATCTCTGCTCCGGGAACCTTGTTTCATTTTCTAAGGAGCTTGACACAAGAAAAGTAACTCTACTCTAGGAACATTGTTTCATTTTTTAAAGTGCTTGAAACAAGAAAATGAACTCTGCTCCAAGATCTATGGTTATATTAATCATGGCTCCCAAGAGACCATGGCTTCCATGAGGCTCTCGTAATATGGGAGAACAATTTTTTGGAATTTTTGCATAGGAAGAAAGCACGATAGAAGAGGTTGGTAGAGTGCTACATAATGGAGCGAGAATTCAGTGTAGTAGTGAGGTAAGAGACAGATCTACATTAGAGCTTGAGATAGAAAAAAGGACAATGAGAAATATTAGAGAAGGAATAATAAGGTAGCACAATTGTGGAGATTGGAAAGTTAGTGATCATGAATAAGAGATCATCACTGATCACCTATGTGATGGAGTGCCACACCTAAAGGATAGTGATTGTGCATTGAAAAAGGAAGGAAAAGCAAGGAAGCCCTTAGTTAATATTAGAACGAGAAGAAATAGTGTATCCTAGTGACACCACTTAGGCCATATCTTATGTTCAACCCAAGACGCTTTGTACATCCCCAATATAAGAAGTAAGATCACCCAATAATTTGCTACAATTCGTTTCAGTTAGTGATGAGCGTAAGGATAAAATTAAATATAGTCAAGGTAGTGGAATTAGTCAAATAGGAGCAAAGGTACCATTGAATCAACCAAACGTATCACACCTAGAACTGCATAGAGCATGATGATGAATGTTGATTCCACTATGAGAATGTTGGTCTTTTATTGAGCAAGATCAGAGGACCCCGAACAACATCTTTTTGCCTATGAAGTAGTATGGACTGTTAAGCAAGTCCAAGACAAATGAACAAAGGTGGTGCAATTGGAAACCACCTTCATAGATCATGCATTAACCTAATATATGAAATATAAGGCTACTACACTAAGAAGGAAAGGTATATCATTGGGAGAAATTAGACAGGTGTTGCTAAAGGATTTCCAGAAACCAAAATTAGAATCAGAGTGTATCATAGAGATTAAGAAGATTAAACCGCATGTTGGTGAGATATTATGGGACTTTGAGTTTAGGCTTAAAGTTTTGTTAGGTTAGCTTTCATTTCCAATTCTATTTTTGCATCATAGAGAATGGTTTATTACATGTCTATTGCCACATATATGTATCCCGTTAACTCAATATAAGTTTTCTTCGTAGTTTGATGCTTTGGAAATTACCATGAAGTTGGAAGCATATCTTGTTAGTAGTGAAAGTACCACAAGGATGGCGTACATCCAGTCACATCTAGTAACCTTAACAATATAGTTGCGGTACCTACCAAAATGTAAGGAAAAACATGAACAATTTTGGTGTATGATGTAGGAAGGAAGGCCGTGATAGGAACAAATGCCCAATTGTGACAACATGCATGGCTATTGGAGTTGTGAATCCATTGGTGCAAGGTAGGGGACTAAGGTAGGAGGTTTGTAGAGTTTTTGGTCATATACCAACATCTTGTCATATGATGCAGGAGTATCAAAGCAAAGTAAAAAATCTATTCTTTGACCTTTGCATTGGGTTTAATGAGAGAGAACACTAACAATAAATATAAGGTATAAAATATATAAGGATATGAATCTAGAATGTCGATATATAACATACCCAAAGTATATAATTAAGGAAGAGGTCAAGGAATGTAGGGAAGTGGACAAGGATTTCAAGGTAGAGGAAAGGGAGGATTTGGAAGAGGTAGGGGCCTAATATTTTTTTAAAAAGTGGGAAACTAGGACATATTGTGAGGGATTTCCCTAACCCCTACACCACATGTACCTATTGTTAACAATTGGACCTTGATACCAAAAAATGGCCTCAACTTATTGTTAAATGGCAGGAGAAAAGGGGATAGAATGTGAAATGATAATTGCTAAAGTGTGGGCAGATAATTGAAAATTAAGAGAAAGTACACGCAGAGAAATGAGGACTAGAGCATATGCAAGTGGAAAAAGGAGCCAACCATACTAATGGGTAGGAAAAGCGACAGAGCCACCACCTAGTTTTTATCCATTAAAGGAAAAAGAAACACCTAAGGAAGCTACAATGGAGTATGTGGAACTAGTGAGGGATGGGTTTGTTATAGACAATTTTGTTCCTTGCAACATCAGTTATGAATTGTCAATAATCCAAGGGATCCAAAGTCCCTAAACATGATGTTCTTACCCCTAGAGGAACAAGGTCAGCAAACCAACAGCTCTCAGATCAGTTCTCCACCTAAAAACACTCAAAAACAAGCAATCCTGAAATCAAAGCAGGTGCTCCACTAGGCTTCTGCACTGAAACTCAACTCCTCCATGGTGTACCTGCGTTGCAAAGCAGTTAGAACAAAGGCCACCTGCGCTGAGCGAGATGGGACAAGTGGCACACTGAGTCATTGCTCTGGAATCTTCCAAAAATGACACTTGGATCAGGGATTTCGCCTTGTGATGAGTCAGAGGCTCTGTTTCTCCAAGTGGAAGCAAAGTTCTCCAAGTGGACTCAAGAACTGAAGATCAACTGAAGAGAGAGAGGACACAAGGCAGCTACACATCAGTTGCAAGCTGACTCATCCTTTCTCAATTCATCTATATATTGAGCTCTCTCCTATGAGCTCAGGGGGCTGGAATTTTGTGCAAAGTAATGATATGCTGTTGGTTTCACTATAGAAGCTATTGGGTGATTGCTTGAAGGAGGTGAAGAGGAGAAATTCTTTCTGCTGGGAGGTGTTGCTGGATTGGGGCCTTCAATGGTTGTAACTCTCTCAGAACTTTACTTCTTCATTAATAAAAGCTATTGAGGTTCTTCTATATGCACTTGTTTCAATGATATATTGTGATAATTGTATATTTGATTTATGCTAATCCTTGAATCAGTTATGATTGCATGCTTCTTGTAGTTTCCTTCTTTGTTATTTTGCAGGATCTCATTGTAGCTGGGCCAGCAAAAGAGCAAGGACCTAGCAGCAAGCAGCCGAAGAGAAGAGTTTGGATTCGACATTAAGCGCAAGGCAACGGTTAGTGCATTTCCTCATTCTCTCTTGCTTTCGTAAAGAAGTAAACCTTAAGTAGTTTTCTTTACAGTTGTTGCTGAGGTACTATCACCCTTAGAGTGGGATAGGGTCATCCGAATCGGATACTTTTCCCTACAACAAACTGGCGACTCCGCTGGGGATCGTATCTGTTTGATTGTTTGTAGTATTTTGCTATTCATTTCCTGAACAAAAGAGTACCAAATCGAAAAGCTTTTGACTATATCAAAAGCGAAGTAGAGGGCAGCTACTCTAGCTCATTTCTGAGCTTGTTCATGATTTGAAGAGCTGATCTACAAGGATCCTTGTAAGCTCTTAGTGATAGCTTTTCATCTTCCTTGTCATCCCTTAGTGTGTACTTGACTGATAGCTTCTGATTTGAGCAAAAACTGTGAATTTTTGAGAAAATTGTGACCCGGAAACTGTGAAAACGCAACTTTCGTTTTCCAAAGCAGGTAGTACACAGGCTACCTGCTTTGCAACGCAGGTCCCGAAGGGGCTACCTGCGCTGAGAGCCAGACTGGCTGTGCAGCACCTGCGTTGGCCCAATTTTGCCTTATGCATGTGGGGTTTCCTCCCTTTTTCTTGCTTGTTTTCACTATAGATTTTGCAGCCAGTTACCAGTCTTGTACCTGTTCTGAAACCAACCTTACTTGCCATCATTCCGCCTCTGTTATATAACGAAATTGTACTTGTTCTTTTGTATTTCTTACATCATTTACAATTTCCCATAACGAAAGTGAACTAGTCTTGCTTTGGCCTCTTAGATCTGAACCTGTGTTAGGCATTTTGCTGGTCTAAAGAGTTAGCTTGTTTGCTGTCCATAGCTGATTAGTATTTTTACTTTCATCATTACGGTTTGATTTCATGTATTTCCAGTGATTAAACAAGTAAATCTTAAGGTGTCTTTTGATTTTGGACAAGCTTGTTTGTTTTCGCTTTAAATCGAAATCAAAGTTATATAACAACTTTCTTTTTGTAATACATCAACATTAAGAAAGGGAAAAGAAAATTCATGCATTGTGCATTTTGCATTTGACTGTTTGCATGCTGATTTAGGAAATTTTGCATTAGTGTGTGCTCTATGATCTGTGTGAAAAGATTTGCCTTTCTTCTCCTCAGTAGTTAAGATTTTCAAAGTTGAAAGATTGAAAAGTTTGCTTCTCATCTTAGACTGCATTCAGGAATTTGTTACATACATCTCGTGGTGATCCTTAAAGGCAAACTGCTAAGCAAGATCAACATTAAAATAAATTCAATTTACATAACAACGCTTTGTAACATAACGCAAACACATAGAGGTCTAGGTAGAGACGTGTTCCGGCGTCGTTAAACGTAGTGACTGTCGATCTCTACGAAGGTGGGTGATTCCTCCTGAGAGTCGGTGGCACTAATACGGACTTGTGCTCCCACGTACCGTCGCGTATATATTGGGAGACCCCTATAGGAACAAAGCCTTTATCCCTAGGAAGCCGTGTCGGCCGCCCTACTGATCGCGATGCAGTGAACACAGCATTCACGAATATCGACCACCCGTACCGTAAAACGTATTCTGTGGTTTCGCGAAAAGTTTGGCACACCCTCTGCCTAGAACTCCAGAGCAGTTTCTTTTGGCCTTTTTCAAACTCTATAACTGAAAAAGTCCATCCGAGCATTTGTCACTTCGGGCTCGTTAAAACATCGAAGGGGACTAGAGTCATCTTTAGCTTTTTCTCGACTCTTAAAACATGAAAAAGCAAAGTTGTGTCTAAAGCGTCGTTAATAAAATTTATTTTAAACGGAACATAATCACCTCTTATTCCCGCGTTGATCTTTCAGTTGAAAAGTATGGAGCCCACCAACCAAGGAAGTCACCTTGGTGGAAGTCCCAGTCCCTTCTCCTCTTGGGGAGATGTTGGTGCGCCCCATATGGCCACATTGTCACTTCCAGGATTGACAATTGGCCTACCTGTATGGCTCTTTTCAACTAATGTAGTTCAGACCACCGCAAATCCTGAGCAGTCGAATCAACAGTCAGACCAGTCTAGAGCTGCCCACCAGCCTTCCACTTCTTACAATTCTTCCTCTGATCCTTCATCTTCACAAGGTAGAGCCGGCAGAAGTCAGCCTCCCATGGAGAAGAAGGAAAAGAAGAAGAGAGAAAAGAAGCAGAAGGGGCCTATGGCGAAGGCGACTGGGGGCAAGCAAAAGACATCTGACAAAAATCCACACACTGCACCGACCGGGCCTAAATCTCCATGTGTCATTTGCAAAGGGACCCACTTCCACCGTGATTGTCCTTTTATTCCCCGGATACTAAGGGACTGGTCCCCCAGGTTGCACAATCCGGTAGCATCAACCTCTGGTAGTCATGTTGATTGCAGTCCGTCAACTAGCGAGAGTGAAGGACGAAAAGGGAGACCAAGATCACCCTGCATGCTGTGTGAAGGCGATCACGCCATCCACCGTTGTCCATTCTTAGATGAGGCAAAGAGAGTTTTGGAAGATCGTCCGGTTTCACCGTTACGACTTCCTCCTGGATACCAAAAACTCGCGCCAAGTCCCTCGATAGTTGAAAATCCAGCTGGCCCGCTCAAGTGGTCAGCTGAAGTGTCAGTCATTGAGAATGAACCTGCTGAATCTAGACCAGACGAAAGTCTAAAGGTCGATACGGCAGTTGACCCGGTTCTTCCTTCAGAGGTTTCATCCTCAAATGACACCGTCGTTGAAGATTCATCTTCAAATGACACCCTCACTGAAGAGAATAAGGATGACACCGTCCAGATTCTTTTCATCAACACAGACTCTGATGAGCATCAGGGCAATGCGCCCATTCCTTTATCGCAGGAAGGAACATCGTCAGGGTCGTATCCGGCCGTGTATTCGGTCCCACCACCAAGCAACCTGGTTGTGTCCTTTGATTGGAACCAACTAGGCAAGCCCCGGTTACCAGCCAATATACCATTCAGAATCATTGTCCAAATCTATAGGATGGTAATGGCTGGAACTATCATTGATGAAGGGGCATCTATGAGTATCCTTTCCTCTATTGCTTGGAAAGCACTGGGTTCCCCGGCGCTTTTACCTGAGATGAGAAATCTATCAGGTTTTGATAAAGGAACCAGTCGCCCTTTAGGGATCCTCCCCAATGTTCCGATTACATTGAGGAAGAAGACAGTTCATATGAACGTCATGGTCATCCAAGGACCCTTGGATTATAACCTACTCCTTGGACGAGACTATATATATTGCATGGGAGCTATAGTCTCCTCACTCTTTAGAGTAATGTGTTTTCCACACGAAGGAAAGATGGTCAAGCTCGTAGACCAACTTTCATTTCCAGGATCTCGCATCGCAAATAGTCAAATACCAACCCTAAACGGCTTATTCACTCAAGAAATGCCTCCACCCCCGGTTCTACTTCCCGATGAATGCGAGTGATTCGGAAGAAAGAACTGGGACCCAGGGGGCATGCACCCTGGCCTGCCTTGGGCAGAGGAAACCTTGGGTATAAAGTTAATTTCCGCAGAAGAATATGACTAGTCCGTACCCCGTCCGGCATGGAAGGGAGGGTTGTTCTAGAATAAGATTCTTTTGTCAAAGTTATGAGAGTGGGATAATCTGTTTCTCGCTCCCCTTGTCTAGATAATTAGGATACCGAGGAAGGGGACCATTTGCGGTAGCAAGTAGTAACCATCTTTGAAGACAAGCCTCACCCATTAAAACATATGTTTTGAAGGATAAGTAGGGGCAGCCTCCAAAGAAAGAGATTCTATTGCTGCAACAAGTGGTCACCATCTTTAGTAACCTAATGGTAGACATCGCCGGGAAAAAGAGTTTAGTTTGCGGCAGCAAACAAAACCATTTTTCGGATAATAAGTAAGAGGCAAACCTCCCTCCGTAACACCAATGTTTTATCTGTGGTGTCCTTCTCTTGCGATCTTGCGAAAATATAAAAGTGAACTGACGAGAAGACAAGTACCGTCGGCACCGAAAAATAACGAGAAGACAAGTATCGTTAAAAATATAGCAAGACGACAAGTAGCTGTGAACATCCAAAGAAAAACAAAGGTGAGACAGAAGAGGGGTAGCCTTGAAATTATACTTTATACCTGGGGGCATGCAAACCTTTTGGAGTGCAAGCACGGGACGACTATTTATTTTTTAAATTTTTAGGTCCTCCCTTTAAACCTGTAGGTCTAACCCTTTAAACTCGTAGGATTAGCCATTTCCAGCTTGCATAAAGAAAGGGTGTGGGGCAAAAGTCAAAACTTGCCAAATTGGAGTAACTTGTGAGGTATAGCTCCTTAAATATGACTACCTCGCATGAGGCGTTCCTTGTATCATGACTGGTATAATTGAGCAAGGTTTGGTCGCATTCAAGCTCATTAAAAAATGAATCCATCATCGAGCAGTTTTAGCACACAGTTCATGCTCGTTAAAAAATAAACGCAAGATCCGAGCAGTTTTAGCACATAGTTCATGCTCGTTAAAAAATAAACATAAGTTGTGAGCAATCTTCCCCTAGAGTTCAAGCTCACCCAGAAAAAATGAACCGGTAAATAACCTTGGTAAATGTAACCTTTGACAGCCATATTAAAACCCTTGGTCGTGTTCTTGCAGTCTCACCTCCATCCGTTCATTTGGCCAATCGTTCATCTCCATATGATTGTTTACCCATTTTGAGGAACAGCTGCGAAGAGTGATTTCACTAAGCCATCCTTGTGACACTGCCGTGATTGGAATATTCCAACCTGTACCTGGAATCTGCTGCTGCCCTGTTCATCACTCGTTCCTCGAAAGACGAGTCGTCTTTAAGCTCTTTTCACTGACTCGTAAAATATGAAAATATTGCCGATTTTTGGCCTTCCAGCTCGTTAAAGCGACCGGAAAGCTATCCCTCCTCTAGATTTTAATCTTTTTGGACCTGAGGGATTATTGCACAAAAAGATCGAGCGCTTGTTTTGTTCGGCTCGTTAAAGCAATCGAAAATTCATCCCTTCTGTATTGTTTTATACTTTTTCGGACTTAAGGGATTAGATGACGAAAAAGGAATTTTGGAGTTGACTTTATGTACCTTTTCAGACTCTCTAAAAATGAAAAGGACCGAGTTATCCTTGTCGTTAGACTCGTTAAATTCATTAAATAGCGACAAAATTGTCTTTAGACGAGAACGAGTTTCCCTATCGCTAGGCTCGTTAAAACATAGCGATGGGCTTGCCCGAAGGGCAGGTTATAGAACAAGCATATGTTATCCTCCTCAAGCTTGACAAAAATAAAGAGGTACTGGTCAGCAATGACTGGGGAAAAATTGGGAGAACCTCACAGCTTTAATGGTAGCAAGTCGCTCTTGAACATGACACTTTGTCCTCCGTATCACATCGGGTTGGGTTGTTTCATTCACCGGTCTCATCACCATGGTCCTCGCCACACCATCCACATTTGGGGTAATGCTACCGATCCATCACATCAGTGTCGTTATATGTTCAAGAGATGTTGTTCTGCAAAGAGTCAACCGTGTCCCATCCACTGCCATACATTATCCTTCATCCATTTCATGACCGCCACCCTGAATCATACATCACAGTTTGTTTTCACCTCATCACAATCACTAGCTCCATTCCGTGTCACTGATGTGGGATTCATTAAGGCCCTCCTTTGACAGATCGCTCCTTGTCGACATCAGCTCATTATCCAAGGAGTTGATCTAGGAACACCCCCTTCAGTACTTTGAAGCTTGCATGCCTCAATGGCAAGTTTCTCACTTCCGGCGACAGGTATACATCAATGACCTTCGACCAGAGGATTTTGCATGGTGGTCGACGCCAAGTCCTTTATTCCCACCATGTGAATTGTACTGCTGTACCTTGAGGGTCATCATCCTTATCGGTGATTCCTCTCGCGCTTGTTAACGGTTTACATCATTGACCGGTAATCAAGCGATGTCTTTCCATGTTCGACTTCAAGAAATTCTCACATGGATCGACTTGTACATCGAGTGAAGATCGGAAGAGATTGAAGACCCCGGATCTAGTTTCATCCATCCGGGCTGCAATATATATTCAGGATATAAAGACATTTGATGTGTACATCATTGCAGCAGATGATCATCCTTCTCAAAGGATGATAATTTCAGCAGAAAATTATCAGTCTACCATCAGACGATCGTCTGTTCTATGTACCAAAATGAATTTATAAAGCTGAGCATGGGAATGCCCGCCTCAGCTAGATCATGAAAAAGTATGAAAAATAATGTATTGTATTGTATCTTATTACAGGACACTTCTCAGCAGATTGAATGAACTTCGGATCCTCCTAATAAAGCATTTCACCCGATAAACGACCTCATACTTTAGGGGGCATCTGTTATAGACAATTTTGTGCCTTGCAACATCAGGTATGAATTGTCAATAATCCAAGGGATCCAAAGTCCCTAAACATGATGTTCTTACCCCTAGAGGAACAAGGTCAGCAAACCAACAGCTCTCAGATCAGTTCTCCACCTAAAAACACTCAAAAACAAGCAATCCTGAAATCAAAGCAGGTGCTCCACTAGGCTTCTGCGCTGAAACTCAACTCCTCCATGGTGTACCTGCGTTGCAAAGCAGGTAGAACAAAGGCCACCTGCACTGAGCGAGATGGGACAAGTGGTACACTGAGTCATTGCTCTGGAATCTTCCAAAAATGACACTTGGATCAGGGATTTCGCCTTGTGATGAGTCAGAGGCTCTGTTTCTCCAAGTGGAAGCAAAGTTCTCCAAGTGGACTCAAGAACTGAAGATCAACTGAAGAGAGAGAGGACACAAGGCAGCTACACATCAGTTGCAAGCTGACTCATCCTTTCTCAATTCATCTATATATTGAGCTCTATCCTATGAGCTCAGGGGGCTGGAATTTTGTGCAAAGTAATGATATGCTGTTGGTTTCACTATAGAAGCTATTGGGTGATTGCTTGAAGGAGGTGAAGAGGAGAAATTCTTTCTGCTGGGAGGTGTTGCTGGATTGGGGCCTTCAATGGTTGTAACTCTCTCAGAACTTTACTTCTTCATTAATAAAAGCTATTGAGGTTCTTCTATATGCACTTCTTTCAATGATATATTGTGATAATTGTATATTTGATTTATGCTAATCCTTGAATCAGTTATGATTGCATGCTTCTTGTAGTTTCCTTTGTTATTTTGCAGGATCTCATTGTAGCCGGGCCAGCAAAAGAGCAAGGAGCTAGGAGCAAGCAGCCGAAGAGAAGAGTTTGGATTCGACATTAAGCGCAAGGCAACGGTTAGTGCATTTCCTCATTCTCTCTTGCTTTCGTAAAGAAGTAAACCTTAAGTAGTTTTCTTTACAGTTGTTGCTGAGGTACTATCACCCTTAGAGTGGGATAGGGTCATCCGAATCAGATACTTTTCCCTACAACAGGGTTCAATGCAGTAGATATTAATAACATTTACAACATGACTACATGTGGGGATGACTATGTTAATCCAACTTTTGATGGGGTGTTAAGTTGGAAAAGTGTTGATTCATACACATAGATTTAGATGAAGCACTTGAAAACTGACATCATAGGTGGCATGAAGTATCCATAATAATATGCATTGATATTACCTGTGTAGTGCACTAGATTAGAGAAAAGGTATGTGATCCCTCGAAGTATGATATAATGATGGATGTATGTGCCTTTGTGAAATAATTTGAGTTAGAGGTACCAAATCAAATCAGATTTCTAGCCATAGATGTAGTTCTAAAAATGACTCCTACATGATGCTGGGTTGCAAACTCAGCAAGGTGCATATATTTATTTCAAATCGCGCATAGAATATAGGAAGGAGAATGCAGTGAAATTTCACAAACTTGAAAAAGTGGGAGCCAGGTATTAGGCACTAACAGATGAAATAACTAGGAAGGAAGGAAAGTAAATAAATGTTGAAAAATGTGAGTATCAATAAAAAATCAAAATCCACTTCAATAATGATCGGTCATATGCAATTTAATGACAAAATCCTTGGCGATTGGTGGATAGAGTAGAAGAAACCATTGTAAGGACCTTCACTAAGGAAGAATCAATCTAGAGGACTAAATGTGAAAGGATATTAGATCACATTTTACATATTTGCAATTATGACAACCAAAAAATCACACGATAAGGCAAGGGCGCATAAATGGTTTAACCATCATTAGAGAAACTCATCTTTCATATGACATTTGAAGAGCAAAGAAAGATTCAAAGCTGTGAAACAAACCCCAGTTGTAGTTCCAAAAGTCATGATAGTTACAAGAGGAGGATCCTCTACCCCAACACAGAAAGCAAGGACAAAGACACTAGGGGTTCCTTCGACCCCTACACAAACAACAACAACAAAAACAACATAACTAACATCAATTTAGCCAATAATAGGGAAGTTTCTGAGAGTATATATACCACCAATAAAAACCACCACACCACTAATACATCTCAATAAGGACACTAAGTATCAAATGGTGATACCTTTGATTCTTCCTATGGTGATCTTTGAGGGGAATATGATCATTGTGGTGGAAAACATAAAGTATTATAACCATGATATAAGGGACACAAAGAAATTTCTAGAGCTTGCATTGGACAATCACCTCCAGACAATCACGAGTCCACATGACTCGGTCATCTCAGTTGATCCAAAGGAATGGGTCTATGACCTGAAACAATAGGATATCCTAAACTTGTTAGAAATCTCGTATTTTGGAAGAAGCACAAAAAATAATATATGTGTGAAATATTTATTAAGATGTGTCCATTGAGGATTCCTATGGTTAGATAAATCGGTGTCCATTAACAACAACATTATTGCTAGGATTATAGGGTTTCCTATAGTAGGAGAAGACTGATAATTGTGCTTCATGGACAAAGGAAGAGAAAAAGAACTCTCCGAGGAAGCCAAGGTGAAGTATGGCACATACAGGGGTGTGTTTTGATTTGATATTTCAAGTATAAATGAAGATGAAGTTAGGTTTGCGACACAAGTGAAGGCATGTAAGTTACTACAAAAATGTTGTAAGGATCATGTTCCTACAAGTGTAATAGTGATAGTAGCAAAGTATCCAATAGGAGTTCAAATGAGTTAGGCCATGTTTTTACTTAACCAAACTTTAATTAATTATCAAGAAGCACAAGATAAAAATGTAGAGTTCCACCATTGCATCGCTCCTAATGTCAATCGCACTCACCACATGGAGGGAATGGAAGGAGATGTAGTTCCCAAATATGAAGGAAAATCCATTCATAGTGCTTCGATATCCCTCCTTATGGCATACTATAAAAAAAGAATAAAAAAATACAACAATATCATATTTTATGCATACAAGGAAGTGGTCCAGAAAATAATAGAAATTGTCCTGCACATATCACCCTAGATCTTTGAAGTATATAGTAGGATTACATTCTTTAAAGCAACCCTGCACTTCATGAGTATACGACCACAAAGGGATTCAACAAAGCAATGGTTATCGAGTCATTATAGGCTAAATAAGGCCAACTTTAGAAATATAATTAATGATTGGGACGTAGAGTGGAAGGTCTTAGTGATATAAGGAGAGGAACCAAAAAACATAAAGGTAGCATGGAATAGTTAGTTCACGAGTCTGGATAGTTAGTTCATGAGTCTACACAATAGACATTCATGAAGAAGATACTACATAGGTTGGAGAAAAGAGGAAGCATAAGAAGACAAAATAAGAAGGGACCTCATGTGCACGACAAAAATGAAAATCAACTAATCCAATAGATACTCAGGTCTAGTGGTTGACTAAGGATGAATTACAAAAAATTGGGAACCAGGTGAAAGAAAACACTGAAGAAGTATTAGAAAAAGTCGATGAGAATCAAGAATAACTGGGCCAACTATGAAAACTATTTGAATCTAGCAGACTGAGTACAAAGTAGCTGGGAGGGATGGAGCATAAAACAACACAAAGTGCCCCAGTATAATGACAGTTGGAACAATCACACTCATCAACAATATCATGATAATGTTGTGCTCTTCAAATATCACTAAGGATGATGATATTTCCTTTTGCGGAGATGCAAAAACAAGTAGAATATTTAAGCCATGTAGAATTTATTTTGTCATAGTTGTCATAGGACAACCTTAGTCAGTTACAATGTTGTATTTCCAAAGAGATATAACTATGCTTAGAAATAATAACAATAGAATTGGCACAGTTGTCAACAACATATAATGCATTGAAGGAAGAGAAAATGTAATCGTTGACAAAGAAAGAACAAGTAGAATAGAGAGAACAAAAGCTAAGAAAAGAAGTTGAGGAGGTCTTTAAAAACCTCCCAAAAGCACCGATGGATATAGACACACTGGTATAAGGGAAAGGAAAAAAGATTAGATAGGCCATATTGGGCCTTAAGGACAAACTTGTAGAGCTTGAATCGCAGACGAATCCAACTACTATACGTGAAGTGCGGGAGTGATAAGAAAAGGAACATTTAGTCACATTGACTGTCGAACAACTAAAATAATTAGATGAAGAATGCAACAAGATGTATGAGAAAGGCCTACGAATATGGAAAATGTTGATGGAAAGTAAAGAACTAAAAGAAGCAGTGCAAAAATTTCAAGTTGCACAAGAGAAAATAGAAAAACTCACAAGTAATTTAATTACTCTACCACTAAATGAGCGAAGAAAAATAATGATGGAGAGTGCGTAGCTGACAAAAAAAATCAATTAGATGAGAGAAGATCAATAGATGTTAGAACAAAATAATGAAAATGTGTAGGAAGAGACAGTACAAGTCATAGATAAGATTGAATCCATGCATCAATTGATCAAGCAATTAGTCCAAGAAAACGTATAAAAGTTGAAGACCCCCATGACAATTGAGGTAGTATATCCTATTCTAGGGAAAGCAAAGGAAGCAAAGAAAAAGGTCACTACAATCAAGTAAACATTGTGTTATGAAACCAGCTCAAGAAAAGATAGAAAAGACAGATCAACGCCTTAGAATTCAGCCTCTTCGAGGGGGCAACCTCCTTTACATTACATAAATGAACAATTCTTGGATGATACAAATGACAAAACTTCCTTTCTATATATAGGAGTCTAAGGAGTCACAATATAATCCAGCCGACCTAACAATAATAATATAAAGCCACAAAAATAACAATAGAGGGATTCTATGGGGCACAGAAATAACAATATGGGGGTAATAGGGGCACAACAATATAAATAAGGGGTATAACTACAATAGTAATGGGGTAATCACTAGTATTATAGGGACCCAACATGCCCCTCTCCTTCCAATAAGTGTTGTCCTCAACGCTTGAGTAGTTCTGGATACTTCTGCATAAAATTCTCATCCTCCCATGTGGAATCTTCAGCGGATAAGTTCTTCCACTTGATAACATACTCTGAAATTGATCGATTTCGTAGCTGTCGAGTTCTTGTTTCTGTGACTGCTTCCGGTTCCAATATAATTTTTCCTTCCTCATCAAGTTCTGGCAATATTGTTTGAATTGGGAGCTTGTCACCTATAACCTTCTTTAAACATGAAACATGGAAGACTGGGTGCAATCGAGAAGCTGCAGGAAGCTCCAATTTGTATGCCATAGTACCAATCTTTTGCAACACCTTGTACGGACCATAATACTTTGGTGATAATTTATTATCCTTCTTAGCTTGCTTTAGGGACATTTTCTTATATGGTTGTAGCCGTAGGAATACCCAATCACCTACATCAAAACTTCTTTCACTGCGATGTTGATCTGCCTGTTGTTTCATTCTATTTTGTGCCAACACGAGGTTACCCTTTAAGAGTTGGAGGACTTGTTGTTGATGTTCGATGTGATGTTCCACTTCCTGAACCTTAGAATTTTCTCTTAAATATGATGTGATGGATGGTGGTTGATACCCATAAAGTGCCATAAATGGGGTCATTTTTGTTGCTGTATGGAAGGAAGTGTTATACCACCATTCAGCCAGAGGCAACCATTTGACCCATTGTGTCTGTTTATCAGATACAAAGAAACAAAGATATCCTTCCAAACATTTGTTTACTATCTCAGTTTGCCCATCAGATTGAGGATGATAAGATGAGCTATGAGCTAACTGAGTACCAAGACAAGAAAATAATTCCGTCCAAAAATTTCCAGTGAAAATGGGATCTCTGTCACTTACAATAATCTTTGGGTTTCCATGTAGCTTTTGAACTGTTTCCATAAATGCAGGAGAAACTGTACTGGCTTTAAATGGATGTGATAATGCACAAAAGTGTGCATACTTGGTAAGTCTGTCAACTACCACCATGATGACACTCTTTCCCTCAGACTTGGGTAAACCTGTGATAAAATCCATTGAAACCTCCTCCCAACGTTGGCTTGGAATGGATAAAGGTTGTAATAGACCCGGTGTCTTAATTGTTTCAACTTTATTTTGCTGGCAAACCAAACATTCCGCCACAAACTTTTGAATATCTGATTTAAGGCCATCCCAAAAAAATTCCTTCTTAACCCTGTGGTAAGTTTTTAAAAATCCTGAGTGCCCTCCTAAGGGAGAAGTGTGCAATTCCATAAGAATATTTTGTTTTAGCTGGGACTTCTTACAAAGGTATGAGCAATCTTTGTACCATAACGAATCATTTTGCCAGCTAAATGTATCAGGAGTACTGGAATCTTGTTGTAGCTTTCGAATAAGTGCCCATACTTCTTCGTCATTCTTCCATTCCTCCCTTGCTTCGTTTATCCAATCTGGTTGGATAATAGAAATGGCACACAACAATGCTTCCACATCCTCATCCTTTCTTGAGAGTGCATCTGCCACCACATTTTGCTTCCCTTTTTTGTAGATGATTTCAAAGTCATAACCCAACATCTTTGTGACCCACTTTTGTTGCTCTTCAGAGGATAATCTTTGTTCTAAAAAGTATTTAAGGCTATCATGATCAGTTTTTACCTTGAAGTGTCTTCCCATTAGGTAGGGTCGCCATTTCTTAAGTGCATAGAGTATTGCCAACATTTCCTTCTCATAAATAGCTTTGCTTAAAAACTTTCCCTTGATTGGACGACTTTCAAAAGCAATGGGTCTTTCATCTTGCATTAGAACAGCACCAATTCCATTTCCTGAAGCATCACATTCCACAATAAAGGTTTTTGTGAAGTCCGGTGTAGCTAAGACCGGTGCTTGGCACATTGCCTCTTTAAGATGTTCAAAGGCCTTTGTTGCTTTCGGAGTCCATGAAAATGAATCTTTCTTCAATAATGTTGTTAGAGGTGCTGCTATTCTCCCATAATTCTTAACAAACTTGCGATAATACCCTGTAACCCAAGAAATCCTCGCAGATGCTTTATGGATGTGGGGATTTTCCATTCCTTAATGGCTTTAATTTTGCTAAGGTCTACCTTAACTCCTTCATGAGATACAATATGACCCAAATATTCCACCTCCTGGACTCCAAAGAAACATTTGGATCTTTTTGCATATAATTGTTTCTCCTCCAATAGTTGTAGCACCCTGTCAACATGTTCAACATGATCCTTCCAAGACTTGTTGTAGATTAGTATATCATCAAAAAATACTAACACAAATTTTCTAAGGAATGGTTTGAAAATTGAATTCATCAAACCTTGAAATGTTGAAGGTGCATTGGTAAGGCCAAAAGGCATGACCAAAAATTCATAATGACCCTCACGAGTTCTAAATGTCGTTTTTGGAATGTCTTCAATCTTCATTCTGATTTGATGATATCCCGAACGAAGATCCAACTTGGTGAAGTAAATTGATCCATGCAATTCATCCAGTAATTCATCAATAACAGGAATGGGGAACTTATCTTTAATAGTGAGCTTGTTGAGCTCCCTATAATCTGGACACATGCGCCATGATCCATCCTTCTTGTGCACCAATACTACTGGAGCTGAGAAAGAACTTTGACTCGGTTGAATTATACCAGCCTCTAGCATTTCTGCAACCATACGTTCAATTTCACTTTTTTGGACATAGGGATATCTGTACGGCCTGATGTTTGGAGGAACACTTCCTGGAATCAGATGAATAGCATGATCATGATCACGCATAGGTGGGAGACCTTGGGAATCTCAAATACCTTGGAATGATTGTCCAAGACTTTTTGGAGATCTGGAGAAATAGATGATTCCAATGTGGAAACATCTAGCGAGCATAATTGTGCAATTACACCTCTTTGCTCCTTTTTTAGAAGCTTTGTCATACCATTAGAGCTGATTATCTTTCCTGGTTTCCCTTGCAATACCCCTTAATTCAACTTCCTTTCCTTCCGTAGAAAATTTGATGAAAAGTTCTTGAAAATTAAAAGCTATTGTACCCAAGGATTGTAGCCATTGGACTCCTAGTACAACATCCGCACCTCCCATTGGAATGGAAAGCATTGGGCTAGTCAATACATATTCTCCCATGGATAGCTTGATATTATGGCACTTTCCAGAGCAATTTATTGTTCCTCCATTTGCAATCATCACTTGACACTCTGGTGCTGGATATAGGAAGCAATTCAATTCTTTTGCTACCCTACAATGAATAAAATTGTGGGTGCTTCCTGAATCAATCAACACTATTACCTTTTTCTTCTTGATTTGTCCTTCTATCTTGATGGTTTGAGGAGTGGTAATTCCCGCCAATGCATTACAAGATATGGTCGGATTTATTTGTTCTTCATCTAAGCTTTGTTCCTGGAGTATATCTTCTTCTTTTGACCTTTCTTGCTCCTTTTCTTCTTCCTCTTCACAATCTATGTAGAATAATTTCTTCTCAGCACACTTATGACCTTTAGTGTATTTGCTATCACAATTGTAACAAAGCCCTTTTGCTCTTTTTTCTTCCAATTGTTGTGGTGTCAACCTTATAGGTTTTGGAAGACTAGGGGCAACAACACTTCCATCTTTATAGTTGTGAGTGGTATGCTTCCTGGTTGCCATAATTTTGCTTTCCATTTTTCTTGCTAACTTGAATGCCTTCTCTAATGAATCGGTTCCCAAAGGCGAACATCATGTTGGATATTATCCTTTAAAGACCCTATGAACACATCAATCCTATGCTCCTCTGGAATATCTTTTACCCTTATGTTCAATTTTTGGAACTCCTCAATGTGCTCCATTACTGAACCCTTTTGTTTGAGACTTATCAATTGGCTAAAAAAAGTGTTGCTTTTTGTATCTTCATAATGTGTTATCAATTCTTTCGTAAAAATTGCCCAAGTGATAAATTGTTTACGAGAGCAAAGCCATTGATACCATACAAACTGATTTGGTTCCAAATATACAGTTGCCATACGTACCTTTTGTGCATTTTGCACATTATTGAGATCGAAGAATTGCTCCATCTGTAATATCCATGTAGCGGGATCCTTGCCATCAAACTTCCTCATATCGATTTTTGGAATATGGTGATTCTTCGATCCAACATTAGCGTCTATGGAATCATGATTAACATTTCTTTTGTTCTCATCATGAGTTTCCTTTACTACCTTTTCACCATTAGTGACCCTTTCTTGTAGCAACTTCTTCGATTCTTCCATATCTGTCTTCAAATCTATCTTCAAATTTGCCATGTCTCTATTCAAATCTGTCTTCGAATCATCCATCTTAGCTTCCATGCCCTTTATCTTAGATTCCACGCCACTTATCTTAGCTTCTGTTAGCTTTTGTGAGCGTGACATTTGTTGCAATTGTTTTTGTAATTTTGATATATCATGTAGCATTTCTTCTTCTTCTTCATGAGTCATGCTAGAGCTTTCAGGTTCCTTACTATGTGTTTGCATTTTCTTTCCTTGGGGCATCAGTTACCGATAATAATGCTTTACTATGCCCTTTGAATTCCGTTAAACCAAGCTTACACAAAAATTTAAAAAAAACTACACACCTTTTTTCACTTTATAGAAGCCTGATATTGAATCTGATGTATCTCTGTAATTTCGGATCATCCAGTTCTGAAACTGCTACCTGTAGTAGCCTTCTGTGTCCTCTTTCCAATTCCACAAGTCTGAGCCAATTTGGATTCTCCAAGGAAGCGTTATGTGAAATCTCCCACAGTGACTTGCTTTTAGACTAGTTCAGTAGAGCGAACTTGTACGACGTGCCACGAGTCACTGTATCAACCTTTGAATCTGAAACACACATACAAGAAACTACAGTCCATCCTCTTTCTTTACCTTTTTACGAAATTTCAATCCGATCCTCAGAGAGAGAGTTATGACGATTTTCCCCAGGTCACCTGTTTTGAATGTAATTCAGGAGTCTGCAAAAAGGCCAACTTCCTCAGATCATATCTCCGAAAATATCGCGCGAAAAGCTCTGAAATTCTGACCCAAGGTTCAGCGCCAATTCTTCTCAAATGGGTTTTTTTTTGCGAGTTCTGAAACGTCATAGAAAAAAAGTTATAGCAAAAATTCCACGATGACCTTTTTGGAGCAGCGAAACCCTAGAATCCAAAGCTCTGATACCAAATGTTATGAAACCAGCTCAAGAAAAGATAGAAAAGATAGATCAACGCCTTAGAATTCAGCCTCTCCGAGGGGGCAACCTCCTTTACATTACATAAATGAACAATTCTTGGATGATACAAATGACAAAACCTCCTTTCTATATATAGATGTCTAAGGAGTCACAATATAATCCAGCCGACCTAACAATAATAATATAAAGCCACAAAAATAACAATAGAGGGATTCTATGGGGCACAGAAATAACAATATGGGGGTAATAGGGGCACAACAATATAAATAAGGGGTATAACTACAATAGTAATAGGGTAATCACTAGTATTATAGGGACCCAACACATTGGCAACATTCATCACAATAGAAAAGAAAACAATGCCCTCAGTCAAACAACAAAAGGACTAAGTGGCTTGATATGAGCCATAGGTGAGTGTTGGGGCCCTGTTGGAGCAACATTTTGAGGAAATGTTTTAGGATTTTCACAGAGGAGCACTACGAAAAGGATATCGCTCAAGAAACTAGGCTAAGGGCTAGCACTTGAAATGTGGAAATAGAGAAAGTCGTTAGGATTAGGTTGTGGGTTTTTGTGGATGGTAATAGTTACCACCCATAGTAAAAATAGGATGTTTGGTAGCTTTGTGCCCAAATGTAAATCTATAAATAGATAAAGTTGTGATGTAAAATATAGACTTGCATGCATCCGTGTGTGATTTTTGATGTTTTGTAAGAGTTTCACACTATAACAGTGGATCGATTAGGCTGTTCATTAGGGGACTTTTGAGGTCTAAAATGGGCCTCTTAAGGAAATTATAAAATAATAGTGGAAATAATAAAATAAGATTAGATTACATCATCAAATTTTAGAGGGAAAAAAGAAAAAGCTATTTTTTCGACTCATATTTTTAACTTATCTCCCTATGGGGTTACTCAAATTTCAAGCGACAACACTCATTGGATGAAAAATTTGATTCCTCATCCAAGGAGTACCCATGTTGCATACTTTCGATGGACCATACTACATGAAAAATGAGAAATACATGAAAAACATGATTGCAATCACGTTTTTTCCTATATTTCTCATTTTTTGTGGAGCAAAGTCCATCAAAAGTGTGCAATATGGGTACTCCTTGGATGAGGAATTAAATTTTGCATCCAACGAGTACTACTGATCGAAATTTGAGTAAAACCTTAGAGAGATAAGTTGAAAATACGAGTTGAAAAAGTAGTTTTATTATTTTATTATTTTATAATCTTTTTACTTTCTTACTCCAAAAATGGTGAATCATCCCCCATGGTTGACATCATCATTTTGAATCCTATTAGTTCTTATAAAGTTTATTTTGGTTTATACATTTTTCTTAGGAGGCCCATTTTAGACCTCAAAATTCCCCTAATGGAACAACACAACAATGGAATGTAATGGAGACTTCAAAATAATAATAAAATATATGTTTTGGACAACTTTCTATGTCCATGCATAATGTGATGAACTATATGTTTTCTATTTTATGTTTCTATTAAGTATAATGGATTTAATGTTTAGAGTAGGGGAATACCTGATTTTTCTATTATGAATGACTAAGGTGTTGAATCAAGACTAATGGCAAGTGTAGAATATAGATCTCCTTCATCATTATAGAACTATCCAAGTTCCTATAGTTCCTCATATATTCCTTGGGTGAGACTTCACCTACTTGTAGGTGATAACAAAAGGGACAATGCCTAAGGGTTTTTTTTGGCTAATTCACTCTAAACCTAGGTTTTCCCTCTACACTCCAACAACCACTTTGTTATGAACTCTAAGTAAACAAATAGAATTTTTTATTATTATGATGAAATAATGTTTGATGTGTGTTATGTTTTATAGGACTAGATTTACATCATGATTGTATGGAAGGAATGATAAGATGAGATGGAGGATATGGCTATGGTGCATGATGATGCTACCAATGATGTGATCCACAAATGTGAGATACTAAAGTACTTCATGTCATAGAACATGCATGCACAACTAGTGTTGTTCATGAGGCTGGTTGACATGTGGGTGTTAGGTGAGCAACTTTTTTGATGTGCAAGGCCATGCGTTGACTTTTAAGAGGGAACATATATAATTTGTGATCACATTGTTTAGTCATGGTGTTATACCCTCGCTGGTAGGAGGAAGCGGGGGGATATATAGATGAGTATGCTAAACAACATTTCTAGTGGGGTTCCAAAAAACTAACAATATACTCCATATATCCCAAGTAGAGGATCTGACTCTGTGAATAATATTATTCACCATCACTTGAGTTGTAGGCAATATGGCCCCTCACTTAGCCTTAAAGGGAAATATCCGGTTAGTTCAAGAGTGTTTAAGCCCAACAATATTCAACTAGAGCACAACTATGGAAACAAACATAAGTTATCAATTTACCATGTGTAAGACAGGTTGCTTAAACAGTTTGGATACAAGACAATTTTACTGTCATTTTTATATAGTGAGTACTAGTTATGGTATTTTGAGTCTCATATCCTTTTACAAGGCTTAGAGAGCGATGAATGAGGTGATGGAAAGATTTGATGACTTAGCTAGGTGGTGGGGCCCTTTTACAAGCATTTGGTTCCAACTTGTTTGATTTTATGAGGAGAAGATTGTCATGGTGGAGGACTATGCTTGTGTCAGACTAACTTGTGTCATGATCCAAAGTTGGTTGTTCCCAAGGAAGATGAATGACATGATCATTATGAGACACCAACTATATATATATATATATATATATATTGTGTTTTGAGTGATATATGGTTTTTTTTATGCAAGAGTGATAATCATGATGTGTGTATCAAAAATGTGGCATAAACTCACGCAATAACGACATCCCGATGGCATCGTAGTGTAAAATATGATGAGGTAGAGGAGGAAAGTGACATGGAGGAAGGACCAGAGCTATGAGAGGTTCATTAGAACTTGGAAGGGCTAACCATGGAGGTGAACCCCATGTATATGGGTGATATTGTGGTGCATCTATAACACCATACTATAGGGGTATTGGGTCAGTTTAATCGAATCCTCAAGCGAGTGGTTGGGCCTATACTTTTCTATCATGTGCATATAACTCCACAAGAGGAGTATATGTAGTGATAATGTGATGCATTGCTAAGTGCCTTGCGATATGTATCAACCTAAGTGCCCAATTTTGAAACTTGCATCTATTTTGTTGTTTTTCGCTATGCAAAAGCTCATATATATAGTGATATTTTTGGTGTTCAGATATATAAAATGTTTGTTCTTATGTACATATGTATGTATGTTACATTTGGTGTTCATTGTTGTGTTGAAGATGTTCCAAATGCTAATGAAGAACATAATTAGCTAAAGAGTCTAATGGTGCATTAGATTCTTGTGGAAGATGTTCATATCTAACAAACTAAAAAAAACGTTCAATTAGGAATACCCTAAGATATTTTTGGTATAGGAAGGTGTTGCGGGTGAAGTAGGCAATCATAATTTGTGATGCCATGAGTTGAGAATTGATTTGTACAACCAATCAATGGATTCCAAGAGAAAGGGCTTTAGTGAGGAGTTCTATGACAATGTTATACTATGCAACATTATTAGTTGCATCTATGAGATAGAATCCTCCTAAATCAAAAAGTGAGTCAATAGTTTTGAAGATAATCTAAGAAGTTGTGACCAAATATCAAGAACTATGGCTAGCACCATCCTTGTATCCTACTTAAAAATGGATGTATGATGACATATCGATAAAAAAATACCATAATAAGAAATTATCCAAAAAATATGGAGGCTAGAAAAGGAATAAGGAAAGTACAATAAAACACATACTCTGCAGAGCATCATGTAGCCAAATACCTTTAACATAATACCTTTTTAGATAGTGCCCATTGCGGGGCTCGAAAAGAGGACTGCCATCAATATATCTTACATCATGTGCCCCCTTTTGGAGTACTTGTTTGATGATGTAAGGTCCACTATAGAGGGATTATAGCCTACGATCTCCTTACTTTTCATAGTCTTAACCATAGATCAAAACCATATCGCCTTTTGAAAAAATATGAGGTTCAAAGAACTTATGGTAGTGTGATTAGATGCATTTCTTATGAGCTTTATTTGCAAGTGTAATATTGTAGCAAGTCTCATCAAGGTGCGATAGGTATAAAAAGAATTCCTACTTTGAGAAGGTGTCAGGTAGAAGTTGAAAAACTAATCAAAGGATGGTATATTGCATTCAACTGGTAGTACGACTTTGACTCCAAAAACTAGTTTGAAAGGTGTGATCCTAGTGGATGCCTTAACAAATGTCTAATATTCCTAAAGTGTAGAAAAGAGCTTGATGTGCTAGTTCATTTTGTGATCCCCCACTAATTTATGATTCACATTTCTGAGGACACAATTGATGGCCTTAATATGTCCATTACCCTAGGGGTACTAGGGTGTTGAGTTCTCCTAACAAAAACCCAGGTTGGTATTGAGTTTAGTTAACATCATATTTTTAGAGAATGATATGGTGATCTATGATGATATATTTGGGTATGCAAAAGCATGTGATGATGTGGTTGAATACAAAAGTGTGGAAATGGCTCCATTATTGTAAAAGATTGGTAGGATTTGGCACATATCATAAGGAAGTTAGTGGCTACAACGATGTAGTGATGAGCACGGGAAGATGGTGGTTGACATGTGATGAAATTATATCCCCATTTGGAAAAGGGGTTGTTGGTAACCATGAGGTGAAGATGGGATGGGTGGGAGTCCATATTCTTGGAGAAGATTTGTTAGGGATAGGACTTATATGATGTGTTCATAAATTATTTGAATATGGATGGTCATAAGTAGTTGGAGCATAAGATATTTTGTGAAATGGCAAGCCCAAATACATGAATTCCATACATCCCTATGTGATATTGATTAAGAATTTTCTTGGCATAGAAATGAGTGAGCAAACAACGAAGGATATAATAAAATATACAATGTTGTAAAATTTCATCAACTATTATGTAATGTTTGGGATTATGGTGTAATTGATGATGTTCATCATAAACAAAAGGAGTTGGTGTACGCCGGGCCTAAAGGTGGATAAGGAGGTCACCATACCAAGAATCATATGAATCAATGAGGAATCATGACTCATCCACTAACATGTCATCAGCCATGGGTTCATCATTGACTTGAGGGAATTTTGACAATGACTTAAGTTAAATTATTAAAGGATTGAAATTCCTTTTTAATATTTACCTCCAAAAACTTATTTCCCAATTAGATAACACATTGTTGAGAAGTGCAACAAGAAAGCCTCAATTTGAGTTTGCCTTGGTCAAATTGAGAAAATTCAAATTTCCACATCAGCACACAGCTTGGATGCAGTTAACATGTGTGACATCATTCTTGTCACTCAGTTAGCTCAGTAAATTCGAGTTAGAGGGGTTGGAGTTCAATTAAGCATGTGTGATTGCTAAATTTTAGTAATCTAGTTATGTTATATCTAGTTGAGTTCAGCTAAAATAGTTCTACCAGTTGGAGGAATTAGTGGAAGGTCAGTTGTGCATTGGGACATCTTTCTAACTCAGTGATCATCTAGTTAACTAATCAATCAACCTAAAATAACTAGTGCATTCAAAGAATTTGAGTTCCAAACTATGATGGAGATTCCAAGGAAGTGTAACAAGCAGTTGTAAATGAGTTTGAGTGTACAAGTGTTGCATTCAGTCAAATGATCAAACCTTGTGAATTACACAATCAATTGAAGGAAAATTCCTAAAACAATAGAGGCTAATTCTCTAGGAATTGTGCAAGGAAATATGGGCTCAAGCAGAGGTAGAAATCAACTAAGTCTAGGTCAGAGCTTCTCATTGAGTAGAGAGATATATTATTCACTTGCAAGTTGTGCTCAGAGGAGGAAAGAAATTTTAATACATCTTTATTCATCTGATTAATGCAAAGATTCTTGAGAGGTTTTTCCTAGTTGGGTTCCCCTAGAAAAAATATTGTGCATGTGTGTTATTTCTTATTGCATATCTTAGATTGTTGTTCTAAATTGTGATTTGAATTCTGCATATCAGTAGAGTAGAATTGTGTCTACTGATTTAGATTAAATTTCTTGAGCGGATGAAATTCTATCGCTAAATTTCTACATGGTATTAGAGCAAGAATTTGGAAGTTGTTCCTTAGGAGGTTCGAATTTACAGCTTCAGCGTAGGAGGATCTCTTCAGAGTTGGGAAAATTACCTTCAATAAATTGAGATTAGAGTATGCCTTGGAATGCAACTAAAAATTCATTACATGGAAGGATTTTATGAAGGCAGTGCTTGATGACAACAAATTGCTAGCATATGTCAAGACAGAACTTTACAAAACTAGGATCATCTAATGCCCAAAACCTAGCTCAATGTTAGAAAGATGTAGCCAAGGAGAGGGAGTGTGAGACCACATTATCTTAGAGGGAGTGCGAGACCACATTATCTTAAATATCCATGGGCAAGAAACTCCTTTCACAATGTGGAAGGAACTAATAGAGCTGTTCGAGAATAACAATGATCATAGAAAATTGGCCCTGAAAGAAAAACTTCGAAACATCAAGATGCAAAAGAATGATACTACTCCACAATATCTCAATAGATTTACCCAAGTTCGTGATGAGCTTGGAGGGGTTGTTGTGAATGTTGCAGAAGATGACCTAGTGAGCCTAACTCTTCTAAGACTTCCCAAGAGTTGGCATAGCTACGAGGACTCGGTGAATGGGAGGGAGAAATTACTGAATTTGGAATGCTAGTTGTCCGATTTGGTTCAAGAGGAGATCAGGCGGAATACCAGAGATGGAACATCATCCAAGGGAGAGGATGAAGAAAATTTTACATTGGTTGGAAAGGGAAAGAAGGGAAACGGGAAGATATCTCAAACCAAACCAAAATCTAGCCAAGGGGGAAAGAATCGAGACTTGTTCAAAATAAAATGCTTCAATTGTCATGAATCCAAGCACTATGCTACAAAGTGTCCACACAAAAAGTTTGGCAAGAAGAACCCAAGAGGAGCAATAAGCGAGGCATTGGTTTCATAGTTTGAGCTAGACTTCACCCTTATTGCATGCATGACCAACATTGTGATGGGGAGTGTGTGATACTTGGACTCTGGTGCCTCATTCCATATGACGAGGTGTAGAGTTTTTGATGACTTGTAGGAGAAATATTCTTAGATGCATATTGAGCTTGGGAACGATGGAAGGTACAGTGCTATCAAGATTGGTATATTAACCTTTAAGAGGGAGTCGAGGTCCCCTATTCACCTCAAAGATGTCATGTTTATTCCAGGCCGAAAAAGAATATCACCTATGTAATATTTTTATAATACCAGGTTATGATGTAATCTTCAACAAAGGGAAAGCATTTTGGAGACACATAGCCACTAGACAAGTGAATAATATCGAGGTTCGGGTGAAGAACCTGTACAATTTTGATGTGGAATATTGTGTTGCATTAAGAAGTAAGGAAGAGAAATTGTAAGCCACAATGTTAGTGAAATTTGGCATATAATATTTTTCCATTTACATCACGATGCCCTAAAAATTATGCAACAAATAACCATTGGCCTCCCTAAAGGAGAACTAGAGTAGCAAGATGTCTATAAAGGTTGCACCTTGGGGGAGTATGTGAAATCCACATTCCATGAATGATACAACAAAGCAAATGTAGTCTTGGAAAGATTCCACTCTGATGTTTGTGGACCTTTCTCAACAGGCTCCACTGCCAGACACAAATATTTTGTTATTTTTATTGATGATTTTTCAAGGAAGTGTTTGATATTATTCATGCAAAATAAGGATGACACATTTTTAAAGTTTATATAATTCAAGGCACTAGTTGAGAAAGAGATCAGAAATAATGTGAAGGATCTTATGAGAGAAAATGGAGGTGAGTATTTTTCGAATGAATTCAAGGCATTATGTGCAAAAGAAGGCATTTGAAGAGAGCTAATAGCACCCCACAACCCATTGCATAATGGGGTAGCTGAGAGAAAGGATCATAGCATTGTTGGAGTTGTGAGAGCTATGCTACATGACCAAGGCCTACCACTACATTTGTGGATAGAGGCATGTAACACAACAGTCTACTTATAGAATCGAAGTCCTCATCGGATTCTTGGTATGATTACACCATAGGAGAATTTTTTGGGGAGAAAGCTAGATGTGTCTCACATAAAAAAAATTGGAGCCTCTATTTACTTCCATGTATCCAAATATTCAAGGAAGAAGCTTGAGCCGACAATAGAGTTGGGAGTTTTTGTGGGTTACACTGAAACTCCACAGATTACTATGTTTACTTACCTTCCCTTAGAATGGCAGTTATGTGAAGGGATGTAAAGTTTGATGAGGAGAAAGTGATGCAATGCTCTCTTAAGATGGAGCTTCATATCCCACTAGAAGATGAGCCTTTGACTCCAAAGGAGGAGCCTCAGGAAGTTGTGGAGCAGCCACAAATATAGGAGTAGAGTGTGGGGAGATCTACTTAAGCATAACCATCTAGAGAAGGCAGAAAAAAAACCATGGAAGATGGTAGATTAATGCAGGATGTAAGGGAGTGCTATAGGCCATTTTGTAACATCCAATTGATAGACATCCTAATGAGATCAATAAACATTCTATTCCCCCTTGTCATCATCTTGCACAAATCCCTAAGCATGCCTCTTTCATTCCCCCTATTGTTTTCCTGAAACTACATCATCTGAGCCAATTTGAGGACCAACGATCCTTGGCCTATTGTTGGAAAACGTTCACCTATAGGTTGCTCCATATTGGCTTGCATTGATCACCTACAAGATACTCCCCTTTTACACCTACATTGGTTCTAGAAATTCAGAAAAAAGAGAGAAATTCTAGAAGCTTCCTCTTCCAAAAGCTTTCAGAATTTGTTACAACCATTTACCTCAAATAAAACATTTGGATCCTATCGTACCATACTTTGGAGTTTCCATCCCTTATCCTTTGATCCCATCCTCCCATCAAAGGTGGATCTAAAACCTTAGACTGGTAATTGGATAAGAATTCCCAACTTACCCCACTTCTCTATATATTTACAACCTTCCATATGCAAGGAATTGGATTTTGGAGAGTGATTCTACCCTTATGTTTTTGTGTTGATATGTTTTGTTTCATGCATTTAGGGTGATTAGAGGTGAACGTTGTGACAAGGAAAGGACAAGTCAACCTTGGAGGAGCTCTTCTACAAGATCAACATCTATTTATGGTTATAACTCCTTCCACTTATATTAATGCAAAGAATTATTTTTTTCCTATATGAAATGTTGGTATTTGATGAATTTAAATACCATTTTGATCTATTGAATAGAGTATATAGATGATATTGCATAGGTCACATAGTTTCTTGGCTTGTGTTATCTGACTATGCAATTTCTAATTTTGGCAATTGAAACTGGAATTGGAAAATTCAAGCTAAAGAAGGAGTGAAGCACGCAATAGATTCTAGGTAGGATTCATTATGTCATCTATTTACTTTATGGAAAGCACTAGGTTCCTTGTTTCTTTGTTGTTCTATGTTAGCGACCAAACCTAGTGGAGATATTTTTTTATGCAATCATAAATCCCGTATAACAAATTGGTGACTCAACTGGGGAACGGTGTATTCCCTTGGTGGTTCCTTTTTCCATTGTGTTTGATTACCTCTTTGATAGACCTTTGTTGCTTTACCCAACCAAGAAAAGACATAGGAATTCATTTCATTGAGTCTCTTTTTTATTTTTTGTGTCAAAATACTCTATCCCTAGACCAACGCTCCCCGAGTGTCTCAGCCAAAGTGTTGCACCTCACCTGGGCCCACTATGTACAAGTGTTTCAAAGCACTCGTGCCTCTTCTACACTAGTGTTAGCCCCTGTTTTTACACAAAACTTGCCCTTTTCTTGAGTATCTCTTTGATCAACCTACCTCCAGATGACCTTCCTTGAGTCTTGAGTGCCTTGTGGTCTCTCTAAAGCCTCCATTTGGTTTGCATTTGTGTTTATTTCCTTTGGTAAGATTTGGTTTTGATTTTTTTTGTTCTTATCCTTTGGTCTCTTGCAAAATGATTTTGTTTAGTCATTGGTCACTTGGATGAATTTTTGTTTCAATCCTCATTCTGGAAAATTGCATTTGAATAAGTGATTAAACATTTGCATCTTAGTTTTCCTCATTTTGAAAATTAAGTGTTTTGAAAAGAAAAATATTTGCATTTGCATCTAGGGTTTTTTTGTGTGAAATTGGAATTCCCTAGTGTGAAATTGTGTGTTTTTTCTTTCATTTTTGCAAAACAAATTCCCCCTCAATCGTCAAGGGGTGGGGGGTGGGGGGGTGATTGTTTATGAGTGCTAATCACCTTTGAGTGTCACCTCTTTTGATTTTTGAAAATTTCACCCAATTTTAGTTTGAGTCCTCTACTAAGGAAGTCTCAGATTACGTTTGATTTCATTGGAATCCTCTTGTGTTTGCTTTGAGGAATTCTCTTGCATAGATTACATTTGCATAGTTAGAATTCTCATTTTCGCAGTAGGAAAGGAAATTGTGTATAGGTTACATTTGCATAGTTTTCAGGGGAATCACGCATAGATTACATTTCATGGTTTGGTATCTTTTAAAGCTTTGAATTGAATGGAAATAGTGAAATTGAAATATCTAGTTAGGAAGCTCTTGTTTGTTGCATATTTGATTGTTGCATAAATGTTTTCACCTCTTCCCTAAACTAGATAGCTTTCATCAAAATTGAAAAGTGTTATTTTTCTCATATTGGTTGCATCATAGGTGTGTTCAGATGACATCAAATTTTGAGCCCTGGAATTGAAATCTAATTCAAGATAAACTTTAAAATTCGCCTCAATTAACCTAAGGAGCATTTGGAACTTAACACAAACACCTATAGGTCTAGGCTAGAGATGTGTTCCAACGTCGTCAAACATAGGAGATGTCATTATGTTCCAGCGTTACATCTCGAGGGTGATATCCCATTCCATGTATGTGTATAGAATCATACTCCGCATACCTTCGGGTATATTGGATGGCGCTCCATGCATGAAAATTATATGGGAACACTCTCATCGAATGGTTACACATCAGACAATACTACTACAGACTGCACTACCATGTACCGTTGAGTATATTTTGGTATTCCCCTATAGGTTGCTATCCATCCATAGGTAGCTGATTCAACCGCCTTGTATACCGTGATAAATCGAACACAACATTCAGGGAGATTGATTGCATGTACATTAAGTCCTTGGTTTGCCAAGGTGTATATTGCATTTCATGGTTGATTGGTAAAAATTTATGCCTTGTTACCTGTTTTTTATCGTGTCTTTAATTTCTAAAATAAATTAATTGACCGTCGAACAACATCCTCCCCATGGAACAACTCCTTAGTGGATCCTGGGTTGAGACTAATGGCAATAGTTCTGAAGTCTACCAATCAAGGGAACCCCTATGGTAGGAATCCTGGTCCTTTTCCTTCTTTTTAAAATATCGGTGCTCCTTATATGGAAACATTGTCCTTTTCCAGATTTACCATTAGTTTTCCAGTTTGGTTATTTTTGACTCCTATGGTTCTAAATGTCCAAACTACTTCTCAACTGAGTTCTCCTCCACTTGAAAAATATCAACCTCATGTTGATCCTAAAGTTTGCCCTTTTCCTTCTTCACCTATTGTTTCTTCGCCTAGTGAAAGTCTTGATTCTAGTAACCAGGAAGCTAAGAAGAAGAAGAAGCAAAATAAGTAGAGGTCAACCAAGCAACCATTGCTACAGACGAAACTAGTATGGACAAATATTCCAATCAGCCCCATAAAGTTAGATTCCCTTTCATGTTTTGTAAGCATAACCACCTTCTTTTATATTTTTATGGTATTCCCAAGGTATCAGAAGTGCGGTCCACGAGCTCACATCGACCTTTGTCATCAGCTTCTGGAGATCATGATAGTGACAAAACCTCAACTAGCGATAGTAAGGTCCATGGGAAAAAGGGTAAATTCAAGTTTCCTTATAAGTTATGTGAAGGGAATCATCCTATTCACCTTTGTACTTATATGGATGAAGCCTCAAAAGTGTTGGAAAACCTTACATCTTCTTAGCCACGACTTTGGACTGGTTACCAGAAGCTTTCTCCTAATCCTCCTCTAGTTGATGAAGTGATTGATCAGAATCCAAATCTAGTCAATCTTGCTCTCTCTGAACATGAATCCCATGAGTCTGTTCCCGTCCAACCATTGGTTGAGAAAATAATTGACTCAATTCCACCTTCATTTGAACATACCTTTTCTGTAGAGAGTGAACTTCATACTGCTCAGGTTCTTCTTGTTTCTTCAGATTCCAATGAAGTAGGGGCAGTTCTACCATTCCCATGGCATTATCTCCAAGTAGTATGGTTGATTCCTTTGATTAGAGTGTACTGGAGATATATAGTCTTCCACCTTACGTGCCCTTCCAGATCATAGTACAGTCTTATAATTTGGTCGTACCTAGCACAAATGTAGATGAAGGCGCATCTATTAGTATTCAGTCGTCAACTACTTGGCAAGCTTTAGGTTCTCCACAACTTGTGCTCATTACCCAAAATTTGTTGGCTTTTAACAAAGGAACTAGTCAACCATTAGGGATCCTTCCTTAGTTACCTATTACTTTGGGATGAAAGTTTTTCTATATCAATGTGATGGTAGTCCAAGGCCCTTTGGATTTTAATTTTCTCCTTGGGCGTGACTATGTTTATTTCATGGGAGCTCTTGTCTCTTCACTCTTTCGTATGATGTGTTTCCCGCATGAAGGAAGAATCATTACCATTGACCAACTTGTGTTCATTTCTCCTAATCTTATTCCAATCAACCATATTGCCTAAATGGTCCTATATGCAAGTGGTATCTCCCCCACCATAAATTAATTATGTGGAAACCTGTTCCATGCTTGCGTGTACTGATAATCGAATAGGTGATATAGTACATCATTTACTGGGGGCTTTAGAGTCTAAACTGTCCATTGGATCCCTTGATATATATTCCTTCTAGAGTGTTGTTCTCCCATCTAATTGAAGCCTCTTGGAAGTCATGGCCTTTGGGGGTCATGATCAAGGCACTGGAGAAAATTTCCTTAACTTATGTAAAGCTTGTTAAAAAATGAAACAAGTTTCTTGGAGTAGAGCTCCTAGCCTTGTGTCAAGCTTGTTAAAAAATGAATAAATGTCCTTAGAGAAGATTTCCCTTTATTGTGTCAAGCTCCTTAAAAAATGAAACAAGGTCCCTAGAGCAAAGTTCCTTTTCTTGTGTCAAGATCCTTAAAAAATTTAACAAGGTCCATTGAGTAGAGTTCCTTTTCTTGTGTCAAGCTTGTTAAAAAATGAAACAAGCTCTTATGAGGATAGTTCTTTTGATATGTCTTATCCTCCACAATGTCCCAAGGTTGAGAAAGGAGATCGATGGAGGTAACCTCAAACCACTTAGGGTTCAGCAGCTAGCCCTACTAAACCAGAGAGGGATCTCTCTATGAGCTCACAACCAATGATGACTGGAGTGGGAAAATATGTTAGGCTAGTTATTACAACACTAGGGTTTTGCAGATTTAGGGTTTGCTGGATCAGAGGTACAAATCAGGGAACTAGGTCAGGTCTTCAAAGGTTCAGTTGCATGAGATATAAAGGAGCAAGGTAGGCATGCTTTTGTGATAGCTTAGGAGTTGGTCGATGTAGTGTAGGGTTGAATAGGTAAGAAAATCAAGATGATCATGTGAACCATGAATTCATCTATCAGAAGACTGAGCACATAAAATGAGATTCCTAACAAAACAGAGCTTAATTACAAGAAT
Source organism: Pinus tabuliformis (assembly GCA_031772625.1). Taxonomy (NCBI): domain Eukaryota; kingdom Viridiplantae; phylum Streptophyta; class Pinopsida; order Pinales; family Pinaceae; genus Pinus; species Pinus tabuliformis. The sequence goes on along the minus strand of CM062812.1, from coordinate 890,645,559 downwards.
TTTGTTTAATACCTCTTAGGAAAATCATTGAAAAGCATAGATATGGAAAGGAAACTAATTTATCATTCATATAAATTTTTAATAGGAGAAAAACAATACCACAAACTCACACCACAAGAATTCCTGAATAATAGCTGCAACTTGGCCTTTGATTTCTTGTAAAAATATGATGAACTATAAGCTACAAGGTTTCCATACTCTAATTTCCAGCCTTTTTTTTGACTCAATGAGGGATACATATAGGTGTTAAACAACTTTTACCACTCTCAGGGGTTGAATCCCTCAGTGTAGGAACCGATCACAATAATATCTCCAACAAGACCTAATGACTAGGGAGGTTAACAAACTCTACTAAAAATAGAAAAATTGATACATTTGACTTTTAACCACCATTAATGATGATGAATCTACATTAAAATGAATCTAACAAGACAAATTTACCATCATTACATTAATTCAACTCACAAAATGAGGATTTACATCATAAAAAACAAGTTTAACTGAAGAAAACTCGAAATTTGGAGTATCAGGAAAAAGTGTAGCACCACCTGCAAAAGCGCAACGCCACCTACAAAATCGCAGCGCCATCAAGCATAAGCACAATGCCATCAGGCGTAAGCACATCACCAACTTTGAGGAGGTTTTTGAAGGCCTTCCACTGCTCCAAATTCAGCTCTGAATATACCAATGGAAATCTTGGGATGTCTAGTTGTCATTAGATACCTCAAGAAAGAAAAATGGACACTCCAAGACCAATAAAAACTCATTCTCCCACAACTACTTCAAAGGCACAACGCCTAGTCTAGAAAGGTGGCAAAGAGTGGTTTTTTGACCTATTTTTGGGCATTTTTTCCCAACATGTTTGCTGATAAGACACAAAAATTAGATACCTGGAATGTATAGGTCATTATCTATCCATCTATATAAATTTTTTGGCATTTGGATGTCTGAGGAAAAAGCACAATGCCAAGGTGCTGCGCTTATAGCATATAGTAGTGAGACATTTCAAAAGTCCAAAAAAAATTCAAATTTTGCTCAAGATTTTTGCAAACATAGGGTTCAAAGGCAGAGAAATATATCACTAACCATAATGGTTTTTTCGGAACTGAGAGAGGTTTTTCTTATTTATCATCCTATGAACAAAAAAATCCTCCATTTTTCAAAAATACGTTCCCATTTGTTCAGAATCCAAGTTTTAAGTTGGTCACTAAAAACGCATCGCCATCTGGGAAAAGCGCAATGCCAACTTGGAGGAGAGATTTGACTACCTTCCTGTGCTCCAAATTTTTATCTGAAGGTACCATTGGAAATATTAGGATGTCTAGTACACAATAGAGTCATCAAGACACCTAAAAATTCAATCTCCCAAGACTACTCCAGAAGTGCAGCAACTCTCCTGTAGCAACTATATTTTTGGCATTTTTCCCAAATAATAATACCTGTGTATAAACTGAAGGAGGTTTTTGTTATTTATTCTATTATTTCCAGTCTATTATTGACAAAAAACCCTTTCACTTTTGTCAAATTCATCTTCCTTACTTCAGAAACCAATTTTGAAGTAAGATTGTCCCTATATGTGGCAAATGATTTGTCTCTTGGAATGATTTCTTGAGAAATGGTGAAGACATGATCTCATGTGCTAAAGTGGGATCATACCTATTGATCTGACCTCCCTTATTCCTCTTCTACTCAGTAGTCTCTGACTCCATAGTAAACCCTAGCTCAATGGGAGGGGAAATTAGGGTTTAGTGTAGGGAAAAATAGGGGATTTGGGCAGTTTTAGAAATGAAGGGAGATGAAAGGGTTAGGGGGCTTCTAAATTTTTAGGAAAAATTGGGGAGGTAGGGATGGATTTTAGGAAGTGGGGGAAAGTGGAATTTCAGGAAAATCATGAGGGGAAGGGGTCCAAAATGTCAAAACACAATCCTAGCCTAAGAAAATATAGTCTAGGCTAGGATTTGTGGGAAAATGATGATTTTGAGGGATAGGAGTGAGGGAAAATGTCTATGGAGGTATATGGAAGGTGGGGGAGGGTAATTGAGCTTATTTTTGAGGGTTTTTCTCAATAATTCCACCAAAGAGACTATGAAACCAAGCAAACCCTAGGAGAGGGAAATTTGATCTTTCCAAGCATGAACTGATGGTGGCAAGGAATCACTTGTGTGAGAGTGAAACTGAGTTTTCTTTATGGAAAGATGTCTTATAAAATTGGAATAAGCAAATGAGAAACTCTTTTTGGTCTTTATAGCTTGGAAATCAATTTTCTCCTTTGGTGATGTAGTGGCCCCACCATGTCCTTTCACATTTTGATTTGATTTGCTAATGAACTGCAACCTTAGAATTTTTTTGCATATATTACATCTTGATGAAGATAAAAACACACTTTAGAAACCTTTATTGAAGATTTTTCACTATTACTACTCCTTCAAAAGATGACTTTGATGGTGAAATGACCCATTTTCATGATTTTGACCCTATGACCTAATGATGACACAACATGGAAGAATGAATGATGACCATGATGACCATGATACTCTTTCAAAAAGGAATGACCTAACCATGTTGATGTTTGTTGACCATGAAGGATGAAAGGGGTAGTAATAAACCTAGAAAACTAACCAGTGACCAAATTTTTATTGAAAACCTATTTGAAACCATAAAAATTTGACCTAGGACCCTAACAAAAACTTTAAAAGAGAATAATTTGATCACTGGTGACTGACAAGACTGATAGACACTAACACTATGTAAACCTTGTTAAAAAATGAAATAGGTTCCTATGAGCATTGTTATTTTCCTATGTCAAGCTCGTTAAAAAATAAAACAAATCCCCTTTCAATTTGAGTCTTTGATTATATCTCGTAAATTCCCAGTCGATTATTTCACTTGATCTCATAAATGAACCTTCATTCCATCCACCTGTTAGTACCCAGTAGTCTACTTAGGTGCATGAAATGAAGCTTGGGGGGCATGTACCTCGAATTGAATCATTATGTTGGGGGCATGCAAACTTATTCCAAGCATATTTTTTCTCTGTTTCAAGCTTGTGTAAAAATGAAACCAATTTCAAGCAAAGTTTCTCATGTTTTGAGCTTCTATAAAAATGAAACCATTCCTATTTTATCTCTCATGATTTCCATTTTTTATTAACCTATTTTTTCCAGATGAGCCTTGTTTTTTTCATTCCATCGTCACCATCTGCTTGGCCGATCATACACTTTCCCTTGGTTTTTTTTACCCTTTCCTGAGTAACAACTATTATGAGTGATCTTGTTAGCCTGCCTCTTGACCTCTACATGTTTTGAGAATTTCCATCATGATCGGAACCAATTGCCACCCTCTATACCACTCATTCCTCCATGAGGATTCCTCTTTCAGCTCTTTTCAAACTCCCAAAATATGAAAATATCATCAAGCACTGGCCTTTTTGAACTCTTAAAAGTAAATGAAAAGACATCTAGTCAGTATAAGTTTAACCCTTTTATGAACTGAGACAGACTATCTACGAAAAATGAATACCTTAGTTGAAAATGGATAAGAGGTTCTCTTGAGTATTTTTTTCTACCTTTTCAGACTTGAGAGACTATCTACAAAAAAGAACATATGGAGTTTTATTTTCGGCTCTTTTTCAAACTCTCTAAACATGAAAAATATGTCAAGTTTTACCTTCATTAGACTTGTTAAAACATCAAACAACGATGGACTTGTTGAACATGACAAGGCCGAACCTCTCCTTCTTAGGGTTCATTAAATATACTTTGAGGGATTCATCTGAAGGGTGAACTTACAGATCAAGCATATGTTATCCTCCTCAAGCTTGTTAAAAAATAAAGAGGTACTGACCAGTATGGTTGGGAAAATTGGGAAAATAGGGTGTTCCATTTGCTAATGGTAGTGAGCCACTCTTTAACACAACACTCTTTCACTTCATCTCAATGGTTGTTGGGCTGGGTAATATGCTGGTCTTTTGGTATCATACCATTTTCAAAGCCTCCATTTCGGTTTTGGGTCAATGATGCCAACTCCATTCAATGTCATCGGTGTGTTCAAGAGAAGTCATTCAATTAATATCTGTGACAATACTCTTAATCCTTTATTCCATGTTTGCCTTTCCTGATCCAATTCCATATCAACATCATTTTGTCTCATTCATGATACCCATTTTGTGTTGTTGATGGGGGATATATCAAGGCCCTCCTGCGATGGGTCACTTCTTGTGGACATCAAGACATTACCCATGAAGTTGACTTAGAAACAATTACTTGGTACCTTGGTGCTTCCATACATCAATGGAAAGTTTCCTCACTCTCGGCGATAGGTTTACATCAATGGCCTTTGACCAAAAGACTTTGTGTGGTGTTCGACATCAAATCATTTATTCACACCATACAAATTGTACTATAGTACCTTGAGAGCCATTAACATCATCGATGGTTTCTCTCACATTTGTTAATGAATTACATCATCAGTCGGTAATCAGATGGTGTCTACCATGTTCGACCTCATCTCATTGATTCACATGGTTAGACTTGTACGTTGGTTGGTCATGTGAAGGAGATAGAAGACCCCAAATCTAGTTTCATCCATCCGGGCTGTGATTTTAGGAGTTATACAAAGATCACAATGTATGATGGCCATGATCATACAGACAATCATCCAGTCATGGGTCCACCAATTGTCATCTATTTACACATATTTTTATCATTGTACATGCTATGTTAGCTAATGTGTTGAGTATGGGTATGCCTCCCTCGACAATAAAGATGTCATGATGAAAATGTATTGTAACAGATGAAGCTCATCGATTTTTCTTGATCCCGACTTGTCACAAGTTAAAGCACATCAGTCATCAGTCACCATTTCTACCTTTTCACATTAGGGGGAATTATGTTATAGGCCATTTTATCACATTCGATTTATAGACCTCATAATGGGATCAATAAACATCCTATTCCCCCTTGTCATCATCTTGCACAAATCCCTAAGCATGCCTCTTGCATTCCCCACAGTTTTTACCTGAAAATGCATCATCTAAGCCAGTTTTAGGACCAATGCTCCCTAGCCTATTATTGGACAACATTCACCTACACGTTGTGCCACTGTGGCTTGCATTGATCACCTACAGGTTGCTCCCCTTTTCACCTGTGTTGGTTCTAGAAATTCGGGAAAAATAGAGAAATTATGGAAGCTTCCTCTTCTAGAAGCTTCCAGAATTTGTTAAAAGCATTTATCTTAGATAAAACATTCTTATCCTATCCTACCCTAATTTGGATTTTACATCCCTTTTCCTTTGATCCCATCCTCCCATCAAAGGTAGATTCAAAACCTTATATTGGTAATTGGATATGAATTCCCAACTTACCCCACTTCTCCATATATTTACAGCCTTTTATATGCAAAGGGTTGGCTTTTGGAGAGTGATTCTACCCTTATGTTATTTTTGTGAGAGGTTTCATTTCATGCATTTAGGGTGATTGTAAGTGCACATTGTGACAAGGAAAGGACAAGTCAGCCTTGGAGAATCTCTTCTACAATATCAACATCTATTTATGGTTGTTTTGTAGCATCCACAACCACCCTCCAAAATTTTTCCTTAGCTTCTTTTTGGAACCTCCTTACCAACCTTTTCACAGTAGCATGTCTTGCTTCATTAAGTACACAAGATTCAGTGATTTTCTTGTAGAAAGACCGCTTGTCCATCAAATCTTGTTGCATTCCCCTCACAGGTTGCTTCTTCGGACTTGGCCCAACTGTAAGTTGAGCATCTACCTTAAGAAATTGCACAATTTTGTCTGACAACCTGCTAGGATCTATAATTGTGAAAATCTACCAGTCAAGCTTCATCTAGAAAATTGCACAATTCCTCCCAGCAAGGTTGCTCATCCTAGGAATCGCGCAATCCTAGGTAGCAATTAGCTTCCACCCAAAAATTGCGCAAATTTCTTAGGCAGCCAGCCCAACTCCCTCTTAGAAATGCACATTTTTTCCCAACAGTTGAGAAAGCTCTTGCATGTGCAATTGGTTTGACTGATTCAACCCGAGACCAAGGAAACTTGACTTGCATGCATAGGCTGCTTTTTCCAGGAATAGAAAAAGCAACGTGAAAAAAGAATACCTAGATTTTAGGGAGTTATTTTTAGTAGCTAGTGGTTACATGCAAAGTTCGTTTTAGAATCTTTCCTCCAAGTGTCACTTTTTCCTAGATTTATGGCATGTGCATCATGAGGTTCAAACTTATTTATTCGACACTTCAGAGCTCATTTCTTCACATTGAACTTGGAGATTTGACATCCCACAACACATCCAGGACTTCGAGATATCCAACTCAGCTATTCACAGTAAGTGGTCTCAACTTGTCTTTTGCAACATTTTTGTCGCTTTTTGTGTTTTTGCTTGTGTGAGTCTTGTTTGCTTGATTTCTTTGAATGCTTGCTGTCGTTTACATGCATACTAGCTTGTACTAGCATTGTTTTAGTTTTCATTAGCATCTCACTGTTTTCGCCTACATGAAACTGTTTTTCACGAACGGTCGCCGATTTAGCGACCTGCTTCACCCACATGCATGATGTTCCATTTTATGAATCGTTCATTTATTATTTTCATGCACGATCGTTTGCTTCTTCTTACACTTAGTATCACCATGCATTCACAATCAAATTTTCTTTCAATTTCCCATTAGCGGGTCTAGGCAGCCTTGGCCCAGACTCTGCCTCACCAAGATAGCATTGCACAATCCTAAGAAGGGAGGCTTTTTCCTCTTCTCAGGAAATGCCCATTTCTACCCAAGATTTGTCCTCCAATCTTGCATTGTGAAATTTTAAGGGACAGTGATTGCTAGCCTAGAAAAATGTGCAATGCAGTCACTCGGCCTACAACCATTTCCAGCTAAAATTGTGCATTGCGTAATTCCATCATCCAGTCAGCTAGCCTCAATTGTTCATTGTGCAATTCCAGCAGTCAGTCAGCCTCCTCAGACAACCCAGACTACCTTTTGCATAGTTCTAGCATCCAGTCAGCAAGCCTCCCCCAAGAAATTGTGTAATCCTTGCCTATCAATCCCTAGGTATGTTGCATGTCTTTCCTCGAGTTTGATTTGGTTTTCGCTAACAGATTTCTTTCCATGCATGTCACTTTTTCTCCAGATCTAGCAAGTATTCATCCGCCTCTTTGCAGTTCAAGATCAATGGCCTCCAAGAGAGTAGGATCAAAAGACACTGATCAAAGTGCAATTGGAGTAGTAGTTGAGCGAGTGTCTACAAGTATACCAATCTATGAAGATACCAAGCTGATTCCAGACAAGGACATCAAGCTGAAATGGCAAGAGGTCAATGATGCATTTGCAGCCACATTTTGGGAAGACCTCAAAGATTGCCAGGTGTATGAGAACATCCACAAGTCCGACTTGTACCAAATTGCAGGTAAATACCCCTCGTTCCCATTCACAGACATGATACATTGGATCATCTCGCACAATGATCCTGAGATGATGACATTGAGCAGTGTCAGTGGGGTGGAGATCGCTACCTTCAGGGCACAATATTATGATGAGATGTATTAGATGGTGAAGCCTGTGACCATCATGGAGACACCCTTCAGCGTACCCATCAGCAATGCCAACTCCAGAGACATTTTTAAGAACTGGGTGAAGGAGCCGGCTAAATTTAGGATGACACCCAACTAGGTCTACAAGATGAAGATACTGCAGAAGGAGTATGAATACTTGGTCACCTTTTCATGCCGCCTGTATGGCCAAGAAAGCACGGAAACCTTGCCACAGAATTGGGTGATCGCACTGGACCAATTGGCTAGAGAGGGAAAAGCATGTAATTGGTCCAGCATTTTGGCTCATCAGCTGAAGGAACAGGTAAGAAGGGCTCGACAGCCACCCAAAAGTATGCAAGCAAAAATCTACATGTCTGCCTACATCTTGGATGCAATCTGTGCCCGATAGGAGTTCCCGGGCTTGAAGTGTGTATGGACACCGGCGGAGACTATTGTGAACACTTATTGTAAGATGTTGTCTGAATGCAACTTCAGAGTTATCACATGGTTGTCCGATCATTTTGTCACCCCGATTTACAAGATGATATTTGAGCAGGATCCACCCTGCATGCCGGAGGCAACAATGGAGGCACTGATAGATATTGTTGATTGGTATGCCTCACCATCTAGCACCTTCATATGGATGTACAGTGCGGAGAAGCCTCTGCATGTTCTACCGAAGTTTTCCTTGTACATACTCGTCATGCAAGAGGTAGCATATCACATCTCGGCAAGATTGACAGTTAGGTTGCACCAAAAGAAGAATGCACCTTGGCCCACTCTTCCGATGCGCATTGGGTTATATGAGATCCAGAGTTTCAAGCATGCAAATGTCAAAGTAGAGTAGATGAAGAATTATCCATTCAACCTCTGAAGTTACAATCTGTATGACCCGCATAGTATTGTGAAAGATCACTCCGTGAGAATACAGTTCAACTGGATCCACGGGACATGTCATTGGGCGGAGGAGGACCCATGGAGATATTTTTACAAATCCTCCAAACTCAATGAACTGGTCAGATTCATTGTGGAATGGTTAGTGAAGCAACATGAAGCAGCATCTCGGAGAGCACCAGAAGCAGCAAGAGCAGTAGAGGTGAACGTACCAGTGCGCGAAAAGGGCAAGAGGAAGATTGTCAATCACATGGAGGAAGAGAAAAGCTGTAAGTTATGAGCAGATCCAATTATGGAGAAATAAGTTATGGCTATAGAGGTGAAGAGGAAACATCATGATAAGCGAAACGCGCAAAGGCAGAGAGAGGAACAAAGAATGGAGGAAACAGAGAAGGAGTTGCATGAGTTGAAGGAGCAACTCTGGAAGGAACATGAACTACGTAGACAGGAGAAGGAAGCGCAACAAGAACAGGTACAGCAGGGGGCACAACATGTGTAGACGGATGAAACAACGCCCATACAGGTAGTGGATTCATTAGAATAGCTGGCATCAGGCAAACAGGGTGAGCCATCAAAGGAGCAGGACTTTGCTCAGGAGATAGAGCAAGAACTTGAACATATGGATACGGATATGGAGTGGTAGGGATTAGAGCAAGACACCGACCTCATGCCTCACGACCAAGAGGTCGACCCACCAGGTTCACTGCATCCATAACACAAGCAAGTCCTAAGTGACCAAGGAGACACTGAGATCCTTGGAGATCAACCAAAAGGAGAGATGCACAACATCCCATTCAATGAGTCTCAACATAGAGTTGTGAAATGTCCTAGAGTGTCGACTCTAGAAGATCACACATCTCCTGTGTAGTATGAGGAACAAGTGATCATGTTTGACATGCACAAACATCTAGCAACATTGGCCGATGATACCAAAGCTTACGCCGAAGCCACTAGCTCGAGTGTTCGCTTTCTGATAGCTGAGAACGAGCGAATGGCGAAGGAACTATAAACGGCCAAGAAGGGAGGAGAATTGGTTACAGCATCTACCCGAGCAGACTTGAAGAAGGAAATACTAGATGAAGTGTTGTCCCTTGACACAGTCATGCAGGCATTGTATTCCAAGTTTGGTACCATGCATAAGGCAATTGTCCATCTCAATGGATGGCAACATCGATGTGCTAGAAGAGAACATATCTTGTTGAACGTGCATACTGTTGTTGATTACATGAAAACATGGACAATGAGATACAAGGGAGCCCTGCTTCACTTGCCTAAGATGATGAAGCCCATAGTGGTCGTGTTGAAGGCATGCATCCGAAGTCAGATCCTAAACTATGAAGAGCTCCTGTAACTCATTACTAGTCTACAGGCTTCCCATGCACATATATTTAAGAGTATGGATGTTATGGTGTGCGCACATGCGATCCCATCTTTTGGGACTCTCACATTGGCGTTGAAAAAGGAATAGGTCCGACTAGAGCTTGACTCGTACTTTGACGAGTTGATGTGCATAGCCACCAGCCCATACTTGCCCATCAATGCAGACATCATGCACAAGTATGTTGGTTGTTCATTTGCGCTGAAGACAGTGATGCACATGCTATCATATAAGTTGGAAAGAGTAGCCCCAGAAGTGTACTCAGATTCTATGGAGGCAAGAGTTAGGTTCCAGAAAGATGTCACCTTGGAGTACATAGACACCATCGCAGACTACCGATCTTGGCATCAATATGCTATTGTCGATCATCGCTAGGATGTTGAAGAGTTGGACTTCCCACGGTTGTCCGAGTCATAGTGATGTCTTGCATGGATTGCTCAAGCCATTTGTCTCACATGGGTACATGTGAATTGTAATGTAACATCTTGTCAATTGTAAGCTCAAGTGTCAATAGTTGGATGTAATAATCATAGAGTAGATGAAGAGTCATGAGGGTAGATGAACTGTCACAAAGGGGAATGTCAAGGGCCACCCCACCATTTGCTATAAATAGTCCCTCATAACTGGTTGTAGAGGATTTTGGTTATCCAATCTTCAATAGGACTATCTTAGAGAAAGCCTGGACAATATTGTAACATGCCTTGGCTTCTCCACTTCGTAGAGCTAGTATATCTCTTTGGAAGAGCAGGCGCTGTACATGGATGTATTGTATGACTGGAACTTACACTTATTAATATTATTAATAACAGAGCCATGTTTTCATGCATATGTTGTTATTGTAGTTGGACTATTCTGGTCGCTATAGCAATGTATGTTATTTAACTGATGCATTTGTGTATGAACTATTTTGTATGCAATTGTATGAATCTTGTTGCAGATGTGCTGTTGGTTTGACCATCACTTTGGATTGCTCGCTATCTTGTTTTCCAATTGGTGATGCATCTTTGCTTGTGTGTTCTCTTATAAGTCAAGTACTATTGCAAGTTTCCAAGGGGTGCACTCACCTCACTCCCCATGTGTTAGAACCTCTCATTCACCCTCCTTGACTCGCCGCAATTGTCACACCCTTGCTAACAACAGGGACATCTTACTTGCCTCTATGCGAAATCACAGTCAAGTCATTACCATACGACCCACTACTGGGACTCCTACACCAAATGGTCTAAGGTCTAATTGGTACTTCTTACCAGGGAGATCCCCTGACATGTTGGCAGGTCCAGCACCATAAATAGGTTGTAAACTCCTTCCATTTATATTAATGCAAAGAATTCTTTTTTTCCTATATGCAATGTTTTTATTTCATGTATTTAAATACCATGTTGATCTATTGAATAGATTATCTAGATGATATTGCATAGGTCTCGTAGTTTCTTGGCTTGTGTTATCTGACTGTGCAGGTTCTAATTTTGGAAATCAGAGTTGGAATTGGAAGAATCAAGCTAAAGAAAGAGTGAAGAGCGTGACAAATTCCAGGTAGGCTTCATTCTATCATATATTTACTTTAAGGAAAGCATTGGGTTCCTTGTTTCTCTATTGTTCTAGGTTAACATATTTTGGTATAACATATTCGATCTATTATTCCTTGTTTCTCTATTCTATATTATTCTATTCTTCTTGGGAAATGTGTTATAGGCCAAAAGTGAAGTGGATGAGAACCTCTATCATATTTTGGTATAAGGTAAATTTCTTATAATTTTTTTGTATGTTGATGATTTAATATTAATGGGTGATGATGAGTTGATCAACTCGTGCAAGGAGGACCTTGCAAGGGAATTTGAGATGAAGGACATGTGTTTCATGCACTACTTCCTTGCGTTGGAATTATCGAAAGGAGATGGGGATTCGTTTGTGCCTCAAGGAAAGTATTCTAATGAGATACTATAGAGATTCTACATGGATATGTGTAAACCCATGGAGACACCTCTATCGACCAATTAGACGAAGGAGACTACCACTTCAAGTGAAGAGGTGGGTGCGACCATTTATTAACAGTTAGTGGGTTCACTGACGTATCTTGTGAACACACGACTAGATATGTGCTATGTAGTCAATTAGCTGAGCCAAGCTATGGCTAATCCAACCAAATTATATTGGAAGGAAACTAAGGATGTTTTAAGGTACCTCACATATGGATTATGGTATAGATGGATAGAGGGAGTGAAGCTATGTGGCTTCACAGATGTTGCATTGGATAAGGATTCCATCCAACCTAAAGAGTACACCAAGTGGAATTTTTAGTGTTGGGTCCACAATAGTTTCCTAGTACAGCAGGAAGCAGCTATCTATGGCGCTCAACTTGGCAAAAGCATAATACATGGCGACAAGTCAAGCAACATGTGAGGCAATCTCGATGAGAAAGATACATGTAGGATTGTTTGGTCAGATGATGGATCCAACTATGATCTATTGTAATAATCAGAGTTTCATTAATCTCTCTAAGAATCATGTATTTCATGATTGATCCAAAAATTTATATATCTAGTATCATAATATACGAAATTGTGTGCAGATGCGGATAATGTTGCTACAATACATTCTAATAAAGGAACAAGATGATAACATCTTGACAAAGGCTTTGTTAAGAGGGAAGTTTGGGTTCCATAAGTGCATGATACGGGTGGTTGATAATACCTTTCTTTCTAAAAGAGAGTGTTGATAAGTGTAGCAAGAAAGTCTCAATTTGACTTTGCCTTGTTTAAATTGAGAAAGTTTGAATTTCCACATCAGCAGACAACTTGGATGCAGTTAACTTGTGTGACATGGCTCTTGTAACTCAGTTAGCTCAGTAAATTTCAGTTAGAGGGCTTGTATTTTAGTTAAGCACGTGTGATTTCTAAATTTTAGTAATCTAGTTTAGTTATATCCAGTTGAGTTTAGTTAAACTAGTTCTAACAGTTGAAGGAACTAGTGGAAGGTTAGTTGTGCAATGGGACAATAGTCTAACTGAACGATCATCCAGTTAACTAATCAATCAACCTAAGATAACTAGTGCATGCAGAGAATTCGAGTTCTCAGATGTTGTGGAGATTCCAGGGCAGTGTAACAAGAAGTTGTAGACTAGTTTGAGTGTACAAATGTTGTATGCAGTCAAGTGATCAAACCTTGGGAATTGTGTAATCAATTGGAGGAAAATTCCTAAAAAAATAGTGGTTAATTCTTTAGGAATTGCGCAACGAAGTAGGGGATCAAGAAGAGGTAGAAATTAATTAATTATGGGTCAGATATTCTCATTGAGTAGAGAGATATCTTATTCACTTGCAGGTTGTGCTTAGAGCGGGCAAGCAATTGTAATATAGCTCTATTCATCTGATTAATGAAAAGAGGCTTGAGGGGTTTTTTCTCAGTTGGGTTCCCCTGGAAAAAATATTTTGCATGTTTGTTATTTATTATTTCATGTCTGAGATTGTTGTCATAAATTATGAATTTAATTCCACATATTAATAGTGTATAATTGTGTTGCTTGATTTAGATTAAAATTTCTTGAGTAGTTTAAATTCTATCACCAAATTTCTACACACATTGGGTTTAAGTTTTCAATTATTATTGTTTTACACATGAATATGTAATGATAGAGATGTTGGATAGCATTAATAACTACCAAGGCTAGCTTATCGACATGGATGTATCAGAGATTTGGCCTAATGAGGCCTTTGTTGAGGTAGTATATGTTGTTTTTGTATTGTGAATCATCTTCGTAAATAAACATCATGCCGATAGTAGAGGAAGATGCAAATAGGGACCATAAGAAGTCATGGGTATAGTCCAGAGGGCTGAAAATAGGTATTGAGACAAAAGATTTCTTGAGTGCATCAAATAATCATTTATTTTGGTCATGCTAGATAAAAGGGACATCTTTCTTTAGGAGACCTGTGAAACCTTTCATGTTTTATATGTAATTGTATTGGAAAATGTAGCTAGTTTCATTCTTCATAATTTTAAATGTACTGAAATCATTTTGTATATCTTATGTTACAAGAAAGAGTAGAAAGAAAAACATTATTTTTAAGCATGGGTTTCATGCTCTATTTTGATGGCCTTCTAGGTAAAGCATGTTCTTCATGCTCCTAGGGTTTTTCATGTCAAAATAATATTTTTTCTTGAGTCAAGAGAGTCATTATTATTTGTATAAAACCCTATCGGGTAAGTGGTAACATGTAAAATATATTGATTTTGACTCTAGAAAATCCTAAAAATCTCCAAGCACAAGTCGACCTAGGAAATCAGAAGTTGTTCTAAAAGAAGGAATTCAAACTGCTATAATTAGAAGCAACATTAACCTCATTTGATCACCTATTCAATCTCTCATCAAGAAGTTAAATCTGAATCAAGAAGCATCAAGGAAGGAAGATGAAGGTTTAGAAGGAAAGAAGAGCTCACGAAGAAAGAATACATTTTGTTTTTGGGCCTTGTTATCTCACACATGTGAAATTTAGGGTTTTTGTAGCTTCAAAGAAGGTTGAAAATTGCAAGAAGACAAATTGCAGATCCAAGTTGTAGGAGAGTCGAATACTCTGATTTGGTAGAGTTTAAATTTGGAGATATTGACTTGTTTGAAGGAAGACTTCTTGAAGAGTTGAGACGTGCTAGAATTAGGGTCTTCTACAGCTACTACAAGGTCGAAGTTGAAGATGGAAGCTAGTTGGAGCTGAATTGATCTTTGATATCTAACCTAGTTGGAAGGGCTTCTTGGAGGGCTGAATTTGTGCTTGGAGTAGCACTTGGTCTAGGATTTGGGTCTTGGTTTTCTCATTTGAAGCAAATTCTATAAGAAGAGAAAATATTTTATGGGTTTTCCCCTTGGAGGGGTTGTTCCATGGCTTGGAGCCTAATTTCTATGTCCATTGTATTTACTATTTTTGTTCCTAATAATTTTTTGATGTAAAGATCTAACAAAGAAACATAAGAAGATAAATAAATTTCACAAGCAATTATTAATGATAATGAGGAAATGAATTAATATTTTCCCTATTGCATTCTCCAACATGCTATCAGAGCTAAGGTGAACAAGTGAAGGCAATTGAAGGATAATTTTGAAAGGTCTGTCAAGGGGAATTATTTGTAGAAGGACACAGGGAAAAAGGAAAGAAGACCCATTAATATAGAAGGATGTTTACTACATCAAGAATACCTCACCATCAAGCTCTCATTGAAGGAACGAAGGACAAGTAGTTGTTGAATATTATCTAGTATATCATCTTGAAAAATAAGGAAGAAACAAGGAGTCTTATGTTAGGATATTCCGACACATAGGAAATAGTTAAGTATAACTTGGTCTAGTGTAGAGTTAGGTAAAGTGTTTTTCTTTACTATGTACTTTTGTGACTTACAATCTGGCTGTCACGATATGTAGTGATCTGAAGGTTCATTCTCTCATCGGTATTACCGACACTTGAACTGTGGCTTAACACTCGATTGGTCCATGATCTCTATTTAAAGAGCATGGAGGGTCATTTGTAGTGTAACCATTCATGAGAGAAGTTTATGTAAATTTTCATTCTTTTATTAATAAATTGCCTGAAGTGGCCGCATTAGCTCAGGCTGTGGATTGTTTCCCTCTTTGAGGGTTTTAACCACATCAAGAATACTAGTGTATTGATTTGTGATCTATTTGTGAGTGGTGTCCTTTGGTGTTCTGTCTGAGGAACTCACCCTGTAAATTCCTACATGGTATCAGAGCTATTTGAGGGTTGCATCTATTGGTGATCCAAATTTAAAGCCGGTAGAACTGCATCCGACTGTGGTTTCCTAGATCTACTGTTTTTGACTGCTCTCGGGCCGAGAACACTGCTCTATTGTGTTAGGAGCATCTATTCCAGTGAGGATCCCCTTTCATTTCACACGAGAAGGTTTTCGGTAGCCCTAGCTACGTCATTTTTAAGATCTAGAGGTATACAGTGTTCATTTGCAGTTTTTAGTTATTTTCTCTCTATTTATTTCAGTTTATTTATCTCTTTGTTCTTTATTACCGAATCTATACCTCTCATTTTTGTGTATGCTCTTTTCCCCATGACTCTGTGCGATATGGGCAAATTAGAAACAGAAAGGAAGGATTTTTCTCATGCGTATGCTCTTTTCCGTTATCTCGAGAAATTAGAAACATTGAGGAATTTTTAGTTTCCGGGTAAAGCTAAATTCAAACCATAAGGGTTTTTGTTTTTGTTTTTGTTTGTTTTTTTTTTTGGGTTTTGTGGTTTTTGTTTTGCAGACAAAAAAAGAGCTACACCCCAAAGCTTCAATGACTAAAAAAAAAAAAAAAACCTTCCTCTTTTCCAAGAATTACTAACCTTTTAAACTAGCTCACTTGATCCAAAGTTACTTTATGAAAATAGAGGTCTTGGGTTCAAGTCTTTATTTTTGTTGAGTTAATTTTTCAAAAAGCACATGTAGCTTATGTTTTAAAGTTACTTTATGTAAAAGTGTTCTCACCCATTATAAAAAGTGAGTCACTTATAATTCTAAAGTCTCTTTATCTTTTATTTAAGTTACAATTTAGTGGGTAGCTCATAAAGTACCATTGTAAAAGTGACTTTCACTTATTTATAAAAGTGAGTCACATAATTTTTTTTTAAAAGTGAGCTAATTAGATTTATGTTTGGCGGGGGGGTTTAAATATAACATTATCATTCATTTTCACACATTCACGCACTTCATCAACATCTTCAACAACTTTTCTTCAAAAAGCCATAACTTCTTCATCCGGAAGCCGTTTTCAGAGCCGTTTTTTTTTAATCAGCCTAATTTTTCAAGATCTTTCCATTAGAACACTTAGTTTCAGCATCTACAGCTTCAGTTTATGTTAAAATAGAAATTCCATGCCAAGTTATTCTTGACAGCACCAACTACTTCCAATGGTGGTCCTACATTGTGGATTTACTTAGAAGTAATGGTCTTTACAAAATAGCCTCAAGCCAAGAAACCAAACCTCAAGATGAAGATAAGGCAGCCAAATGGAAAAATAGGCAAGATCAAGCACGTGAGTTGATAGGGATGTATATTTCTCTAGATCCTAGATTCCATATCGCAAAACTTGATACTCCTAATGAAGCAATGAAACAACTCACTAAAGTTTTTTGAATTAAAAATGAAATTAGAGCCCATCAACTTGAAAATGAGTTGCTTACATTGGACCTCAATAATTTTTCTTCCATTGAAGATTTTTTTTCCAAGTTCAAGACCCTTAGACTTCTCTTGGAAGGTGTTAAGGTTAAGAAATAAGATGGTAGCCTTATCTATTCCATTCTTACTAAGTTGGGACCAACATACTCTGTGTTTGTTTCCACCTTCCATTCTATTAGACAAGCCTTTATTTCTCAAGGACAAGACTACAAGTCCCCCTCTTTTGATGCCTTTTGTGATTCTTTAATAAGAGAACAAGAAAAGCTCTTATATCTTGGTCTTCTTAATCTTGGAAACTCTTTCAAGAAAGCCTTAGCCGCCCAGCAGCAACCAAATTCAAAGAATCCTAAGAAGCAGTATCCTAAAAAGAATGGTCCTAAACCAAACAAGGGTCCTAAGCAATTTTAGCTTCAAAATGAAAAATCATTTCAACAAAATGATGAGGAAAATAAAAACAAAGGGAATAAGACTAATAGACATTGCCACTTTTGTAATTGAAATGGCCACTTATAATCCAAATGCTTTAAAAAGATGGAAGCCTTGGAAGTAGCAATGAAGAAGCATAACATCCATTTGGAGCACTCTTCTACTTCAACTTCATCTTCAGGAATAACACTTTTTGCATGTGGTTGTCAAGCATGTCAGTCCGGTTATGCACTAAATGTATCTTCTTCTTCTCATTCTCATGAGTGGCTCATTGATTATGGAGCTTCTTATCACATGGCCAAAAACAAAGCCATGTTTTCTTATTTAAATGATTGTAACACCAAAAATATATATGTTGGTGATGATAGATCTCTTAGTGTTGTAGGGACTGGAACTGTTCATCTAGATAATGGTCAATTTAATGATGTATTATGTGTTCCAAGTTTATCCTGCAACCTTCTATCTGTATATCAGATAACTCATTCAAGTGAAGGTAAAATCATTGAATTTTCACCTCACGATGTTGTAATTAAGGACCTAAGAGATCCTAGACAGATTTTAGCTACTGGCATTGTTGATGATTCTACAAGGTTGTATAAGTTTAACAACTTTGGCTCATCAAATCTTCCCTCAGTATTTGTTGCTCATAATGATGAAGTGAGCAAACTTTGACATGAGTGATTTGGGCACTTAAACTATTGCTCCCTTCAGAATCTATGTAAAGAAAATATGGTGACAGGTCTTCCAATGGTATCTTGCAGAGATGGTGTTTTTTCCGGATGTGTACTTGGAAAACATCACCAGGATAGTTTTGAAAAACGTACCTCTTGGCACGCCTCAGCCTCTTTACAGCTTGTTGCATAGTGATTTATGTGGTCCACTTCTAGTTGTTTCATTCTCTCGCTACAAGTATTTCTTAACTTTCATTGATGATTTCTCTAAACGCACTTGGGTATACTTCTTAAAACTCAAGAGTGAAGTATTTAACATGTTCTTGGCCTTTAAGGCCTTTGTTGAAAAAAAATCTGGACATCAAATTCTTAAGCTAAGATCTGATAATGGTGGAGAATATGTTAACAACAAATTCATCAACTTTTTCACTGAGAATGGAATTCAAATGCAACACACTGCTCCATACACGCCACAACAAAATGGTGTAGCTGAAAGGAAGAATCGCACCTTAAAGGAAATGGTTAATAATTGTATGCTTCAATCTAGATGACTTAGTCTTAATTTTTGGGTAGAAGCAATTAACTGTGCAAATTTAAAGAATATCACCCCAGAAGAAGCATGGAGCTCAATTAAACCATATGTAAGTTACTTTTGTGTTTTTGGAAGTGAAGCATGGGCCCATATTCTAGATGAGAAACATAAAACTTTAGAACATAAGAGTGAAAAATGCATTTTTGTTGGATATTCTAAAGATGTCAAAGGATATAGACTTATTCCACTTAAGTCCAAAAATTTTATCATTAGAAGAGATGTAAAGTTTGCTGAAAATATATTGGACTATGAGCCTTGTTCGGCGGATGTGCCACCTCCCTCTATCCCTTCTACTTCTGAAAATATTTCTTCTTCAAATGATAACAGTGAGGATGACAATCCTCCCCCACCTTCTCAGGATCCTCCTTCAGCTCCTCAACTTCAAAAATGGGTCTGTGCTACTCGAGGTGCAGCAGGTGCTCTTGTGAGTGATCCTGCAGATCAACGATGTACACGTTCTCAGTTCAATAGAGCCTCTTCTTTACTGGCTCAAGCTTCAGCGAATTATGATCCTGACACCTTTGTAGAAGCTTCAGGCCATCCAGATTAGGACACAACTATGAATGAATAATATCGTTCATTATTGGCAAATGATACATGAGATTTTGTTCCTCTTCCAAAAGGACGAAAACTTATTAGATGCAAATGGGTTTATAGAACCAAGTATGGACCAGATGGAAAAGTTGATAAACATAAAGCTTGTCTTGTTGCTAAGGGTTTTTCACAAGTTGAAGGCATTGACTATAATGAAACCTTCTCCCTCGTTACCAAAATGAACTCTATCCGCCTTGTTCTTTCCCTTGCTGCCTCTTTCAAATGGGAAGTCCATCATATGGATGTTAAATCTATCTTCTTTCATGGGGACTTGCATGCATAAATCTATATGGAACAACCTACTGTTAGGTCCCTATAATACTAGTGATTACCCCATTACTATTGTAGTTGTATCCCTTATTAATATTTTTGTGCCCCTATTATCCCCATATTGTTATTACTGTGCCCCATAAAATCCCTCTATTGTTATTTTTGTGGCTTTATATTATTATTGTTAGGTCAGTTGGGTTATATTGTGACTCCTTAAAATACTATATAAGAAAGGAGGTTTTGTCATTTGAATCATCCAAGAATTGTTCATTTGTTTAATGTAAAGGAGGTTTCCCCCTCGAAGAGGCTGAATTCTAAGGTGTTGATCTATCTTTTCTATCTTTTTGTGAGCTGGTTTCATAACATTTGGTATCAGAGCTTTGGATTTTAGGATTTCGCTACTCCAAATAGGTCAATGTGGCATTTTCGCTATAACTTTTTTCCTGTGACTTTTCAAAAGCTAAAAAAAACACCCATTTGAGACAAAATCACACTGAACCTCAGTTCTGAATTTCAGAGCTTTTCGCACTATATTTGCGAAGATATGATCTAAGGAAGTTGGTCTTTTTGCAAACTCCTAAATTACATTCCAAACAAGTGACCTGGGGAAAATCGTCATAACTTTCTCTCTGAGCATCAGATTGAAATTTCGTATGAAGGTACAAAAAGAGGATGGACTGTAGTTTCTTGTATATATTTTTCAGAGCCAAAGGTCGAAATAGTGATTCATGGCACGTCGTACAAGTTCACTCTACTGAACTAGTCTATAATGAGGTCATTGTGGGAGATCTGGCATAACTCTTCCCTGGAGAATCCAATTTGGATAAGACTGGTGGCATTGGAAAGAGGACGCAGAGGGCTACTGCAGGTTGTATTTTCAAAATTGGATGATCCGAAATTACAGAGATACATCAAATTCAATATCAAGCTCCTACAAAGTGAAAAAAGGTGTGTAGTTTTTATTTTATTTTTGCATAAGCTTGGTTTGAAAAATTAGTTTGAAGGAATTCAAAAAGGGCATAGTAAAGCATTATTATCGGTAATTGATGTCCCGAGGAAAGAAAATGCAAACACCTAGTAAGCAACCTGAAATCTCTAGCATGACTCATGAAGAAGAGGAAGAACTGCAACATGATATATCAAAATTATGAGACTAAGTGCAACAAGTGTCACTTGCACAAAAAGCAACGGAATCTAAGATGGATGGTTTAAAGCAAGATGTAGAAGCTAAGATGGATGGTTTAAAGAAAGGCATAGAAGCTAAGACGGATTGTTTAAAGAAAGGCGTAGAAGCTAAGATGAATGACGTGGAAGCTAAGATGGATGATTTGAAGATAGATTTGAAGACAGATTTGAAGACGGGCATGGAAGATTTGAAGACAGATTTGAAGGCAGATTTGACAAAGTTTCTACAAGAAATGCTTACTAATGGTGAAAGGGTAGTAAAGGAAACTCGTGATGAGAACAAAAGAAATGTTAATCATGATTTCATAGACTCTAATGTTGGCCCGAAGACCCACCATATTCCAAAAATCGATATGAGGAAGTTTGATGGCAAGGATCCCGCAACATGGATATTACAGATGGAGCAATTTTTCGATCTCAATAATGTGCAAAACACACAAAAGGTACGTATTGCAACTTTATATTTGGAACCAAATCAGTTTGTATGGTATCAATGGCTTTGTTCTCGTAAACAAATTATCACTTGGGAAATTTTTACGGAAGAATTGACAGCACATTATGAGGATAAAAAAAGCAACACTTTTTTTAGCCAATTGATAAGTCTCAAACAAAAGGGTTCAATAATGGAAAACATTGAGGAGTTCCAAAAATTGAACATAATAACCAACATGATGTTTTCCTTTGGGAACCTTATTCATTAGGGAAGGCATTCAGGTTAGCAAGAAAAATGGAAAGCAAAATTATGGCAACCTAGAAGCATACCACTCACAACTATAAAGATGGAAGTGTTGTTGCCCCTAGTCTTCCACAACCTATAAGGTTGACACCACAACAATTGGAAGAAAAAAGAGCAAAAGGGCTTTGTTATAGTTGTGATAGAAAATACACTAAAGGTCATAAGTGTGCTGAGAAGAAAATATTCTACATATATTGTGAAGAGGAAAAAGAAAAGGAGCAAGAAATGTCAAAATAAGAGGATATACTCCAGGAATAAAGCCTAGATAAAGAAGAAATGAATCCGACCATATCTTGTAATGCATTGGCCACTCCTCAAACCATCAAGATAGAAGGACAAATCAAGAAGAAAAAGGTAATAATGTTGATTGATTTAGGAAGTACCCACAATTTTATTCATTGTAAGATAGCAAAAGAATTGAATTGCTTCCTATATCCAGCACCAAAGTGTCAAGTGATGGTTGCAAATGGAGGAACGATAAATTGCTCTAGAAAGTGCCATAATATCAAGCTATCCATGGGAGAATATGTATTGACTAGCCCAATGTTTTCCATTACAATGGGAGGTGCTGATGTTGTACTAAGAGTCCAATGGCTACAATCCTTAGGTACAATAGCTTTTAATTTTCAAGAACTTTTCATGAAATTTTCTGCGGAAGGAAAGGAAGTTGTATTAAAGGGTATTGCAAGGAAACGGGGAAAGATAATCAAATCTAACGGTATGACAAAGCTTCTAAAAAAGGAACAAAGAGGTGTAATTGCACAATTATGTTCGCTAGATGTTTCCACATCGGAATCCTCTAATTCTCTAGATCTCCAAAAAGTCTTAGACAATCATTCCAAGGTATTTGAGACTTCCAAAGGTCTCCCACCTATTCGTGATCATGATCATGCTATTCATTTGATTCCAAGAAGTGTTCCTCCAAACATCAAGCCGTATAGATATCCATATGCCCAAAAGAGTGAAATTGAACGTATGGTTGCAAAAATGCTAGAGGCTGGTATAATTCAACCTAGTCAAAGTTCTTTCTCTGCTCCATTGGTATTGGTGCACAAGAATGATGAATCATGGTGCATGTGTCCGGATTATAGGGAGCTCAACAAGCTCACTATTAAAGATAAGTTTCCCATTCCTGTCATTGATGAATTACTGGATGAATTGCATGGATCAATTTACTTCACCAAGTTGGATCTTCATTCAGGATATCATCTAATCAGAATGAAGACTGAAGACATTCTGTAAACAACATTTAGAACTCATGAGGGTCATTATGAATTTTTGGTCATGCCTTTTGGCCTTACCAATGCACCTTCTACATTTCAAGGTTTCATGAATTCCATTTTCAAACCCTTCCTTAGAAAATTTGTGTTAGTATTTTTTGATGATATACTAATCTACAACAAGACTTGGAAGGATCATGTTGAACATGTTGACAGGGTGCTACAACTATTGGATGAGAAACAATTATATGCAAAAGGATCCAAATGTTTCTTTGGAGTACAAGAGGTGGAATATCTAGGTCATATTTTATCTCATGAAGGAGTTAACGTATACCCTAGCAAAATTAAAGCCATTAAGGAATGTAAAATCCCCACATCCATAAAGCATCTACGAGGATTTCTCGGGTTAACAGGGTATTATCACAAGTTTGTTAAGAATTATGGGAGAATAGCAGCACCTCTAACAACATTATTGAAGAAAGATGCATTTTCATGGACTTCAGAAGCAACAAAGGCCTTCGAACATCTTAAAGAGGCAATGTGCCAAGCACCGGCCTTAGCTACACTGGACTTCACAAAACCCTTTATTGTGGAATGTGATGCTTTAGGAAATGGAATTGGTGTTGTTTTAATGCAAGATGAAAGACCCATTGCTTTTGAAAGTCGGCCAATCAAGGGAAAGTTTTACAAAAAGCTATTTATGAGAAGGAAATGTTGGCAATACTACATGCACTTAAGAAATGGTGACCCTACCTAATGGGAAGACACTTCAAGGTAAAAATGGATCATGATAGCCTAAATTGATTTTTAGAACAAAGATTATCCTCCGAAGAGCAACAAAAGTGGGTCACAAAGATGTTGGGTTATGACTTTGAAATCATCTACAAAAAAGGGAAGCAAAATGTGGTGGCAAATGTATTCTCAAGAAAGGATGAGGATGTGGAAGCATTGTTGTGCACCATTTCTATTATCCAACCAGATTGGATAAACGAAGCAAGGGAGGAATGGAAGAATGATGAAGAAGTGTGGGCACTTATTCGAAATTTACAACAAGATTCCAGTACATCTGATACATTTAGCTAGCAAAATGATTCATTATGGTACAAAGATCGCTTATACCTTTGTAAGAATTCCCAACTCAAACAAAGGATTCTTATGGAATTGCACACTTCTCCCTTAGGAGGGCACTCAGGATTTTAAAAAACTTACCACATGGTTAAGAAGGAATTTTTTTGGGATAGCCTTAAATCAGATATTCAAAAGTTTGTGGCGGAATGTTTGGTTTGCCAACAAAATAAAGTTGAAACAATTAAGACCCCAGGTCTATTACAACCTTTATCCATTCCAAGCCAATGTTGGGAGGAGGTTTCAATGGATTTTATCACAGGTTTACCCAAGTCTGAGGGAAAGAGTGTCATCATGGTGGTAGTTAACAAACTTACTAAGTATGCACACTTTTGTGCATTATCACATCCATTTAAAGCCAATATAGTTTCTACTGCATTTATGGAAACAATTCAAAAGCTACATGGAAACCCAAAGATTATTGTAAGTGATAGAGATCCCATTTTCACTGGAAATTTTTGGACAGAATTATTTTCTTGTCTTGGTACTTAGTTAGCTCATAGTTCATCTTATCATCCTCGATCTAATGGGCAAACTAAGATAGTAAAAAAATGTTTGGAATGATATCTTCATTGCTTTGTATCTGATAAACAGATACAATGGGTCAAATGGTTGCCTCTGGCTGAATGGTGGTATAACACTTCCTTCCATACAGCAACAAAAATGACCCCATTTATGGCAGTTTATGGATATCAGCCAACATCCATCACATCATATTTAAGAGAAAATTGTAAGGTTCAAGCGGTGGAACATCACATCGAACATCAACAACAAGTCCTCCAACTCTTAAAGGATAACCTCATGTTGGCACAGAATAGAATGAAACAACAGGCAGATCAACATCGCAGCGAAAGAAGTTTTGATGTAGGTGATCGGGTATTCCTATGGCTACAACCATATAAACAAATGTCCCTCAAGCAAGCTAAGAAGGATAATAAATTATCACCAAAGTATTATGGTCTGTACAAGGTGTTGCAAAATATTGGTACTATGGCATACAAATTGGAGCTCCCTGCAGCTTCTCGAGTGCACCCAATTTTCCATGTTTCATGTTTAAAGAAGATTATAGGTGACAAGCTCCCAGTTCAAACAATATTGCTAGAAATTAACGAGGAAGGAAAAATTATATTGGAATCGAAAGCAATCATAGAAACAAGAACTCGACAGCTACGAAATCAATCAATTTTAGAGTATCTCATAAAGTGGAAGAACTTATCTGCTGAAGATTCCACATGGGAGGATGAGAATTTTATATAGAAGAATCCAAAACTACTCAAGCGTTGAGGACAACACTTTTTTGAAGGATAGGGGCATGTTAGGTCCCTATAATACTAGTGATTACCCCATTACTATTGTAGTTGTATCCCTTATTAATATTGTTGTGCCCCTATTGTCCCCATATTGTTATTACTGTGCCCCATAGAATCCCTCTATTGTTATTTTTGTGGCTTTATACTATTATTGTTAGGTCGGCTGGGTTATATTGTTGTAGAGCTTTGAAATTACACCTCTCCTACACATTTTCCCAGACTTTTTCCCCTCACCAGCACTCCATAAGCTATCAGAGATCATTACATATTGATTCTAAAAGAGCATTTAAGTGGTTTTCTGACTATGTTTTTGTGTTTGCTGTTTGAACTAGATTTTGCTCATTAGCTGCAGAATCCAGTCACTTTCTGCAGTTGATTCAACTTTCCACAGTTGTTTTTGTTAAACTCTAGGTTGTAGGTGTCATCAGGAAAAACAAGCCACATGGGCAAGTTAGAAATGACTTGGACATGGATCAGGTCCTATTGGTTCAGTCGAATTCATCAAGGGAAGCTGTGGTCAACGGTGATCAAATGGTGGTCCAACGTAAGAGTCCTACGACAACCAGACTCTGTTTTCAAACATGTGAAGGATTCTAAAGGATGTGTGGCCATTCCTAAATCTCTGGGTTCATGTTGCCACTTGTAGACTGCCCCACGATGCGAATCCAACAGCCACAGTTGATAGATTTAATGGTCTCGGCAACCATTACGCTAAATCCATGGACTTTGTCTTTTACGTGTCTCTTGTTCACGTAGTTTTACAAGAAAACAGTTATGTAACCTTTGTTATAAATAACGTGTTTCTATAACGCATAGAGTTAGTCTTTTGTTAATGTAATTTTGCTATCCAAAGTTCACTGTGCCGTGACACTAGTTTTATTGTTATAATTGTGTTTTGAAATATATGAGAAGACTCTGTTTCTACATGATTGCGTGAACGTAATTTTGGATTGATAGCCTGTTGATCAAGGCTGTGTAGAGGGCCCTTGTACGCTGATGTTTCGTTCCCCTTGTTGCTGTAAAGTTTTATGCATTGGTTTCTTATTTCCATTGCATATATTCCATAGTTGTCCACCTGTGTATATTTCAATTGTTATGGTATTTCACTTCTATTCATGATTTTACAAGTTTGTATGACACTGATAAGTGCATGTATGTTTCAGGATAGAGTAGGCAGCCCGGGCATCTGCATATAATTTTCACAATGACTAGTAACATGGGATTAATTCTCTGCTGGCTTTGCTTTTCTTAGTTTTTTTTTTTTAATTCCAGTTCTGATTTGTTGATTTCAGTCTTGTTCATTTTCTTTGTTAGAAATCAACTTGCTCGTGTCATTGACGATTACCTTCGAAAGCCATAGCTAGACTAACTAGCGAGGAATTAGATTATGAATGTTGTGAATTGATTTTAGTTTTACTTTTCTGCAATTAGATATCAGATTGCTCATGTCATTAACGATTACCTCCGAAAGCCATAGCTAGACTAACTGGCGAGGAATAGGATTATGAATGTTGTGATTTGATTTAGTTTTACTTTTCTGCAATTAGATATCAGATTGCTCATGTTATTGACGATTATCTCCGAAAGCCATAGCTAGACTAACTGGCAAGAGGTCGAACTATGAATGATGTAATTTGATTTTAGTTTTACTTTCTTTGCAATTTTTTATTTCTTTGAGTGCAGTAGCTTAAATCACTTTTCTGTATTTAGACAACAACAGAGATAATAGTTTCATGATGAGTAGTTCATTATTTACTTGTTTTAAATAGCAGCACATTTTCCATTCTTGTTCAAGCATTACTGTCATCACTAGTATATTCTAAGATCTTCTGAAGTGTTAAGTGTTGGAAACCATTATAGAGGACATAATTGCCTAAAATCCATATCCATGCTTGCCTTCTAAAGACTCGGGAATAGCCATTCACATTAGGAGGTAAACGAAGATAAAAACCCCCCAAAAACAAAATAGAAATTGAAAAATGACAAAATATAAGAAAGAGGCTATCTTGCACATATAGTGCACCACACTTCATCAGTTTATGACTCCTGGATTGATAATTAATGTAGCAATTTAGGACACACTAAATTGACCAAACATTTTGGCATCGTTGCTGGGGAAGTGTAACTAGGTATCCAATCTCTTCTAAAAGAAAAGAAGGGGAAATTGATAACTTCTTGAAGTATGCTCTCCTCTTGCACCTAGTGTGATCTGGAGGATCAGAAAAGAGAGTTGTTAGTTCAATAATTTCTTGATTATGCTCTGTTCTTGCACCTAGTGTGACCTGGAAGATCAGAAAGAGAATTATTAGTGCGAATTGAAAAAAAAAAAAATGACATGCATAGAGCAAGAGATTCTAGGGGAAGGTTTATAGCTAGGGCCAAAAGTTCGATTTTCACAACTCCAGCTACTTCAAGGCATAGAAAAGATACACCTCCATCATCTCCGACTCACACTCCCAGCCTTAGGATTCCTGGAATTCAAGGGGCAACAGTTGAATTAGGAGACTCTCCCACACTATCCATCAAATCTGTCCTAGGAGAAGAACCTTTCTTCATTTTTACAGGGGAACACATTGTAATCAAAGAAGTAGAATCACCTGAAGAAGAGGAGGGAGAAATTCTTCCTCGTTCGCCAATAATAGAAGAAGCAGAGGACTCTGAGAACTCTGAGGAAACTATCATGATAGAGGAAGTAGTAAATGGATTTGGAGGAGGGGGTAGAGGTAGAGGTAGAGGAGGAGGAAACAATGGAGGAGGTAGAGGTAACAATGGGGGAAATAGGGATGGAGATAACTCATTTGGATTCCCAATAGCCGATGAGGAGACCCATACAACCATGAAAAACATTTCACCATCTGTCCTCCCAAACTTTTATGGGTTGCGAAGTGAGGGTCCTGAAACATTTCTATTTGAGTTTGAAGTCTTGTGTCGAACCTATGACTATATGGAAGACTCTCAAAAACTCAAACTGTTTCCTTCAACATTGAAAGGAGCTGCTTTGAAATGGTTCATGGGATTAGTTACCCAATCTATTAGGACTTGGAATGATATGAAACAAACATTTTTGGATAGATACATGGATTATTGCATGCCCACCAATCATAAGGATGAGGTATTCAAGATGATGCAAAAAGAAGATGAAAACTTGGAGGATTTACTTAAAAGATTTCAATACAAATTAAAGAGAGTAAAAATGAGAAATTTAGATGAGGAAACCTTGAAAGCCCTTCTATTAAAAGCCATTAGAGATGAATGGATAGATATTTTAAACATGATGGGGAAGGGAGATATTTCTCAACTTCCACTCCATGACATAGCAGAACTATGTGTCCATCTCTCCAGGGGAAAATCTAAAACTGGAAAAGGGCCTAGAGATCCTTCTCTTATTAGAGCAAACAAATATGCAACTGGATTAGTAAGTAGGGCAGAGATTGGCAATATGCTTGATGAGTTCAAAACTGATATTCTAGGGAGCCTTAGTGAACAACTAGACACCCTTAAAATAAAAAACAAGCAGAAAGCAGAAGCCGAAGCCTTAGCCATCTTTTGTCCAAAATGTAGAAAGAAACATGATTTAATGGAATGTCCCTTGGATGCAAAAGTTGTAGAGACATGTGTGATTTGCTCAGAAAGCCATGAGACCAAGGATTGTCCTTCAATTCCTGGGCTCAAAACTGTCTTTCAGGAAGATCCAAATTCAATAGAATCCATTTGTTTTGTTTCAAGAAGACCATGGCAGGGGCCAAAAAATCAAGGATTTAACAATCCTATGAACTTTCAGCTTCCACCAAATTGGAATTCATGGCAACAAGCTTGTCCCCAATCTCAAAATCCATACCAATCATGGGCACAAGGGATGCAAAATACTTATGGGAGATTTGCTCAATTTTATCAATATCCTCCATCTTTTCAAAATCAACAAAATCCACAAATTCCAAATCAAAACCCACAACTTTCATTACCATTTCCGCAACAAAAACCTTCTCAACAAAATCCAAATTCTCAACTCTTGCTTCCATTTCAACAAAACACAAACCAACTACCAGCCCAGCCATTGCCAAATCCAAATAACAAAAATCCTCAGAATGCTTACATGGTAGAAGGACAACAATTTCCTACCTAGATGATTGTTCCTCTCAACAATGTACAACTCAGGTCTAGTAGAGTTTCAGAAAAACCTTTTATAGATGTTCAAAAGCAAGATACCTCTAAGGAGGATTCTCTTAAAGCCAATAAAGGTTTTGAGGAAGCATCTCTTCATAACCCAAACATTCAGAAAGAAAAAGAAAAAGAGTCAACCCACACAACTCCTGTAGTTGAGCAACCCACATCTTCATCCACACCTCCTTTCCCTGAAAGATTACAAATTGACAAAGGGGTGGAAAAAAAAATCTTGTTGCCTGACTATGATTTCCTAGATGAATTAAAAAATGTCTGTATCAAGATTCCCTTGCTACATGCCATTAAAGAGATTCCTATTCTAGCAAAAACAATAAAGGAGTTGATTCTCAAAAGACCATGAAGGAAACCAAGAGATACAAGAAGAATCCACCTGCTAGGAAAAATTGCAGATATCATGATGGGAAAAATTACCATGCAGAAATATGTAGATCCAGGAAGTCCAGTTGTCAAGACATATATAAATGGGATAGAAATTCCAAATACTTTGATTGACTTAGGGGCTTCTATCAACATTATGAGTAGATAGACTATGGAACAGCTTAAACTTCCTAATCTTCTTTTTACACCTACCTTACTACAACTTCCAGATAGATCAATAATCAAACCAGATGGTGTATTAGAAGATATTTCAGTCTCCTTAGATTCTTGGGAATATCCAGTAGATTTCATGATTTTGACTCCCAAGAGTAATTTAGGAGGGCATCCACTCATCTTAGGAAGACCTTGGCTAGCCACAGCTGATGCTTTCATTAGTTGTAGATCTGGAGATATGTACATTTCTAATGGTAGTTCGACAAAGAAATTCAATTTGTATCCTCCAGCAAAAGCAGTTACAGAAGTAGGAGACAATGAATGGGTCAATGATGAAGACAGTCTACAACCTGTCTTTCCATTTCTGAAATTAGTGAAGATAGTCAAATTCTGAACACATTAGAAAATTTTGGAACATCTTCAGAATATGATCACACACAATTTCAGTTAGACTTTGACATTGAGTATTTATCATCAAGACAAATGTCTCTTTACTCTATGGAAGAGTTTGGTAGTTCTACCATTGAGATTTTTCCAGGTAAAACATTGAATATCAACAAAAATTTGGAAAAATCACAACAAGAAGAGCTAACCAAAATCTTGCAAAAACATTCTACTGCATTTGCATGGGAGTATACTGATATGAAAGGTATTGATCCTAAGACTTGCATCCATCATATCTATATTGAGGAAAACAGTAAACCAATCAGACAACCTCAGAGAAGGATGAATCCAAATCTTAGGGAGATAGTGAAAGAAGAGCTCCAAAAACTACTCAATGTAAACTTCATTTATCCAATTTTAGATAGCTGATGGGTTTCTCCTTTGGCTATAGTACCCAAAAAGAATGGTAAATGGAGGGTATGCATTGATTACAGGGAATTGAACGAAGCAACTTTGAAGGATCACTTTCCTTTGCCATTTATCGATCAAGTATTAGATACATTAGCAGGCAAAAAGTACTTTTCATTTCTGGATGGTTTTAGTGGTTATAATCAAATTCAGGTAGCACCTGAGGATCAGGATAAGACCACATTTACCTGTCCATGGGGAACTTTTTCTTATCAAGTGCTTCCTTTTGGATTATGTAATGCACCTGCGACATTCCAAAGAGCAATACTAGGAATTTTTTCTGATCTAATCCATGACTGTGTAGAGGTTTATATGGACGATTTTACAGTTTATGGTGATTCATTTGAAGAGGCATTAGAAAATTTGGAAAAAGTCCTTATAATATGTAAAGAGACAAACCTTTCGTTAAGCCATGAAAAATTCTTTATGATGTTTACTGAAGGTATTGTTTTAGGACATCATATTTCAGGGGATGGGATTAAAGTTGATAGATCAAAAGGTGAAGTCATCTCCAAATTGCCTATTCCAAATTGTCAAAAAGATGTTAGAAGTTTTCTAGGATTTACTGGATACTATAGAAGATTTACAGAAAACTTCACCCAAATAACCTCTCCACTCTTCAAACTGCTTACAAAAGACTGTGAATTCAAATGGGATCCTGATTGTCAATCAACATTTGAAACTTTGAAAACAAGAATATCTGAAGCGCCTATCTTGAGAGGACCAAATTGGAAACTTCCTTTCCATATTTCTACAGATGCTTCAGATACAACTTTAGGAGTTGTGTTGGGTCAAAAAGATTTAGTTCCTTATGCCATTTACTATACCAGTAAAAATTTGACTCCCACTAAGTTGAACTATACTGTAACTGAAAAAGAGTTCTTAGCTGTTGTTCATGCAATCAATAAGTTTAGACATTATATAACAGGCTATGAAACTTTTATTCATACTGATCATTCTGCAATTAGATATCTAATGAAAAAACTTGTTTCTAATGGCAGAGTTACAAGGTGGCTCCTACTTTTACAAGAATTCAATATTACTGTGTTAGATAGACCAGGGAAACAAAATACAGTAGCTGATTTCTTGTCTAGGATCAAAACACTAAAGAGGATTCTCCGGCAGAGGATAAGTTTCTTGATGAATATTTATTTGCAGTAACTACTAAGACCCCTTGGTATGCAGATATAGCCAACTATTCAGTTACAGCGAAACTACCTCCACATTTATTTCCTGGTGAAAGAAGAAATATTATTCAGGAGAGTTCAAAATATTCATGGATTTCTAATGAATTGTTTAAAACAGGGCCAGATCTTGTGATCAGAAGATGTGTTAGGGAAGATGAAATGCCTGATATTATTAAAGCATGTCATGATGAACCATGCGGTGGACATTTTGCTGACAAAAGGACAGCCTATAAAATCCTCTCTTTAGGATATCATTGGTCATCCCTCTTCAAAGATGCAAAACAATATGTCAAAAGGTGTGACAGCTGCCAAAGAGTAGGGAAACCTAACATTTCAAATGAAATGCCATTACAGCCACAGGTACTCATCAAACCCTTTGAAAAATGGGCTTTAGATTTCATTGGACCTATTAACCCACCATCTAAACAAAGAAAGTATATATTGGTATGTACTGATTATGTCACTAAATGGGTAGAAGCCAAAGCATTATTTTCTGCTACTGAAAATTCAGTTGTTAGTTTTCTTTATGATGATATTTTTACTCGCTTTGGTGTTCCAAGAGAAATTGTGACATATTAGGGAAGTCAATTCACATCCAACCTGGTGGAGAAGCTGATGGAAGAATACAAAATCAAGCACAGAAAATCTACTCCTTACCATCCGCAAGCAAATGGTTAAGTGGAGTCTACAAACAAAGTTATTGAAGGCATCATCACCAAAACTGTTCATCTACACGGAAGAGATTGGGCAGAAAGGCTTCCTGAAGCCTTGTGGGCCTACAGAACTACATGCAGAAATACAACAAGAGATTCTCCCTATGAACTTGTTTATGGGAAAGAAGTCCAGCTCCCCATTGAGTTCCAAGTCAAAACTTTCAAGATGGCAGTTCAGTTCGGAATGGATCTATTAGAAGCCCAAAGGCATAGAATGGAGCAGTTGAATGAGCTAGATGAGATCAGACAAGAGGAAATCCTAAGAACTGATCTAGTTCAATATCAAAGAGCTAAGTGGCATGAGAAATACATCAAGAAGAAAAAGTTTCAAGAAGGAGATTGGGCATTGATATTTGATTCCAAGTTTAAATATTTTAAAGGAAAATTTTAGACTCATTGGCTTGGGCCATATGAGATTGACAGAATCTTTAGCAATGGAGCAGTAAGAATCAAAACCATTGATGAACATCAAACTCCTGTTATTGTGAATGGCCACAGATTAAAGATCTATCATAAGCCACTCTCAAAAGAGGAATTTGTCAAAATATTTCAAGATAGTTCTGCAATAAGGTTGGCAAAGAAGAATCCTTCTTCTCCACCAACCTAGCCTTTGTTCTTTTCTGTAGAAAATAAATAAATAAATAAAAATAAAAAATAAAAAATTTGTATAAGCCTGAAAACCAATCGCTGATTGGCAGTCTTATACAGAAAATACAGGGCAAGAATCAGGAACTCCTGACCCCCTATATTTTCCAAAAAAAAAAAAAATCTCCTCTCATTGTATTCATAGTTTCATGACATCTCACTTCACTTCATTTCACCTCATTTCACTTCACTTCAGTTCATTTTCATTTCATCATCTCATTCCGCCAATAAAATTCCTTTTATGACCATTTTCATTCATTCAGTCATCATTTATCCATCTCCATTCATTCATATGATTACTGTGTCAGTTTCCGCAGCTGAACCCAGTTTCCGTAGCTGAACCCAGTTTCCGTAGCCAGAGGCTGATTCCGTAGCCATCACTCTGGTTTTCAACACTGACAGTCAGATGTTAGTTAAGTGATCATGAAAATCAAATGTAGGTATTACCCAGCACATATTTTGAAGATAAGAGGCACCTAAAAGCGTCAACAAGGAGCAGCTGATCAAAGGTTAATGGACGAAAAGTGGCAAAAATTCCAAGGTATGAGTAAGATTTATTTCAAATAGCATCTAGAGCACATTTGATATAGTTTTGAAACCACGGCTCC
This sequence comes from Pinus tabuliformis, assembly GCA_031772625.1. Lineage (NCBI taxonomy): Eukaryota > Viridiplantae > Streptophyta > Pinopsida > Pinales > Pinaceae > Pinus > Pinus tabuliformis. The sequence goes on along the minus strand of CM062812.1, from coordinate 890,611,722 downwards.
ATTATATGCAATGATTGGAATTGATAGCGCATAATCGTTCCACGACCTATGATTCCTCCACGAACCTTGTATTTATTTTTCAAACGGCCTTATGATCAAGCCTCCAGATTTAAATCGTGTTTGGTTATACTTTGAAACTCCACTTGTAATTATGGGGACATGGTTGATTTGATCACGGCTCTTCTCTGCCGCACAAATTCCATAGCCATTTCTTGAGCATGTTTACGTCTACTTCGTAGATATCCAGTTTAAAACTCTACCGGGCTCACTTTACTTCCCTACTGTTCTATTGAAGTCACGTTTGCATTCCTACCCTGTTCACATAAGCCTCTGCTCCACTGCATAAACTCACTCCCGCTACTTGTTCACTATTTTCCATCTACAGTCACTAGTTTTTCTCCATAAATCTTGTCCATTTCACGCTAACCCAGTCATCTCACTTCCGTTCATCCAATACCCATGTAGATGTGTTTAAAACAGGAGGAAAGAATGGGTCCTCTATTGAGAGTAGAACCAGAAGGGCCCAAATTTATGGAAGGATATTCGCAAGTGAAAAGCATGCTAAGGAAGGCCTGATGGTTACAATTTATTCAGAAATTCAGAGGCTACAACAAGGAAGTTACAAAGACTTTTGTGAGGTCCTTTGACGACGTAGAAGTGGATGTTGGAGACCTTAAATTCACAATCACAGAGGTGTCCATGGCAGCTGCAACTGAACTCCCACAGGAGGGAGAACGGTGGTTCAAAAATAAGAGCTTTGATGAGAGAGCATGGAGGGTTATCCTACGAAATCCAGGTATGGATGTAACCATATTTAATCGAGGAATCCCTGTCTCTACTTTACAAGAAAAATGGGCTAGTTTACTATTAATAATCCAGAAATTCATTACCTGTGAGGGACAATTTGAGTCAATGTGCATGTACCACACCTGGTTGCCGATGAATTTTCTAGAAAACCAAACTCTTAATTTTCCCTATTTCTTGCTAAATAGCCTGAAGAGAATGTCCATCACCGTCCAAAAGAATATGGGGGACGTAGAACCCCTCTTGTATCACCACGACCTTGTGAAAATCTTGATTGAAAGACAATTAAAGGAAAAGAAGGATACCTGGGAGCATTTTTTAGTTAGAAATTTCTTTACAGATCCACAAGAAACCCCTAAAAGCAGTACATCAAGGAGAAGCAAAAGAAATAAAACAAGTGATAGAATTCAGGACACTCCTACTAACATAGTTGAAGAAACTAGTAGGGAAGAAAAAATGTCTGAAAGTAGGAAGGAAAAGACTGAGGGTAAGAAGCCAAGAAAATCAAAAAGGAAAAGAAATATTGAGGCTGTCCATCAAACCCCAAAACCTTCCTCAGAAGAGGACCACAAAATAATGTCTGAAAGACTAGTTTACCTTCAAGAACAGTTAGCTGCAGCAAAGAAGAAAGGGAAAGAAAAACAGAGTGGGGAGAAAGAGGATACTAGCCCACAAAATTTAAGGAGAAGTTCCAGACTAAAAGGGAAATGGAGGAAAATACAAATTTAGGGGCCCCCCTTTATTGATTTAGGAGGGGAAACACCGGAACAACCTTCAGCAATCCCTCCTGGCCATGGTCCCCACCATACTCCTATTTCTCAGCCAGATTTTGACATGAGTCCTTCTCGGCCAGATTTTGAAATCAGTGCTTCTCAACAGGATTTTGGGGTTAGCCCAAGAAAGACCACACTTGAGATAGACTCGAACCAGCAAGAAATATATGATTATATAGAGTCCTTGGAGAAAACAGCCACAGATCCAGGCACTTCATCTGCCCAGCCTAATACAGCTCAAGAAGCTCAAATCCAATCATTAAAACATGAAGTTTTTGAGCTGGAGGTCTTAAATAGACACATCAAAAGAGAAAATGAAACATTGAAGGACCATGGTAGATTAGATAAGATTATTCATGACAACACCATGTTGCATCTTGGGCTATGGCAGAAGAAAAATAGAAAATTAAAGAAAAAGAACAGAAGGTTGAATAGGGTTCTCATCAACCTCAAGTTCAAGTGTCTAATGAGTAAGCCGAGGATGGTAGTGGTCCCAAGAAAGAAGAAAAGAAGGGTGGATGTATTGGCAGAGGTCTCAGAACACATGAACTGAAAGTAGGATGATCAAAGTTTTGGTTGCATGGGGACATGCAACACCTTCACAGTGAGGGTATGTAGAGCTTTGAAATTACACCTCTCCTACACATTTTCCCAGAATTTTTCCCCTCACCAGCACTGTATAAGCTATCAGAGATCATTTCATATTGATTCTAAAAGAGCATTTAAGTGGTTTTCTAACTATGTTTTTGTGTTTGCTGTTTGAACTAGATTTTTCTCATTAGCTACGGAATCCAGTCACTTTCCGCAGTTGTTTTTGTTAAACTATAGGTTGTAGGTGTCATCAGGAAAAAAAAGCCACATGGGCAAGTTAGAAATGACCTGGACATGGATCAGGTCCTATTGGTTCAGCCGAACTCATCAAGGGAATCTGTGGTCAATGGTGGTCAAACAGTGGTCCAACATAAGAGTCCTACGGCAGCCGGACTCTGTTTTCAAACACGTGAAGGGTTATGAAGGATGTGTGGCCATTCCTAAATATATGGGGTCATGTTGCCACCTGTAGACTGCCCCACGATGTGAATCCAATAGCCACAGTTGATCGATTTAATGGTCTCGGCAACCATTATGCTAAATCCATGGACGTTGTCTTTTACGTGTCTCCTGTTCACGTAGTTTTACAAGAAAACAGTTATGTAACCTTTGTTATAAATAACGCATTTCTATAACGCATAGAGTTAGTCTTTTGTTAATGTAATTTTGCTGTTCAAAGTTCACTATGCTGTGACACTAGTTTTATTTTTGTAACTGTGTTTTGAAATATATGAGAAGACTCTGTTTCTACATGATTGCGTGAACGTAATTTTGGATTGATAGCCTGCTGACTGAGGCTGTGCAGAGGGCCCCTGTAAATTGAGGTTTTGTTTCCCTTGTTGCTGTAAAGTTTTATGCATTGTTTTCTTATTTCCATTGCATATATTCCATAGTTGTCCACCTGTGTATATTTCAATTGTTATGGTATTTCACTTCTGTTCATGATTTTACAAGTTTGTATGACACTGATCAGTGCATGTATGCTTCACGATAGAGTAGGAAGCCCGGGCATTTGCATATAATTTTCACAATGACTAGTGACATGGGATTAATTCTCTGCTGACTTTGCTTTTCTTATTTTATTTTTTTTAATTCCAGTTCTGATTTGTTGATTTCAGTCTTGTTCATTTGCTTTGTTAGAAATCAACTTGCTCATGTCATTGATGATTACCTCTGAAAGCCATAGCTAGACTAACTGGCGAGGACTCAGATTACAAATGTTGTGAATTGATTTTAGTTTTACTTTTATGCAATTAGATATCAGATTGCTCATGTCATTGATGATTACCTCCGAAAGCCATAGCTAGACTAACTGGCGAGGAATCGGATTATGAATGTTGTGATTTGATTTTAGTTTTACTTTTCTGCAATTAGATATCAGATTGCTCATGTTATTGACGATTATCTCCGAAAGCCATAGCTAGACTAACTGGTGAGAGGTCGAACTACGGATGATGTAATTTGATTTTAGTTTTACTTTCTTTGCAATTTTTTATTTCTTTGAGTGCAGTAGCTTAAATCACTTTTCTGTATTTAGACAACAGCAGAGATAATAGTTTCATGATCAGTAGTTCATTATTTACTTGTTTTAAATAGCAACACATTTTCCACTCTTGTTCAAGCATTACTGTCATCACTAGTATATTCTAAGATCTTCTGAAGTGTTAAGTGCTAGAAACCATTATAGAGGACATAATTGCCTAAAATCCATATCCATGCTTTCCTTCTAAAGACTCAGGAATAGCCATTCACATTAGGAGATAAACGAAGCTAAAAACCCCCCAAAAACAAAATAAAAATTTAAAAACGACAAAAATATAAGAAAGAGGCTATCTTGCACATATAGTGCACCACACTTCATCAGTTTACGACTCCAGATTGATAATTAATGTAGCAATTTAGGACACACTAAATTGACCAAAAAATTGTGACTCCTTAGACTCCTATATATAGAAAGGAGGTTTTGTCATTTGAATCATCCAAGAATTGTTCATTTATGTAATGTAAAGGAGGTTTCCCCCTCGAAGAGGCTGAATTCTAAGGCGTTGATCTATCTTTTCTATCTTTTTGTGAGCTGGTTTCATAACACCTACTATCTTTATACAAATAGACTCTAGTCTCGTATGTCAGTTTAAGAAATCCCTTTATGGTCTCAAGCAAGCCCCTCAAGCTTGGTATGCCAAAATGGATAGCTTTCTTTTAGAAGCTGGCTTTCCTAGGTGTCATTCTGACAATACTGTCTACACCAAGAAAGTGGGAAAGTCTCTTATCATTCTTGTTCTTTATGTTGATGATATTATCCTTACTAGTAGTGATCCCAACCTTATAAACCATGTGAAGTCCAGCCTTAAAAAAAAGTTTGAAATGACAAACTTAGGACACTTGCATTATTTTCTTGGTCTTCAAGTCTTGAATCCAAGGAAGGTATTTCCCTTTCCCAGTCCAAGTATGCCTGTGATATTCTACGCCATTTTCACATGGAAGACTGTAAGCCATCCCCTTCTCCCTTTCAATCTGGAGCCAAACTTTCAATCACTTGTACTTCCCAAGAAGTCGATGCTACCTTATACCATCAACTTGTACGAAAACTTTTGTATCTGACCCATACTCGTCCTAACCTTTCCTTTGTTGTTGGCCTTATTGCTTGGTTTATGCAAAACACACATGAAAGTCATTGGAAAGCAACTAAAAGAATGCTTCATTATGTTCGAGGTATAGGTCAGTTTGGGATTCATTATAGTGCAGAAGCATCACCTCTATTGGTTGGTTTCACTGATTCTGATTGGGCTGGTGACCCTGATGATCGGAAGTCTACTACAGGTTATGTGTTCACTCCTAGTTCAGGATATATTACATGGGCTTGTAAGAAACAAAGTGCCATTTCTCTTTCTTCAGTAGAAGCAGAGTATCGTGGTGCCATAGAATATAGTAAGGAAGTCCTGTGGCTTCGTCAGATCCTATGAGAGTTCGACTTTCAGCAGTAGCATCTGACTACACTTTGGTGTGATAATCAAAGTGCCATTCAACTATGAAAAGATCCAGTCCAACATCAACACAGCAAACACATTGAATTGCACATGTGCTTCATCAGAAAGCTCATTCATGACCATGTTCTTGAAGTGCAATATTTATCAACAGATGATCAAGTTGCAGACATCTTTACAAAGGCTCTCACAGAGGCAAAGTTTACTAAACTTCAATTTATGGTTGGAGTTCAGAAAGTTGTCACTAAGGGGGGATAGGCTCTAATGCCTCCTTCCTTCTCCTATTGTGTCATATTTGTACATCCTTCAATCCCATCCCAATTTTTTCTTAAGGGGGGATGTTAGGATATTCCGACACATAGGAAATAGTAAAGTATAGCTTGGTCTAGTGTAGAGTTAGGTAAAGTGTGTTTATTTACTATGTACTTTTGTAACTTACAATCCGACGGTCACGATATGTAGTGATCTGAGGGTTCATTCTCTCCTTGGTATTACCAACACTTGATCCGTGGCTTAACACCTGATTGGTCCATGATCTCTATTTAAAGAGCATGGAGGGTCATTTGTAGTGTAACCGTTCATGAGAGAAGCTTATGTAAATTTTCATTCTTTTATTAATAAATTGCCTGAAGTGACTACGTTGGCTCAAGCCAAGGACTATTTCCCTCTTTGAGGGTTTTAACCACATCAAGTATACTGGTGTATTGATCCGTGATTTGTTTGTGAGCGGTGTACTTTGGTGTTCTGTCTGAGGAACTTACCCTGTAAATTCCTACATCTTGGGATCATCATTCACTATTTGGAGTTGTTTTGAAGACATCATTGTTGAAGGCATTCTAGAAGTCATCATTCTAGGGCATATTTTGAAGTCTCTATGTAGAAAACATCAAGATAATTGGAGAAATCATCAAGAAGGAGGACTCTTCGTTAAAAATGTAGGTAGTATTTTGTCTACAGATAACATGGTTATGTTTTGCAAGGAAAGAAACAAACTTGTTGGATAAAAAAACTTCCTAGCATGGAAGAAGAGGATTTACTTGACACTCACAAAAAATGAATTCATGGAGTATGTCCTTGGAGAAGTAGTTGTACCAGATAAAGAGAAGACTGAAGAGTTAGCAAAGTAGAAGAAGGGAGAAGTAAGGACACAAAGGATCATTTTTCAATCCATTAAATATCATCTTATTCCCTTTGTTTCTAATTTGAATACATCTAAGGCCATGTATGATAAGTTAGTAAAGCTATACTCTAAAAGCACATCAGGCCAAAATATATTCTTGAGGAATCAACTTTATAAAATAAGGAAATCGAAGGATGAAGACATAGCCAACTATCTCATGAAGATCTCAAAAGTAAGGGATCTTTTGCAAGGGCTTGGGGAAACTGTTTCTAACTCTGAAATGACCATCTTTGTATTAAATGCTTTTCCACTTTATTGGAGTAGTTTTGTAACAAGTATATGTTAAAATAGGAAAATATGGTCAAATTCCATATTGGAAAACTAATTTGATGGAGATTATGATTGCATTTAATTCCTCTTTTTGAGAGGACCAAGATCAACCTAAAGGTCATCTAATTTGGATAAGGGAAAGTATATTTTTGAATTATGATCCCACATGTGCATATTTGATGAGGTCGACCCTAAAATAAATTGGACACTCTTGGAAGGCTATAAATACAATTGACCTCTACTTCATTTGGAAATCATCATGCATCATTATTCTATTATCTTTCTTATTTGTGGCTTGCACAGGTCCGAGGCAAATCCGCAGAGGATTAGGTTCGCCCGAAGATGAAATTGCAAGGTTCAGAGCTTGCAGCTTTGTTTTAGGGTTTTGGGCCTCAATCGCGAGCATGACATAATAAGAAATTGATCATAGTCACTCGCTAACCGTCTCATCTGTGCACCCAAATCATCTCAGTCACATGCACAACTCGTCCTCCATGCGAATGGAATCTAGGGTTTTAGAATCACAGTTGCAAGCTCTCCAAAGATTGAATTCGACCACAGTCGTTGGCTTACAGGATCAAGGGAGAAACTGGACCTTTCCAGTCGCATGCATGACTCATCCATGAGTCTAGGACATAAATATTGGTTCCTCAGTTGTCTAAAGTTTTCACTCGTTGACTACAGGGTTTGATAGTTGACCGCAAACAGTGAAAATTCATTACAGGCTTCTGAATCAGGGTTTTGAGTATAAGAATTGATGGGTTCATTTTATGGATATTGTTTAGTTGATTATTGCTGGATAGGTTTGTGGTTGAAGACATGGATTATTGTATTCTAATTTATTGAATCATTCAATGATGATCCAATAAGAAGAATAATTTGAAAGGGCTTTCCCCATAATGGGTTTACCATTGGTCTCCGACCAATCCTGGTGTTTGTATGTGTGAATGTTTTCTTCTATTGTTGCTTTATGTTCCATTGTGTTGATGATGATGATATTTTTCTTTCTAGATAGTGGCATATGTTGATGAATAATGATATTATGATGTTATGGGGTGAATTTAATGTGTAAATGAACAAATGCAATTATCAAAGAGAAGAACAATATATCCCTAACAAAAATTAACGTGGTATCAAATTAGTTGGGCTGAAGAAAATTCATGAAGATCACCCCCATGATGACACCATTGATGGAAGCAAGAGAGGATGGAGGAGACCTAAAATAATTCTAGTGTATGAAGGAAACCCTAGCCAATTTGTGTATTAGGGTTTGATGGATATTATGAGGGTTTGAGAGAATCCCTAGTTTATGGCAAAGATGTGAGATACAAAATCCAGAAACCCTAGCATGGTCAATGTGATAGATTTGATGAAGCCCTAAATGGGATAGTTTATATTAGGCCTGGTTGATGATGAAGTTGATGAATATATATTGAAGGCAACAAGTGGACTATGAATAGTGATGGGAGATGATCACCTCTTATTGAAGAAAATTATTTCCTGATTTATGATGCTCCTTTATGTCTTTAATTTTGTTTAGACTTATAGATTTGATTATTGTTTTGATTATTACCTATACTTCCTGCATGTATATTTGGATGCTTCTAACCTCTTGATGAGTTGTGATAAGTGGATCCTTCTTGAGGATCATGGCTAATGCAGGAAGAGAGGAGCTAGTAAAGGTAACAAAGTGCTACAAGATGCCTATGCAATATAAGAAGGTGCACAGGTATTTTAATACTACAAGGTATGCATGGTATATTGTTTCAATGTTATGTTTCAACTGCAATATTTATGGAAAGGTAATCCCTAAGGTATGATGAGAATTCCCCCTTCACAAATGGCTCATGCATATTAAATTAAGTTTAATTCATGGTACTTATGATGAGATGGTTCTATTGGTAGTGAAAAAGTATCTTACCTTTTAGACATAATGAACTTCTTGATTCTATTTAATATTGATCTATGATATATTGGTATACTTGATGGAGGTTAGAAACTTGATTATAATAGACAATAACTTGATATTATGGATCTCTTGTTGACCATGATTATGTTTTGATGTGCTTAGTAATTATGGGATATGGACAAATTAAATGCCATGACTTGATGGATTGAGTTATGTAACAAAGAAGTAAAGTTCTGATCATGATTCTTTAAGTATACACCTATTAGCTATTTGACACTAACCCTTGATATAAATATGCTAACATATATGACCATGATGAATATGTGATATAGTTTGACTTTATCTGCTGATGCATGACAATATTATAGACAAGTTGATGACTTGAATGAAGATGACTAAAGTGGCTTCTCATTCAGAGGGAGATTCTCTCAATAAGATCCCTTACTCCTATTATCATCTGCATTACTTGTATTCTTTACTATTGAAATATGATTTATGGGCATGAATAGACAAATATTTGATATTGTTGGTCTGCAGCAAAATTCTGACCTGAGAAGAGAGAGTTTTCCTTTACTCTAAACTTTAGCCACACAAAAGTGAGCTCAAGGGTGCGACTATAGCCTCCCAACTGCACGCAAGAAGGTCTATAGTTGTGATTATGCCCGCAGGTCAGAAAAGTGAATCTTTTTGCATAAAATCAGAAGTTCACCTGAAGGATGCCACTCCTACAGACATGTAGCAGACAACAAGTTCTATGAGTATGGAAGTTTGAATGTTTGACTTACTATAATGTGAATATGTTGACTAAACTTGTGTTTGCAAGTGACCAGGATATGCATACAAATATATTATTGTGATTTAGCCATTGAGGCTTGTATATGACAATATTTGATAACAGTTGTGAGGGTTTGATTATATTTGGTTTATTAATATAGATAAGAAGTGTTTGGAGTTTTGACGTGATGCTTGATAATGATTTAGAACTTTGACTTGATCATTGAGATATGTTTTGGGCTATAGATCTCACTATTTGGGATTTGGCCTGATAACTAATGATTTGATTTGACAACTAATTACTTTCCATAATAACAATGTTATATAGGCATAGGTACTTTTAGATAACTTGTAATTGTATTCTGTGTTGACATCATTAGCTTTGACACAAAGGTTGAAATATTAACAATTATGATTCAGTATGAAGTAATGTCATAATAAATGGATGGAACCTGCATGAATTATTCTTGGTGTATGCATTTGCATCTGGTGACTTATATTATGATCGCGAGGATGAATTGATGAAGTTTGGATTAATATTTCTTGGTAGATGACAACGTTTTGGCATGATAAAGTCATACTTTGATATTTGGATGTGAGCTCTACCTGTCACTTGGTACAAATAATTTGTTACAGTAATATTGATGATTTTGATATTAGTTCTAATTTGGCATATAAACTTTGAGAAGATGACTTAGTTGATTTGATTGCATAATATTGAATTATGTAACGCTGGGCATATTGGTTTCGTAAAGTGTTATGTTTGCATAAAACATTGTATGAAGCAAGCTCTCTGATCCAAGTATGTCTGCATTGACAATTACTTGGTGAAGACAAGAAGATGTGTTGATCTAAACCTCTACTTTAAAATGGGTCCAAGGTATGTCTTTGGTTTTGGTTTTTAAATATGCTGATGATCTACTCTTTACAGGTAATGAGCCTCTGATGATCAAAGTAAGAGGGAGATGGCCTCTGAAGTTTGAAATGAAGAATCATGGCATGATGTATCTCATCCTGAAGTTTGGAAAAGAAAATATGCATTGCAAAGCTATTGAAGAGTTTTTGGAAAATGGAAATGAAAATCCTTGGACACTCCGATTGAATTTCAAGAATTTGTGAAGAGATATTGTTGAACATGACCTGGACACCAACACTTGATTGAAACATTGATGTTCCAACACTCGTTCATATATATATGTTATGCATAATCTGAGTGAATTCATAATTGAGTCACTTCATACACATTGAGTTTTCGCTAAGCACCCTTTAAGATATTTTCATGGGATGATCTATCTTTGACATTCTTCTTATGATATGTGATTGCATGGATGTACTGATGATGTTTGGATCATTATTGACGAGCACATTTGGGTGTGCCTTAGTATGAGATCTACCATTATGTTTTGAATTAGAAGTCTGTAGCTTTAAGCACAACTGAGGTTGAGTACAATGGTTTCTAGAATGAATAGCTATGAGGCAGAATAAAGAATCTTTTTGGACATATGTTTGAGCATATTTGGGATATAACATGGATACATTATGATGACAAAGAGTGGGAACTGACCTTCATTCCTATGTATCAATTGGATCTTCTTTGATTGCAGATGGTGTGCAACCAGATTGTTTTCTGTGTTTCTGTTCCAAGATATTCTTTTCCGATTTTGAAACCATGAGTACTAGTTCTTTTCGATGCTTCTCGCTTGCTAAGAGTCTTGGCTTGAGTGTTGGAAAAGAATCCTGTATATAGCTAGGAATGAGATACCTTCATTGAGATAGTGATGTTGTATGAAACAAGCTTAGGCTTGTAGTTGACACCTCCTCGAGAGGGAGGATGACTATGATATTCTTTTTGTGATATGTATTTTGTTCTAATATGATATTTGATTTGATGTCTTGTATGAATAGCAGATAACTACTATTAAGACATGATTATTACCATATATGAGCATGATGATATGTTTCTGATTTATAGAGAACATTGTTGATCGAAGACACTGAGCCAACATTTCCCCCCCTATTTGTGCTCCCAGGGTGTGGAACTGAGATAGAGGGCTCCTAGGTTTAAGGGATCTATAGACAATAGGGTATCACCCCTATCTATTATGCATAGGGTTGGAGATGTTTCTCCTCTATATTGTCTTTGCATAGTATACCCAAATTAGCATCATACCCAAAAGTCGGGCTTGTTGGTATTGTCCCTACCTATCTAGCCAATGGGTTGAGGAGGCTTGGGGGCATGTGGTCCTTACCTTTTGGTAAGTTAGGTATCTCACCCAAGCTTAGATTATGACGTATGTGTTCTACAACATGACTCTTGAGGGTCATTGTTGGGAAGATTAGTAGGAAATAAGATGGGTTGAGATGTGCTCCCCTATATCACCTATTTCCTGATATGGGGTCTGTTAGTGTTTGTCATTCCTGCCAGTCACCAGTGATCAAATGTTCTCTTTCAAACTTTTTTTAGGGTCCTTGGTCAAATTTTTATGTTTTAGTAGGTCTTCAAATAAAAAATTTGGTCACTGGTTAAGTTAGATAGGGCATCAGTACTCCTTTCACCTTCATGATCAATGGACATCATCATGGTTAGTCATTCCTTATTGTAAGGGTGTCGTAGTCATTATTGTCATCATTCTGCTCATTTTGTCCATGTTAACTCATCATTATGTCATAGCATCAAAAATCATAAAATACTAGTCACTTCACTAACAATGTCATCATCATGGGAGTAGTAATAGGGGAAAATGATGCTTAAGGAGATTTCCGCTTGTTTCAAAATCTTTATTCATATTTCATATACTTCCCTCAAATTCCCTCATAAATACCCTCATTCCCTTTAAAACCCCTTTTTCCTTGGGAAAATCCTTAAATCCTAGCTAAAACCCATTTCTTCCCTTGGAAACACTCATATCTCATATTAATTCCCAAACTCTACCCTTATCCCAAAGTCACTTTGTATATTCATTTCACCGCATTTCCATTGTTATACATAGAAACTATATTGAAATTCCTTTAAAGGCCAGAGCCCACAATCAACACACATCACATGAACTATAAATAACGCTCCTCCCCCTTTCCTGAGTGCGATTGCAATATCCTATAATCGGCCCGCCCGCAGCGATAAGTCCCACAATGATTAAGTCTCGCAGCGTTAAGTTCTGCAACAATAAGTCCAACAATGATTAAGTCCCGCAAGAATTTAATCCTGCAACGATAAGTCTTGGCCCTCGGCAATAAGTCCCAGCCCCCGGCGATAAGTCCTGGCCCCCGATTACATTAAGTCTTGGCCCTCGACAATCACACCAATCTAGAGTCTCTCCCCAGTAAGACCCTTCTCCCGGTTACAATTGCAATATGGTGAAAGGCCCCTTTTTGGACCTGCCCAGATATTTAATTATATTTTGAAAAACTTCGGGTCCAGGTTTGTGGTTAAGTACCGTCGGATGCAATATTTTATATATTGCGACTTGATGGGCTATTCGGTCCGGTCCATCGGCAAAACAATATGGACCATGGTTAAGTGCCCCTCTCCCTGTTGCAATTGCGGTATATAATCGGCATGGATCAACAACCCAAATATAATTGGTCTAGATCAGACAGCTCAGATCGATGGCTCATATGTTTTCCCGATGGTCAATATCAAATCAGTTTTTCACGCCCTCGATTGTGATTTCTCTCTATCTTTCATGTAATTTTTCAATTGAAAGACCACGACCTCCATTCATAAAGCACCATATCACTCATTTTTCCATCACTCGAAGGACAATGAAGACCTTTTCAACATGTTTTAGGTAGCAAAGGGAGCAAGCATTGCACATTCACTACAATAGTTTTCAAAACCCAATGCAGAAAAAGTGGAACAACGATGCAATTCATCAGTCAGAGGGACTAATAGAAGTGTTTATTCGAGGCCTCAATTACACCAGAATGCCCAGAACAACACCAGAGCTCAGCCAAATGATATTTTTAGTAGTTTTGATCTATTTTTATGAATTTTTGTAACAAATCTTGAATTCTATTTCAAGATATTTTTCTGTAAACCATTGTATAAATACTTCAGATTTCGAAGTATTAGGGGTTGGACATCAAAGAGTGAAAGGCTTGGAGCTTGTATTCATCATCTTTCTAAAAGAAATCAAAGTCCAGTTGCAGCTATTATCTAGGAATTCTTGTGGAATGAGTTTGTGATAATGTTTTTCTTTTGTTAATAGCTTATATGAATGATAATTTCATCTCCTTTCCATATCTATTATTTTCAGTGATTTTCCTAAGAGGTTTTAAACATAATCCTTAAATTTAAGCTCCGTTTTGTTAGGAATTTCATGTTTATGTTACATATATTTTGATAAATGAATTCATGCTTGCCATGCTCATTTTGAATCTTTGCTTTTCCACCCTACACTACATCAACAAAGCCGCAAAATATCACAAAAACATACCTACCCTACTCCTCTTTATCTCTTACAACTGAACCCTTGAGACCTAATGTAGTTCCTTGATTTTAACTCCTAATCCAGCAAAACCTTAAATTTCAAAACCCTAGAGCTGAAACATACCTAGCCTAATATCATTTTCCCTCTCCAGTCATACTTGTCTATGATTTTTATAGAGAGAGCCCTCTCTAGTTTAGTAGGTCTAGCTGCTGAACCCTAAGAGGTTTGAGGTTACCTCCATCGATCTCCTTTCTCAGCCTTGGGATATTGTGGAGGATAACATTTTGGCGCTGTTTCTGGGGACACGAGTGATACATGGGATTAGTTTTGCAAGTGCATTCAAGACTGGTCTTGTGGGTGACAGGTTCCAGTACTCGAAGAAGGTTGATCTAAATCACATCAAGTTAAGGTGTAAAATTCTGGCTCCTAAAAGACACACGAGGTCAAACCCTGACCCAAATCCACCTCCTGTTGTTGATGATCTAGAGAAACTGCTAAGGAAACTCAAATCTCCTCTTCCTGAAAGTGGAGCTCGTAAATTGGTAAGAACTACTTCTTTTCCTAATCAATTGCTTACTGTCGAAGATCTTTCTTTTGATATCCATTTTGAGCTATCTCTTTTCTGATAAAAGTTTAAATATTTCCTTTTAGAGGTAGTATTCAACCCTATCAAGTTTGATTCTTACCCGCCTTCTTCTAAATCCCCGTTTTCTAAATCTGATCATGAGCTTTGATCAAACTTTAATAAGATCCAAAGTCTAGCTGACCACTGAAAAGGCCTACATTCAATATCAACTTGAGAATCTATCTGCTGCTACTTCCTCTACCATACCTCCAAATACATCAACCACATCATCTGTCATTGCTAATCCATCACCACCACCTCCATTGATATCATCATCCCCATCAACACAACCAGTTGTAGTTCCCATACAACTTTCTCCAGTAGTCATGGCAAGGTTTTCCCCTCTAGCATTACCTGGTCAACTTGTTGCCCTACCTCAAAACTATGGCCAAAGGCTTCCTCTTTTTTATGGAAATTCAGAAATCACAACTCAAAAACACGTTGAAAAATTGGTGGATTTCATCGATCTCGAAGAAGTTGATGATGAGGATGCTAAAATGAGAATTATAGCACAAAGATTTTCCGGAGAGGTTGAGAAGTGGTTTTGTGGTTTGGCAGCTGGTTCCATCAACAACTCTCGTCAGTTGACAGAGATGTTTTTAGCCTAGTGGGAAGAAAAGAAGAATCCATTATAGATTTTGGCTAAATACAACTCCATGAAGAGAAATCCAAATGAAACAGTGTTGGAGTTCACAACTAGATTCAATAAGGTGTACAATTATATCCCTAATGACATGAAACCTACCCCTAGTTTAGCACTCACTCACTATCCTAATTCCTTTGACCCAAACATGGCTTATCGGCTTAGGGAGAGAAACCATTCCACCTAAAAAGACATGCAGAGAAATGAGTGAGTGTTGAAGCTAATTTGCTGATTGAGAAATCCAAAATAAAATCGAAGAAGAAAGTTACCATAAAGGAGGAGTCCTCCTCTTCTTTTGATGGTAAACTCGACACTCTTATAAAAACCATGGAAAAAATGATGGAGAGAATGATCATTGCAGACCGACGGGCAGAACCTTCAATAAGGAATCCAAATTATAGGGGTCAACAACAATCACAATTTAGAAATAAGCAGAAAGAGCATAAGAATCAAGATCCTCAAGGACAACAAAAAATTAGAACTCAATTTCAGCAAAATTACACTCAAGGCCCGAAAGAAGAAGAAGAAGAGATTGCTGAAGCAAACCATTTCTTTGAGGAGGATCAACATGATCAACTACCTATTTTTCTAACTGAGGAAGATCAATTCTCTCAAGATTCTTTTGCACCAAGTGATCAAAAACTTGTCCTCTAAAATGATGATGTATGGGCAGTGCAAATGAAAGAATACCAAAGGGGTTATCATAATGCTCTCATCCATATGAAAAAAAGTACAATTTGAGGAGCATAAACATTCCTATTACATTGAATCAGAAGAGGAAAAGTGCTCAAAGAGATGCCCAAGACAAAGAAACAACCCCTACCAATCAAAACAAAGAAAAGGAGATTGTTATTCTAAGTCGAGACAAGACCAATGAAGCCTCTACCAGAAATGCAAGGAAGGGTAAGGAGACTCAAAGTGATGGTTAGAGAAAGGAGTCTTATACCAAAGGACAACCTGAAAATAAGGATACCACTTCAAAAGAGGTAGAGAAGCAATCTAAATTGTTTAGTTTAGAGAATGAAATTTCTAAGTTGAAAGTTTTTATCCCTCTAACTGAACTAGTCAAGAATGATAAATATAAGTTTCAGATTTCCATGTTAAAGGTAGATCAAATGTTAGATATGGTTAATTTCACCGATGATCACCCTGAAATTCTATTTGGTCAAACCGTAGATGGGAATCTAGAAGATAGTGAAGTCCCACCATTCTACCTTAGTCTGAAAATCCATGATTTTATCCTTCATAACGCCATGTTAGATTCTAGGGCCTCACTCAACCTTATGCCTAAAGCCACTATGGAAAAACTAGGATTAGATATCACTCGATCATAGCATGATCTCTATTCTTTTGATTTGGGAAGAGTGAAGTGTCTCGGTCTTATCAAAGACTTAGTAATGTCCTTGGACCAGATTTCGGCCAAGAGTGTGATGATGGATGTGCTTGTTGCTGATATTCCTCCATGGTTTGGTATGATGATCTCTTAGTATTGGGGAGAAAAGTTGAAAGGAACCCTACAATGTGATTTATCTTATGCTATTATACAGTGTTTGGGAAACTTCAAAAAATGTACCAAGAGAAAAAGATGAAGTTTACGATTAGTAGCAAAGAGAGACCTAATAATCACCTTATCCATGTTGTACATACTGACTTAGAGACTTTTATTTTGTATAGTGATATGAGTTCAATAGATGATGACAGACAGATTATTGATATTTCAGAAGTCTCAAAAGTTATAAGTAGTGTACATAAGGATTTTATTGCAGAAAAAAGAGAAATAGGATGTAGACATTTTGCAGCTGGGAAGTTCCCCTGAAAAGGTTGTTGAATCAGTGTAAGAAACAGAAATTGTCAAGACATTGAGTCATCCTCCAACAAGTAAAATAAATCAGCCCTCCAAATTTCAATTTCCCAATGAAGAAGATGGTCTTTGGACCCTACAGTTTGATGGAGCATTGGGAAAGGAAGGAGCTAGGATTGGCATGTGGATTCATGGTCCCTTGCATCAGTTAGGTAAAGTCCCTCGTAATGTAAGATTAAGCTCATATAAGTTGGCTTTTGATTGCTCAAATAAAAAGGAAGAGTACGAAGCATTGATTGTCGGCCTTAAAATTCTCAAAAAGCTGGGAGCAAAGAATATTTCAGTTTAAGGCAACTCTGAGTTGGTGATTAAATAGGTAAAATGGGAGTATCAGTCCAAGCGTCCAAGGATGCGAGCTTATTGATGAGCCCCCAAATTGGGTAACCTATTGGGCTCATTTTGCCTAATTGTCCTTGTTCAATCCTCCATTTTTCATATATTATGCATGTTTTTTAGTATGTTTGTGTTATTTGAACGAATAAGGGTGGTCACTCTACCTAGGAGGCTAATACGTGGTTATTTCAGGATTTTTGGAAAAATTTTGGAGAAAAACCAAGCAATCATGGGTCAGCTGATAGCCAAGCTTGAGGGGAGGATTCGTAGGGAGGTTGTCTCTTGCATTAAATGGCCTTCCTCGAAATCTCCACCCTCAACTCCGAGCTCCACAGGCCACCAAAACGAGTTTTAAAGGCAGCCAAGCAGTTTTGGGAAGAGTGACTGTTTACTAGCAGTTGAGACAGCCGAGTCCCTTGAATCTAGGAGGGCTGCTAGCCCCCTCGTATTATACAAATAGGAAGGCCTCAGCCTTCGTAGGTTACTTTTGGAACTATTGTTATTTTTGCACTATAGTGCTGTCATTTTGCTCAGCCTGTTTTCTTGTAGATACTGTTGTACACCTTTCATATGATGGTTATTTTTGAATAATGAGAAGCATCTTTACTTAGCATCAGATCTAAGTTCTTTATAGGAGCCTGCAGCTCTTGGGGTTGGGCCCAACCCGAGTGCTAAGGCCTCCTTTATGTATTGTTATTTGTTCTTTATGCATTTGCAACAACATTTCTGTTAAGTAGATTAAAGTTTGTTGAGTAACTAGGTCACCGTTAATGGTTAGAAAGAATTTTGAATGCTCAGAGTTAGTTGATAGGTTGTTAACAGGAAAAAGCTTCAAGAAAAGGGCCATAAAACATCTCTGGTTTCACCTCTCCTTCAGTAGGATCAGGAGCTAGGATCAGGATAACTTTGCTTCCCGCAAAAACACTAATTTTGCTTTGCCATGCAATCACTAGTGTTGGATTTTCATGTGTAGAAGTTGGTTACAAGTTCAAACTTTTGCTTGCTTAGTTGCATGAGTTAAAATACATGGTTTCATTGCAGGTCACACTTATATTCATTCTCTTTACTGGCAGCTAGCAGATTAGGACAACGTAATTAGGTTTTTGAATTTACAAGTCTTCGTTGGATCAGTTGGAAAAACGCCTTGCAGAGCACCTGTACCACTCCTTCATCTGTTTCTTCTCCATCAACACCATCCAATCCACCCTCTACTTAGCATCCTTGCCTCCCGTTCGCCATTTGCTCCCATAACCCTAGTTTTGTGTGTAACATTGCTTCAGCCTTCTTTGAACCAAATCCAGCCATCTACACCTGTCCACAACTCCATCCACCGAGTCCTAGACCATCTCCAACCCTCACCCTACCTCCACACTCACTCCTTCACCTTTCCCTCTCCATTCATCCACCAAAAAGCTCATTTCTGAACATCCTGTAGAAAGTTACAGACATCCTGTAGAAAATCACAGACATCCTGTAGAACCCCTGCAGACTTCCTGTAGAGGCTCACGAATGAGGTTTCTTGATAGCCAAACTCAGTGAAACTCTATGGAAGGGTGTTAGGGACCCCTTAGGCCCTCTCTGAACCTTATTGACCTCCTCCAAGCATTTCTTCTCGCCCATCCACCTCTGCACAGCCCAAAAACAGTCAAATCATATGCATAATAACTCTGGCAACTTATTCAAAAATACAAAAAGATGTTTTTTCCAGATGTTATTGTAGAAGTAGCTTAGATGCATGTATTTACCTTTCTAGAAATCAATGGCATCTCCTTCAGTAGCTTACATACTCTTTCTTGAATCGGTAGGGTTAGCTGGTAGAATTAGGATTTGCTAGGGTTTACGTTTCCTCTTGGCTTTCTAGTTTCTTTCTACAAATAGATCAACCTTCTTTAAGTTAGCTTTCATCCATCAGTTAAAAAGATTCTTCTTAGAGCTCATAGAAGTTGGCTTAAGCCCCTAGCAGACTTGTGCCAGCTGACCAAGTGACAGCTGCGGCAAGAGCTAGTACTTGTGCATACAACACCGTCGCTTCCAAGTTTGTTACGAACTACCAGGTTGATAAAAGTAAAGAAGGGAGTCCTAGGAGCTGTAGCATTATTGCTGTAATAGTGGAGCTCACCACTTATCGAAATGTTTTCCTTGATATTCTTAAAACTTTTTCAGGATATACATTGTCTTTGATTCCCAGAAGTCGGAATTTTATGGTTGATTCCCTTGCCACTGCAGCAAGCATGTTTAAGATCCCCATCCACTCCAATAAGAAGTTTTCAATTCATGTCAAGCATCACCCAACTGTCCCTGACAATCTGAGATATTGGAAGGTGTTTTGGGATGATAAGAAAATTGATAATTTTCTACAAATGGAGGATGAATTTTTGCATTCCCATATTGATGATGTGTATGATGAGAATGATCAGGAAATTGAGGCCACCGAGGTTGAAGTGTTGTAGTTGAAAGACCATAACATTCCATGAGGTCTCGTACCTTTGGAAGAGTTATTTGATCGTGATGATGTCAGTAAAAAGCAAAAAATGGTCCCCACAGAAAAAGGTGTTGAAAATATAAACATTGGCACAGATGACAAGCCAAAAGTGGTCAAGTTGTCAAAGTCTCTATCCCCTAAGATGAAACGTAAATACACTGCTTTAATGGAAAAAAATTCTGATGTATTTTCTTGGGACTATTTAGATCTAAAGGTGTATGACAAGAACATCATCCAGCATACTATACCAGTCAAGCTTGATCATAAGCCATTCCGCCAGAAGCTGAGGAGGATTAATCCCAAATTGTTGCCATCTATTGAGAAAGAGGTAAATAGACTTCACAAAGATGGTATCGTAGTTCCTATTCATTTTTCTAAATGGATGTAAAATCTTGTGTCGGTAAGGAAAAAGACAGGGGAGATTCGTCTTTGTATTGATTTCAGGAATTTGAACAAAGTGTTCTTGAAGGACAATTATCCTCTTTCGAAGATGGACCATATTTTGCAAAGGGTATTTGGGGCTTCAAGGATGTCACTTCTCGATGGATACTTTGGATATAACCAAATTTTGGTGCATGAAGATGATTAATTGAAAACAACCTTTACGACATCGTGGGGTAATTTTACGTACACCAAGATTCCATTTGGGTTGAAGAATGCAGAGGCTACATTTCAGCGAGCAATGGTTATTCTTTTTGCCAATAAAAAAGATTTATTTCTGGTTATTTACTTGGATGATCTTACAGTTTTTTCCAAATCTGGCGAAGAGAATTTTCATCATCTAAGGATTGTATTTTCAGAGGTGCAGGAAATTTGACATTTCGTTGAATCCAAAGAAGAGCTTATTTTACACAGAGGAGGGAAAAATTTTGGGGCACATTATTTCAAAAGATGGTATTCGCATTGATCTGGCAAGAGTTGAAGCAATCCAACAGTTAGATTTCCAAAGAAACAAAAGAGAGATTCAATCTTTTAATGGAAAAATCAACTTTTTGAGGAGATTCATCCCCAACGTTGCTGAACATTTGAGAGAGATGACTAATATGATGAAGAAGGACAGTGAGGTAAGATGGTCAGAAGATGCAAAGAAATCATTCAATGCAGTTAAATTTTCATTGTCTTGTGCTCCCACCTTGATCAACCCTGATTATACTTTAGATTTCATCATATTTTCATTTTCTTTCGAGCACACTTTGGTTGTTGTCCTAATGCAAAAAAAGGACCAAAAACCTGAACAACCCATAGCCTTTTTCAATCAAACTATAATATATGTAGTGCTAAAGTATAACATTATTGAGAAACAAGATTTAGCCTTGGTGAAATCTCTAAAGGACTTTTAGGTATACATTGTAGATTTGCACATTCTGGCATATGTTCCAATTGTTGCAGTGAAGGGTGTTCTCATGCAGACAGATCTAGATGGTAAGCTGGAAAAATGGATCGTAGCAATGCTAGAATATGATCTGGAGATAAAACTGACAAAGTTGATCAAGGGACAATGTTTGGCAAAGATCATGGCCGAATCTAACTTGTACGCATTGGATATCAACCTAGTTTTTTCCCTCTCTAAAGAAGAAGTGGAAGACTTATCGATATAGGTATCACAAATTTTTACTTCATCTCCTTGGTATTCTAACATTGTCTATGTACTCCAGAACTTGAATCCTTCGTCAGAAGTGCCAATAAGTAAGAGTAGATCATTGAAATTAAAAGCTTCAAAAGATTGCATCCTTGATTGTGTCTTATTTTGGAAGGATCCATGTGGTATGTTGTTGAATTGTCTTGTCGAAAGTGAGGCAAAAGAAGTGATGAGTGACTTTCACAAGGGAGATTGTGGCGATCACCTCTTTTGGAAAATCGCAGCCAACAAAATTTTGAGGGCTAGTTTTTATTGGCCGACTCTTTTTGCTAACATATATAAAATTGTGATGAGTTGTCATGAATGTCAAATTTTTCATGGGAAAAGGAAATTGCTACCATTTCCATTGCAGCCCATTTCAATCTCGACACTGTTTCAGTAGTGGGGTCTTGATTTTATTGGGGAGATCCATCCTTCATCTTCATCCCAGCACAAATGGATCCTAACAGCCAAAGATTACTTCACAAAATTGATTGAGGCGATCCCAACCAGGTAAGCTACTAATTCGGTAGTCATTCACTTCATCTAATATCTTTTCAAGATTTGGTTGCCCACAAAATATAAGCATCGATAATGTGTTGCTTTCAAGTTAGAAAAACATGATGGAATTCTGTGAAAAGTATCAAACCACATTGGGGCATTCAACTGCTTATTACCCACAAGGTAATGAACCGACTGAATCTTCCAATAAATCATTGGTCAATATAATCAAGAAGATGTTGGAGGTTAACAAGAAGAACTGGCATAAAAAACTTGTCAATGATTTATGGGCGGACAGAGTAAGTAACAAGAAATCCATAGGTATGTCGCCTTTTCAATTGATGTATGGGATTGATACTGTATTTCATACTTCTCCTTTTGTCCCAGTCATGAAGATTTTGCAGGAATTTGGCAGCGAACCAAATGATGTGCAACAAAGAATAAATCATATGATTCATTTGCAACAAACTAGGGAGGAAGTATTTTAGAATACTTTTAACCTTCAAGAAAGAATAAAGAAGATTTATGACCACAGGACGAAAGCAGATGATTTCAACATTGGGGATATAGTTCTTCGTTGGGATGCACAGAATGAAGAGAAGGGCAAGCACAATAAGTTTGAAAATCTGTGGAAAGGGCCATATAGAATCTCATTTTTGAGAGGCAAGAATTCCTATCTGCTAGAAGAAATGAATGGAAAAGATTATTCAGGGGGAGCAATCAATGGTAGGCTTCTCAAGCACTACCTTACTTGATGAATTTCTGAAAATTTTCATTATCATTGTACATACCAGTTTACTTTCTTGTCAAAGTGTGAAGTAGCTATCATGGGAGCTTGAAGCTTGAGGAGAAGGCCATAAGGCTTCTTTGACCAGTTGCTGGTTTGAAAGGTTCAGTTTGTTTTTTATTGTCGAAGTCAGTTCAGTTTGTCAGTTTTCAGTTTTGAGTTTGGTATTTTTTTTTTACTTCATGCCCAATGGATCAGGCTACTTGGTCTACTATGTTCTTGACACCTCCTAAAGGAGCTTCCATCCCTAGTTGGAGCTAATGTTAGTGTCTGTCAGTCCTTCCAGTCACCAGTGATCAAATGTGCTCTTTCAAAGTTTTTGTTAGGGTCCTTGGTCAAATTTTTATGTTTCAATAGGTCTTCAAATAAAAAATTTGGTCAAATTTTTATGTTTCAATAGGTCTTTAAATAAAAAATTTGGTCACTAGTTAGGTTAGCTAGGGAATCACTACTCCTCTCACCTTCATGGTCAATGGACATCATCATGGTCAATCATTCCTTGTTGCAAGGGTGTCATATTTATTATGGTCATCATTATGTTCATTATGTTCATGTCAATTCATCATTAAGTCATAGGGTCAAAAATCATAAAAACCTAGTCACTTCATTATCAATGTCATCATCATGGGAGTAGTAATAGGGAAAAATGATGCTCAAGAGGATTTCATCTTGTTTTAACATATTTATTCATATTTCATATACCTCCCTCAACTTCCCTCATAAATCCCCTCATTCCCTTTAAAACCCTTTTTTTCCTTGGGAAAATCCTTAAATCCTAACTAAAACCCATTTTTTCCCTTGGAAACACTCATATTTCATATTAATTCCCAAACTTTAGCCTTATCCCAAAGTCCCTTTGTATATTCCTTTAACCTCATTTCCATTGTTATACATCAAAACTATATTGAAATCCCTTTAAAGTCTAGAGCCCGTAATTGACACATATCACATGAACTATAAAATAGTGCTCGTCCCCCACTTCCCGAGTGTGATTGCGATATCCCACAATTGACCTCACCTGCCGATAGGTCCCACAGCGATTAAGTTTGGCAGTGATTAAGTACTCCAGTGTTAACTCCCGCAAAGATAAGTCTCATAGCGATTAAGTCCCGCAATAATAAGTCTCGGCCCCTGGCTATGAGTCCCAACCCCCGACGATAACTCTCGGCCCCCAATTGCGATAAGTCCAACCCCTAGCGGTCGGACCAATATAAAGTCTCTCCCCCACAAGGCCCTTCTCCTGGTTCCGACTTAGAAACCCATCGGGATATTTAATTGGGTTTTGAAAAAATTTGGGTCCGGGTTTGTGATTAAGTCTCGCCAGATGTGATATTTTATATATTGCGACTTGATGGGCTATCAGGTCCAGTCCATAGAAAAAACACTATGGAACATGGTTAAGAGCCCCTCTCCCTGTTGTGATTGCAATGTATAATCGGCTCGGATCAACGACCTAGATCTAATCAGCCTAGATCAGACAGCCCAGATCAACGACTCATATTTCTTCCCGATGGTCAATATCAGTTCTGTTTTTCACACGCTCAACCACAATTTCTCGTTGTTTTTCATGTAATTTTTCAATAGAAAGACCATCACCCCATTCACAAAGCACCATATCACTCATTTTGCCACCTCTCGAAGGACAATGAAGACCTTTTCAACACATTTTAAGCAGCAAAGGGAGCCAACATTGCACATTCATTACAACAATTTTCAGAATGGAATGCAGAAAAAGTAGAACAAAAACACAATTCATCAATCAACAGGACTAACATAAGTGTTTATTCGAGGCCCCAGTTACACCAGAATGCCCAGAACAACACCAGAGCTCAGCCAAATGATATTTTTAGTAGTGTTGATATATTTTTATGATTTTTTGTAACAAATATTCAACTCTGTTACAAGATATTTTTCCATAAACCATTGTATAAATACTTCATATTTCAAAGTATTAAGGGTTGGACATCAGAGAGTGAAAATCTTGGAGCTTGTATTCATCATCTTTCTACAAGAAATCAAAGGCCAGATGCAGCTATTATCTAGGAATTCTTGTGATATGAGTTTTTGATAATGTTTTTCCTCTATTAATAGCTTATATGAATGATAATTTCATCTCCTTTCCATATCTATTATTTTCAGTGATTTTTCTAAGGGGTTTTAAATAGAATTCTTAAATTTAAGCTCCATTTTGTTAGGAATTTCATGTTTACGTTACCCATCTTCTGATAAATGAATTCATGCTTGCCATGTTCATTTTAAATCTTTTCTTTTCCACCCTACACTACATCGACAAAGCCCCAAAATATCACAAAAGCATACCTACCATGCTCCTCTTTATCTCTTGCAACTGAACCCTTGAGATCTGACCTAGTTCCTTGATTTTGACTCCTGATCCAGCAAAACCTTAAATTTAAAAAATCTAGAGCTGAAACATACCTAACCTAATATCTTTTTCCCTCTCTATTCATATTTGATTGAGAGTTTTATAGAGAGATCCCTCTTTGGTTTAGCAGGGCTAGCTGTTAAGCCCTAAGTGGTTTGAGGTTACCTATGTCGATCTCCTTTCTCAGCCTTGGATATAGTGGAGGATAACAGGGTCATTGATGTTTAGCTCCCCAATGAGATTCCAGGATGACATGTGCTCCCCAATGTGATTTTGAGATGTTCTCTCTGATGTTGATGTTGGTTGTAGACTTGGATCCCTGTTGATGTTTCTAGGGTGGTAATATTGGTCTCCCTGCTGGCAAATATTTCGAGTGGTAGTAGTGGCTCCCCGATGAATAGAGGGTGGTAGATTAGGCTCCCCTTCGATGTCAAATTCTTCTTCTTCTAGATTCAAAAATGCTTAGCATATGAGCAGGGAAAATCAAGAGATAATCAGGAATAAGAAAGATATGAATCAATATGAAAAATGACGATATGTGATGATGAGATTCTTGAGATTGGATATGATATGATGACATGATGACATGTTGATCAATATTGGTCAGATATTGACAGGTGGAATTCTCCCTAGTTGAGAGGGACTGTTAAAATAGGAAACTACAGTCAAATTCCACTTTAGACAACTCATTTTATGGAGATGATGATTGCATTGAATTCCTTTTCTCGAGAGGACCAAAATAAACCTAAATATCATCTAATTTGGACAAGGGACAGTATATTTTTGAATTATGAGCCCACATGTGCATATTTGGTCAGGTCGGCCTTAATGAAAATTAGAAACCCTTGGAGGGTTATAAATACAAGTGACCTCTAACTCATTTTGACATCATTATGGATCATTCTTCTATTCTCTTTCTTATTTTTGTCTTGCAAAGGTATGAAGCAAATCCGTGGAGGAATAGGTTCGCTCGAAGATGAAATTTCAAGGTTCGAAGCTCACATCTCTATTTTAGGGTTTTGAGCCTCAGTCGCAAGCACGAAAAAGGAAGGACCCGACCATAGTCTCTCACTAACCAGCTCATCTGTGAAACCAAAGCATCTTAGTTGCACACACATCTTGTCCTCCATTTGACTAGAATCTAGGGTTTCAGAATCATAGGGGTTTCATAATCATAGTCGTAAGCTCACTAAAGGATGAATTTGACCACATTCGTTGGCTTACAGGCTCAAGGGAGTGACTAGACCTTTCCGGTCACATGCATGACTCCTCCTCCATGTGTCCAGGACCTAAATATTGGTTTTTCCGTTGTCCAAAGTTTTCGCTTATTGACCACAGTGTTCAACAGTTGACTGTGGATAGTGACAATTCATTACTGGCTTCTGAATCAAGGTTTTAAGTATAAGCATTGATGGGTTCATTTTATGGATACTATTTAGTTGATTATTGTTGCATAGGTTTATGGTTGAAGATATGATTATTTTACTCTCATTTATTGAATCATTCAAAGAAAATTTAATAAGAAGAAGAATTTGAAATGGTTTTCCCCATAATGGGTTTTTCCCTGGTCTCCGACCAATCCTAATGTCCCTATTGTGTGAATGTTTTTCTTCTATTGTTCCTTTATGTTCTGCTGCATTTATGATGATGATATTTTTCTTTCTACATAGTTTCATATGTTGCTAAATAATGATTTTATGATGTTATGGGGTGAATTTAATGTGTACATGAAGAAATGCAATTATCAAAGCAAAGAAAAATGTAGCCGTAAGAAAAATTAACATGGTATCAGAGCTGGGCTTAAGAAAATTCATGAAGATCACCCCTATGATGACACAATTGATGGAAGTAAGAGAGGATGGAGACCTAAAATAATTCTAGGATTTGAAGGAAACCCTAGGAAATTTTTGTATTAGGGTTTGGCGGATATTATGAGGTTAGGGTTTTAGAGAAACCCTAGTTTATGCCAAAGATGTGAGATATGAAATCTAGAAACCCTAGCATGGTCAATGTGACAAATTTGATGAAGCCCTAGATGGGATAGTTTCTATTAGGCTTTGTTGATGATGAAGTTGATGAATATATATTGAAGGCAACATGTGGACTATGAACAATGATGGGAGAGGATCATCTCTTATTGAAGATAAGTATTTCTTGATTTATGATGCTCCTTTATGTCTATACCTTTGTTTAGACTTATAGATTTGACTATTATTTTGATTATTACCTATACTTCCTGCATGTATATTTGGATGCTTCTAACCCCTTGATGAGTTGTGATAAGTGAATCCTTATTGAGGATCATGGATAATTTAGGAAGAGAGGAGCTAGTAAAGGTAACAAAATGATACAAGATGCTTGTCCAATATAAGAATATGTACAAGTTTTTGATTGCTACAAGGTATTCATGGTATATTGTTTCAATGTTATGTTTCAACTACAATATTGATGGAAAGGTAAGCCCTAAGGTTTGATGAGAATTTCCCCTTCACAAATGGCTCATGCTTATGAAAGTAAGTTTAATTCATGGTACTTATTATGAGATGGTGCTCGTGGTAGTGAAAAAGTATCTTACCTTTTATACATAATGAACTTCTTGATTCTATTTAATATTAATATATAATATATTGGTATACTTGATGGAGGCTAGCACCTTTATTCTAATAAAAAGTAACTCGATATTATGGATCTTTTGTTGACCATGGTTATGTTTTTATGTTCTTAGTAATTATGGCATATGGAAAAATTGAATGCCCTGACTTGATCTATTGACTTATGTAACAAATAATTAATGTCGTTATCATGATTATTCAAGTATACTCCTATTATCTATTTGAAGCTAAACCTTGATGAAAAGATGCTAACATATATGACCATGATGAATATGTGATATAGTCTGACTTTATCTGCTGATGCATGAAAATATTATAGACAGGTTGATGACTTGAATAAAGATGACTGAAGTGGCTTCTCATTCAGAGGGAAATATCTTAATAAGATCCATTACTCCTATTATCATGTGCATTATATGTATTCATTACTATTGAAATATATTTTATAGGCATGAATAGACAAATATATGATGTTGTTGGTATGCAACAAATTCTGATATGAGAAGAGAGATTTTTCCCTTACTCTAAGCCTCAGCCACATGGAAGTAAGCTCAAGGGTGCAAGTGTAGCCTCCCAACCATACAAAGGAAGTCCTATGGGTGTGATTATGCCTGCAAGTCACAAAAGTGAAGCTTTGTGCATAAAATCAGAAGTTCACCTGAAGGATGTCAATCCTATAGACATGGAGCAAACAACACGTTCTATGAGCAACGAAGTTTGAATGTTTGACATACTATAATTTGAATATGTTGACTAAAATTGTATTTTCAGATGACCAGGATATGCATACAAATATGTCATTGTGATTTAACCATTGAGGCTTGTATATGACAGTGTTTGATAACAGTTGTAAGGGTTCAACTAGATTTGGCTTATTGATATAGATAAGCAGTGTTTGGAGTTTTGACATGATGCTTGATAATGATTTAGAACTTTGTGATTAAGATATTTTTTTGGATATAGATCTCACTGTTTGGGATTTGAATTGATGATTAATGGTTAATGATTTGATGACTAATGGTTTTCCTTAATAACAATGCTATATAGGCATAGTGATTTTCAGTGACTTATATTGGTATTCTGTGTTGACATCATTAGCTTTGACATAATGGTTGAAATATTGACAATTATGATTTAGTATGAAGTAACCTCACAATAAATGGATAACATGACTTAAAGGAATTGGTCAACATCAAGTATGGTTTCCAAAAGAAAGGGAGTTAACAATAACAACTCCAAGGAAGATATTGTAGCTTGGTAATAAAGCTTTATCCATGGGCACTTTGATTAAAATGAATGCATGAAGAAAGATTATTGTGGAGATGGATCATACGAAATGATGTTGATATCGAAGAACTCAAGTAAGTTTATGCTTCGATGAGAGGGCCATCATGACAAGATAAGTCTGATACTTAATACTTTGATATTAGTTATCTGGCTAACATATTGTTTTGCTAGCTAGTAGGATTTTGTTGGAACGCATGATGATGGGGCAAGTTAAACTGTGGGTGTTGAACCCAATTCAAAGAACATATGAATTGAGTATATGATTTTGGCAATTATGAAGTCAAGGTGTTCACATCATCACCTTTGGATTGAAATGTAGCAGTATAAGAGGATAACTTGATGTTCATAAAGATCACTTTTAGAGAGAGCTATGTTTTGGAAGGATCAATATAATGCCTTCATTGATGATGACTAGAGGAAAGTGATATACAAGATTGATGGCCTGAACCCTGCCACAATATTGAAGGAAGAGGATGGCTCCATAATATCCAGCAAAGAAGAAGCTCAATATGATGAGATACAAAAGGAAAGAGGGAGCCATGGAACTATCTCCATGAATAACTGGTAGTTGATACACTTATAAACATAAGAAGCTTGTATGAATTCCCAACTAAAAGGAAGTGAAAGAATCTCCTCTATATCTAAAAGGGAGTAAAATGAGTCTCCTTGAATACATGAAAAGATGCAAGGATCGATTCCCTAATCAAGAGGGAATGAGGATATCCTCTCTGGTTGAGAGGGAGCGATGATAGGCATCACATTTGTATTCTCCTCCGTGTGTCATGCACTTGACCAGGACTAATAAACGCGATTCTAAGTGACATCCATGTAGAGAGTATTGTGGATGGAGGATAGGATAAGCATCTGATATTTCCTTGAGGATAGAAAAGCCAAGATAGAAAATGGACCAAAACTCTTTGAGGATTAGATAGGTATCCATGATAAGTGTGGTCAAAGAGGACCAATATTCTTTGAGGATTGGGAATCCAAGATAAGAATAGTAGTTCAATAACATACCTAGTGAACATCTGGATGGGGTATGTACCTTGAGAGGTAGTATGGTATCTCACATAAAGACTCCCAGCATCATGCTCTTGTATAAGAAGGAGCTTGTCAAAGTTAAGGCTTTATTATGTTGACAATGTTGGTCATAATTTTGATGCTTAAATATGGCTTACCAATCCGACTCTTCTTATGAGAAATCTTTAGTTTGAGAAAAACCTTGTACTAGGTGTACAATTATGAATATCTCCCTAGTTAATAGGGAGTGTTGGAAAATGTAACTAGTTTCAGTCTTCATAATTGTAAATGTACTCAAATGGGGAAACTGGAAACTGGAAAAATCAATAATACTCATATTTTGTATTATTTGAGTACTTTTAGTGGGGAAACTGGAAATGTGTATGATTTGAGTACTTTTAGTGGGGAAATTGGAAAAATCAAAATATGAGTATCTATGGAAAATCATTGATTTTGATATGAGTTGCAGCTAACATGTCTCCATGAGGAAATGGGCCTATTCTGTAACAACACATGGGCATAACATTATGTGAAACTCTCAAATTTGGATGAAATTTATATCATTGAAAGGTTCTCGAAAAGTATAAGATAATGGTAGTCTCAGAATGAGTTTTAAGGTGGTTAAAGGAAGATAATTTTTTATAATCCCATCTACTCAAGATGAATTAGGGGGTTGGGAATGTTACATAATATAAAATTTCCAAAAATAATTGGATTTAGTGTGCATGTCCCTAGTTTGATGTGATAACATAGTGCTTTACAAAAAATGAATTTTAGGTGCAATTCATTATTGATGCGAAAGAATCCATCATGGTCTACAACTTTTATGTGCAAGTACCTATGTTGATGTGATAACAACAACTACCTTTAGAGTGCAAGGTGACAACATCCTCCTTAGCAAATTAATTTGAAATGCAAGGCCCCAAGTTGATGTGATATCATAATTCCTAATGGTAGCTAGCTTTAGGGTTCATGTTCATAAGTTGATGTGATAACATGGTCCTTAATGATGGCCATTAGGTTTGGTGTGCAATTCCTTAGGTTGATGTGATAGGATCTACTTTAACATTGGGATTCCATGTACAATTCCTAAAGTTAATGTGATATCATTTTTCCCAATGGTGGTATTTTGGGTGTAAGTTCTTAGATTAAAGTTGAATTTCTGATGTAAGTCCTTATATTGAAGCCAATCTTGGGGTGTAAGCCCCCATATTCAAGTGATGTTAATTATTCTGGCACTACACTTCCATAAGTGGATGGGATAGAGTCCTTCCCAACAATGGCCTTTTCCCCACAAATCCTTAAGTAATTTGATAACTTAGTTCTTGAGATTCAAGGTGTAAGCCCATGGTTTGATGTGTTCCATCCTCCCTAACCCCATAACTTTAGGTTTAAGTCCCCATGGTGAAAATGGATTTAGGGTAAAGCCATCCTCCCCAAAAATAGGTGCTCATTCAGAAGTACAAATATTAAACTAAGGTTTAGGGTGCAAGTCCATAGGGAAATGTGACAACATCCTCTCTAATGGATGGATTTCATGTGAAAATCTGCCAACAAATGTGAAAGTATTGTTCCAATTGTCCCCTAGTTTGTGAGTCTAAAGGTTGAAGAGATATACATGATTTGGTTAATGATAGTATATATTTTAAATGGGAACCCATTTTTTTCTAGAACATAAACCTAAAATAAGCTTGACCCACCCTTATACATGCCAACTCTATACAATAATCCTACATCACTAATACTCATTATAATAAATTGCCACAACCAATAAATCCCATGTAGAGGAGAAGCATGTCCACCAATGTGTGAACCTAGGTCATTATCACACCCATTGCTCCAAGTACACTAAAGCACAACATGATGAAAAAATTAGATGTGTGCATTTACACACACACACATGTGCAAATATATAACAATATATATGTCCAATTTGTCATTGATTTGTCACAACTTCATGCATATAATTTGAATTCTCAAATATGCACACTTAGCACACATGCATGCTCTCTCTCACACACACATAATTGGGACACACATGAAGAATCATAAATGTGTTATGCACTTACCATTTACATGTGTCATTATTTTTATTTTTCAATTTGCCCATTAGAATAAATCTTAGATAATAGCGAGAGAAACATTTTATAGGCATTGAGATGGAGGTGGATTAGAAGTCATTATCAACATTAAAATCCTTTAACATATTTAGCCATTAGGTCTAGCACTTGTGGGGATTCAATTGGGATTGGTTAATCCCACATGTATGAAGGAGGTCATTGAGTGCAATTCCACATGCATAACTATCTGTTAGTCCCATATGCATAAGTAATTGTGATAATAGTCTCTAGGTTCATGTGGGTGTAAGATTCAATGTTGATGTAAAAGTATTGCTTGAAAATGTGGTTTTGTAGTGAATTTTTATGTGAGTGTGATAGCTTCATATTTAGTCACATTAGTTTAATGTGTTTTTTTGTAGATAGCTTTGGGGTACAAGTTGAACATTAACGTAGTATTTACCCTCAAAAATAAAGTTTTCTTGTAGGTGCAAGTCTTGATCTTGATATGATAGCATAGTTTCCCACAATACATAGCTTTGTGGTGGAAGGCCCAAAGTTGATGTGATATCATGATATCTAGTGGTAGTTTACTTTTAGGGGCATGCCCATGCATCAATGTGATTCCATGGTTTTTGAGCGGTGATGGGTTTTCAAGTGCATGTCCACAAATTTATTTGATAAGGTTAATGTGATATAGAGTCACAGATGGATTTCAAGTACATGTTCATTGGGTTGTTTGATAAGGGTAAATGTGATATAATAGGTTCAAGTGATTGTTGGCTTTTGATTGCATGTCCCTAGGCTATATGAGAAGGGTTAATCTGATAACAACAATGGCGTTGGTAACAATCTTTCAAGTGCATGTAGCTAAGTTTACGTGATACTATAGTCGCTTATGACCACTTGCATTTTAATGCATGTCTCGAGGTTGAAGTGATAAGATAATCCCCAAAGTTCCCTAGGTTTTAGCTACATCTCCCTAGGTTGATGTGGTAGCATAGCTTCCAACAACAACTAGTTTTAAGTGTAGATCCCTAGGTTAATGTGATAGCATAGTCACCAACAATTTCTATCTTTCAAGTTGAAGTATCTAGGGAGATGTGATAACATCCTCTATAGTTTTTAGATCATGGATGCAAGTCCCTAAGATAATGTGATAATTCCCTCCCTAACGTCAAGTAAATAGGTGCTAGAACTAATGATAATGTGATAGTCTCCTCCCCAACCATCTCGTTTTAGTAAAACATTCCAATGTTGATGTTATCCCTAGATGTGCTTTTGGGTGAAAGTGCTTGGGATGAAGTTGGATTTAGAACACAAGTACCAAATATGAACTTTGTTTAGGATGAAAATACTTGAGTTGATGTCATATGTGCCCCATCATAACAAGATTTGGTGTGCAAATCAGTGTCAAAGTTGGGTTTAGTGTGAAATTTCCCTAGTTGAACCTAAATTTAAGGTTGAACTCCTCAAGTGATATGATATAATCATCCTTTGTGGAAGTGATCCTTGGGGTGCAAGTACCTATAGTAATATAATAGTGTCCTCCCGAGCAACCACTACCTTTAGGGTGTAAAAAGCAAGTTAATATGATAGGATCCTCTTTGATGACCACTAGTTTTTCAATGTAACTGACTACAATTGTGTGATAACATCCCCCTAAACCACTAGTTGTGCATATAAGGTAATAAGTTGATGTGATGTATAACTCCCAAATATAATTGGTTTTCTATTGCATGCCATTAGGTTAATGTGATGACATCCTCCCCGATCACTAGCCATTAGGTAGAAGTACTTGAGTTGATTTGATGGCATACTACTTGAGGATGATTGGCTTTGGGTGCATGTCCCCAAAGTGATGTGATGGAAAATTCCTTAATTATTGATGACTTTGGGGTGCAAGTCCCAAGGTTGATTTTATACCATCCTACCTAACAACTTACTTTTTGGGTTAACTATACAAGTTCTGGGTTTTAAATCCATAGGTTGATATGCTAACATCTCAAACAATTAATCTTAGGTGAATTCATATGTGTTTATGCAATAGTATAGTCCTTAGAAGACACTAGCTTTGGGGCGATTATTAATTATAAGGTTCTCCTTTAATCCAACTTATTACATTGAAAGCTGAGATCATTATTCTATCATCAAAATACATTATAGTTAATGGGTTTAACCAAGTTACTCCAAAATTTTCAAGAATAATTAAAGTATGATTTCTAAAATCTTTGAAATTACATAAATAATGATTTTACATAATTGCACCATATCATTGGTTAGTTTGGTAATATGAATGAACACCATTGAATATGTTTCATCTTTTTGAAGTAATATAAAAATGCACATTTATGATATTATTTGGTTGAGCAATATTTTATGGTCAAAGCTAGAACTAAAAAATTTCCTAGACATCACATAAAACGTGTATTAACAAAAAAATATTTCATATTCATAAGACAAAATTAAAAAAACACATATAATACATAATCTTAAAATGTGACAATGTTTTATGAATAACTGTATCTAGAGTAGTGGTCTAATATAGAGAATATGTTGTCACATAGTGTAACATTACATTAAGAATGGAATAAAATAAATAAATAAATAACTACATATATACACACGGGGATAAAATTTATAAAAATTAACTAATCTATATGCATTTTATACCTGGACCTATGTGATACTGAAAAGGATTAAATTTCTTAATGAGTAATTTTATTAATAATTTAACATGTATAATTTAACACATGACATGGAATTAAATGATTGAAAAAAATATACATTATTTTTTCCCCTCTCTATGCTTAATGGTTAGGAGCATGTATTTCCTTTAAAGAGGTCACATGTGTAAATCTAGAGAAGGGTAGAGCATGTACACCTCCGTAGACTTTAACAATATAAAGGTGGGTCCCTTGTCCAAACAAAAAGATCTCATATACCAATTTAATATCTAGCTTGGTCATGACATTATTATTATTATTAAATATGTGTTTAAATGAATCTTAGTTTTAGATAATAAGATAAATACAACATTGATTTTTTTCATTTCATTTTAAAAATTTTAAATATTATTATAATTATAATTAATATCATGTACTTGGTAGGAAGAGTAGGAATAGGTCATTATTTACCCTCGAGAGAAATAGTATATGAATGGAACTTAGGTATCTTGATAAGCAATAGCTAAAATTAACTAACCTAGATCCATTTAAACTTGGATCTATCAAATATTAAGAAGGATTAAATTTTTTAATGTGTAATTTTTTTAATCATTTAATATGAAGGAATTTATAGATGAAATGGAAAAACTTATGGATGAAATGGAATAAAATGATTGAGAAAATTACATATTAATTTTTTTAATCTTTCTTTGTACTTAACAATTTTGGGTTTATGATCAATTTAATTTTAGATAATTAAACAAAAATAACATTGAAATTTTAAATTTCATTTTATTTTTTTAATATTATATATAATTAATAATATGTATTTGGAAGAAAAGTAAAGAATGAATCATGATTAGCCCCATGCGGAAATGATATGAACTTATGAATGGAACTAGATATCATTCGAAACAATAAAAGATATGAACCCATGAATAGAGGCTAGATATCATAAAAAAACAATAGAGCAAAACTCTCATAGCCTAGATATCATTAAAAAAAAAAAAAAAAACAAAACTCACACTTTAGTACAAGGTATCATCAAGTCATGGTCTGCATATAAAGAATCTCATAGTATTGAGGGATTCTCATCTCATTATCTCGGATATGTTGATCAAATCGAAACCATTCGACTCTCATTTATCTACAATTTCAGATAAGACTGCACAAACTTGTCGTGGCATTGAAGTGGTATCATGTACCACAACTTTTGTTACCATAATGCCACAATACATTCCAAAGAAAACGTAGCAGCTCGGTGAAATGAGGTTTTTTTATATGTTAACTATGATGCCTATGAATATCTAGTTCCATAACCCATTCATTCCAGTTTGTGTAATTGAATCATCAACACAAGTGGCTTTCATATCGACAAGTCCTTCACTCAATTCGGGGCTTAAACCTTGCACTCCCAACTCACATATCATCTAATGGATTCCCCACTCTAACGATTTGGCATTGAGGTGGGATTATGGCACCGATAACCCTACTCCTGTCTTACGTAGGGATTGGAATTTTTGGCCTTAGTGTATTTTGGTTCTATAGTTTTGCACCACTTTCCATATGATGGTCCATGGCC
Organism: Pinus tabuliformis; assembly: GCA_031772625.1. Taxonomy (NCBI): domain Eukaryota; kingdom Viridiplantae; phylum Streptophyta; class Pinopsida; order Pinales; family Pinaceae; genus Pinus; species Pinus tabuliformis. Next base: position 890,575,550 of record CM062812.1, on the reverse strand, counting down.
TTTGATCAAGAATCTCTTAGCAAGCTCATATAACATCAAGCCTAGTTACTGATGCATGTTTTTCTTCTTTTGGTTGGAATTGCCTCCTTTGCAAGCTTGGAATTCTATTATAAGAAGCTTACACATTATTAAGTTCATGGAAATTAAAGACTCAATTGACATGTGGCTCATTTTACAAAGGAATGAAGAAGCAACCAATGCTTTGAATTCCCATTTCAGAGGCTTCTTAGAATCCTTATACGCTTAAGAGGGAAGTGTAAACCTCATGATTAACATAGTTCAATTGGATACTTTCAAATCCCTGATCTGAAAACATACTCATTAAAAGGGAGATACTTTAGTGGACCAATGAGACAAGGCCCCGATAATTCTACATAACCTTTTATTGACACTGACATTAAATGCTTAAACTAATAGAGCATATCTTAACACGAATTCCAAGTGTAAGGGATACCAATACTACAAATACCACAAACACAAACTTAAACATTCTTCTCTACCTGTAAATTTTTTTGGCATGCTTAACCTAAAGATGGCTATTTAACTCTTATTCCTTTTCCTTTATTACATTTAACAAACTTTTTAACAATTATACTTACCATGGTTTATAATCTTTTTAGATTGGCTCTGGACTAAAAATGACCACATCATGGCATGAGACCATTCTCTATACCTTTTGTTATAAGCTTAAGCTTAATCATCTTTTCAATAAAACTTTTTCATATATATAATTATCTTATATATAAAATAAATAATTGCTATTAATATATATATATATATATATATTTCAATTATTATTATTATATATATAGAGATAAATATTTGAAGATTATTAATGTGTTGCAATGTTGATTTAATGGTTAATAATATGTGTTTTTTCTCAAGATGCCACATATTCAAGTACAAAATTGTATAGAGTATATTTGTCTGTCAAATTGGTACCCAAAGGTGAATCTCTTATTCCACAAATAAAGTATCACACATCAATTTGATATCTAACTTGGCAAAAACCTTAAAATTAGATTATTATTGTCTATTTTTATTTCTATTTTGTCAATTCACAAATTGGACACTATATATAACTAAAAAATATCCTCTAAATTAACATTTATAAAGTGACATACACATTATATATATATATATATATATATATATATATATATATATATATAGTCAATTAGGGTTATCTTGGGTGGTTGGGAAAAATGGTTGATACCTCCCCTACCTAGGTTCAATTCCCTACGAGTGACAAGATAAAGAGAAATATTGTTGTAATGGCTACATGCCTAAGAATATTGTTGTATTGACCTTCACTCTGCCTCTTGAGCTAAGAGAGAAAATGATTTCCATATATCTATATATATATATATATATATATATATATATATATATATATATATATATATATATATAATTTCCCCACACACATAAAAAATATTTTATGTCATGAACACACGAGAATATGTATTTATATGGATTTTTACTTGAGATTTTTATTAATATTTTTTTGGAAAAAAGGAATTTCTTTATATTTAAATATTATTAGATGCAGAGTAAAGTGTGTAAAATTTATTATCGGTAAGCTTAAGTAAACATATAAATGCATAAAGTTTTTTTCTTTTTAAGTAAAAGTGGTTCATTTTATTAGAAAAATAATGAGACATACAAATTGGTTTTCCCAAATTTGTCACTAAGGAAACTAGATTAGTGGCAAAACAAGAGCTTTTTAAGTATAAAAAAATTGACACTATTTCAAGAGTTCAAAATTACAAATAGATACTATGAGTCCTATAGCTTGCTTGAGCTAACATACTCAAAACACTAGAAAGCCAAAATTAAAAGTATGTAGCATTAGCGAAAACATAATACATCAACCTATCTTGGGAGAGACTGATTCTTTGACAACAATGAGCTATTTTGTTGCTCCCTAGTGAGAAACCTAGATCTGGGCGGAGGCCCAACTAGCCTTCAATCCTTTGCAAACATCGATGTAGTCCTTTAGCTATGAGTTGCAATTCATCCAACATTAACAAGATTTCTTCCTAACCTTCATTTCTGTCCAAAAGGACTCTACTGAGTAGCATTTTCATGTGCCAATAGATATCTATGATGTAGATATATTAATTGAGTCTTCCCCTTATGTGCCCAACATCTGGAATCCATTCAATGAAATCACTTGTAATTTCCACATCTAATAAACATTCACATTCCACTATTATTTACATTTCCAAATTAGTTGTTCCCTCTTGAATTTGAGGTGGGGTATGATCTCTGTAATGTTGTGTTGAGGCATCTTCTTATACGTGAACTCAAGCTCCCATCTCATGGTAGTAAGCCACTCCTATTATGGCCCTAGCTCATTGTCTAAGCATGATTTACAACAAGTGGATATCAAAGTCGAAATTCAGATGGGGAAAGGTTAATCTAGGAGGAAGGTAGGGGGAGGAGATGTAACAGTCCAAAAATAAATATCTAATTAACTTTTCTAATCATTAAATTCAACTAAGACTAGAGCTTACCTGTCGTAGAAGTTGGCTTACCGCAACAAGGTTTTGGGGACGACTCTCCACCCAACCATAGGCTCAATTGTGCAAGGATTTTCTACAACTGGCCACCCCCGAGCCCTCAATCAACGTACTACTGCCAGTGACTCCTAAGTCTTAGAACACCATTCTACCAAGAGAATGTGTTATGAAACCAGCTCAAGAAAAGATAGAAAAGATAGATCAACGCCTTAGAATTCAGCCTCTTCGAGGGGGCAACCTCCTTTACATTACATAAATGAACAATTCTTGGATGATACAAATGAAACAACCTCCTTTCTATATATAGGAGTCTAAGGAGCCACAATATAATCCAGTTGACCTAACAATAATAATATAAAGCCACAAAAATAACAATAGAGGGATTCTTTGGGGCACATAAATAACAATATGGGGGTAATAGGGGCACAACAATATAAATAAGGGGTATAGCTACAATAGTAATGGGGTAATCACTAGTATTATAGGGACCCAACATGCCCCTCTCCTTCAAAAAAATGTTTTCCTCAACGCTTGAGTAGTTCTGGATACTTCTGCATAAAATTCTCATCCTCCCATGTGGAATCTTCAGCGGATAAGTTCTTCCACTTGATAAGATACTCTGAAATTGATCGATTTCGTAGCTGTCGAGTTCTTGTTTCTGTGACTGCTTCCGGTTCCAATATAATTTTTCCTTCCTCATCAAGTTCTGGCAATATTGTTTGAATTGGGAGCTTGTCACCTATAACCTTCTTTAAACATGAAACATGGAAGACTGGGTGCAATCGAGAAGCTGCAGGAAGCTCCAATTTGTATGCCATAGTACCAATCTTTTGCAACACCTTGTATGGACCATAATACTTTGGTGATAATTTATTATCCTTCTTAGCTTGCTTTAGGGACATTTGCTTATATGGTTGTAGCCGTAGGAATACCCAGTCACCTACATCAAAACTTCTTTCACTGCGATGTTGATCTGCCTGTTGTTTCATTCTATTTTGTGCCAACACGAGGTTATCCTTTAAGAGTTGGAGGACTTGTTGTTGATGTTCGATGTGATGTTCCACTGCCTGAACCTTAGAATTTTCTCTTAAATATGATGTGATCGATGGTGGTTGATACCCATAAAGTGCCATAAATGGGGTCATTTTTGTTGTTGTATGGAAGGAAGTGTTATACCACCATTCAGCCAGAGGCAACCATTTGACCCATTGTGTCTATTTATCAGATACAAAGCATCAAAGATATCCTTCCAAACATTTGTTTACTATCTCAGTTTGCCCATCAGATTGAGGATGATAAGATGAGCTATGAGCTAACTGAGTACCAAGACAAGAAAATAATTCTGTCCAAAAATTTCCAGTGAAAATGGGATCTCTGTCACTTACAATAATCTTTGGGTTTCCATGTAGCTTTTGAACTGTTTCCATAAATGCAGTAGAAACTGTACTGGCTTTAAATGGATGTGATAATGCACAAAAGTGTGCATACTTGGTAAGTCTATCAACTACCACCATGATGACACTCTTTCCCTCAGACTTGGGTAAACCTGTGATAAAATCCATTGAAACCTCCTCCCAACGTTGGCTTGGAATGGATAAAGGTTGTAATAGACCCGGTGTCTTAATTGTTTCAACTTTATTTTGCTGGCAAACCAAACATTCCGCCACAAACTTTTGAATATCTGATTTAAGGCCATCCCAAAAAAATTCCTTCTTAACCCTGTGGTAAGTTTTTAAAAATCCTGAGTGCCCTCCTAAGGGAGAAGTGTGCAATTCCATAAGAATCTTTTGTTTTAGCTGGGAATTCTTACAGAGGTATAAGCAATCTTTGTACCATAACAAATCATTTTGCCAGCTAAATGTATCAGAAGTACTGGAATCTTGTTGTAGCTTTCGAATAAGTGCCCACACTTCTTCGTCATTCTTCCATTCCTCCCTTGCTTCGTTTATCCAATCTGGTTGGATAATAGAAATGGCACACAACAATGCTTCCACATCCTCATCCTTTCTTGAGAATGCATCTGCCACCACATTTTGCTTCCCTTTTTTGTAGATGATTTCAAAGTCATAACCCAACATCTTTGTGACCCACTTTTGTTGCTCTTCAGAGGATAATCTTTGTTCTAAAAAGTATTTAAGGCTATCATGATCCGTTTTTACCTTGAAGTGTCTTCCCATTAGGTAGGGTCGCCATTTCTTAAGTGCATGGAGTATTTGTTATAGACATTTTTGTGCCTCGCAACATGGAGCATGAAATATCAATAATTACAGGGATCCTCAGTCCCTAAACATGTTGTTCTTACCCCTAGAAGAACAAGGTCAGCAAACCACAGCACTTCCCATCAGTTCTCCACCTGAAAACACTCAAAAACAGGCTATTTTTGGATCATGTCAGCTGCTCCACTGAGCATCTGCGCTGGAATGCAACTGCTCCTCCTTGTACCTGCGCTGAAAGTCAAATCTAATGAAGGCTACCTGCGCTGGGCGAGATTGGCCAAGTGGCACAGTCATTCTGCAAGGTGTCAATTGCCCAGGAAGCTTCCAAACTGACACTTGGTTCAAGGGATTCGCCCTGTGATGAGTAAGAGGTACTTGATCTCCATGTGTAAGCAAGGATCTCCAAGTGGACTCAAGAACTGAAGTTTAACTGAAGAGGGAGAGGACACAAGGCAGCTTTATGTCAGTCTCAAGCTGACTCATCCTTTCTTCTTCTCTCCTATATATAGAGCTCTTCTATGAGGTCTAAGGAGGCGGGAATTTTGTGCAAAGCAAGGAAGTGCTGTTGGTTTACAGTTAGAGCTATTGGGTGATTGCTTTTATAGAGGTGAAGAGGAGATTTCTTGCTGCTGGGGAGGTGCTGCTGGATTGGAGCCATTGATGGTTGTAACCTTCTCAGAACCCTTTTACTTCTATCAATAAAGCTTTGAATGTTCTCCTATATACTTGTATTGCATTGATGTATTGTATTTACTTGTATATCTGATTCACTCTAATCCATGCATCAGTTATGAGTACATGTTTCTTATAGTTTTCCTTCTCTTGTTTGTGTAGGATCTTTGTGTAGCTGGACCGGCAAAGGGAGCAAGGAGCTGGGAACAAGAGACAAAGAGAGAGGACAGGATCGACAAAAGCGAAAGACACCGGTTGGTCAATCTTTTCTTCCTTCTCTGTACTTTCATAAAGGAAAATATCAAAGCTTTACTTTCAGTTGTTGCTAAGGACTGTCACCCTTAGAGTAGGGATAGGGTCATCCGAGTCGGATACTTTTCCCCACAACAAACTGGCGACTCCGCTAGGGAGCCTAGTATCTTGTTGGTGTTTGTAGTATCTTTGCTATTCATTTCCTGAACCAAAGAGTACCAAATCGAAAAGCTTTTGACTATATCAAAAGCGAAGTAGAGGGGCTGCTACTCTTGCTCATTTACTGAGCAGATTCATGATTTGAAGAGCTGATCTACAAAAGACTCTTGTACTCTTTGTGATAGCTTTTCATCCTCTTAATCATCCCTTAGCTTGTACTTGACCTATAGCTTTTTATTTCAGCAAAAAACAGTGAATTTTTGAGCTTTTTATGACCCGGAAATCCTTGTAAACGCAACTCTCGTGTCTCAGTGCAGGCTGTCCACAGGCAGTCTGCATTCCAGCGCAGGTACTCCCTTCGGGAACTGCGCTGAGAGTCAATTTGACAGACCAGAGCCTGCGCTGATCCAGTTAGGCTATGTCTTCCTGAGGTTTCCCACTGTGTCTTAGCCCTGTTTTCACTGTTGTTTTGCTGCTGATTGCTTGTCATTGTACTTGTTGTAAACCAACTTTCCTTGACATTATTCCGCCTCAGTTGTGTGATGAAACTGTGATTGTTCTTTCAATATTTCTTGTTTCAGTTACAGTTTCCAATTGTGAAAAGCAAACCAGTATAGCTGTGGCCTCTTAGATCCTGAACTGTAAAAGTGTCTTTGTGATCTTAAGAGCTAGTTTTATTACTGTTCATGGCTGTTTGAGTTTGTTTGTTTTTCATTTTATGGTTTGAATCTATACATTTCCAGTGTCTAAACAAGTCGATCTTAAGGTGTCTTTTGATTTTGGACAAGCTTGTTTATTTTCGCTTGAAATTAGATTCGAAGTTATACAACAGTTTCCTTTCTGTCTTACATCAACATTAAGGAAAAAGAAAAGAAATATCTGCATTGTGCATTTTGCATTTGACTGTGTGCTTGACGATTTAGGAAAATTTGCATTTTAGTGTGTGTTCTATGATCTGTGCGAAAAGTTGTGTCTTTCTTTTCCCTCAGTAGATTAAGGTTTTCAAAGTTGAAAGATTGAAAAGTTTTGCTTCTCATCTTAGATTGCATTTAGGAAGTTGTATATATACATCTCGTGGTGATCCTTAAAGGCAAACTGCTAAGCAAGATCAACATTAAAATAAACCCAATTTACATAACAACGCTTTGTAACATAACGCAAACATCTAGAGGTCTAGGTAGAGACGTGTTCCGGCGTCGTTAAACATAGTGACTGTCGATCTCTACGAAGGTGGGTGATTCCTCCTGAGAGTCGGTGGCACTAATACGGACTTGTGCTCCCGCGTACCGTCGCGTATATTGGGAGACCCCTATAGGCATTCATCCTTTATCCATAGGAAGCCATGTCGACCGCCCTACTGATCGCGATGCAGTGAACACAGCATTCACGAAGATCGACCACCCGTACCGTAAAACGTATTCTGTGGTTTCGCGAAAGGTTTGGCACACCCTCTGCCTAGATCTCCAGAGCAGTTTCTTTTGGCCTTTTTCAAACTCTATAACTGAAAAAGTCCAACCGAGCATTTGTCACTTCGGGCTCGTTAAAACATCGAAGGCGACTAGAGTCATCTTTAGCTTTTTCTCGACTCTTAAAACATGAAAAAGCAAGTTTGTGTCTCAAAGCGTCGTTAATAAAATTTATTTTAAGCGGAACATAATCACTTGTTATTCCCACGTTGATCTTTCAGTTGAAAAGTATGGAGCCCACCAACCAAGGAAGCAACCTTGGCGGAAGTCCAAATCCCTTCTCCTCTTGGGGAGATGTTGGTGCGCCTCATATGGCAACATTGTCACTTCCAGGATTGACAATCGGCCTCCCTGTATGGCTCTTTTCAACTAATGTAGTCCAGATCGCCACTAATCCTGAGCAGTCGAATCAACAGTCAGAACAGTCTAGAACTACCCACCAGCCTTCCACTTCTTACAATACTTCCTCTGATCCTTCCTCTTCGCAAGGTAGAGTTGGCAAAAGTCAGCCTCCCAAGGAGAAGAAGGAAAAGAAGAAGAGAGAAAAGAAGCAGAAGGGGCCTATGGCGAAGGCGACTGGGGGCAAGCAAAAGGCAGCTGACAAAAACCCACACACTGCACCGACCGGGCCTAAATCGCCATGTGTCATTTGCAAAGGGACCCACTTCCATCGTGATTGTCCTTGTATTCCCCGGATACTAAGGGACTGGTCCCCCAGGTTGCACAATCCGGTAGCATCAACCTCTGGTAGTCATGTTGATTGCAGTCCATCAACCAGCGAGAGTGAAGGACGAAAAGGGAGACCAAGATCACCCTGTATGTTGTGTGAAGGCGATCACGCCATTCACCGATGTCCATTCTTAGATGAGGCGAAGAGAGTTTTGGAAGATCGTCCGGTATCACCGTTACGACTTCCTCCTGGATACCAAAAACTCGTGCCTAATCCCTCGATAGTTGAAAATCCAGCTGGCCCGCTCAAGTGGTCAGCTAAAGCGTCAGTCACTGAAAATGAACCTACTGAATCCAGACCGGACGAAAGTCCAAAGGTCGATACGGCAGTTGACCCGGTTCTACCTTCAGAAGTTTCATCTTCAAATGACACCGTCGCCGAAGAGTCATCTTCATGCGACACCCTCACTGAAGAGAATAAGGATGACACCATCCAGGTTCTTTTCATCAGCACCGACTCTGATGAGCGTCAGGGCAATGCGCCCATTCCTTTATCGCAGGAAGGAACATCATCAGGGTCATATCCGGCCGTATATTCGGTCCCACCACCAAGCAACCTGGTTGTATCCTTTGATTGGAATCAACTAGGCAGACCCCGGTTACCAGCCAGTGTACCATTCAGAATCATTGTCCAGATCTATAGAATGATCATGGCTGGTACTATCATTGATGAAGGGGCGTCTGTGAGTATCCTTTCCTCTGTTGCTTGGAAAGCACTGGGTTCCCCAGCGCTTTTACCTGAGTTAAGAAATCTCTCAGGTTTTGATAAAGGAACCAGTCGACCATTAGGAATCCTCCCCAATGTGCCTGTTACATTGAAAGGGAAGACCGTCAATTTGAACGTGATGGTCGTCCAAGGACCCTTGGATTATAACCTACTCCTTGGACGCGACTATATTTATTGCATGGGAGCGATAGTCTCCTCACTCTTTAGAGTAATGTGTTTTCCACACGAAGGAAAGATGGTCAAGCTCGTAGACCAACTTTCATTTCCGGGATCTCGCATCGCAAATAGTCAAATACCATTCCTAAATGGTCTGTTCACACAAGATTCGCCTCCGCCCCCAGTCCTCCTTCCCGATGAGTGCGAGTAATTCGAAAAGAAAGATTGGAACCCAGGGGGCATGCACCTTGGTCTGCTTCGGGCAGAAGAAACCCTGGGTGTAAGGTAGAATTTCCGCAGAAGAATAGACTAGTCCGTACCCCGTCCGGCGGTGGAAGAGGGGTTGTTCTAGAATAATATTCTTTTGTCAAAGTTATGTGAGTGAGATAATCAGCTTCTCGCTCCCCTTGTCTAAATAATCAGGATACCGAGGAAGGGGACCATTTGCGGTAGCAAGTAGTAACCATCTTTGAAGACAAGCCTCACCCATTAAAACATATGTTTTGAAGGATAAGTAGGGGCAGCCTCCAAAGAAAGAGATTCTATTGCTGCAACAGGTGGTCGCCATCTTTAGTAACCTGATAATAGACATCGCCGAAGAAAGAGATTGATTTGCGGCAGCAAATAGAACCCTCTTCGGATAATAAGAAAGGGGCAAGCCTCCCTCAATAATACCAATGTTTTGTCTTTGAGTAGTGTTCTTCTCTTTTCACAAATAGCTGTTCGTTAAAAGTTGGGCCGACGGGAAGCCTGAGTACCGCATAAGACCCCCTAAAATAACGAGAAGACTAGTATCGTTAACATTAGATTGGCAAGATGACAAGTAGCTGTGAACACCCAAAGAAAAGCAGAAGTAGGGGAGAGGAGGGGCAGCCTCGAAATTCTGTCCTACGCCTGGGGGCATGCAAACTTTTGGAATGTAAGCAAGGGACGACTATTTATTTTTTTAAATTTTTAGGTCCTCCCTTTAAACCTGTAGGTCTAACCCTTTAAACTCGTAGGATTAGCCGTTTCCGACCTTGCATGAAGAAAGCCTGTGGGGCAAAGGTAAAAACTTGCCAAAATTGGAGCATAGCTTCGTGAGATAAAGCTCCTTAAAAAATAGCTATCTCACAGGAGGCGTTCTTATTATGATTGGTATATCGAGCAGTTTTAGCACATAGTTCATGCTCGTTAAAAAATAAACGCAAGATCCGAGCAGTTTTAGCACATAGTTCATGCTCGTTAAAAAATAAACATAAGTTTATGAGCAGGCTTTCCTTTAGAGTTCAAGCTCATTCAGAAAAAATGAACCGGTAAATAACCTTTTGAGATCGTAAATTCATCAGCCATAAAAGCCTTGGTCGTGTTTGTGCACCGTCACCTCCACTTTTCATTTGGCCGATCATTCACCTCCATTTGTGTGTTTACCTCTTTTGAGAAACAGCTGCGAAGAGTGATTTCACCTAGCCATCCTTGTGACACTGCCGTGATTGGAAAATTCCAACCTGTACCTGGAATCTGCTGCTATCCCTGTTTATCACTCGTTCCTCAAAAGACGAGTCTTCTTTGAGCTCTTTTCACTGACTCGTAAAATATGAAAAGTTTGCCGAGTTTTGGCCTTCCAGCTCGTTAAACGACTGGAACGCTATCCCTCCTCTAGATTTTAATCTTTTCGGACCTGAGGGATTATTGCACAAAAAGATCGAGCGCTTGTTTTGTTCGGCTCGTTAAAGCAATCGAAAATTCATCCCTTCTGTATTGTTTTATACTTTTTCGGACTTAAGGGATTAGATGACGAAAAAGGAATTTTGGAGTTAACTTTTCGTGCCTTTTCAGACTCTCTAAAAATGAAAAGGACCGAGTTTTCCTTGTCGTTAGACTCGTTAAAATGATTAAATAGCGACAAACTTGTCTTTAGACGAGAACGAGTTTCCCTATCGCTAAGCTCGTTAAATCATAGCGATGGGCTTGCCCGAAGGGCAGGTTATAGAACAAGCATATGTTATCCTCCTCAAGCTTGACAAAAATAAAGAGGTACTGGTCAGAAATGACTGGGGAAAAATTGGGAGAACATCGAAGCTTAATGGTAGCAAGTCGCTCTTGAACATGACACTTTTCTTCCGTACCACATCTGGTTGGGTTGTTTCATTCACCGGTCTCATCACCATGGTCCTCGCCAAACCATCCACATTTGGGGTAATGCTACCGATCCATCGCATCAGTGTCGTTATATGTTCAAGAGAGGTCATTCTGAAAGTGTCAACCGTGTCCCATCCACTGCCATACATTATCCTTCATCCATTCATGATCGCCACCCTGAATCATATGTCACAGTTTGTTTTCACCTCCACTAAAATCATTAGCTCCGTTCCGTGTCATTGATGTGGGATTCATTAAGGCCCTCCTTTGACGGATCGCTTCTTGTCGACTTCAGCTCATTATCCAAGAATCTTTTGTTTTAGCTGGGAATTCTTACAGAGGTATAAGCAATCTTTGTACCATAACAAATCATTTTGCCAGCTAAATGTATCAGAAGTACTGGAATCTTGTTGTAGCTTTCGAATAAGTGCCCACACTTCTTCGTCATTCTTCCATTCCTCCATTGCTTCGTTTATCCAATCTGGTTGGATAATAGAAATGGCACACAACAATGCTTCCACCTCCTCATCCTTTCTTGAGAATGCATCTGCCACCACATTTTGCTTCCCTTTTTTGTAGATGATTTCAAAGTCATAACCCAACATCTTTGTGACCCACTTTTGTTGCTCTTCAGAGGATAATCTTTGTTCTAAAAAGTATTTAAGGCTATCATGATCCGTTTTTACCTTGAAGTGTCTTCCCATTAGGTAGGGTCGCCATTTCTTAAGTGCATGGAGTATTTGTTATAGACATTTTTGTGCCTCGCAACATGGAGCATGAAATATCAATAATTACAGGGATCCTCAGTCCCTAAACATGTTGTTCTTACCCCTAGAAGAACAAGGTCAGAAAACCACAGCACTTCCCATCAGTTCTCCACCTGAAAACACTCAAAAACAGGCTATTTTTGGATCATGTCAGCTGCTCCACTGAGCATCTGCGCTGGAATGCAACTGCTCCTCCTTGTACCTGCGCTGAAAGTCAAATCTAATGAAGGCTACCTGCGCTGGGCGAGATTGGCCAAGTGGCACAGTCATTCTGCAAGGTGTCAATTGCCCAGGAAGCTTCCAAACTGACACTTGGTTCAAGGGATTCGCCCTGTGATGAGTAAGAGGTACTTGATCTCCATGTGTAAGCAAGGATCTCCAAGTGGACTCAAGAACTGAAGTTTAACTGAAGAGGGAGAGGACACAAGGCAGCTTTATGTCAGTCTCAAGCTGACTCATCCTTTCTTCTTCTCTCCTATATATAGAGCTCTTCTATGAGGTCTAAGGAGGCGGGAATTTTGTGCAAAGCAAGGAAGTGCTGTTGGTTTACAGTTAGAGCTATTGGGTGATTGCTTTTATAGAGGTGAAGAGGAGATTTCTTGCTGCTGGGGAGGTGCTGCTGGATTGGAGCCATTGATGGTTGTAACCTTCTCAGAACCCTTTTACTTCTATCAATAAAGCTTTGAATGTTCTCCTATATACTTGTATTGCATTGATGTATTGTATTTACTTGTATATCTGATTCACTCTAATCCATGCATCAGTTATGAGTACATGTTTCTTGTAGTTTTCCTTCTCTTGTTTGTGCAGGATCTTTGTGTAGCTGGACCGGCAAAGGGAGCAAGGAGCTGGGAACAAGAGACAAAGAGAGAGGACAGGATCGACAAAAGCGAAAGACACCGGTTGGTCAATCTTTTCTTCCTTCTCTGTACTTTCATAAAGGAAAATATCAAAGCTTTACTTTCAGTTGTTGCTAAGGACTGTCACCCTTAGAGTAGGGATAGGGTCATCCGAGTCGGATACTTTTCCCCACAACAGTATTGCCAACATTTCCTTCTCATAAATAGCTTTGCTTAAAAACTTTCCCTTGATTGGACGACTTTCAAAAGCAATGGGTCTTTCATCTTGCATTAGAACAGCACCAATTCCATTTCCTGAAGCATCACATTCCACAATAAAGGTTTTTGTGAAGTCCGGTGTAGCTAAGACCGGTGCTTGGCACATTGCCTCTTTAAGATGTTCAAAGGCCTTTGTTGCTTCCGAAGTCCATGAAAATGAATCTTTCTTCAATAATGTTGTTAGAGGTGCTGCTATTCTCCCATAATTCTTAACAAACTTGCGATAATACCCTGTCAACCCAAGAAATCCTCGCAGATGCTTTATGGATGTGGGGATTTTCCATTCCTTAATGGCTTTAATTTTGCTAGGGTCTACCTTAACTCCTTCATGAGATACAATATGACCCAAATATTCCACCTCCTGGACTCCAAAGAAACATTTGGATCTTTTTGCATATAATTGTTTCTCCTCCAATAGTTGTAGCACCCTGTCAACATGTTCAACATGATCCTTCCAAGACTTGCTGTAGATTAGTATATCATCAAAAAATACTAACACAAATTTTCTAAGGAATGGTTTGAAAATTGAATTCATCAAACCTTGAAATGTTGAAGGTGCATTGGTAAGGCCAAAAGGCATGACCAAAAATTCATAATGACCCTCATGAGTTCTAAATGTCGTTTTTGGAATGTCTTCAATCTTCATTCTGATTTGATGATATCCCGAACGAAGATCCAACTTGGTGAAGTAAATTGATCCATGCAATTCATCCAATAATTCATCAATAACAGGAATGGAGAACTTATCTTTAATAGTGAGCTTGTTGAGCTCCCTATAATCTGGACACATGCGCCATGATCCATCCTTCTTGTGCACCAATACTACTGGAGCTGAGAAAGAACTTTGACTCGGTTGAATTATACCAGCCTCTAGCATTTCTGCAACCATACGTTCAATTTCAATTTTTTGGACATAGGGATATCTGTACGGCCTGATGTTTGGAGGAACACTTCCTGGAATCAGATGAATAACATGATCATGATCACGCATAGGTGGGAGACCCTTGGGAGTCTCAAATACCTTGGAATGATTGTCCAAGACTTTTTGGAGATCTAGAGAAATAGATGATTCCAATGTGGAAACATCTAGCGAGCATAATTGTGCAATTACACCTCTTTGCTCCTTTCTTAGAAGCTTTGTCATACCATGAGAGCTGATTATCTTTCCTGGTTTCCCTGCAATACCCCTTAATTCAACTTCCTTTCCTTCCGAAGAAAATTTGATGAAAAGTTCTTGAAAATTAAAAGCTATTGTACCCAAGGATTGTAGCCATTGGACTCCTAGTACAACATCCGCACCTCCCATTGGAATGGAAAGCATTAGGCTAGTCAATACATATTCTCCCATGGATAGCTTGATATTATGGCACTTTCCAGAGCAATTTATTGTTCCTCCATTTGCAATCATCACTTGACACTCTGGTGCTGGATATAGGAAGCAATTCAATTCTTTTGCTACCCTACAATGAATAAAATTGTAGGTGCTTCCTGAATCAATCAACACTATTACCTTTTTCTTCTTGATTTGTCCTTCTATCTTGATGGTTTGAGGAGTGGTAATTCCCGCCAATGCATTACAAGATATGGTCGGATTTATTTGTTCTTCATCTAGGCTTTGTTCCTGGAATATATCCTCTTCTTTTGACCTTTCTTGCTCCTTTTCTTCTTCCTCTTCACAATCTATGTAGAATAATTTCTTCTCAGCACACTTATGACCTTTTGTGTATTTGCTATCACAATTGTAACAAAGCCATTTTGCTCTTTTTTCTTCCAATTTTTGTGGTGTCAACCTTGTAGGTTGTGGAAGACTATGGGCAACAACACTTCCATCTTTATAGTTGTGAATGGTATGCTTCCTAGTTGCCATAATTTTGCTTTCCATTTTTCTTGCTAACCTGAATGCCTTCTCTAATGAATCAGGTTCCCAAAGGCGCACATCAGGTTGGATATTATCCTTTAAAGACCCTATGAACACATCAATCCTATGCTCCTCTGGAATATCTTTTACCCTTATGTTCAATTTTTGGAACTCCTCAATGTGCTCCATTATTGAACCCTTTTGTTTGAGACTTATCAATTGGCTAAAAAAAGTGTTGCTTTTTGTATCCTCATAATGTGCTATCAATTCTTCCGTAAAAATACCCAAGTGATAAATTGTTTACGAGAACAAAGCCATTGATACCATACAAATTGATTTGGTTCCAAATATAAAGTTGCCATACGTACCATTTGTGTGTTTTGCACATTATTGAGATCGAAGAATTGCTCCATCTGTAATATCCATGTGGCGGGATCCTTGCCATCAAACTTCCTCATATCGATTTTTGGAACATGGTGAGTCTTCGATCCAACATTAGAGTCTATGGAATCATGATTAACATTTCTTTTGTTCTCATCATGAGTTTCCTTTACTACCTTTTCACCATTAGTGACCCTTTCTTGTAGCAAGTTCTTCAATTCTTCCATGTCTGTCTTCAAATCTATCTTCAAATTTACCATCGAATCCTCCATCTTAGCTTCCATGCCCTTTATCTTAGATTCCACGCCATTTATCTTAGATTCCACGCCACTTATCTTAGCTTCTGTTAGCTTTTGTGAGCGTGACATTTGTTGCACTTGTTCTTGTAATTTTAATATATCATGTAGCATTTCTTCCTCTTCTTCATGAGTCATGCTAGAGCTTTCAGGTTCCTTACTAGGTGTTTGCATTTTCTTTCCTCGGGGCATCAGTTACCAATAATAATTCTTTACTATGCCCTTTGAATTCCGTTAAACCAAGGTTAGATAAAAAATTTAAAAAAAAAACTACACACCTTTTTTCACTTTATAGAAGCCTGATATTGAATCTGATGTATCTCTGTAATTTCAGATCATCCAGTTCTGACATTTCTACCTGTAGTAGCCTTCTACGTCCTCTTTCCAATGCCACAAGTCTCAGCCCAATTGGATTCTCCAAGTAAGAGTTATGTGAAATCTCCCACAGTGACTTTCTTTTAGACTAGTTCAGTAGAGCGAACTTGTACGACGTGCCACGAGTCACTGTTTCAACCTTTAAATCTGAAACACACATACAAGAAACTATAGTCTATCCTCTTTCTATACCTTTTTACGAAATTTCAATCCGATCCTCAGAGAGAGAGTTATGACGATTTTCCCCAGGTCACCTGTTTTGAATGTAATTCAGGAGTCTGCAAAAAGGCCAACTTCCTCAGATCATATCTCCGAAAATATCATGCGAAAAGCTCTGAAATTCAGACCCAAGGTTCAGCGCCCATTCTTCTCAAATGGGTTTTTTTTGCGACTTCTGAAACGTCACATAAAAAAAGTTATAGCGAAAATTCCACGATGACCTGTTTGGAGCAGCGAAACCCTAGAATCCAAAGCTCTGATACCAAATGTTATGAAACAAGCTCAAGAAAAGATAGAAAAGATAGATCAACGCCTTAGAATTCAGCCTCTTCGAGGGGGAAACCTCCTTTACATTACATAAATGAACAATTCTTGGATGATACAAATGACACAACCTCCTTTCTATATATAGGAGTCTAAGGAGCCACAATATAATCCAGCTGACCTAACAATAATAATATAAAGCCACAAAAATAACAATAGAGGGATTATATGGGGCACAGAAATAACAATATGGGGGTAATAGGGGCACAACAATATAAATAAGGGGTATAACTACAATAGTAATGGGGTAATAACTAGTATTATAGGGACCCAACAGAATGAAAGATAGAATCTCAGAATGATGGAATGCAGGAATGCCTCTCACTTTCCTCACCATCTATTAAATAGAACAACATTGGAAGGGGAACCACATGCACACACTCCATGTGTCTACATGCAACTTTCTTTTGATTTTTAGCTTTCTTGTTTTATTTCTTTACTTTTCTTTTGATTTTTAGCTTTCTTATTTTATTTTCTTCTTTTTGATAGCTTTACTGATTTTTTGTTGTTTTATTTGTTTTATTTGTATTGACTCATATTTAGAGCTTTAGTATAGTTATTACTATTTATATTTTTATTATTTTTATTTATTTTCTTGTATATTTTTAAATATCATTTATTATTTAACATTTATGATTTATGATTTATTATTTATTATTATATTATTATTTATTATTAAGGGGAGGCATATTACAGGAGAGGGATATAAAAGTGAACTAGAGATACAAGCAGTGAATGCATGGTTTGGATAGGGAGGCATAAGAGGTTAGATTAGTCTAGATTCAATCCAGGAGTGAATCAAATGGAGGAAACCAAGGTCTTACCTTCCAGCCCAACATATGTTGAGCCTAGGAGGAAGGCAAGGAGAAGAAGGTGGAAAAAGGTGAAGAACAAAAGGAAGCAAATAAAGAGCCAATAGATGCTCGACCTTGAGTGAAAAATACAGAAAGACAAACTGCAAAGCCAGATTGGGGCTTGGCTCCAAATACAAACAACAAATTGACAATGAATTACACCTCTTAGTTATGATTTAATCTAGAATTTCTTATTTCCATGTAATGACATTCCCACATGAGAATCTGAGCCCATGACTATCAATTGATTTACTTCCGTAATTGAATTTGAATTGGATCTTAAAACCTAGCTCATGTCAAAATTGGTTGGTATACAAAATGAATGCTCTCCATCTCGCAATATGATGAATTAACATGGTGTACAAAACTGATAATAACAACTAGAGTAGGTTTTGGATGTTTCCACTTATGTTTCTACACTTTGAAATGAATGCCCAATCCTCATGCATTAAAACCTGTTGATGTATAAACTTTTTCATTTGCATGGAGTGTTGTGTGAGAATGTGCCAAGTTGCATACGGTTGCTTAATTAATTAACATGGGTGGAGTCCATGCCAGATCTCTCACATTTATACTTGCTTGGGAAACGACCATGCCTCCTCCACCTATCCCATCTTTGACTCTCGATACATGGATAAATTTTAGAGGACATGAGGGTGGGCTTTGATCCACTTATGTGTGCACATGTCGCAAGACCATTTCATATGTCTCTATAGGTGCAACCACACATTCGACCATTACCTCAAATTGCCCCCATGGCTCCAAGTTAAGTCCTCATTATAATTAAACCTTGCCCAATGGTGAAGAAACCCTTGTATAATGTTGAAATAAATGAAATAATATATGAATATATTATTTAAAAATTTAAAACTTAAAATGATAGGAAATTGTGGTTCCAAATGTATTGCCTTATGGTTAAGGATTGCTATATGCAGAAAATATAGATACAAAGAGAAAAGAGTGTAAATATATACTATTGAAAAGCTTAAATGACCATATACTTTTGTAAAGTTGACATAAACTAGGAAGAACTTCTTAATAAATTTAGATAAATTTCTTTTAATTTGTAAATTTTGGATACTCCAAATATTTTTCAAATAAAATTAAATATTAAATACCAAGATATATATATATATATATGATCTTTTACCTGCATAAATTTATATCTTTTCCTTTAATGATCCTTGATACATTTTCAATTTGATGATTCTTGTATATGTTACATTGGAAAAACATCATTATTACATTATTATTAGCAAATTTCTTCACGTGGTATTTTTTTATAAAATAAGTTTCAAATTGTGCTTCTTAGTGTGTTTTATTATTGATTTTATTAAAGAATAACTGTACTTTTATTTTTATATTAATATAATTTAGTTATTAGTCCCTGCCATCTGGCAGATGGCATGGACTATAGTAATCAAAATCCACCGATATAACATTAATTCTTGTTAGTCTTTACTTTGTTTTTACTTTGCTCCACTATGTTTTTACTTCACTCCGCACTATGTGATTTGAAAACTATATTCTTCTTTTTTGTGTCTTATTTGGCCTCTTCCCGAGGCAAGAGGCTATAAGCATATAGTACCTTCGCTTGATGTCATTCATATTTCAGAACTATTAGGAATTGGTTTAAACTAATGCTAGCATTAGTCTAGCAGTATGAAATGCTAGCAGAGTTTGGAAGTGTCAAAAAACTGAACTAATTTATAAGTGGCTGAAGTTGCCACCTGTTGCCACCCTGCATGTTGCTTAGGTGTCTGTCGTTCTGAGTCCCTTTGCCCTGTGCTATCAAACTGTGAGGTTGCTTTGCCCTGTGCTGTCAAACTGTGCAGTTGCGCATCATATGATAGTCCTTCATAGATAAGGAAGGAGGAGCAGGTCCTTAAAGACTTCAAACACGCCACTAAATGACTAACTATCAACGCACCTGGCAGTAGAAGCTTTGGAAGTGAACAACCAACCTTTGAATGTGAACAACCAACCTTTGAATGTGAACAACCAACCTTTGAATGAGACCCTGGTCCTCCGTCGCTCAAGCTCAAGTTGCAAAATTTAATGGAGAATTGTATTTGATCGGTTAAGGAAGCTCAAAGCACGATCCACAACTCCCTTGATCATAGGCGGAGGCAAGGAACTCGAGGACTAAGAAAGTTGATAATTCATCACAGGTCTGTGGCCTTAAAGGGTCAACTCAAGCAGTTTTTTTTACAAGAATTTCCATTGCGAGAGAGAGGACGAGGGCATTCTAATCTACTACTATGTCTAGGGTTCAATACAAAGAAAGAAGAATGCTTTCTTTATTCATATCAGTGAGCGACATCGACCTTACCTATTTGTTTGGTCCTAAAAGGCCTCAAAGAGAGCGTTGCAGGATTTGGCTAATGCTAAACTCCATGGGCTACCTGCTCGAATAAATACAGGAAGCATATCCGGTCCAATTACTTCCCATATCCGATCCAACTGCTCGAAATATCCGGTCCAACTACTTCCCATATCCAGTCCAACTGCTCAAAATATCCAGTCCAACTGCTAGAAATATTCGGTCCAACTGCTCTGAATAAGAACAGTGGTCACACGGTACCACATCCGCTACCAACAACCTCTCTAAACAGGAACAAAGACCTTGCACCCCCTTAGGCACAAAGACCTCGAACACCCTTTGCCATAGCGAGTCTATCTGCTGCAAATCTCATTTATTTAGCCAGCATAGTGAGTCTACCTGCTGCAAATCTCATTTCTTTAGCCAGCACAGCAAGTCGGTCTGCTCCTCCAAATCTCATTTCTTTAGTTGCCCCAGGCTGCCAGCAACCTCTTCAATGCAAAACACACAGCAACCAGGTCATTGCTTTACTCCTCCAACACTCAGTTGACATTGGTAATGAATCATTTGGGAGTGAAACCCATCACTGCCATCATTTGCATACAAACAGACTGCATCTTATATGAAAAATAGGGACTCTTCCACTTCAAAAATAAATGGTTGGTGAAGAAAACTTACCTGTTTAGCTTAGAAGTATAGGCAAATCACAATAGATTTTCATGTTCATTGAGTTTTTTTGATATATGCTCACTCACTTATCTATTCATTTTATCCTCCAACTAGCTTGCACCCCATCATCTTCGTGAACATCTATTGTGTCAAGCCATGACATGAACGGTGCACCTAGAAGCGAAAAGGGTATTGTGTTAGTGAATAGGTGGAATAGGATTTGGCATGGTGACACACCAAGGTTCCTGAATAAGAACTCAATCTATGCTCACTTCTAATTAAGTCAATTATTGATGAAATGAAAAACCAGCCCCATTGAATTTATGAACAACAATCCCATTCCTTCTCATTTCATTGTATGAGGCACTCTTAATCATGCGTTAGTTGCGGGGCAAGAGATATTATGTCTGGAAAGTACTATGGGCAAGCCTCACTAGAATGAGAAAATGTTGTTGAACATATGTGTGAAAAGCATGTGTCTCAGAAGCTGAAATGCGAGTGGAAGGGATCGGTTCCTTCACTCTGACACCGAAACTATCCCACGCAATCTCACCATATTAGGGACAGGCGGGGAAGGTTGGAACAACATCCATCTAGGAAATTCTCCTGGATGATGGGCTGGTTCAGACGCCAACCTCATGGATAGATTCTCGTTTCAAAATAGGGGAAACCTCACTTTGAATAGATCAGGTAAGCACAACACCTTTCAGACCTTCCAGCTAAGGTCAGAGCATAGAGAGGCCAAATATTTAGGATGGACACATGGCGTGCTGATAATAGAATTCTCAAGCACCTGTCTTTCATGCGAGGTCCCAGGCACGTACCCATCAACATTTTCAAGTTTGAATTAAAATAAAAGAATAAAAAAATGTGTGCATGTGTTACACGTGGCTGCAACATAAATTTGCAAAATTTATTTACTGGAACAACCCATAAGTTACTAAAATTGGCTTGGACAAGGTAAGCTTCTGGTGTTTTGGTGTTGGTTTAATAGTGTAAACCACTAGTTTCTGCTATTGGTTTGATAGGGTAAGCCACTAGTTTCTAAACTGCAAGAGATGTCATTCTTACTTGCAGGTCGTCCAAAATGACTGGATAATTTAGTGTATGAGTATTTGCTAGTTATAATGTGTTACTTTCATATTTACTTGAAGCATTCGAGTCTATTACTTGTTGAATTATTTAGTACATCTCTGTTTAGTTATGGTTTCCTTTATAGTGCTATTTTTTATTTTTTATGGCGTTTTTCCCATTTTGATGATGTCTGGAATAAGTGCCAGATAACCCACCCCTAGTATTACGACATTACACCATAGTTTCTGTCTCCCCACCTTTATGGATAAATATTTTTTATTTTATCGCAACTTTGTTTGTGAAATCCTACTACTCAATTAAGTCTAACGTTCAGAATTGAAATAAATCCCCATTTCTATTTTAAACTGGTATGACAAACTTCAAAATTGAAATAAATCCCCATTTCTATTTTCAACTGGTATTACAAACATATGACAGACCGATCTAAAATCCTATTCGATGGGCATTTTTAAATGGCGCAATCTGAATCAAGAGGGATGGATCCAAAAACAACAAATCTCTTAAGCAATTCCTTTGTTGTTGGTGTGGTAAAACGAAATAGAGTTTGTGAACTCTTGGGTCCAGACCTTTTCAATATCCACCTTCTATGGAGAGTGCACTTTGGCCTGTTGTTGTCTACAATTCTTCATCCAATAGTTGGTCTTTAAGGCATTTGTGTTTGAGAATGTGACATTATGTCCTGAACAATAGTGGTCCTTTTATCAAATTCCAAAGTAACTACAATCAACACCCAATTTCACATCAATGGTTGATAGAAGAAACGGAGATGAGTACATCATATCTTCTGAAGAAAAGGAATTATACAAACAAAATGGATATGTGCATCTCATCTTGGGACATTCTTTCCAAGCGTACAACATCTTGGACCCATTTATAATTTTTACATTCCAAACTGGATTTTTATAACTTAATTTTCTTTACATAGTATGCCATCTTAGACCATGCACAACTTATCTAGCAGTGGTGGTTTTGCATTTAGATTCTGGGGTCGTGTCTTTGCACAACTCTTCCAATTGCACAGTTTATCCAGAAATTGTGGTTTTGCATTGGGATTCTCCAGTCGTGGCTTTGCATTCTTGCATATTGTCAATGTGATATATAGATTTAAGTCCTCAAATCCTTTCAAAAGCACCTATTCTCTATGTATTTACAAGTATTTACAAACATCAAGACAGGTCTTTGCTTTGCATCTCAATTTGATCAACAGTTTCAGCAAAACAAACAACAAGCAACTTGATCTGTATCTAAAATTGACCTTTGCTTTGTAGCTCAATTTGAGCAACAGTTTTAGCAAAATTGCATAGTTTGATTTGATTGGAATGCATAATTGTATTTTTAGGCCCAAAAGTGTGTGGAGGAGTCACATCTCACATGCCTTCTCAATGAACAAGCATGATGGATTAAAATGGGAATAGGAAGTAATAACTATATGCCATGATACAATTAGGTGACTATAGCTTTCTCTAATTTATAGTTGATAATCATAGTTATTATCTCTTTGTTATGAAAACAATACTTCATTATAAGTAGGAATCATAGATCAATATCAATGATAACATCTATTAGCTTAAGAGCAATTCACCAATCTTAATCTCATTCCCCCTGTCTTTTCTAGTTTGATTTGTTGGGTCCACTGTTAAATCAACTATTAAGTCCTACTTGAGATGTTAAGAAAAGGATGGTATAGGTGGTTGAAGTGTTATGATGCAGAGGTAAAGCAAGATAGTCGATGTGATATTTTAGGGTCTAGGGTGCTGACAAGGTTGGAGCTAAGGGGTACTTCAGTTGCTCTACTTTTGGTGAATATTTTTTTTCTGATCGGGTAATATTGTTCAAAATTTTGGAACAAAAATTCACTTTATCCCTGTGAAACTATAGATTTAGAGCAATTTTTTCAGCATAGCATTTCAAAATTTTGAAGGTGCAGATTCCATTACTTTTTGGAAAAAAGGCTCTAACTTGGTTGAAATTTTGCCAGGTTTAAAATGAGGGTTTTGTTACCATGCCTCCCTCAATCTTTTTAGCTTTCATATTTCACAACGAATCGCTCTCTGAATGTTGTACAACCCCGACAAGCGCGCTTTCATCCTCGCGGTGCCCAACGATGTGTTGTCCAGCAGCAGTAGGTAGCATAAAACAAAGAAAGAGAACATCCAAAATGGATCTGTATTTGAAATTGATTTTCTCCACTTCTACCGCTCCATATGATACCTAGGATGATGTACAGACAACCTTATGAGCGAGCCAGAGTCTCTCCATATGGCCCTGGCCCTAGTCCTTCTTCTTACTATCCAACGGTTGGGCAACCGACGTTTCATCCATTCTTGTTGGGTAAATTTCTGGATTGAAAATCAAATGAGAGAAGAGAAAGTATAAATTTTAATAATTTGTTTTTCTGTTTTCATCTCCGAGGGTCTAAACTTGGAACATGAAGTATCAGAGTTGCAATAAAATAGGAAATTCAAATTATTTTGTGATTGCTTTGTTGCCTATTTTCATTAACTTCTTGTTTAGTTTTTAATAATATTGTAAGGAAATTAGCAATCTTATAAGAATTTTAGCTTTTTGAGAGATTGGTAGTCATCTTAAAAAATTATAATTAACCTTATAAGCAAATTGTGAATTTCTCAAAGAGGCAAATTTTTTTGTGAACATTTTCAAACATTGTGCCCTCTTTACATTAACATGCTGGTAGCTTAACAACTAGATTAATATATTTCAATTACTTGAACAATGAATAATGCAGAGTGAAAGAAGAGCAGTAACTATTAAGATCATTGACAGGCAAATTTCTTTCTTTTGACATGAAATATATGTAGATGTTGGCACAAATCTATAAATGCTTGATAGTAGTCTGATACCAAGCATTTATAATACTTCTATCATGTACTCTTGCAATTACTAGATTTAATTATAAAAATAAAGGTACTTGTCAAGTGAAGATGAACTCTTCAACTTGATCTCACGGTTGATGATGATTGATGACTTCTTGATGATGTCTTGATTCTTCTTGATGATCTTCTTCAAGGATAAGGAGATCCTTGCTTCAACGACAGGGAGATGGGTTGTGGGCATTAGAATTATAGGCCTCTGGATGTCTAGATCATAGACCTCTGGACGTTTAGATGTTCTGGGTTCCAACACTCTTACAACCTAAATTTCATACCCTCTTCTCTTCATTCGTTTCTTTTTTTACAGTAGAGTTGGACAAATGCAGCCTTTAGTATGTTATCTTGTGATCATATATTTCTTGTCATGGGTGTCCACTTTGTAGTCCTTTACAGGTAAATTATCCTCCTTTCTACACAGGTAACCAGTGAAGCTGAAAAATACTCACTGTGCACTCTGGAATTTGATCACTTATCCTCCTTTCTACACAGGTAACCTGTTTCGAAATCAGGGGTTGGTGTTGTTAACAAAAATTCTCTCTCTCGGAAATATTCTCATTTATCCCAACAAAAATTATCTGTGGTCTCAACTTCAGTCAAGGGGTCTTCAACAACAACTATGGTATCAATATTGGGCTCAGGTCCATCAACAACAACTCTACAAGGATAGCTAAATCAAAATCTTTACAATATACAACAACACCAGCTATTCCAGCATCTTTTGGGATCACTGTAACTGGGAATCTCTCACACAATCTAGGGTCAGTCAACGCAGGACATGCTTCATTTAGTGTAGTTTCTAGCAGAGTGACAACTTCAGCAAAGTCTACTGGAGAAATCATTACACCTTGCCCTGATTCCAAATGGTCGACTGCCCTTCTCTTACATTTTCAGAAGGGTACAAGATAGTCCAACTTCTGCACTTTTTAACGCTGATGGTCTTCGTTGTCTCTGAATAAACCTATGAGGTCAAAATATTTTCTTCATATCCCATGCTTATATGTGTTCCCTTGATAATGAAGTTCCTAAATTACTACTCGGCAGGGACTTGTTGCCTCTACAACCCTCGTTTTTATGTAACAAAAGTAGAAATAAATAATTTTAACTTTAGTGGAAATCAAGAATTGAGTTAATATTGAATTGTGAAGCTGAGAACTAAGCTTCGTAAAAATTATTTATAATTCTCAAATCATAAGATGTAAAGTAAGCTATTTTGGTAAGTAATTTTATGATAATGAGAAAAAATAATAAATTTTCCTTTACTAGATCAAATCATAAAAATCGTTATCTAAAGTGGCAAGAAGAAGAACGTGACAAGAGATTGAGGAATTTGATAAAATCTCCCTTTTTCATATGCTTTGTCATCAAAATGAGTAACAAGAACAATCAACAAATCAAGATGTTCTATTGATTTATGTGCAATGTATACTAAGTTGGGGGATAACAGTACATATCTCCTGTAGGATCTAAGGCCTCATTGAAATGGTAGTTCTATGTGGTCACAAAATAATTCTACCCTCCCCTTGTCAATGCATCAAGAATGTAGGTATTTAGCTAACACTCCTTGTTGCATGAATGAATATATATGAATTAATATATTCTATAGCACATTTAGGTGGCTTTTTAATGTAGGTTAATTGTTCAAGGTGAAAGCCATTTCCAATATTTGCAAAGGGACTTCAAAAAGATTTGACTCAATCCATCTTTAGGTTTTAGGATAGCTTAGAGCCCATAATAGGTTTTTTTTTCCAAGTTTTAGGTTGGTTTTTCACAACTCTAATTTGGACCCATCTTAGTATTTTTCTTCCTTTTAGTATGAGGGTATTTCATTTTGTAAGAAATTGGTCTAATTGGTTTCAACTTTCAATTAGTGCCTCTTTTTACGGTTTTATTTAGTTGTGGTTTGGTTGTAAAAGTCAATTCCTAAGCTATTGGGTGCAATGATGAGATATATCTTGACCCTCTAGGGAATTTGAAGGTTTGAGGAATTTGATGATTTGATAGAGATAACACATTTGCACATGCAATAAAAACTCATTTTAATAGGATAGACGATTAGTGTTTATTAAATTTTTTCAAATGATCAACAACAGGTCCACCTTTTGGTATCTTCATATTAAGTAAACACTTCATCAGGAATACCTTTTTGGAAGCTCAGGGTTTTCATATAGTTTATCCAATGCCTTCATCAAACCCCCTGTTATCGGGAAATCTAGTGTCTATGCAGAGCTGCTAGTCCCACTAAGGCTGGTAGCTAACTTAGAAACAAACAAACTAAAACCACTTTCGTTTTCCTTTATGAGAAGTAGATAAGAGGGGAACAAAGGAGACCAACCTCTGTCTTGCGCTTGGTTCCTTGCTTGATTCCTCTCCCTTCTGATAGATCTTTGCCACTCGCTTCCTCGTTTACCCAGCTTCAAAGAGCACCTGTGGAATCAAAGCAGCATAATACTATCCAAGAACAGAGATCTACTATCATAAACAATATAGGACCAAATATATATTGACCACACAAATGCATATATCATCAATCATACAAGAATGTGGAGGAAAACTTGAATAGCTTTATTAATAATCAAGAATAGCAAAGAGGATTACAACCAATTGTTCTGACCCAGCGTCATCCTCTCAGCAAGAAAGCCCTTCTTCACCTCATGAAAAGCTTAGATCACCCAACACTATGATGTTACACGAAGAAACCAGTAGCACTTCCTTACAAGATACAAAATTCCATCCTCCCCTCTCTGGATCTCTGGGATGAGAGATCTATATATAAATATTTGCAGAGGTGTGAATCAGCTCTGGGTTTTTTATTAGTGTCTTCTCTCTGATATTTCTTGATTCCACTTGGAGATCTCATTGATCTCTTACTCATCCTTGGGCGATTCTGAGAGGCAAGTGTCACAGGAGAAGTTTTTGGAAGATTCCATGATCATCCACCTCGCAAATTATCTCCGCCACTTGTCTATTCTCGTACATCGCACCCTATAGAAGGGATTTTCAGTATGCATCACACCTCCCGTGTGAATTAGGTGGGATGCATCGCACTTTGACCATGGAGCAGGTGAGATGGTCCAGTTTTGACCAATTCTGAGTAGTTTTTTATGGAGAACTTCCGGGAGATGATGTAATCAGCTGACCTTGTTCTTTTAGGGGTTGGAACAACACTTTTAGGGACTTAGGAGCCCTTGGTTTATGGACATTTATGATTGGGGTTGCAGTGCCCAAAAATGTCTATAACAGTTGCCCCCTAAAGCATGAGGTCGTTAATCTTTTGATGTCGGGTGAAATTCTTTATCATGAGGATCCGAAGTTTTTTCAAGCTGGAAGGCAACCTGTAATAAGATACAATACAATACATTATCTTCATAATATTTTCATGATCTAGCTAAGGCGGGCATCCCCATGCTCAGCTTTATAAATTCATTCTCATGTACATAAGACGGACAATCGTCTGTGTGCAGACTGATGATTCTGGTAGAGCCATCATTCCTTGGATTGGATGATTATTTGTGCAGAAATGATGTACATTTGATGTCTTTATTTTCCTAAATATATATCGCACCCTGGATGGATGAAACTAGATCCGGGATCTTCAATCTCATTCGCTCTTCACTCAAAGTACAATTTGATCCATGTGAGAGATGTTCTAGAGTCGAACATGGAAAGACATCGCCTGATTACCAGCCAATGATGTAAGCTGTTAACAGGTGCGAGAGGAATCACCGATAATGATGATGACCCTCAAGGTACTACAGTACAATTCACGTGGTGTGAATAAGGGACTTGGCGTCGAACACCACGCAAAAGCTTTCAGTCGAAGGCCATTGATGTAAACCTGTCGCCGGAAGTGAGAAACTTGCCATTGAGGCATGCAAGCTTCAAAGTACTGAAAGGGTTGTTCCTAGATCGACTTCCTGGATAATGAGCTGATGTCGACAAGAAGCGATCTGTCATAGGAGGGCCTTAGTGAATCCCACATCAATGACACGAAACGCAGCAAATGATTTTAATGGAGGTGAAAACGATCTGATGACATAAGGTTTAGGGTGGCAGTCATGAAAAAATGGAGCGTAAATGTATTACAGTGGATGAGACACAAGTGAATTCTCTGAGTGACTTCTCTTGAACATATCGGTGACACTGACATGATGGATTGGTAGCGTTAACCCCAAATATGGATGGTGTGATGGACCAATGGTGATATGACCAGTGAACGGAACAACCCAACCCGACTCGGATGTGGAGTGAAAGTGTCATGTTCAAGAGCGACTTGCTACCAATAAAATTTCTTCAAGTTTTCTTCCCAATTTTTCCCCAGTCATTGCTGACCAGTACCTCTTTATTTTTTATCAAGCTTGAGGAGGATAACATATGCTTGTTCTATATTTGCCCTTTGGGAAAACCCATCACTATGTTTTAACGAGCCTAGCGATAGTGAAACTCGTTATTGTCTGTATGGACAAGTTTGTCGCTATTCAGTTTTAACGAGTTTAACAACAAAGATAACTTTGTCCTTTTCAATTTTAGAGAGTCTGAAAAGGGACGTAAAGAAAACTCCAACAATCCTTTTCCGTCA
This sequence comes from Pinus tabuliformis, assembly GCA_031772625.1. Taxonomy (NCBI): domain Eukaryota; kingdom Viridiplantae; phylum Streptophyta; class Pinopsida; order Pinales; family Pinaceae; genus Pinus; species Pinus tabuliformis. The sequence goes on along the minus strand of CM062812.1, from coordinate 890,546,781 downwards.
TATAATCCCTTAAGTCCGAAAAAGTGTAAAATAATACAAAAGGGATGAATTTTCGGTAATTTTAACAAGCCGAACAAAACAATCGCTCGATCTTTTTGTGTAATAATCCCTCAGGTCCAAAAAGATTAAAATCTAAAGGAGGGATAGCACTTTCGGTCACTTTAACAAGCTGGAGAGGCCAATTACTCGGAAATCTTTTCATATTTTACGAGTCAGATGAAAAGAGCTTAAAGGAGACTCGTTTTTTGAGGAACAAGTGATAATTTCGGGTAGCAGCTGATTCCAGGTAAGGTTTGGAATTTTCCAATCATGACAGTGTCACAAGGATGGCTAACAGGATCACTCTTCACAACTGTTCCTCAAAAGGGGTAAACAATCAAATGGAGGTGAATGATCGGCCAATACAAAGTGGAGGTGATGATGAAAACATGACCAAGGCTTCAAAGGCTAATGATAATGCATTCACGATGGTTATTTACCAAAAATTGGTTCATTTTTTAATGAATGAGCTTAAACTCTGGGGGGACATTTGCTCATTGCTTATGTTTAATTTTTAACGAGCTTGAACTCCACATAAAAACTGCTCATGGTGGGTTTATTTTTTAACGAGCTTGAACCCTGCAGTAACACTGCTCATGATAAGTTTGCATGCCCCCAGCATAATAACGCAAATCGAGGTGCATGCCCCCCAAGCTTCATTGCGTTCAACTCGGTGGTTGGAATGAAGGTTTACCTTTGAGATTTGGAAAGGGATTTGTTTCATTTTTTAATGAGGTTGACACAGTAAAAGAACTATCCTCATGACTCCTTGTTTCATTTTTTAACGAGGTCGACACGAGATAAGAACCGTCCTCGGAATCCACCGTATTTACAGTATTTGATAGAAAATCAAAAACTGAATAATCTTCGTGGTAATCCGGAAGATGGGAGCGATGGTGGTAATCTTCCCATGGTGCCTCTCCTATCATCATTGATTGAATGATTCCTTCGTTTGTAGAATGTACATGCGACCAAGGATCTAAAGAGGTGCCATATTCCTTAGACCTATCTATCCAAACACTCGATGAGCGTTGATTTGGGTTTGCCCCCCAGGCCAAGAAAATTGATTGCTACAATATTTCTAAAATGGCGATGATCCATGCTGACAAAATGTTTAGGAATCTTCCGAATCCATTAGATATAGAAGATTTCATATTGCAGGTTTCCACTGTGGCCACTTCCGCCAGATTACTCGGAGGCGGTAGGGCAAAAGTACCCATTAAGGCAGGGTCTTTTAGGAGGCCTACTCCAATATTTTGAAGCGAATGATTGCTTCCATGGATCATTGGAATGCTTCCCGTAACTTGTGAACTGTTGGGGAGAAATGTTTGTTGGTCGACGATTGTAATTCCTCCTTGGAAGGGAAATGCAATCTTCCTGAAGTAGGTCGACACAACTGCGGCCATGGCATATATCCAGGGCCTTCCCAGTAGGATGTTGTAATCGAGGTTTCCGTCGATTACTTCAACATCAATTTCTATTGTTTTCCCCCCAGTTCAACTTGCAAGTTACTTAGAATCCCATATGGGGTATATGTTCGTCCATAAAATGCTTTTAATGTCGTTGAAGATCGCAACAAGGTTGGAGATCCTAAAGTTTTCCAGCAACACATCGACATAATACATGCAGATGCCCCCTCATCAATAATTGTTCGATGAACAGTTTTGTTGAGGGCTTTCACTTGAATGAGGAAAGCTAGTTGAGCTGGTAACTGAGGATCATATCCTTTGTGATTAAAGGACACAAGATTTGAATCCTTTGGGTCAATCCCACCTATTGCTGATAATAAAGCCTACTTTTGGGAGGGGAAATTTTGCAGTACCTCAAGTGTCAACATAGCGGATGGCGATTAGGCCAGATCTTCCACTATATTATAATGTTGTGCTGCTCTGACACGAGGATTAACTGTCGACTTGTGTACTACTCCCTTCGGCGGTTTTATTGTTAGCTCTGGAATGATGGGTGGCACAACTTCTGTCAAAGTTGTTGTAGAACTACTAGGTTGATCTTTATCCTTGTTGTTCGACAGCTGTGGATTCCCGTAATCTTTATTCCTTGTTGTTATCAAAGCATCATTTTTCTGTTTCGAAACCAAAAACATCAGCACTTGGGACGGGGAAGCATTATCAACCAGATTTGTTCCTGGTTTTGGAAACGGATCAGTTAATACCGCCGAGGTTTTCGAATTCTTGAAGAATTTTCTAAGCTCTGCTTTATATGGACAATCACTTGTCCAATGATCCTCATCACATATAAGACATGGACGATTTGGTTTCTTATCTCCATAAGGGTTTGCAGAAGATTTTTCAAGTGATGATTCCTCCTGTTTCTTCTTCTTCCCTTTGTTTTTCTTCTTTCCTCCTGGTTTCTTAGTTTCTTTGCCTTTGTCAGTTGAGACGGAATTTACTTCCGAGGCGAGAAGTTCTTCTTTTGCATTTTGACTAGAAATCTTACGGGCCTTTTTAGATGTAGCCTTTGCTGATTTCGTGTCTGTCATACCAATCATGCCATCACCGGCATGAGAGTAATTGTTTGATTTAGGAGGAGGAGGAACAGAAAATTCCAGCCTGGGAACGTCAGGGATTTTATCGTAGAGCGTGCCAAACTGAGTATAAATCAAGTCTAAATATTGCGCACGAGCAATAACTTGCTCTTCAGTGACGACTCCTCCCTTTGCCACATCTTCTGTAATGGAAGGTAATAATGACTTAATAAACCATTCAGCTAAAAGCTGATCAGGAACATACGTTTTTACCATTCTACGACGATGTTGCCACTCATGAATATGGTCGGATATGTGAGTGGCCGTCATTTGCTTGAAATTGGTAAGAAGTTATGTTCCCGTTTCATACCTTATGGGTAACTGAAAATGGGTTAAAAAGGTTGTGGCTAGGGCACTCAAGTTATCAAACGAAGCTCTAGGTAATTCGATATACCATTTCACTGCCAGACCAGTTAACATTCTCTAAAAAAGGCGAAGCCTAATCGAATCATCGTTTAGGGTGTTTGATGAACACCACAAATGAAAGGTCATCACATGATTCGATGGGTCTTCACCCGGATTTCCATTAAATTTAGGAATATCTGACAGAAGTTTATGCGAAATCGCTGGCCACCAAGGGGTGTAAGCAATTGGATTGTTCGTTAGCCGATTTAGATCCGGTAACTCTAAAGTTGCCACGAAGGGTAACTGTTGATTCAGGTTTGGCGAAGCATACCCAGGATAAGATGGAATTGTCTGAGCAGTTGGTCATTGCATACCAGCATAATGCATTTGATGCTGGTAACTTTGGTAAGGTTGATGGCCATAACCATTGTAGAATGGTTGATTTTGACCGTTTTGAATATACGGCTGCCCATTATTTGCAAAGATTTGTTGCTCAGATCCTTGGTAAACTTGTTGGAATTGCGGTTGATGATATTGCACCAGCCACGGTTGTGAAGCCATGTGCTGTTGTCCAATACTGGCTGTTTGACCAGGATGAGGGGTAATTGTACCCGTTTGGGCCTGTGTCATTCCACTAGTAGGCGATTGTGGTTGAGTCGCAGGGATAAGAGGTTGTTGCATTACAACCTGAGAAACCTGAGGTTGGCATACAACAGGCAACGCTTGTACTTGCGACACCGTCACAATAGCTGGCGTAGTTGGTATATTTGACATAGGTAAACATTGTTGCATTGAGTATACAACTCTTGGTTGTTGAGGCAGTATTGGCACCCAACCGCTAGATGTAATTCCAGCATAACCTGAATTTTGTTGTGAACTCTCGTATGGTTGTCCTCCCAGAGGAGACAATGAAAGGGTATATTGCCCCCCATATAGCAGTAATCTGGTATTCAAAGGAATTGTTTGTCCTTGAGGACCAGACTGCCCAAATTGACACCGTGAAGGATCAATTTGCTGGGACTCAACATAAGAGTTCCGGATATTATTCCGGATGAACAAACGGGAACGGACCATACTGTCGAAATAGCCCCTGAGTGGGTTCCATCTAGCGATTGAGAGCTAGTTGGGATGGATGGTATGCCAGTGAACATTGTTGGAGTGACAGCAGGAAGTTCTACCGTTGCTGTGTCAGATGACACAGTCCTAGATGTTGACAGTTGTTCAGAAATTTCTAGTCTATCCAAAAGATTTCCTAACGATTCTACAAGAACTTGCGATGAAGGGAGACTAACTTCTAAGACCAACGAAGGAACAGTGACATTATTCCGATTAAATAAATTTTAGACGCTTTGACACAACTTTCTTTTCAATTTTTAAGAGTCGATAAAAAACAAAAAATGACTCTAGTCGCCTTCGATTTTTAATGAGCTTGAAGTGACAAGTGCTCAGATGGACCTTTTCCTTTAAGGAGTCTGAAAAGGAACGAAAGAGACTACTCTGGAAATCTAGACAGAGGGATTACCAAACCAATCGCAAAACTGCAGAATACTTTTTACGGTACGACAGTCAATCTTCCCGAATGTTGTGTTCAGTGCATTGCGATCGATAGGGCGGCAAACACGGCTTCCTATGGATAAAGGATAAAGCCTATTGTGGTCTCCCAATATATACTTGAAGGTACGTGGGAGCACAAGTCCGTACTGGCACTTATCGTCTCAAAGTGGAGGAATCACCCAACCAGCAATGAAAACAACAGTTACCAAGTTTTACGACGCTGGAATACGTCTCTAGCCTAGACTTCTAAATGTTGTGCGTTAGGTTCCAAAGCGTTTTTAGATTCATTAAATTTATTTTACAGTTGATCTTGCTTAAGAAATTTGCCTTTCAGGTTCACCACGTGATGTAGATATACACTTCCTAAAATGCAATCTAAGATGATAAACAATTGTTTAATCTTCTTTTTGCAATGAAAATCCTAGCTACTAAGGAAAGAGGGACGATATTCTTTCAACATAGAGCAGAGAACACACACTATATGCACTGTCCTAAATCAAACCGACAAACAGTCTAAATGCAAATGCACATGCATGTATTTTTTTCAGCCTTCTTAATGTGTGAATGATAAAAAGAAAGCTAAGCGCAAATCTGAATTATTTTTCAAAGTGACAATACTAACAAACTTCTTTTCAAGACAAAATGAAGACAATGACGACACTTTGTGATTTGGAATTGAAAACTTTCTTTCGACACTTAAAAAACTACTAATTCAAATCAAATACAAGAGTAAAAGTGTAATCGACTATCAAGAACAATCAGATTCTCTTCTATGACTGAAAACGACACTTGCGACACTTCCAGATCAAGAAACGATGGTTCAATTATGCTACTTCTTTGTAAAGGAGAACTGAAAATGGCTCACAATGCATAAAAACATTTACAGTTCTTTGCACAATGGAGGCGGAATAATGGCAAGGAAGGGGGTTTCCAACAGAGGTATACTGACTACAGATAGCAAAACTCCTTAATAGAGCTGAAAAGAGTGAAAAAACCAAAGTCTGAAGGCAAAATTAGCCCTTTCTGATCAGCGCACCTGTTACACAGGGATTCCAGTATGCATCCCACCTACAGCACATGGGAAGTGTGATGCATACTGATATCCTTGAAGAGAGGGTGCGATGGTACAGTGCGAGACTTTTGATCCAGTTCTTGATCACAGTTTGCAGCACAGTTTAGGGATTTAGGCCGAGCAAGTGGTAATCAGTAAATAAATCACAGGGGTAGATCTAAAGAGGTTACTAGAGCCACCACAAGGGCAATTAGAGAGTTTGTAAATCAATTGTTCAGTTCATAAACAAAACCCGGAGATAGACTGAAGCAGCATTGATCTACTTTGCACTTGCATAGCAAATGCAGTTCGAAGGCTAGCTGGCTTGACTTCAGGCTCCATCTGTAAGTTTATAAAGCAATCAAATATAGACAAACAAACGATCTATTCGCTCCCCAGTATGGTCTCCATTTTTTTATCGGGAAATCTAGTGTCTATGCAGAGCTGCTAGTCCCACTAAGGCTGGTAGCTACCTTAGAAACAAACAAACTAAAACCACTTTCGTTTTCCTTTATGAGAAGTAGATAATAGGGGAACAAAGGAGACCAACCTCTATCTTGCGCTTGGTTCCTTGCTTGATTCCTCTCCCTTCTGATAGATCTTTGCCACTCGCTTCCTCGTCTACCCAGCTTCAAAGAGCACCTGTGGAATCAAAGCAGCATAATACTATCCAAGAACAGAGATATACTATCATAAACAATATAGGACCAGATATATATTGACCACACAAATGCATATATCATCAATCATACAAGAATGTGGAGGAAAACTTGAATAGCTTTATTAATAATCACGAATAGCAAAGAGGATTACAACCAATTGTTCTGACCCAGCGTCATCCTCTCAGCAAGAAAGCCCTTCTTCACCTCATGAAAAGTTTAGATCACCCAACACTATGATGTTACACCAAGAAACCAACAGCACTTCCTTACAAGATACAAAATTCCAGCCTCCCCTCTCTGGATCTCTAGGATGTGAGATCTATATATAGATATTTGCAGAGGTGTGAGTCAGCTCTGGGTTTTTTATTAGTGTCTTCTCTCTGATAGTTCTTGATTCCACTTGGAGATCTCATTGATCTCTTATTCATCCTTGGGCGATTCTGAGAGGCAAGTGTCACAGGAGAAGTTTCTGGAAGGTTACATGATCATCCACCTTGCAAATTGTCTACGCCACTTGTCTATTCTCGTCCATCACACCCTATAGAAGGGCTTTTCAATATGCATTGCACCTCCCGTGTGCATTATGTGGGATGCATCGCACTTTGACCATAGAGTAGGTGAGATGGTCCAGTTTTGACCATTTCTGAGTAGTTTTTTATGGAGAACTTCCGGGAGATGATGTAATCAGCTGACCTTGTTCTTTTAGGGATTGGAACAACACTTTTAGGGACTTAGGAGCCCTTGGTTTATGGACATTTATGATTGGGGCTGCAGTGCCCAAAAATGTCTATAACACCCCCTAATGCCTTTTCTTTCGAAATGTTAAAAGCCATTGATGCTACCTAGCACAGGCATATTGTTCCTAGTTTCTTTCTATTAAGAATATCTCATTTTTCATCTTTCATAATCATTGGCTTCCTTACTATTATGCCCAATGGTAGAAAAATATTTGTCTAATATAGATAATCCTCTATTCGCAATCCCATAGCTAGTAGTTTTCTCCATTAAAATTCTCTACCCTAAAACCTTCTTTCACCATTACTCCCACTCGAACCAGGAACCCTTCTTTCCTATGAGTTTTATCAACCAAATAAACTTTTGTCTCTTAGTCTAGTTATTAGGTATAAAATCACAAAGTAATAAAATCAAAATGAATGCAAAAATAAAACATTGAATGAAACATTACAAGGAGACACAAATATATATAGTTCACCCAATTTTGGTTACGTCCATAGAGAAATAGCCAATCCTTCATTTTATTTCATCCAATAATATGAAGGCATTACAACCTGCAACACATCCACTACAACCTCCTATTCTCTCTCTCACAATCTCCTCTCTCTCAATTACAATCCTCTCTTAATGATACACAAGCACAATATAATTCCCTCATTAAAAGAGGGTTTCCTTCTAGGGAAATAAATTCTAACATAAAATCTATTATGAAATATATGACCTAATGATGAATGGTCCAGATTGATTATGAAGTTACAATATTTTACAAAGAAAATTTTCAAAAAATTTATCTTTGAGGGCATTGCCTCAAACCACCCCCTTGGGGGAGCTTCCAAAGAATTATCTTCATCCCCCTTAATCACCTGGAAATAATAGTAGGGGGAAAGCCCCCTTAGGCCTTCCATTAAGAAATGGGGTCCAAACATGTCTAAAAACAAGACCTATGAATTGAACATAATCAGGCTCCACAACCAAAATTAAGCATGATATGCTATTTTTCTCCACTACTACTCATGACACTTAGAGTAATAAGCTGCACTCACTTCATTATTTCTAATCAACTCCCATGAAAAATTGGATCCCATCTAAAGCCAACACATATTGGTTTAGGTTTCATCCATTTAGGCTACCTAAGACAATATAAGGACTCTCTCAGTAACAAGGAAAAGGTATTTACATATTTCAGTGTGGTTTGGAGGCAATTTGAGAGGTAGTGACATGATGCAATCACCCATTGATTTTGTAGGTGCTTGGTATGTCTTTGTTCCATGTGGTACACAACTTAGTACGGATATCTTGTCAAAAAATTATCCTCCCCATTATTGATTTGTGATAGGAAATCAAAAGATTAAGTGAAAAAAACATATTTTCTTACCTAAAGTCAATAAAGCATACTATAATAATAAATCATGAATAAGTTAAATTTTAAACCATGAAGTTTAATTAGAGTGAAAAGAGTTGCAATATTGATCCAACCATAGTCCCTTAATATGAATTACTCCATTGATATTGGATCAAAGGTGACTTTGAAGAAAAACTTGATATTTACTTGTCCCTACTTATGCATCATAAATGTGCATGCTATATCATTTGCATTTTGTGCTTAATCCTATCATATAAATTATGTATGAAGCTATCAATGTACAAAGGTGTATTGGATGGAAAAATTGATACGTACATGCATTTGTAGTTGGAAATTAACATTTGCATGGATGAATTTTTCATTTTTTTTACCATATAAAAATTCATAGCCTTATGAACTTACAAATGTGAAATCCCACAATGTCTTTACAAACCTAAAGGAAGGATGACTAGATTATATGTACGAAAGGTCGAAACAATGAAAAGTTTTTCAATATTAGATTGGAAATGAATGAAAAGAATTCAATCCAATTCTTTTCCAAAAATGGGTGTCAAATAGAAGAATTCCAATATGCAATCAATGGTAAGATACCAAGAAATTTAGAGCCTAAGAGAAGTCATGAAACAGGGAGGAATAGTCTACCTCAAAGACTTCTTCAATCATCACAAGACACGTTGGTGGAACACTTAATTAAGACTTATACGAATTCTTAGAGAATAAAATCACAAGTTCCAAATTGAACATGCTAGAATCTCGTGATAAACTCTAAGAAAGGCATCCTTAACTTATGAAAGAGTTGGCATTTTCTGGCCTGAGGATTGAGAGTTAAAAACTAAAATTTTGTATGGATGCATTTTTCAAAATTTTAACCATCTAAAATTTCAAAATCAGATGGAAATTTTTATTATACATCATTAATATATTGTAAAATAAAGCTTAATCAAGTTTTTAATTGTTATACTATTTTTTAAAGAACAAAGTATAACATTAATTTGGACGTTTCTTGCACCTATAAGTGTGAAATCCCATAAAGTTTTTATCAACCCAAGGGAAATGGGAATGGATTAGATGTATGGGTGTCATTTTGAAAGGTTTCAACATAGAGCTAGTCATATGAAACCAACCAACGAATTTAGAGCTAAATAAAGGTCTTCATATAGATGAAGAACTTTTTCAATCATGATAATACAAGTCACTGGAATACTTTAGACTTTCATGGCTTCCTAAAAAATATAATCTAAACCTATATTCCATATTGGATACACTAAGGTCTTGCAACAAGAGCTAAGAATAACATCCTTCCTATAGGAAGGAGTTAATATTTTCAACCTCAAAGCGTGAGATAGAAATATAAATTCACCTTTTTCACATATTGCAATGTTAAATACTATAGTGACATTTGTGAAAGAGCACAATATTTTTTCTTTTTAAATCTACATGCAAAAATGCTCAATGACTAAATAAAATGATTTTTGAAAAAGTGAGAAAATTAAAAAAAATGGAATCAAATGAAGTTATAAGGAATGTAATCGGTTGGGTTATGCCTAAAGCAACACTTAAATCCGTGTTTTTTATATGGAATATAAAGTTATATATTCATCCCAAAAAAAGTTAATATAAGGAATGTGTTATCTTTTTTAGGGTTTATAAAAAAAATTCAGTAAAAAAGTTATAAGGAATGTACAGCATATATTTGAATTTATTTATTTTTTAATTTTTATGGTTTAAATTCTTTTCAATAATTCATATAAATTATTTCAAAATAAATAAATTATATATAGATAATATAAATAAATATCCTTTTTCCTTTCATTATTTTATTTACTAACTTTTTTATACTTATCTCTTCGCCATCTCCCCATTAAACTTCCTTCCATTACATATATTTACAATTTCCTATTTTTGAGTCCCTTGTCCCACCTTCATTATTATTTCTTTAATAATTAAATTGTAATATGATATAAGAATAAAATTAAAAAATATTAATTTTCATCGTGTGCTAATGCATATGAAATTACAAATAGTTTAACAAATGAGAATACACTAACATAAACATAGAAATGCTTTTATATAGAAATAGACTATAAAAAGCTATGAAAAAAGAGTTGAAAATGATTATAAAGAGCAATTTGCAAGTATAAATTTTGATAAATTAGTTATATAATCAGTTTATACAATAAAATGTCAAATCTAAAATACAAGAATATTTACAAAGATATCATGGTGAGAGGATTTTTTCTTTTTTTAAGCTAATGTTTTAATTTCAATGTCTATTAAGTGCGAGAGTTTAATGAATGTAGATAAAGTGTTTGAAATAATGATTCACCAAGATTTTTGTGGTGAAATGAGATTGTTGTTACTTATTTTTAGAAGAGACTATATAATGAAACATTGGTATTCTCAATACCATGAAAGTTTACTGAATAAAACCTAATTCAATCATTTATTAGTGTAAAAATGTTTACCAGTCGACAAATGTAGATTCACAAATATGAATCTATAAATCCAAATCCACAAATCAAAATTCACAATTAATATGCACAAAACCAAATTCACTCATTGATTTAAGTGACATAGATAAATATTGTGGTTTTCTTGTTGTTGCACTAAGCTCTAGAAGTTCACACAACTAGTGTGACTATTTCTTTTATCACTCTAAGGTTGTAGCTAGGTTCTCCAAATGTCATATGTTATTAAAATGTAAGGATCAATTTCCACAAAGATATGGAGGCATACCATCATGTAAAATATGGATTTTTTTTGTAAATCGAATTTTCTATTAGTTCAAATCAATGATACATTATGAGGGGTTTCATTTCAAATATCTTCTGGGCTCATTCCTACCAGACTTCTTAGCCAGAAGGAAATAGAAAAACCACATGATAAACAAAAAAAAGCGAACTAGAGAACCACATATAGATAACTCAAAAATACCAGAAAATCCTAAGAACCTAGAAGCAACCAACTTTCATCTCTGATCAGGGGGGAGAATCAGAGTTGGGTTGTCCCAATTATGGCTTGGTGACAGAGGTGGGCTGAAGGAATAATAAACATGACCTTCCATGTGCTCTAATTTGCCTTCCATTCACTCCATTCTTTTCATGAATCCTCTTTTTTCCACGATGAAGAGAGGCTAGCTTGTCCATACACACCATTGATTTTGTTGGAGGTCATTCATAAACCCAATAACCTTATTCCTGTCCTCATGTCGATCCTGAGCAAGTTGTTCCAAGAGTAGTGTAATATGCTGAAGGTGTTTGTCGAACAAGTCAAATGGGGGGAGGGAAATTCAATTATTCTAGGAGAGGGAACTTGATGTGATACTACCTCTTCCCCCAGGTCACAGTTATCCATAAGGTGGACTTCCCCACAACCCTATGGCCCTACATCTCGGCGGGCAAGACTATGTTGCTACTGCATGCGACCGAAAAAGTTAGAATAACACCAAATGTCTAGAAAATACCACCACCACTGAAACCCACGAATTACCACAACGCCCTCATCCTTAGAATACCAAGGCAATGAACATAGGAATAATAAAAATGAGACCCAATGTCATGCAATCTAGTTCTTACACCCAAAGACTAGAAGCCTTCCTTAAATTGGCCCTCACACTCCCAAAACATGAGTTGCACTGTAAGGAAAACCACCCTCCATAGCAAAATCCCTCCACAAAACACACACTCATCCATAAATGCTATGCCCAGGAGCCTAAAAGCTAGAGAGCGGAGGGGTGCTTTCCTTCTAGCCTCTTATACACTCAACTCACTTTCAACATAATCAACCATGAATGCCTAGTGCAATTCAATAGAACATACTAAAATGTGCACACACCAACAGAATGAACAAATAAAGGCCAACCTTAACACATGGTTCATGACACTTACCAGAAGACAGGAGCTTGATGTGAAACCCAACTCCTCCACTCTACCTTCCAAGCCTTTCTGCTGTGGGACTAGTCAAGCCATGAAAACACAACAAGTAGACTAGTGGAGTCACCTCGAGCCCAGATCCCACACGCACTTGCATGAATCTCCTTACTGAATGTTACAACACCACCATAGTCGACTTGAGCTCCTTTGCAACTCGACTCAGCTAGAAGGAAAAGGGTTGTCACAGCTAAAATGCCACCCTATAAATATAAGTACCCAAAACATTCTGCCACCTCTCATTCCATAACTTCATACAACCAACAATACACCATCAAAACTACTTTAGCCATTATAAACTTCATCGCTTCTAGAAGCTTCACTGTGCCCTTGCTAGTGAAGGTGTGTATGACATGTCTTATTAAGATTGACGTTGCATGGGTGAGGAGGATGGGTCCCAACGGTCCTACACTATCGCCAATTGTCACCCCATCGAGGAATCATGTAAAATATGTTGATCATGGTAAGTGTATGTAAATTGTTGATGACTTACGAATTTGCACATATAAAAGCGAATAAATTATTTTATATATGCATGTAATATATAATACAATACTCTATATATACATTATATTTGTGAATTTTGTTTTATTGATCGAGGTGTTATTTCATGTGAATATGTTTATTATTTTTATTTAAACATTGACCCTATCATATTCATTTATATAAAAATTAACCATACGCGTCCGGAAAGGAACTTGTTCACAACCCTTTTATCAATAAACAAAAGTCAATAAAGTGTAAAACTTAGAATTCTCAACAAACATGAAGTTATTCTCAATCCACCACTTAGAAATGTCTTTAAATCTTATAAAACAATTTTAATTTCTACATAAATTTCTGAACTTGTTGACAAACCTTTTATCAATAAACAAAAGTCAATAAAGTGTAAAACTTAGAATTCTCAACCAACTTGAAGTTTTCTCAGTGCCCCCACTTAGAAATGTCTTTAAATCTTATAAAACAATTTTAATTTCTACATAAATTTCTAATAATAGATAAGTTGTAGTGCCACGTTTTTCTCATATAATGACATAGGTAGTTGTAGGATGGTGATTTTCAATATTAGGTACAATGTTATTTCGATCCTATAGAGTTTGATCATTTAAAGTGCGACAACTTCCTTGTGTTTTTCTCCTTGGTGGAAAAAAAGAAAGGGTTTGTCTTGCTCACAAGATACATTCTTTGACTTTTGTGCTACTAATCCATTAAATATGGTACTACTGCATTTCACCACTTTAAGTCATGTATATCATGGTCGAAGGAATAATGAATTCGGTGGGGTTACATTGCAATAATGGCTTCAAGAGAGAAGCGGGATGGAAATTGAGAAATTAGATAAACGAAATGTATATTCAACATATATGACATCGTGTATTACTATTTAGATATTGAAAAGAAAAGTTTCGTGGTTGTTACTCTTTATAATTGACATATAAAATATGTCTCAAATAAATGGTCCACCTCAAGTAGATGATGAATAACATGACTCGCATTTGCAACAATACCATCTCTTCTTTTTGGTAGTTCTTTAAATTGAGTCTCCATGTTCTCATCACTAATAAACAAAAGTATTGTGAATACTTGCGGGAAAGAAAATTCCTCAAGTTAACGAGCTTAAACCCTAAGGGTTAAATCCAATGTCATTGAAAATAGTTGTAATAATTCATACCATTCATACAAAAAAATCGAAATAACACAACTAGAATTCATGACTAACTTATGTAGATACCAAGATCTTTGTAAAAATTAAACCTTTGAAGCATAAGCCCCCTACTTGGTGACATAATGATCTGAAATTGGACCAGATTAGTCATGATGTGCTAATTCCGCATTCAGAAGATAAAAATGTGTTTGAGTTTTGAACTCTAAAATAGCAAGTAAAAACATGAATTTTATGTGTGTTTACTTAAGTTAGTTTCATGAAGAAAACTTAAAACGTGACAACAGAACATTGAATGGAAGCATGCATCAATCGATAATACACCAGTCATTGATAAAGGAGTTCACCCTTCCTGGGTTACATCTCCTTGGATCAGCTCTAGAAGCATGGCCCCTTCTCATTATGCTCAAAATTCTTCAGTAATAAAGAGTACATAAGTGTGCTGACAAAAATAGTGGCTTTTTTCCCCTTAAAGGAAACATTTTTCTTGAAAGAACTCTCACTCTAAACACAAGAAAACCTACAGTTAGTCATGAAACAATCAGCAAGCTAAGGGCTCTCAAATCAAGACCCCATACTCAACTTTCAATAGCATACATAGTACTACAATCCACTTGACGTACTTAAACAAGTCTCTTTCTCCATACACATATAGACCAAAGACAAAATAAAGTTACAACACTATTGTAATGGCTACTGCAGAAAGCACATGGAGGTTGGAAAACCCCTGCGAGGTCATCTCCATCTTCATACTCCTTCATAAACTGAATCAACACTATATTTGTCCATGTCACCCATAGGCTTCACTTTGCAAAAAAGCTTATCCAGAAGTGCTCCTTTGATCTTGAAAATTGTTCCAATGAGTTCAGAATGCCCAAAAATGGCTATCTAGTCTCTTTTTGCATCCCATTTGGTCGAAAATTTCCTTAGTTATGACTTCTATCAGTGTTTCTACAATTTTCTCCTCCAAATATGGCTTACAACTAGTTAAATTCATTATCTAAAGCTTAATATGGTACTTCCGCCGAAATCGGCGGTCTCACCATTTTCCCTGCCTATCTCGCAGTTAAGGTCGAGTGGTCACATACAAAGTGGTCAGTTCCGCGGTTAAGACGGTGGTTCTGCAACTTTGTCACAAGTCACAATTTACGAATTCCAACCATCGGCGAATAGTCACAAGCCCAAACAATAGGCACTCTGCGATACATGAACCAGTCAGGGTTATAAAATATAGCATATAACAATATCGGGTTCGAAAGTCCCCCATTGCAAATCGCAATCAGCAGTGACCAAGGTGTTACTTCATGCTCCCATTGCTATCTATAATTGCGATGATGACCGATTCTCGTTCCTCCTTCGACTTGCGATATCGCAATCGTAATCAGGATCCCGCCGGGGGCCGATTCTTAACACTTTCCCTTTATGCGATTGCGGTATGTGATTATCGCATTGCCACTTGCCTAGGGCTAATTCTCCTTTAAGGGTGGAAAAAAAGAAAGGGTTTGTCTTGCTCACAATATACATTCTTTGACTTTTGTGCTACTAATCCATAAAATACTATTACATTACATGCCTCTCCAACGTTTGATTTCATTGCGCAAATCAAAGCATATGGCTTTTTATTGTGACATTATGAAAGCATATGATACAGCAACGGGTTGTTTCCACTGACGAGAAAATACCTTCTCGGTGTTGTTTTAGAACTTCCAGAAAATACGTTCCGAGTGTTGTTTGCACGCAGGAGCAAACAATATTTATGTTAAACTAAAGGAGTAGAGAGAAGAATCAGACTGGTTCAAAGTATTCTCAGTAAGTATTTCCGAGATTTCAGCTTCTTTTACACTGTAGTCATTGCCTTATTTTACTTTCCGAGATTTCAGCTGCTTCTATTCTGTAGTCATTGCCTCATTTTACTTTTCAAGGAAAGACATTAAGTTAGCTTTCTGCAGTCTTATATTGTAGATATTGGGTATATCCAAGGTGAAGGGTTGGACCTCACTACTGTTACTAAGATTTTAAGATATTTCTAAAATCTATAATCTGAATAATAATGAATTTTATAACCAATCAAAATGTTCATTAACTTTATAGTTGAATTCTACTTTTATTGCAGATTTATTAACCTAATCTAATAACATGATATAATTAAAAGTGGTATATATATATATATATATATATATATATATATATATATATATATATGTATATAATTTTGAAAATTTGAAAATAATGTTGTAAGGCGTTGGTTTTGATTTAGGGAATGTAATGAAATGTACATGTGTAATTTAAGGCATGGGCTATACAATGTGGATGAAGATCAAACAACATATATCAGAGTTATTAATTAAAAATACACCGTTCATTATAGATGGAGGAGACCAAAATGATGGAGGACTGTGATTTCACAAGAGAGGAATGAGAGGGCGCTCAAAGGGGCCAAAGCTAAAAAATTACATTATTTTATTATAACTCACGTCTATTCATCTTAAATTATGTTAAGGACATATCAAGTTTGGGATGCATGATGATGTAATCTAAGGGATTACACGTGATGATTACTAGTAGAGCACATAAATAACACAATATGAAGAAAATAATATACAATTATACACGTGCACGGACACATAGCAAAAACCAAAGGAAAATGTAACAATGGAGCCAACAATAGGTAGTCTTTATGATCTAAGATCAAGCATTGCTAATTGTGATACATCCCAATTACATGTATTTATACCTTACATTTATTATTGAGGTAGTTTTGTACCTATCCCAATCGATTGACCTAACCCAATATTGATCGGCACCACTACATCATTGACTCATACTTGTTTTTGAATTGGAAATTACAAGGGTGAACTGCTTGGCCTAGTTGAATAGTCCACTAGAACATCTCCCCCACCCTCAAATATTTCTTTGTCCTAAAGAAGAGGGAGATCAAAGTTATTCCAAAATTTCTAGATTAACAAAATTATAAAATCATTGTGTTTCAGGATTACAAAAATATCATGGTGCCAAAACCTTTACAAAGTCAAAATGTTTAGAGTTATTTTGTCTAGGTACTTTTTGGTGGTGTTGGTGCTACTTGAGTAGAAGTTGTTATAGAGACTAGAGTTGATTCTACTTGTGTGCTAGGAGTTGGTTCCTATGTTGGCACTCATTTATTGGTTGAAGCTTCCTCTTGTTGTGCTTTTGTTGCTCTTGCTACTTTGAGTTGTGCCATACAATCACATGGATGTCTCATTGTAGTTTGTGTTGGCACTTGTTCTTTAGTACTAGGTAGTCAAGGTGCATATGTACTTGGGCTAAAATATGAACATTGTGATCAAGTTGGAAAAGAAGTTTACATTTTTTGTTGTGGAGTTGATGTGCCTTTTGGTGGATTTGTGCAAATCTAACATATGTGTGGTACGATATGTTAAATTTGAATTCTAGAACATTTTCACTCTTCCACTACATGTTTTTCCTTCAATTGCAATGACTTCATTTGGACTACCTAGTCTAACTTATTCAAAATGGAAGCATTCTTAATAACTTACAATTTTGGGATGTACATATTTTGTATATTCCAAACTTGTGTAGTTTTGTTTTCCAAATGTTTTGATGTCATCCTTTCTTCGATATGTATTTTTTTCCTCTTGGAACCGTTAAAATTCTTGAGTAAATACCTTTGCTTAGACCTGTTTTTCTTATTTCCTAGTCAATCCATCACATGAACGTGGGTTGGGTGTAGAAATTTATTATTGGTAAGTCCTCAATAAGGGAATATTGGACCTTTAATTTACTACAAGTATTGGAAAAATTCATAGGTGAAATAGTGAAGACTATATTCATTTTAGAATCATGAGTATTTACTTCTTCTAGATTCTCCTTTCTTTAATTGAATTTATCATACTCAGTCTAAACGGTGTCACTTGTTTGGTTGATTCTAAGCCTTTTGTTGTTGTTGTTGTTGTAACTTCTGATTATTGTTAACTAAATTGTGGCTTAAATCTCTAATGTATTCAAGTCGATGTCATTGATTTTACAACACTCATGTCAATCTTGTCCTTGACAACAACCATGCATTCTTTCCATGCACTTTGCCCTTTATATTTTCTTATTATTGTTGTACACTTAAGTTATGCCCTCCATACCTAGATACTTTCCCTACTAAATTCAAGGTATAATTCTATCATTTTGTCATAAGTTGCAGTACATGGGTCAAAAATCACCTTAGTGGTAGTTCTAGAGATTTCTTTTAGTTGATAGGTCACAAAGACCTTTGGTTTCTTCTACTTTTGTTTTTATTCTTTTTCCATACCTATTATGTAACCAGATCTCAAAACAGAAGAAGAAATATATCAACGACTTGAAAATAAGCCTATTCGAGGGGGAAACCTCCTTCTGCATCACATAAATGAACAATTCTTGGATGATACAAATGACAAGACTTCCTTTGTATATATAGGAGTCTAAAGGGTAACAATATAATTACGGCCTGCATAACAATAATAATGTAAGGGCACAACAATAACAATAGTAGGCTTCCATGGGGCATGAAAATAAAAATATGGGGGCTACATGGGACACAACAATAACAATATGGGGCTACACTAGTATTATAGGGACATAACATGTCCCTCTCCTTCAAAAAAGGTGTTGTCCTCAATGCTTGAGTAGTTCTCGATGCTTCTATATAAAATACTCATCCTCCCATGTTGAATCTTTAGTGGGTAAGTTCTTCCACTTGATGAGATACTCTAAAATTGATCGATTATGTAGCTGCTAGATTCTTATTTCCATGATTGCTTCAGGCTCTAATATGATTTCTCCTTCCTCATCAAGTTTTGGTAATATATTATGAACTGAAATCTTGTCACCTATAACCTTCTCAGACATGAAACATGGAAAATTGGGTGTATTTGTGAAGATGCAAGTAGCTCCAATTTGTATGCCACAGTACCAATCTTTCGCAATACCTTATAAGGACCATAATACTTGGGTGATAATTTATTATCCTTCTTAGCCTACTTGAGTGACATTTTTTTGTATGGTTTTAGCCGCAAAAATACCTAATCACCCATGTCAAAAATTCTTTCACTACGATGTTGATCTACTTGTTGCTTCATTTGATTTTGTGCTAGAGTAATATTAGCCTTTGAGAGTTGGAGAACTTGTTGTTGATGCTCGATGTCATATTCCACTACTTGAACCTTATAATTGTCTCCTAGAGATTATGTGATGGACGATGGATGATATCCGTAAAGTGCCATAAATGGGGTCATTTTTGTTGTAGTATGGAAGTAAGTGTTATACCACCATTCAGACAGAGGTAACCACTTGACCCATTGTGTTTGTTTATCAGATACAAAGTAACAAAGATATCATTACAAACATTTGTTCACTATCTCAGTTCACCCATCAAATTGAGGATGATAATATGATCTATGAGCCAATTTATTACCAAGACAAGAAAATAATTCTATCCAAAAATTTCTAGTGAAAATGGGATCTTTATCACTCACAATAATCTTTGGATTTCCATGTAAATTTTGAACTATTTCCACAAATGTAGTAGCGACTATACTGGCTTTGAAAGGATGAGTAGAGAATAAAAGTGTGCATACTTGGTAAGTCTATCAACCTACCACCATGATGAGACTCTTTCCTTCAGACTTGGGTAGACCTGTGATAAAATACATTGAGACCTTCTCCAAACGCTGACTTGGAATGACTAATGGTTGTAAAAGCCCCAGATTTTTAATTGTCTCAACTTTATTTTGTTGGAAATGAAACATTCGGGCATAAACTTCTGAACATCAAATTTAAGGCCATCGAAAAAAAAATCCTTCTTGACCTTATGGTAAGTTCTTAAAAATCCCGAGTGGCCTCCTATAAGAGAGGTGTGCAATTCCAAAAGAACTTTTTCTTTGTGTTTGAAATTCTTACATAGATATAAGTGATCCATGTATTATAGTGAATCATTTTTATAGATAAAAGAATTAGATGCACTAGGATCTTGCTGCAAATTTTGAATGAGTGTACACACCTCTTTGTCATTCTTCCATTCATCTCTTGCTTCAGTTATCGAATCAGGTTGGATAATAGAAATGGCACAAAGCAATGCCTCCACATCCTCATGATCCTTTCTTGAGAGTGTATCTACAACAACATTTTTCTTCCCTTTCTTGTAGATGATTTCAAAGTCATAACCCAACATCTTTGTGACCGATTTTTGTTGTTCTTATGAAGATAATCGTTGTTCCAAGAATTATTTAAGACTATCATGATCTCATTTTACCTTGAAGTGTCTTTCATTTAGGTATGCGTCATTACTTCACGACATTTGGGATTGCCAACATTTCCTTATCATAAATGGGTTTGTGTAAATTCTTTCCCTTGATTGGATGAATTTCAAAGGAAATGGGTCTTCCTTCTTGCATTAAAACAACAGAAATTCCATTTCTTGAGGCATCAAATTCCATAATAAATGTTTTTGTGACACATTGCCTCTTTAAGATTTTCAAAGGCCTTAGTTGCTTTTAAAGTCAAAGAAAATGCATCTTTCTTCAATAATGTCATTAGGGGTGTTGTTATTTTCCCATAGTTCTTAACAAACTTGCGACAATACCCTATGAACCCAATAAATCCTTGAAGATGCCTTAAAGTTGTGGGGATTTTCATTTCCTTGATGTTTTTAATTTTGTTAGGGTCTACCTTAACACTCTCATGTGATACAATATGACCCAAATACTCCACCTCTTGTACCCCAAATAAACATTTATAGGTTTTTCCATACAATTGTTTCTCCTCCAATAGTTTGATCACCCTATCAACATGTTGAACATGATCCTTCCAAGACTTGTTGTAGATTATTATATCATAAAAAAAGTACTAACAAAAATTTTCAAAGGAAGGGTTTGAAAATGGAATTCATCAAACCTTGAAATGTGGAAGGTGCATTAGTAAGGACAAAGGGCATGTACAAAAATTTGTAATGACCTTCATGAGTTCTAAATGTTGTTTTCAGAATGTCTCCAATCTTCATTCTAATTTGATGACATCCTGAACGAAGATCCATCTTGGTGAAGTAAAATTGCTCCATGTAATTCATCTAACAATTAATCAATGACAAGAATGGGAAAATTGTCTTTAATAATGAGCTTGTTCAATTCCCTATGATCCAAATACATACACCATGATGCATCCTTCTTATGTACCAATGCCACTGGAGTAGAGAAAGAACTTTGGCTAGGTTGAATTATACCCTCTAGCATTTCTACAACTGTACGTTCAATTTCACTCTTCTAGGAATATGGATATATGTAAGGTATTATGTTTGGAGGAAGAGTTCTTAGAATCAAGTGAATAACATGATCATGACGAAAAATAGGTGGGAGACCCTTGGGAGTCTCAAATACCTTGGAACTATTTTCAAGGACATTTTGGAGATCTGGGGAAATGGGAGACTTAGATTTTTGAACATCTAGTGAGAAAAATTGTGAAAATACATCTCGTTGTTTCTTATTTAAAATCTTTGTCATTCCATTAGGCTGATTATCTTACCAGGTTTCCCAACAATACCCCTTAATTCAATTTCCAATCCTTGGTAGAAAAATTTCAAAATAAGTTCTTGAAAATTAAAATCTATCATCCCCAAATATTGTAACCATTGTACTCCTAATACAAAAACAACACCACCCATTAGAATGGAAATCATTAGACTATTCAATACATATTCCTCCATGGTTAGATTGATATTATGGTATTTCCCCGAGCAAGTTGTAGTTCCTCCATCTGCAACCATTACTTTACACTTTGGTGCTGGGTATAGAACACAATTCAAATCCTTCATTATATTACAATGAATAAAACTATGGGCACTACTTGAACCAATCAATATTATTACATTTTTCTTCTTGATGTATCCTTCTATCGTAATTACTGCCAATGCAATACAAGATATGGTTAGATTCATTTCTTCCTTTTCAGCCCCCGGTGTTGTTTCCTGATGTATATCTTCTTCTTTTGATGTTTATTGTTCCTTTTCTTCCTCCTCTATGTAAAATAATTTCTTCTCGGCACACTTATGACCTTTAGTGTATTTGTTGTTACAACTGTAACAAAACCCTTTTTCTTTTTTTTTTCCTCCAATTTTTGTGGTGTCAACCTTGTACGTTGTGGAAGGCTAGGAGAAACAAAAATTCCATCTTTATAGTTGTGACTAGTAGACTTCCTTGTTGCCATAAATTTTCTTTCAACTTTTCTTGCCACCCTAAATGCATTTTCCAACGACTTAGGTTCCCGTAGGAAAACCTCATGTTGGATATTATCCTTTAAATTACCTATGATGAACTCAATCATATGCTGCTCAAGAATATTAATTACCTTGATATGAAATATTTGGAAGTCCTCAATGTGATCCACCATTAAACCCTTTTGTTTGATATTTATCAATTGGCTAAAGAAGGTGTTGCTAATTTTTATCCTCATTATGTGCTATCAATTCCTCTGTAAAAATTGACCAAGTTACAAGAGATTTATGTGAGAAAATCCATCGATACCACACAAATGAATTGGATTATAAATGTCAATATGAAATGCATACCTTCTGTGTGTGTTTCACATCACGTAGATCAAAGACTTGGTCCATCTGTAGTATCCATGTTACCAGATCCTTGTCGTCAAACTTCCTCGTATTGATATTTGGAATGTGGTTGCTCTTCAACCCAAAGTTAGAGTCTCTAAAATCATGATTCACATTCTTTTTTTTTCTCATCATGGGTTTAATGGAATACCTTATCATCATTAGGAAGCATTTCTTGTAGCAACTTTGTTAAACCTTCCATTTCTGCTTTTAAATCATCCTCCAAACCTTCCATTTTTGTTTCTCAACCATCCTTCAAACCTTCCATGTCCATTTTTATTTTTTATTCTAAACCATCCATGTTCTCTTTTAATCATCCATGTTAACATTCATCATCGCTTTCAATTCATTTTTGGTTACTCTTTGTGAGAGCGAAATTTGTTGCACTTGCTCTCATAATTTTGATATATCATGTTGCATTTATTCATCTTCTTCATCTGTCATAGTAGATATTTCTGGATTCTTACTGAGACTATCCATTTTCTTGTTGCAAGGCATATTAGAACCGAATAATGATATCTATGCTTTACTATCCCTTTACTTCAGACTTCTTTTTCAAATAAAATTTATGCAAATATAAACAAATACACACCTTTTTTTCTTTCTTTCTAGAGCTTGAAGTTGAAACTGTTTTATCTCTATAATTTTGGCTTACCGAGGTCTGAAATTCCATCATATGGTATCCCTATGAGTCTTCTTTCTAATCCAAAAGTCATACTAAGATTGGATTCTTCAAGATAAAGTTATGGTAAATCTCCCACAATGACCTTATTATGGACTAGTTGAATAGAGTGAACTTGTATGGGATGCCACATGTCATTGTTTAACCTTCAAACCTGAAATTTATATACAAGTAACTATAGTTCGTGAGATTTTCTTAAATTTTACAAAATTCAAATCCGATGCACGAAGATAAAGTTATGACGATTTTTCTCCAAACACCTGTTTTAGACTAAATCCTAGAGCATGCAGAAACCGTAATTTATCTGGACCATATTTCCAAAAATATAGAGAACCAATAACTACAATTTTTACACGAGATTCAACAAGATTTATACTCCATATGATTGAAATCTTAGCTTCTTAGGATTCATGGATAAAAAATTATAGCAAAAATTCCAAGATGGCTTGTTTGAAGTAGCGAAACCCTAGGATCCAAAGCTCTGATACCAAATGTTATGTAACTAGATAAAAAAAAAAAAATACATCAACAACTTGAAAATAAGTCTCTTCAAGGGGAAAACCTCCTTTTACATCACATAAATGAACAATTCTTAGATGATACAAATGACAATACCTCCTTTGTATATATAGCAGTCTAAAGGGTCACAATATAATTAGGGCCTACATAACAATAATAATGTAAGGGCACAACAATAACTATATTGGGCTTCTATGGGGCACTAAAATAGAAATATAGGGCTACATGGGACACAACAATAATGATATGGGGGCTACACTAGTATTATATTGACCTAACAATACCCTTTCAATTTCTTATGTTGATTTGATGTCGTTGATACTCTAGTAGGCCATTATGGTGGATTCTCTGTAATGCTCCCTCCCACCCCCTTGGGCTTCCCTGGGTTTGTGGGAGGTGTTACTTTCAATTAATGTGACCTCCATGGCCTCCTCATGAAGACGGGGTTATAAAAATTATGCTTTCCCAAAGTTAGTGGAATTAACTTTGGATACCACCATCACATCCAACTCATCGAGAGCTTTCCAACAACATAAATTTTATCGCAATCCAATACATATATGGAGAGTTATGCCCGTATAAAGTTTGGACCTTTAATCCTTTTCCATGTTAGCAAGTACTACCACATGATAACCTAAATTCCTACATGGATTTGCCACATCACCCCTAATCTAGTGTGGCACCATGATGACACCACACCATAATTCCCACTTCTAAGAGTGTTCTACTTAAAAAAACTCTCACTTCAACATACTTGTTCACATAAACTAATCAAAAAATCCCCATCTAGTGCACCAGTCATCTTGTATCCCTACTTCTCTAGTGTGCAACATTCCAACCTCTGCAATGTGACATAAATGTATATGTTAGGTTATAGAGATACTCTACATCCCGCACCTTCGATCTACGTGGTGAGTTCTTTCAACACTACACCCCACTACAAAATGGCACCAAAAAACATCTTAAGAGATCGATTTCCATGGTAATGTGGTCCTGTCCACATGGAATCTATGCTAGCTCCACATGGAGTTCCCAAACCATGTAGCACCACAATTCCAATTCCATGTGTGATTGCCATAATGGTGCTACGTCAACAACCAACCACGTCACTTGCCACATCCTCCAAACTTCCACGTGGAATCCACCTCATATTAGGTTGGGGGCTCCCACAAGGACAAACCCCTTGATTTATTTCATGTTTCTATGTTATAAAATTTATGGTCACTTGTGACCCTCCACATTAACCAACATATTTTTGTTCCCTAAAACAAGAATATCTCTATTCCCAAGAATGTCACTGCTTCACATCAATAGATGTCAAGGTTTCCATCCCATGGAGGAACATGTCTATTCCTAGGGACATATATGTATATGTATTCTAATTGACATTTATTCATCTTCGTAGACTCCAACTCTAATGCAAGTCAATCAAAGTTGAGTCATCCTAAGCACAAGCCTATTGTTTGGTGACAATCAGGCTTAGAAGTCTTAAGGATTTCAATGGATTGTGAATCCATTCTCAATGATGATAAATTCTCAACACCATTATTATGACATGAATGAATCCCTCATCCTCACGTCAACAATATAGGTACTAAACACAACCATAATAAGAGAAACCGATTTTTCAACATGCTTACCAACAAGCATCAAACTTGGTTAAAGTATAATTATGTCTTAACTAGGAATTTAGATACACAAAATCCTAATAATAACATAGTGTATTTAAACATGAAATGCAAGATCCAATGATATATCAAGCCACACACAACATCAACCACAAACTTTATCTAGTCTATAAGTAACATATATCTATGATATTCGTAGTGTATCAAACAATAGAAATCACATGCAATGACAGTCAGCTGAACTCGACAAATAACCATACATGTTATGTAATTATTTCTACACTCAGGAAAGTATTAACAGTCATAGTGATATGAAAATCCCTCTTAATCATGAGAACAATTACATAACCGTCCCAATGAAAATTCATAGGAATACACATTCCTATATCAATAGTGATGATACACTCATTTTCGTACACAACAATATCCATAATTCAAGTGCATAGATATACACAAATAATACAAGTAAGCAACTTATCTTATCAAACAAATGACTAGAAACTAAGGGAGGGACTTCAACTTTCTACTCAACCATAGGCCAATGACATTGCAATATTTCTTGCATTTGACAACCCCTGAGCCAGATTTAAATTTCGAGGAGTAAGCATCCAAGGGAATTTAGATTGATGCCAATCAATATGATCACATACAAATCCAAATATCACTTTATCTGCACTTGCTTAGTACAATATTATATCCCTTAGTGTCTCCACTTGTTTAACCAATAATCCAAAGTACACTAAGGCTCCATATGCTAACCCTGCAAATATCGGTAAAACATAGAGTTTTCCCTCTGCTAACCAGGAATCTATAGCACAATGTGTTTCCACCTGCTCAACTTAGTAGGTCTCTATAATACACAGTGTCTCCACCAACTTCTTCTCTTCAACCATGCTCCTTAGCATGCTCGTCCACCAATGTTTTTCCTAACATTCTTCTTCCTACGAGTTTTCTTGTAATTTCCATATGCATATCCCAGCATAACTGCAACCACGACACACTATCCTATGTTTTTTCTTTGTTCTCAATCCCAAACACGCCATATCAACATGTATCGACTCTAAATCCTTTTTATTTATCTATCTGAATTCCCTTTTTTTTGTTGGTCATATTTCCCTTTTAAACCCTCACCTATCCCTTGTATGTCGGCCAGTCAACTTGTCTCATGAGGACATATGAGGTATGATCTTGTTCTCCACTCAAGGTTGTTCATACTCCACCTCCTTGCCTAATATGCAAGCGATTAAACCCAGTCAAAAAAATTGGTGGCATATTAAATGAAGAACCTTGAAGTCAATTCACTTCCTAAGCAATTCCTCTCCCCAAACTCTGAATCAATGTCCACTCCTCTAAACCAGTCATAACTTTTACATTTCCACAATATTTAAATGGATTACAAATTCACAATGACAATTACACAAGGGATAGAAAAGGGCTATCGCAATGCCTTAATTAAGTTTCCTATGTTGGTGCTATAATTGTTGAGGTGATTGGTAGTGGAAGGTTGGAAGGTTGATTTTGTTTTTGTCCATGTCCCTATAAGTAATAAATCTATTATTTTTCTTGTTTTTTTAGTTGATCAATATGTCATTTTATTTTCTGCTAGATTTTTTGCTAAGCTTATTAGGTTGGCTATGCTAGGTTGGTTGTTTGCTGAGAGATGATTAATTGTAGTCGAATATCGAGATATAATCAACTACAATGAATTGTTGAGAGACAATTGAATATGTTTGAAGGTTCTTAAATAATAGGCATGGGGTTGACTAGTAGTGATTCATGAATTAAGTCAATGGTTTACATTTTTGGTTTAGTAACATTGAGGTTTATCTTTCCTTTTTTTTTGTTTCCTTCTTTAGAGAAATAACTACTTCTTGGGTTCTATTTATTTCTCTTTTTTTTCTTGTAGTTTCTCTATTAATATTTGAAGCTATCTTTTGATTGTGATTCCTTTCTTTAAGGCTTTGATGGGCATATCCTTTTCTTGCACTATTACTTTTGAATACCAAGGTTCAATACTGGATTCCAATACATATGTTTTTCTTACTTGTTTACTTGTTTCTTTTCCATACTAAGACATATTTTATAAAATTACTTGTTGGGAAATTTGTTCTAGATTCTTGTTGTAGGGATCCTAAATTAGTCTCTATCAATCCTTGAAGGGTTGTCTATGAGTCATCTTCAGTTAAGTGGATCATTGGGCTAGTCAATGCTTATGTTTATCATGTCATCTTCTTGCTAGTTGTGGAATGTGATCACATTGAAGACTTATGCCTAATGGAAATGTTGATCTCCTTAGATAAATTATTGAAAGTACTTGGAAATTGAGTAAAAATGATGTGTATATGATATCTTTCCTCACGAAAGAGGAAAGGTAATTGGTGAATGTCCCTATGTGGTTTTTATAATAAATCGATTATTTTGGTTTTGAAAAATTATTTATACTAATTGGAATACTACCTAGGATTATAAATGTGACTTGTAGTTGAAGCAAAACTTCAACTTCAATGCATTGTATGATGATGCATATATTTCCAAGGCAACTAGTTATGATTGAAACTAATCCTTCTAATAAACTAACAATGATGTGTTGTTTCAGCACACAATAAAAAATATGAACATAAGGAAATAAGGTTAAATCAAATGGCATAGTACAACATGGAGGAAAAATCACACATTAGGAATGATAAATCAAATAGGAGGAAGCCTATTGAAATTCCTCCATATTTAGTAGAGGAGTTGAGAAGCCTAAAAGTTGAGCTTGATTGTTACAAAGTTAATCATAAAAGGTAGCCCAAGATGAGTAGAGGAAAATCAATGTAGTCTTGATATAGGGTATATCAAATATAAAAAGGTAGCTATAGCATGGACTAGTTGTAGGAAATAAGGATAGAAATTAGTCTAAGAGGGTGCTAATCCCATCAAAAATTATGAAATAACTGCCATTTATATAAGAAAAATATCCTCAAGGAAGAAGTTTAGGAGTATCAAGAAAGAAACATCTAGTATGAAACCTCAAAAAATACCTTTGGTGAGAAGATAGATAGTTCAGACATACTGTCTGGTGATGCAACCGGGTTGGTCTTTCTTAAGAAAAGGAAGAAAATGACTTTAAAGAGTTCCTTGCTTGAGGAATTTACAAAGGTAAAGACACCTAGTTTTAGTGGTGAGATTAAAGAAGATGAGGGAGCCATGGAAAAGCTTCTAAAATGATTAGATATTTAAAAGAAGGGCCATTATAGGGGTCAAAATCTTGATGATAATTAATGATATTTATATAATGTATATTGAGGAAAACTATATGTATAGGTATGAAAGGGGGAGCCCCCCCTGGAATGACTAAGGAAACTTTAATTAATTTTTATTACTTATGCTTGATGTGTTAAGTTTTGGATGAAATTTCCAAGTTCCCTTGCTAAGTAAATGCAAAGTTTAATAATAGAGCATATTTGAATATTTAAAAATTAGTCAGGGTAGACTTGACTTAACTATAAGTTGAAATAGCTTGATTGATCACCAATACCTAGAATATATGGAAAATTAATGGATGTGTGTAAATATAATGAAATTGACGATTGAATTAGAAAGGTTGTAGCACGTGATTTAATTATTTGATTAACAGTTGATGTGTGAATGAAATTTTGCATCAAGAGAAGATGCATGCTGTTCTAAGTAATTTGATATTAAAATATCCCTTACTAGAAAAGAAATTTGAGGCAACATAAATACCTTCAATCATCAAAAGAACCCTGCTCATAGTGAAAAGTTAATTATTGATAAGGAAGGCTAAAGAGGGACTCACATGAAATTCTTTAGGAATCATCAACTATGTATATATAGTAATGACAAGCATGTAAGCCAATAATGCTACAACAATTGGATGGTTGAAAGAATGGGGTAAGAATTTCTTCAGGTTGCATTTTTATTGTTTGTTATGTTTCACTTAAGTGCACATATTTCATGAATTCCTAAGAGGGATATGATTAAGGAAAGAAGCTACCAACACATAAAATTTGGTAAAATATTAGAATTTTTTGCATGAGTGAGATGTCATGATGGAAAAAAGTTATATAAGTGAGTGATACACATAGAATTTAAAGAACATTTATGCATGAAGGAACCCATGGAGATGTATGATACATGAAGAAAAGGCAAGATTACATTCGATGCTTGAGGCCATGGGTCATGGCTAAAGAGCTTCTAGATCTGATGACAATGATTTCATCATCTAGTGATGAGTGTTATAAATGGTACCATGAATTTGGATGTACAAAGATATATGATGCTTAGAGTGCCAATAAGGCAAATGAGTATAAATTATGACTGTCTTTAGTGGATATGGATTGCTATGAAATGAATGATATGTGAATGCATGCTTAATATAGAATAATCAATGGATTATGATAGAGGCGTGAATCCCTTAATGTGAGGGGTTGTTAAAATTTGGTAATATATATGATTGATGGACTGAATGCATACATGCTTCTGTAAGACAAGCTTTAGAATGACTGTGTCATGAAAATAAATGGTTGTTATTTTCTTGAAGGTTGTTGATTGTTGAAGTGAGTGGTGTGAGTGTTTTATCTGAATTGGATCATTATATTCTTTGTCATCCATCTCGATGCATTTGGAGTGGAAAATGTTGAGGAATTAGCTCATGGGACCATTTTTACTAGCGGGACCCAATTTCGCAAAATGGGGTTTGAAACCTTCCAGGAGTGTTTTGAGGCATCAAACGACGTTTTTTGAGGGTAAAATTTTTCCGCCAAGACGTTGTATCTTTCATGCTATTCGACACACATAGAGATTTCCAACGACACAAGAATTGTGTCTATCAGAGTCTGTATGCAAAAGTTATGCCACTCATAAGTTGACCTTCCTGTTTTCACACCTATAGTTCGGGAGGATGCTGCGTCAGCCCCTGTTATTCATGGAAAAGAGGCTAGCCACGTGTTTTTGATGTAAAAGATTCTAGAAGAGTATATTTTGTAACTCTAGTTAAGAGTTGATGTAGTCAAAATTAACCACTAGTAGGCTATCAGGTTGTGTTATAACTGGGCCACTAGGAGGTAGAAGTAGGCCATTCTTTCGAGAGAATTATGTTCCATAATTGAGCAAAGATAGCTAGGAGAGATAGGAGGTAGAGCACATAGAGAGGATCTATGCACTATAGTAGCCCACGGTCCATAAACATTACTTCTTTGTATCTGCAGCCATATTTCCAGACAGAGAAAGAGAGCGAAGCGACCTCACCTTCCAGTTGGGTTTTCTCCCCAAATGGTTTCCCAGAGAGAATATATTGTGTATTATGTGTGTGCTAGATTATTTTTTCATTCTCTACTTTTCTGCTTGATTTACTTTTACATGCATGCAGTAATTACAGTTAATTTTACAAATCTAGAAATTAAATAAAACTGTAATAGTGTAGAATCTTAGGTTTTTAATATAATATTATCAGATCTGTTGTGACAAATGGCCTAGTGGAATATCCATGAAATTTTACGGACCATTGGTATCAAAGAAGGTTTCTTAGGGTATTTTGAGATATTATAAGGATCTACATCGGCAAGACTGAAAATCGTAAAATCGTAATCATGGGCAATGAATCTGTAAATGAACCTCATGATCCTGCAAAGGTGAGGTTTTCGAGGAAAAACAAGTCGCGGATATAAACGACAATGTAAACCTCCTCATGGTGGCCCTAAGAAATAATCTGGGGATATTTTGAGAAGAAGGGGGTTCAAATGCAGAGGAAAAATTAGAAGGGGGATCAGGAGACCAGGAAGACGTAGATAACCAGCCAAAGAAAGAACCCAGAAAAGATCAACCCAATTCAAGTGTCGTGAACCAATCCCTATTTAAAGTGGAAGAAAAAGTCGATATCAAGCCACACCATGGTGAGATCGATGCTCTGAAGCTGAACCACTAGTTGCAACAACTGGATGTTTATTTCAATATCCATCAGATTGAGGAAGGGCAGAAAATCTCATTCGCGTGACTAAAATTGGAGGGCCATGCACTGACTTGGTGGGAGATCCACACAAAAAACCTGAGGTTGGAGGGAGAACCTCCAGTGACTAAGTGGGAGGATTTCAAAACCCTTATTAAGTCACAGTTTTATCCCATTGGTTACGTGGAAGACCATTGGATCCGGTGGCATTAATTCAAGCAAAAGCCGAGCTAAAGCGTGCAGAAGTACACCACAAAATTCAGAAAGATGGCTATAATGTTGGGTATCTCTCGAAAGAACTCAAATGTAATCCTCAAGTATTTGGTGGGTTTGCACTACCATCTACATGAGCAAGTGATGTTGTTTAAGCCCAAAACAGTGGACGGGCTTATGTACAAGCATAATACATGGAGAACATAGGCCAGAAAAGAGCGCAATAAAGTGGATCGAAGAAAAAGGAGCAACAAGACGCTTCTAAGGAGGGGAAGAAGAAGCAAAAAGGGGGAAAAGATAAAAAGAAGGAAGCCAGAACAGATGAGTGAAAAGATCCTAACAACCACTGCAAGATTGATGACCATACGGAGGAGAAGCGCTGGAAATTGCATCCATAGCTAAACCTGAACAAAAAGAACAAAGATAATAAGAAGAAGAATCTCATGGCCACTAATTCAAGAAGATCGTTTGTACATAAATGCAGAAGGAGGTGAACCTGAGTAGCCTTCAACAACAAAAGGAGAAATAAATGACCAAACTCTTCCATGTAAATACACAAGTCAAGAAGACAAATATTGATGCTATGTTTGACTCCAGATCGCAGGAAAATCTCATTGCATCAGATCTGGTCAAGAATTTGGGGCTGGAAGTTCGTGATCATCCAAACCCATATCCATTGGGATGGGTACATAAGGATGTAGAAATGAAGGTAATAAAACAGTGTAAAATTCGATTTGCTATCAATGCTGATTTTATTGATGATGTAGATCTGGATGTGGTTCCCCTTGATGTATGTGGAGTTGTGTTTGGGAGTCCATACATGTACAAGTGTGATGAAATATTCATGAGGAGAGAACCAGTACTAGGTCATCAAGGATGGAAAATCATTCACCATCAACACGCACAAAGGCAAGTAAAAAATTTCACTATTAAGTGCCAACC
Source organism: Pinus tabuliformis (assembly GCA_031772625.1). Classification (NCBI taxonomy): domain Eukaryota; kingdom Viridiplantae; phylum Streptophyta; class Pinopsida; order Pinales; family Pinaceae; genus Pinus; species Pinus tabuliformis. The sequence goes on along the minus strand of CM062812.1, from coordinate 890,514,341 downwards.
AAGCCAAGAAATTAATCAATTCCAGCAAGAAGTATGTTTTATTGTTTTTAAGGGAAATCAGTCTGTAGAGGAGTCAATAAGAGGCAAGGCATTCCTAGAGGGGTGTACTAAGAAACAAAAACAACAATTGGAGGAGTTATTACAGACATACAAGGACGTGTTCTGAGATCCTAAAGGGATATCCCCTAAGAGAGAAGTGGAGCACGAGATCCAGCTATTGCCAAACTCCCCATTACCAAATATTGGGTTTTATAAGCAGTCTGTTATAGAAGAAAGTGAGGTGAAGAAATGGTTGTAGCAACTACTATAATAGGGTTTCATTTGACCGAGTACATCACCATGTGGGTCACCCATAATCATTGTGTCAAAGAAGGATGGGACTTGGTAGATGTGTATAAATTACAAGGTGTTGAATTAATTCACGCTCAAGAACAAATATCCACTACCCAGGATAGACGATTTGCTAGATGAGTTGTAGCAAGCAAAGTATTTCACCAAGTTGGACTTGAAGTCTGGATATCACCAAGTTCGAGTCAAAGAAGAAGATACATGGAAGACCACCTTCAAAACCAGGCAGGGTTTGTATGAGTGGTTAGTTATGCCATTTGGCCTATGTAACACACCAACTACATTTATGAGATTAATGAATGATTTATTGCGCCCTTTTATAGATTCATTTGTTATTGTCTATTTGGATGATATACTGGTATATAGTGCTACCTGGGAGGAGCATATTTCACATTTGATGCAGGTGCTGGAAACATTGAAGAAGCACCAACTGCTAGAAAATCTCAAGAAGTGTGAGTTTGCGCAACAGTCCTTGGTGTATTTAGGATATGTGATTGGTGGAGGAGAATTGAAGATAGATCCTTCCAAGATTGAGGCCATCATGAAATGGCCAGTGCCTACTAATGTTACTGAGGTTATAAGTTTCATTGAAGCAGCACAATACCTGAGGAAATTCATAGCCTCATTTTTAGCAGTAGCAGCACCGCTCCACGACATAACAGCAAGTGGCAAGATTTTCCAGTGGGGAAGGAAGCATAAGGCTTTCGATGAGTTAAAGAAGAAGATTAGTGAAGCACCAGTTCTGGCATCACCAAACTTGCAATGACCCTTTGAAGTGGAGACTAATGCGAGTGGGTATGTTATGGGAGTTGTCTTGATGCAAGGAGGAAGGTTCATTTTCTACCATTCTAAAGTATTTCATGGAGAAGTTCTTAACTACCCTACCTATGACATGGAGCTCTATGCCATGGTGAAAGACGTGAAGAAGTGGAAACACTATCTGATGGGAAAGGAGAAAATAATCCACATAGACCACCAGTCATTACAGTACTTATAGGCCTAGAATAAGCTACAACAGACCACGCACTACAAGTGGATGGGGTTTTTACAGCGTTTTCATTTGGTGATCAAGTATAAGAAGGGCATCACAAACAAGTTGGCTGATATGCTTTCAAGGCCTCCCACATCAATGATTACAACTTAGGAAACTCTTATGTACATGGAGCCACTCACCCTTGATGCATACAAAGAGGCATATTCAGAAGATGAAGACTTCAAGGAGGTGTATCAACAGTTACAGAGTCAGAGTCACATGCATGATGGTCACAAAACCGTCGACTACAATATCCAGGATGGGTTACTCTACAGGCTCGATAAGCTATGTGTTCCTAAAGATGAGCGTTTGCAGCTAATTAGAGAGGCTCACACCTCCAAGGTTGCAGGGCAGTTTGGTGTAGGGAAGGCCATGGCTAACTTGTAGAGGTATGTGTATTGGCCCAAGATGCAAGAACAAGTAGCTAGGTTCATAAGATGATGCATTCTTTGTTGTACCATCAAGCCTACCAACAGGAAACAGGTTCTGTATTATCCCTTACCTATACCTACTCGTCCTTGGGCAATAATTTCCATGGATTTTGTGGGAGGTTTACCGAAAACTAGGAAGGGGCACGACTACCTGTTCGTGGTAGTTAATAGGTTCAACAAGATGTGTGTTCTGATGCCCTGTAAAAAGACCATCAGTGGACACGAAGCAACAAACTTGTTCTTTGGATAGGTCTGGGTACACTTTGGGATACCAAGGAGCATCATTTCAGACAAGGATAAAAGATTTCTTAGTGCATTCTGGACTACATCGTGGGAGAATATGGACACGAAATTGAAGAGATCTACAACATGCCATCCACAGACATATGGGTATATAGAAGTAGTCAATAGGACTTTGGTGCAACTTCTGAGGGTTTACAACCAAAAGCATCTGAAAACCTAGGATGAAAATCTGGTATATATACAACATTATTATAATATAGAAGTCCCAACTTCTATAGGACAGTCCCCATTTGAAACTTTCTTTTGATATTTTCCACCTTCACCTTTGGATATTGCATATGAGAAGCATGGAGGAGTGAAGGAAGACATTACAGGAGATGCTTTTAGGGCTGAAAATTTTATAGAGAAGATCAGGAAGATCCATCTACAGGTATAGGAAACATTGCACACGTCAAAGGTGAAGTATAAGGCCAGGCATGATCAACACAGGATAGAGAAATCATTTAAGGTGGGAGACAGAGTATGACTACAGTTGAACAAGTAAAGGCTGCGGGGGCCTAGTAAGAAAATCAAGACTCTAAGGTATGGTCCCTTTGAGATACTAGAAAAAGTGGGTGATAATGTCTATTGACTCAGTTTACCACCATATATGCGCATTTACTAAGTTGTAAATGTGGAGGATTTGAAACTCTATGAGCCTTCCATGACAGATCAGGAAGAGGAAAAAGTCCTACCTTCTATGGAGGATTGGCACCAGACGCTCAGGCAGAGTTGACAGAAGATACAATTTTACAGAAGAGGTCTAGAACTACAAGACAAGGGCAACAAGACCTTTGGAAGATTGGGTTGAAGGGACAACTTCCAGGCAAAGCTAAATGGTACACCAGAGAGAAGGTGGAGGAAAAATTTCCTCACCTCATTCAATAAAATATTTTGGGGACTAAAAACCTCCCAAACTGGGGAGGTATGATCCGAATTGGATCATTCTATTGTTTTTCATACATCTTGATGAATTTGGAGTGGAAAAAGTGGAGGAATTAGATCATGGGACTGTTTTTACTCGCGGGACCCAGTTTGGCAAAATGGGGTCTGAAACCTTGCAGGAGCGTTTTTAGGAATCAAATGATGTTTTTGGGGGGTAAATATTTTCCACTTATGTGCCAAACCTTTTCATGCTATTCTACACATAGATATCTTTCCAATGGTGCAATAATCACGTCAATCAGAGTCTGTATGCAAAAGTTATGTCACCTAGAAGTTGACCTTCCTATTTTCACACCTATAGTTCGGGAGGATGCCACGTCAGCCCCATTATTCATGGAAAAGGGGCTAGCCACGTGTTTGTGATGTAAAGGACTCTAGAATAGTCTATTTTGTAACTCTAGTTAAGAGTTGATGTAGTCAAAATTAACCACTAGTAGGTTATCAGGCTGTGTTATAACCAAGCCACTAGCAGGTAGAGGCAGGCCATTCTTTCGAGAGAATTTTGTTCCATAGTTGAGCAAAGATAGCTAGGAGAGATAGAAGGTAGAGCACACAAAGAGGATTTTTTCACTGTAGCAGCCCACTGGCCACAGACATTACTTCCTTGTATTTGCAACCATATTTCCAAACAGAGAAAGAGAGCGAAGCGACCTCACCTTCTAGCTAGGTTTTCTCCTGAAAAGGTTTCCCATAGAGAACATCTTGTGTATTATGTGTGTGTGAGCTTATTTTAGCATTCTCTACTTTTTTGCTTGATTTAATTTTACATGCATGCAGTAATTACAGTTAATTTTACAAATCTAGAAATTAAATAAAACTGTAATAGTGTTGAATCTCTTATTTTTAATATAATGTCATCAGATTTGTTGTGACGAGCTGTCAAGTGGAATATTATTATGAAACCAACTCACAAAAAGTTATAAAATAAAGATAAATTCCTTAGAATTCAGCCTCTTTGAGGGGGAAACCTCCTTTACATTACACAAATGAACAATTCTTGGATGAAACAGATGACAAGACCTTCTTTCTATATATAGGAGTCTAAGGGGTCATAATATAATCAAAGCCGACATAAAAATAATAATGTAAGGGCACAATAAGAACAATAGTGGGCTTCTATGGGGCACAATAATAACAATATGGGGACTACATGGGCACAACAATATAATAAGGGGGTTGTACTAATAACAATAAGGGGTTACACTAGTAGTATAGGGACCTAACATGCCCCTCTCCTTCAAAAAGTGTTGTCCTCAACACTTGAGTAGTTATTGATCCTTCTGTATAAAATTCTTGTCCTCCCATGTGGAATCATCAACGGGTAAGTTCTTCCACTTGATGAGATACTCTGAAATAGATCAATTTCGTAGCTGTCGGGTTCTTTTTTCTGTGACTTCTCTAGGCTCTAATGTGATTTTTCTTTCCTCGTCAAGTTCTGGCAATATTGTTTGAACTGGGATCTTTTGCAACTTTTGAATGAGTGGCCACACTTCTTCATCCTTCTTCCATTCATCCCTGGCTTCGTTTATCCAATCTGTTTAGATAATAGAAATAGCACAAAACAATGCTTCCACATCCTCATCATTTCTTGAGAGTGCATCTGCAACAACAATTTGCTTCCCTTTTTTGTAGATGATTTCAAAGTCATAACTCAACATATTTGTGACCCATTTTTTATGTTCTTCTAAAGATAATCTTTGTTCTGAAAAGTATTTAAGACTATCATGATCCACTTTTACCTTGAAGTGTCTTCCCATTAGGTAAGGTCGCCATTCTTAAGTGCATGTAGTATTGCCAACATTTCCTTCTCATAAATAGCTTGCTTGAGATGTAGCCCTAAAAATATCCAATCGCCTACATCGAAACTTCTTTCACTGTGATGTTGATCTGCCTGTTGTTTCATTCAATTCTGCAACAAAGTGATGTTATCCTTTAAAAGTTGGAGAGATTGTTGTTGATGCTCGATGTGATCTTTCATTGCTTGAAACTTTTTCTTCTTGATATGTCCTTCTCTCTTGAGAGTTTGAGGAGTGTTAATTTATTCCAATGAATTACAAGATATGGTCGGATTCATTTCTTGATGCTCGATGTGATCTTTCACTCCTTGAACATTTTTCTTATTGATATGTCCTTCTATATTGATAGTTTGAGGAGTGGTAATTCTGGCTAATGCATTACAAGATATGGTCATATTTTCTTCTTTCTTGATGTCATCTTTCACTTCTTGAACCTTTTTCTTCTTGATATGTCCTTCTATCTTGAGAGTTTGAGGAGTGGTAATTCTTACCAATGCTTTACAAGATATGGTCAAATTCATTTCTTCTTTCTCTGGGGTTGGTTCCTGGTGTATATCCTCTTCTTTTGATGTTTCTTGATCCTTTTCTTCCTCCTCTTCACAACCAATGTAAAATAATTTCTTCTTAGCAAACTTATGACCTTTAATGTATTTGTTATCACAATTATAACAAAGCCCTTTTTTTCTTCCAATTTTTGTTGTGTCAACCTTGTAGGTTGTGGAAGGCTAGGAGAAACAACACTTCCATATTTATAGTTGTGAGGGGTAGACTTTCTTGTTTCCATAATTTTGCTTTCAACTTTTCTTGCCAACCTGAATGCCCTCTCCAATGAATCAGGTTCCCAAAGATGAACCTCATGTTGAATGTTATCCTTTAAAGTCCCTATGGAGACATCAATCCTCTAATTCTCTGGAATATCATTTTCCCTTATATTGAATTTTTGAAAGTCCTTAATGTGCTCTGCCATTAAACACTTTTTTTTTAGATTTATAAATTGGCTAAAGAAGGTGTTTCTCTTTGTATCCTCATAATGTGCTATCATTTCCTCCATGAAAATTGACCACGTAACAAGTGGTTTACGAGAAAAAAGCCCTTTATACCATAAAATTGATCCAGTTCTAAATATGAAGATGCAATATGTACCTTTTGCAATAGTTTCACCACATGTAGATCAAAATATTGCTCCATCTGTAGTATCCAATTTAACGGATCCATGCCATCAAATTTCCTCATAGCACATTTTCTTGATTTTAGAAGCTCGAGCTTGAAACTATTGTAACTCTTTACTTTCAGATCTCCAAGTTCTGAAATTGCATCCTGTAGTAGCCCTCTGAGTCCTCTTTCTAACCCCGTCAAGTGTGATCAAGATTGGATTCTGCAAGGAAGAGTTATGTCAAATCTCCCACGATGACCTGATTATAGACTGGTTCAGTAGAGTGAAATTGTACGAAGCGCCACGTGTCACTATTTCAACCTCAGGACCTGAAACAGATACACAGAAAACTACAGTCCGCCTCTTTTTGTAACTTCTGACGAAATTTCAATTTGATGCTCATAGAGAAAGTTATGAGGATTTTCCCAAGGTCACCTGGGTGGAATGTAATTTGGGAGTCTACACAAACCCTAATTTCATCAGACTATATATCCTAAAATATAGCGAGAAAAAAACTGAAATTCAGACCCGAGGTTCAGAACGATTTTTTCTCAAATGGGTTTTGTTTTAGCTTTTTAAACTTCATAGCGAAAATGTTATAGCGAAAATACCATGATGACCTGTTTGAGATGGAATTTTGGAGCTTGCAAAAACCCTAAAAATCCTCAGATTATATCTTTGAAAATATAGTGAGACAGGATCTTGAATTTCGACCCGCGGTTCATCACGATTTCTTCTCAAATGGGTTTTGTTTTTAGCTTCTGAAACATCATAGAAAAAAAGTTATAGCAAAAATGCCAAGATGACCTGTTTGGAGCAGCAAAACCCTAGAACCCAAAGCTCTAATACCAAATGTTATGAAACCAGCTCACAAAAAGATAGAAAAGAAAGATAAACGCCTTAGAATTCAGCCTCTTCAAGGGGGAAACCTCCATTACATTACACAAATGAACAATTCTTGGATGATACAAATGACAAGACCTCCTTTCTATATATAGGAGCCTAAGGGGTCATAATATAATCAAAGCCGACATAACAATAATAATGTAAGGGCACAATAATGACAATAGTGGGCTTCTATGGGGCACAATAATAACAATATGGGGGCTACATGGGCAGAACAATATAATAAGGGGGTTGTACTAATAACAATAAGGGGTTACACTAGTAGTATAGGGACCTAACAAATATCCACAACAAATTTACGGATGAATGTTACTACCATAGAATGTAAAGTGAAAAAATAGATTACTAATAAATTCTTAGATGGATATCCTAGTGGAGAGAGTGAATATGAAACTCACAACCTTGAGATAATTTAATATTTTGGAATGGAAGGTAGAATTGCCACATGGATTTTCTAAAATGGTTGAGATGATATTAAATGAACATGTAGTGCAATACCATTCTCCTTTTGATTGGTATCGAATGCAACTAAATTGATTAAATGATTAACTATAGATGGTTTTGAAACCAATTTAGTGGCTATTGCAAATAATGTATTGAAAGGATTTTATACATGAGAAACTAACATTGTTTAGCAAAGTGAAAATATATATTATAGGTAGAATTCCTTGAGCATGACATGAAATGTGAACCCTTGATGAAGGATGAGAATATTTAGAAATCTACCTTCCAAATCCATCACATAAAAGTATTGATTTCCAACATGTTTCGAACCAACCAATGAGGTTCATCATCAGGATGAAAATATGAAAAAATATGATTCAACATGGGTATAAAAAGGGAGGAAGAATTCTAATAGGTCAAAAGTCAAAGAAATTAGCAGTTAGATGAAAAATAACAAAATATAAGAAATAAGGGTTAAATAATATTAAATAATATTAAATAATAATAAAAATATAAAAATGTCGATAACTATTTTTTTGTTGACTAGTGGAATTGGCAATGGTGGTGGTATCGTACTCGCGTTACACGAGGTCGAATCCCACCGGCTGCCACTATAACCTCTAGGAGGAACCTCCCATCCTGCAAGAACGACCCTCGGGTAAGACGAGACTCGAACTTGTGATCTGCATAGCGGCATGGATGACTTAACAGATCGTCCGCTAGCCACGAGACCAAACCTCTGCAGGCAAAATGTAAATAATATTATAATCTATATAAATACAAATAGAAAATAAACATATAATAAACAAAAATCCAAAATAAAATTTCTAAGAATAGTAGAAATAAGGATCAAATAGTAAGTAATAATTAAATAATAATAAATTAATATATAAATAATTATTCTGAGAAAATATATCATATTAAAAAGCAATAAAATAAATATAAATCAAAACTGGTCAAAATAGACTAGGACTAACTATCTAATATTAAAAATAAAAATAGCCATATATTATAAAAGAAATAAAATTAGCATAAATAAATAACTAAAAGGACCATATATTGTAAAAGTAAATAAAGCTCATTAATAAATATAAATAAAATATTATATAGAATTAGTAAAACGCCATAAATAAATAAAAGGGGGAAATAAGGTTAAAAATAATGATTTAAATTTAATATAACTATTTAAAACAGAAAATGAAGGAATATAAGTATAAAAATTAAACAAAACAAAAAATAAGCATATATATATATATTACAATAGAAATTAGTAAGGAGAAAAATAAAAATGAGCATAGAGGTGTATATATAAATCAATAAATAAATAAAATAACCAAAAATGAATTAAGAAGAGGAATGTTTAGAGGAGAGAGCAAGAATCAAATTTTTACTGATTCTCCAACCATCATCTCTATTAAGATTGTTGGCAGCTTACTTCTCTATCTCCATTGCTTTCGTGAACTTTATGTTGTGTTAATGAGAAATCTTGGCAATGACTAAACCATCATCAATATATATATGATGCTTAGTTTTTGTTGAATGCTCGGCAAGAGCTGAAGAACGAGAGCAATTATGCCTAATGTCCGTCGAGTGCTCCTGAATTCTATGCTTGATAGAACAACCTATGTCACCTATATAAGGCTTTTCGCAAGAACACGAGATCATGTAAACCCCTTTAGTGTTAGAGGGGTCAATCTGATCCTTGACAGACCTGAGGGAAGACCGAATAGTGTTAAGTGGTTTAAAGGTCGCAGAGATATTACTCTTCTTAAGAATACGAGCCAACTTGTCAAAAGTTCCTTGAATAAAAGGAATACGAACAATGGAAATGGGATGTCTAGGATTAACCTTAGCTCTAGGTCCTTTCATCACTTTTTGGAAGGCTTTTAGGCCTTGATGCTTACTATAACCATTATTCATAAAAACCTCTAAAAGATGAGCTTTCTCATCATTGATATGAAGATCATTAGAAATCCTAAGGGCTCTAATAGCAAGGGTGTGTAAAACACCAAGGTGATGATGAGAACTAGCACATAGATATTTATTAGTGTAAGTATTCTTGTGAAAAACTTGATGGAAGATGGGGCCATCCTCATTCTTAGTGATGAGAACATTAAGAAAGGGAATGTTGCCATCCACTTCGATCTCCATAGTGAATTTAATAAATTCTTATTGGCTATTAAGATGATGTTTAAAGATTTCAATCTTTTCATGACTTTGGGGCTAGATGATAAAGGTATCATCAACATACCTTTTCAAAAGCTTAGGGTGAAAAGGAGCAGAATAAAGGGCTTTAGCCTCAAAATCATCCATAGAAATATTTTCCACAATTGGGGAGAGAGGGGATCCCATAGCAACTCCACAAGTCTTCTCATAAATAACATCTTAAAAGCTAAAGAAAGTAGATTTTAAGCAAATGCTGACTAATTTGGCCATATTAGGGTCAATGATATTATTAATGATGTCAATGGCCTCATTAATGGGGATATTAGTAAAAAGAGAGACAACATAAAAAATTACCAAAAAATCATTCAACTCAAGCTTAAAACCTTTAATTTCATTGATGAAAGAGGAAGAGTCCTTAACAAAGGAGTTAATATTTCCAACTAGGGCATAAGCTTCATGGTTAAGTGCTTAGCAAGGAGCTAAGTGTCGAGAATATTGTCACTTGAAAGGAACTAAAATTTATGGTGAGAGACTCATGCTTGTGAGACTTGGCTTTTGTATGAAGCAATTTTGGGGAAAAAATGTCTGAAATTTTTTAAGATAATTGCACAAGAACCATATTCTATGATATAGTTGAGATGATGAATCTATCCAGGATGGATAGATAAAGGCCATGTAGAAAAAAGCATAGGAACAAATCAATTTTAGTGACATTGGAAGCCTATGGTATGCCTTGATTTCCATGATTAATGATATGTAAACTATGTTAGATCAAGCTTGAGGGATGCCTTATCTATAAGGTTCTATGAGTCTCTGTGGCCTTCCTATGCAAGAAAGCCTTAGTCTAGTAGATCACATGAGGAATTGTGCAGCAAAGAAGGGGATTGTGTGAACCTAAAAGGGTGAGTGATTGTAAGGAAAATGTGACTTGAATGAAACAATTGGGAGAACCTTTATGTCATACACTCATTAGGATCATGAGTGTGTATGGATGTGTTTGACGCAAGTATTGAGATAAATTGTTACCTGTGGAAGAATAATGTAGCAAAGGAAAACCATATATATAAGTTTTGAGTTGAAAATCGCATTTGTTGAAATACATGTTTTTTTTGGCAATTAATATCTCCTATGGAAAAATAAATGGATGTATATGAAAATGGTAATAACACATGTTCCATTGGTTTTGTAACGTAGGTACTAGATGCAATACCTTAACTATGGAAATGTATGAAGTATGAAAAAAAATGTCATTGTTAAAGAAGAAGGAAATAAAAAGGTCATGAAATATGATGGAGAAATGATGTTAACATAGCTAGAAGGAAGTAGTCTACATACTGCTACAATGATCAGAAGACATTTGGAATGATGTGCTGCTAAGGATAACACTTGAAATGGTGTGAACATCATGGGAAAGTTTCCTTTAAGAAGGATGGGATTGTAACACACCCAATAATTAATCCCCCATAGACTTTGTAACTTTAATTAATTCTAATAATGATGCCTATATTGGCATGAAAATGTATATGGGTTAAAGAACCTAAAATAGTAATTATTTTTAATAACAATTGATAAAGAGGTGGGGCCCCGATATGGACCATGAGAAGCCATGAGAGGGAAGGGAATGCAAGAAAATTGATTTATTGTAATTAATCATTGCCAATAAATTATTTGACCAAGCCAAATGTTTATAAAGCATAAGATTGACAACTTTCCCGAGAAAATATCTAATGGGAAGGATGTGGTAGTATCTTCCATATTTATGGAAATGGTTGGGCTATACCCCAATTTTCTCATCCGAATTATTGGTATAGTAATATTCAAATAATTCTAGAGTTCAACTAGAATATTTCAATATGACCACAATGGGTAAATATGATGCAAAATATATTAAAGAAGAAACTCGTGAAAAAAAGTAATGAAAATAGAGAATCAAGATGAGAATTGGTAGGGGGTGCAAGAGAAAGAGAAGAGAAGTGCGCAAGAGATATAAGAGTATGCACATCCATGAGTGTGAGAAACATAGGCTCTCATGTGGAAATGAAATAGATCACACAACAGTTCTATGACACAACAATTTGTGCAAAATTATAATCCATCTAATTTGGTGAGAGAAGTCAAAGTTAGAGTATTTAACCAAATCTAGAGAACCAGGAATTACTAAGGAATTTTGAATAAAGCACAAAAAATATTGAAAAAATGGAAGTACCAAAGGATTTTTGGAACATAAAAGGACTTTGTTTATGCTGTGTAGCCCCATGGTGGACACACTTTGAATGCTAACAATCTCTAATCTAGCATGTTGAAACATAATATATTGATTTCTGTGTGGGTGAAGGAGAATGACCTTTATCCTTACACCTCTAATAAGATGAGAGAGAATTTCCCTTTATATGCTTACTACGTAGAACAACTAAAAAACCACCCATAGTAGTTGGGTAGAATATAGGATTAGTAGGATTTCAATAGAACTGGTGAGTTTAATTATATGAAAGAGAATGAGCTTCATGACTGAACCCTATAATGATGAGTGATAAATCCCTTCATGGCTTATTTATTTGCTTAAGGGTGGCCTTCAACATATGATAAATTAACTAGTTGAGCCTATGGCGGGGTGGAACATAACTCGCTCTTCATTAGTTGCAACCGAAATTCGATCTTTGATCTAATAATTCCCCTTATGGAATTTAGACCCATAATGTATTTAATAACCATTGAAATAGAAAATTTGTTGATAAACGATGTATATTGATGTTCTTTCTTGCTAAATGGATGTCCTAGTCTACGTGATACATATTTATGATATGAGATGGTAAATATGGTTATGATGGTTGTGTAATATTCACATGCCTACTTGTTGATCTTAATATACTTTTTTGGTGTGTTTTCTTGGTATTCAGCATGGGACTAAGAGATACTTAGTGCTTGTTATTTTAATGCTTGTGGTTGTATTATGACTTCTGATAGTAAGATGTTATGGATAAAAATATAGGGGAGGTGAACCCTTTAGCCTCTTGGACAAGAAATATGGATGGTTGAATGTGTAATACACTTAGTGAGTCCTAACCAAGGGAGCTCATTTTGCTCTAGATAAACTAGATAAGCTCCAGATCTATTGATTGTGATCCTAGGGCCCTATTAGTGAAATAGACCTAGAAAAAAAAGTGACAACCTTAATTGTGAAGTGAGGACTTAGAAGATAGATGCTTTATATAACATTTTAGGTAAAAGTGTTTAAGGGTTCACTAAATAACGGTTGAATGGGTGGAAAGTATATTGAAGGGATAAGAATAAGCATATCACTTTACAATCCTCATCAAATTTCATGACCACTGTCTCTTAGTTAAAATTAAGGGGAATGTGTTTGCCAAGGTTTTCAATTTATGGTCCTTGTATTTTCATGATCATAATCCACTATTCAAGAGGGAGGGGACTGTATTGTTATGTTCCTCATCTACTTCCAATACCATAATCCGCTATTGATGAGGGAGGGGCCCATCTTATTATGTTCCTCATCTACTCGTTTGGTTTTGAAGAGGAAGGGAATGTTTTTTTAAGGATGTTTTGTTATGTTGTGATCTACCATGAAGGAAACCAAAGAGGGATCAGTCAACATGTGTACTCGTCAATCTAGTTTCCATCATAGATTTGTACACTAATGTTTTGCTTGGTGTTAATAGGCATGTTTTTATTAGCGAGAGATGCACATGGAACTTCGTATTGGTATGATGTAGATTCCATTAATGGGCATAAATTATACGGGGAAATATATAAAATTGAAGTTAAACTCAAGTCAAAAGTAACGGGTTGTTCGACATAACCAGTAGTGAGTTGTCAGTGGAAAACCATTGCATCCAACCTTGGAAGATTCCTGCGAGTAACATTTATTTTTGCTTCCAATAGAATTAAGGCGGAAGCATGAATTGGAAAGATAGTTAAGAATATTGTTACTCCTTTTTTTTAAAAGCTTCAGAAGAAAATAAAAGGAGCACAAAAGAAACAAGAAAGGCAAGCCACACCTTTAGATATCTTTTTCTAAGTTATTGGTTGAACCTGTCGAGAGCACAAATATGTTAACTACATATTGGATAAATACGATGATCATTCCATTGATGAGAAAATATCTTCTCAGTGTTGTTTTAGAACTTATACAAAATAACTTCTTAGTGTTGTTTGGATGTAGGAGCAAGCAATATTGAAGTTAAACTAAAGGAGTAGAGAAAAGAATCATAATGGATTAGATGATGGTGATTAACATCAACTGAAATCAAAATATGAAATAATTCTGAGATTTCAGATTCTTCTACATTATAATCATTGCCTTATTTTACATTCCAAGAAATCTTTGTGCTTCCTTGAACATCTCAGATAGGGTAATATTGTTCCTTGATGACATCTCATAAATAATTCCAAGAGGTTGAAATTGAAATTAGTGAGGGTTCCTCCTCATCCCTCTGCTCACAATAAGTTTCCCTCACTACTTTGAGGAGCAACTTTGAGGAGTGCAAAAGTAATATTTTCACCTATCTAGCCTTCAAATATAGGAATTCCAAAGTTAAATTGTACCTTAAAGGGGGAGGTGCCTCCTAAGTGTCTGTTGGATGAAGATGCTTGCTCGCTGATACCTGCCGAAATATTTGGGAAAAAATGTCCATCATATCATTCCTTTGTCAATCGAGGGCCACTTCTAGTAACATTTTGAAAGGATCTCTTACTCCCTCGTCTTTCTTTTCTTCCGCCATGGGAGGCCATTAGGGTCAGTGAGGTCGGCCTTGAAAGGGTTCAACCAGTTCAAGGCCCAACTCCTTATACCCTGACCTTATTGGGGACATGCACAAAAAAATAAAATAAAATAAATAAATAAAATAAATAAATAAAAATAAATAAAAATAAAAAATGTCTCTGATACCACTGATCCATATTTATGAAGGAATGAAATGAGATCCAAATTAAAAAAAAAAAACAGAAAGATACAATGAAACAAAACTTCAATTCATAAATAACAACTGTTGAAAACTGTTTACATGTAGAAAAGAAACAAAATAGCTCGGGGATAGTTGCTTATTTGTGAGAAGAGATGTGACTGCTACATGACTTCTGAACTGTGTTATAATGAGGTTCAAAGGCCTTTGTATCATCAAGAAATAATGGAAAACCCTAAACATCCAAAAATATAACCCTAGGAGAAGAAGCGCCAAAAGCTTACGGGCCTCATTGGGGTTAGTTGGAATGTCAACTTCATAGGGTCATAAATTTTCCATACGATTTCTTTTTGGTGTGCATGATACTTCATTAGAAAACACCATTCAGGGCCTCAAAATATATTTGGAAGTTCAGGACCTTAAAAATGCCAAAATTAGAAAACTATTGAAATAGGAAACTATGCTGGAAATTAGGAAACTGAAAGGAAACAATGTTAGGGTTCCAAGTGGAATAGATAGGTGGCCACCAATATCCACCTGGATTAGATGCATAGGACATAACCTCACATGCCTTGTATGGACCACCACCAATAAAATTATTATGCCTTTGTCCCACCCATCGATGTGCTTATGTACTTCCTAAATTCACTCAATTCTCGAAAAGTTGGTGATAAATGTAGCAGAGGCGAAGAACATTGGCACTATTGGCAAGGGTTGATGTGAAAAAACTATGGTTTTCAAGACACTCCTCAATATCCAAAGGGTACACAGTAATTTTAGGGATGGTTTATTACTTTGGCTCATTGCTTCGAAAAGTCCCTCATTTACAAGTCTTAGGGATGCACATCACATATTTATCATAAATCAATGTACAAAAATGCCATCGAGCATGTATTTTAAGATATATATATATATATATATATATATATATATATATATATATATCATAACATACCCCTGGCATGACTATGCACACCAGAACATGCTCCTAAGATGTGAACCTAGACAAGCATGTGATCAATCACTGCCTTGAATACATTGTATAACACTTGAGACAATGTGCTATATATTTCTTCCAAAATCAAATTCAACCAAAACCAAATATTATTATATTAATAGCTAATGGAATATGACATTTCCCATTTTAAATTTCTTATCTAAAAATTGTTTCCAAATAAGAATACCTACTAATTATGATCCTTCACAAATCTTCACTTATCAGAAGACCACCATATTCAACTTTAGTTAGCTTTTGTTAAATGTGTGTGGCATGATAGTTGTACATGTTAGAAATCCTGAATACAAACATAAAGAAAATCACCGGCAAGTGAATGAAAAACATGAGGATGTTAATATGCAATTGTGCTTTTTATGTGTAGCTGCAAACATCTTAGAAGGCATAATCGTTCAAGCCTAGTTTGCAATTCACATTACTTGCCAAGAAGACGTTGCTCGAGGAAAAAGGCCTAGTCATGTGTTGTTGTGATTCGAGAATCATCTCCATCCATTTCATCTCCATCTCCATCCTTAGTCGTTCATTGTCTCTCTGCATTTCCAGCTTCATTTTCTCGATTCTCAAAAACCCTCGCCCATTCTCATGAATGCAAATTAAAATATGCTAAATACTAACACACTTGTAAATTATATATGATTAATTATTGCAACTAATTATTGTTGTTGCTAATCAATAATTATTTGTCCATGTGTCAGGTTTAATGAATCACTAGATTGAGTTGATAGATGGACATGTTGGATTGACTAAAGCAACTATTGCTTCAGGTACTTATGCCTCTACTATTATGTGGCTCTTTATACATTTTCTCCTGTTGATCTATATTTGCTCTCAGCTTGGGTTGAATTAGTGAGTAGAGTAGTTTTAGATTACAGTATTTTCGAATAACAACGACCAACTCAGAGGACAACTGGGGTTGGGGCATGGATTGGGGTTGAAATTGGGGTTTTTGTGACTGGGGTTTGACACTCCATTTCTTGATGTTTAATATTGACGATGTGACAAATTTTACGTCCACACTGCCATCCTTTATAGATAGTAATGGGGCAGTTATGGCTTCATCTAACAACAAACCTGCCTTGTAATGAAAAGACCAATGGACGTGACACAAGCTACAGATCGGTTTGTATCACTAAGGCCCAAAACATGACCAAAAACTGTTATTAGTTGTAGAAGCGCCATTTCATTACAAATCGTTCAAATACCAAGAAGAGCAATAAACAATAGAAGACTTATAAGCATAGTCATCTCACTAAAAAAGAAATCAGAATTAACGATGGTTCATTGTGCCGGAGTTCGGAGATTTGCACAATGATCTAATTTCATCATGAGTAACTTCACACTCTCGCACAATGAATCAAAGTACAAACATATGAATATCGATTATTATTACCAATGAACCTATTAACCTATGCTACCGAGACAAACATGTTATTAAACTATGAGTATGAGTGTCAACTAAACTATCGTTGAAACTTGTACATAGAGCTTTCACTGAGTGGAGAGCTTTCATTGGGTGGAAATATTTTTGCTTTCATTGTGCCAAATTTTCTCCGCACTTTGCACAACCTTCAATCAATTAATTAGTGATAGCAATAGAGACAAAGACTATACTACATTACAATTATTACTCTTATTGTATTTACTAACTTTTTATGCAGATCTCCTCTCCATCACCCAATCCTACTTCCTTCCCTTAAATGTATTTACATTTTCATCATCTTTATTTTTATTTGTATGTCCCTTGTCCTCCTCCCACCTTCATTTTCATCATGTGCTAATGCATATGAAAAATACAAATAATACAAATAATTTACACACATACGAATACATAGCACATGAAAATTACAAATAATTTACGCACATACGAATACATAGCACATGAAAATTACAAATAATTTTCACACATACGAATACACTAACATAAACATAGCAATGCTTTTATATAGAAATAGATGAAAACAAATTTTAAAATTACAAATAATTTACAGCAAATACGAATACACTGACATAAACATAGCAATGCTTTTATACAGAAATAGATGAAAACAGATTGTTAAAAAAATGAGAAAAATAGTTGAAAATGATTATAAAAAGCAATGTGCAAACATAAACTTTCAAAAATTGGTTATGCAATCAATTTATATAATAAAATATCAAATCTAAAATAAATGAATATTTATAAAAATATCATGGTGAGAGGATTTGATTTAGTTTTTTAGTGGGTAATGTGTTAATTTCAATGTCTATTAAGTGTGTTCGGTGAGAGGATTTGATTTAGTTTTTTAGTGGTTAATGTGTTAATTTCAATGTCTATTGTGGTTGTTTAATGAATGCAAACAAAGTGTTTAAATTAATGTTTCAACAATTTTTTTTGTGGTGTAATGAGATCATTGTTACTTATTTTTAGAAGAGATATTATAATGAAACATTAGTATTCTCAATAAGACACATTCTTTGACTTTTGTGTTCCTAATCCATAAAATACCATTACCTCATCTTTGTTTCCAATGTTTTCTTCGTTGCTCACACATGAAAAGGGTACTTTTTATTATGACATTATGAAAGCATATCACTTTATGGTCCACTCATTTATTGTGATGGTTGTGGGTTGATGATGGATAAGAGATCAGGGGGGAATGTGTTATGGTTCATATTTATTTTCATTAACATTGTTGTATATTATTTTATATTTTATATATTTTTTAAAAAATTTAAAGAAATTGGTAATTTGTTGATATTATTTGGATGAGGTTTCATTAAGATTTGGTTGATTTTTGTAAGTCTATGTTTAGTAAGATAAATGTGATTGAGGTTGAAACATCTAAAAACATAAGATTTTAATCATAAGAGGGTATTTACATTTTTAACTTTATCACAATGAGATAATATATTATTTATGAAAATTAAATTTAAATCATAATAGAAAAACCAAATCATCTACTTAATTATCCAAACTATAATTTTTTGATTTCATTTATTTTTAATTTTTCTAAAAGTATATCACTTTATGATGCTCATCGAATTTCATGACCATTGTCTATTATCTAAAAGGAAGGGGACCATGTTTTCCAAGGTTTTCACTTTTATAATCCATTATGGTCGTCATCTTTTCATGATCATAATCCATTATTCCAATCTTTGTTGTTCAAGGTATTTGCAACCTCGGGAACAAGGTTGGTTTGTTTGTTTTTTTTTTTTTAATGTGGGAACATAAATATTCTCCTCTCATCTTCCAAAATCACTTCTCTTTTTAGGGAATTCCCCTCCCAATAAGACAAAACTCCTAGAAGAATTATTTTTCCACCCATCTCCTATGATTTGGCAGTGGGTTTCTTTGATGGAGTTGCGCAATTTTTCTTTTTTGGTGGGGGAAGTTGAATTAAATTACCTCAAAATAGATCATTCACATTCAAAATAGGAATTGGAAATGGGACCAATGCTAAAACAGAGTTGATTGCAACTTGGGCACTTATGACGTTAGCTAATAGAAAAATATAAAATGTATCCAGATTCTTGGTGACTCCAAATGCGTTATAGACTAGTTGGTAGATGAAGACCGAAAGGAGGTTCTAAACCTAGATGCTTGGAATCACAAGACTGCTAAAGCAAAAAAAAACTTCCCCAAGATCAATTTTCAACATTTATAGGGAATTTAACAAAACAACAGACATTATTAAAAAGTGCCTTATCCTTGGACCCTAGCACCATCCTCATGGAGGAGTGTATCGATGGCTATGTCCAAGATATTCACCTCATTCCTTTTGATCTCATGTTCTAACTTGGATCTCTCTGCCTTTTCGTTTACAACTTATCATATCAGATTTCAAGAGAAAACAAAATCAATTATCAACAGAGCAGTAACATGCCCCTATCTCTCGGATCCATATTTCTTCAAATCCTTGTTGAAGATTATGATGAAAAATATCTGAATTCATGTTCCTTTGGCATATGAGGCAATTAGTTTTCATAAATTTCTATTTTTCTCTCACCACTACAAATTTTTCATAATCTATACCTGTCAGCTTGATCCAGGTGGATGTTGGTGGCCACCCACTTATCCCACTTGGACCCCCACAACTGTCTCTTTCAGTTTTTCAGTTTCCTTAATTGTAGCAAAATTTACTATTTTTAGCAGTTTTTCGGGCCCTGAACTTTCGAAGCCGTTTTGAGGCCATAAACAACGTTTTTTGGGAAATCTGGGAGCAACATGGTTCCATCGACCAATTTTCCAGCATGGGTCCATGGAATGATGTTGCTCTTCCCAAAGTTGTAGTTCTCGGATAGATCTTTCTAACGAGATATTGTGCACGTCAAATGGAGATCGTATGCCAAAGTTATGATCCCGGGAGGTTGATGTACCAATTTACCCAAACGGGGCCCACAGTTTGGCATTTCATCTTCTAGGGTTAGGTTTTTGGATGTTGAGGGTTTTCCTTTGTTTCTCAACAATAAATAGGCCTTTGAGCCTCATTGTAACACAGTTCAAAGGCATGTAGCTGCCACATCTCTTCTTAGAGATAAGCTACCATTGCCCTAGCTGGTTTATTTCCATTTCTGTTTGTAATCATATTTCAGTATTTTACATTAATGAAATGAAGTATTATTTCCGCTGCATCTCTGTATTTATGGTTATCTCTGTAATTTGTTGCGTTCCTGTTTAAAACCGGATCACAACTCCAATTTTGTTTTGTGTTTTAACTGTAGCTCTATGTTTTCTCAAGACAATTAAGTTATTGTTGAACTATATAGCTTGTTGTTTGAGACGAAAAACTTTAAAATGTGCGAGATGTACTTTTTTCGATATGTTTTCTCCAGAAAGTCACATCATTGTTGAACTATTACAACTTGTTGTTTGAGCTGAAAATTTCTGAAAACAATTGTTTGAGATGTACTTTTTTTTATTCATAAGTGAATAACAAAAAATATCCTTTTATAGTGAAAAAATAAAATCCACTGTTCAATAGGGAAGGGAACATATTTTTATGTTCCTCATTTATTAATTGAAACTTCCTCTTGTTGTGCTTTTGTTGCTCTTGCTACTTTGAGTTGTGCCATCTAATCAAATGGACATGTTATTGCAGTTTATGTTGGTACTTGTTCTTTAGTAGTAGGTAGTCAAGATGCATATATACTTGGGCTAAAATATGAACATCGTGGTAAAGGTGGATAAATAGTTGGCATTTATTGTTGTGGAATTGACATGCCTTTTGGTGGATTTGTGAAAGCTAATAAGTGTGTGGTACGATATGTTAAATTTTAATTCCAGAATGTCACTACTCTTCCACTGCTTTTTTCAAATGTTTGGATGCCATCCTCTTCGATCTATGCATTTTTCTCATCTTGGAACCATTAAAATTCTTGAGCTAATACCTTTGCTTCAAACTTATTTTCTTATTTCATGTTCAATCCATCATAGGCACATGGGTTGGTTGTAGAATTTTACTATTGGTTTAGTCCTCAATAAGGGCCCATTGGACCTTTAATTTACTACAAGTATTAGAAAAATGCATAGGCAAATTATTGAGGACTATATTCATTTTAGAATTGTGAGTGTTTACTTCTTCTAGATTCTCCTTTGTTTTCTTGAATTTATCATGCTCTTTCTAAAGGATGTCAGTTGTTTGGTTGATTCTAAACCTTTTGTTTTGTTGTAGAAACTTATGGTTCTTGTTAACTAAATTATGGATTAAATGTCTCACGTATTCAAGTTGATATGTAATAAATTCCGTAACAGTAATGTCAATATTGTCCCAAACAACAACCTTTCACTCTTGCCTTGCACTTTGCTATTTATATTTTCTTGTTTCTAATATTGTTGTACACTTAAGTGATTACCTCCATCTCTATACATTTTCCCTGCTAAATTCAAGGTATAATTCTACCATTTCAGAATAAGTTGCAGTATATGGGTCAAAAATCACCATAGGGGTAGTTTTAAAGCTTTATTTTAGTTTAAAGGTCACAAAGACCTTTGATTTCTTCTACTTATGTCTTATTCCTTTTCCATGCCATTTCAATTTCTTAGCTCTATTAGTGATGTTGTTAATACTTTGGCAGACCATTATGGTGGATGCCTTATTGATGTTGCTTAAGTTGTTGTTGTAAATCTTGAAGCAATTGGTAGTGGAAGGTTAATTTTATTGTTGTTCATGACCCCATGAGTAATAAATCTACTACTGTTCTTGTTTGTTTGGTTGATCAGTCTACCATTTTATTTTTTGCTAGATTTGTTACTGAGTTTAATAAGTTGGCTACATTAGAGTGGTTGTCTACTGAGATATGATCAATTGCAATTGACTATTGAGAGAAAATAAACTAAAATGAATTTCTAAGAGTCAATTGATGATGTTGAAGGTCCTTAAATAATAAACACGTGGTTGAATAGTAGTGATTCTTGAATTAAGTCAATGGTTGAGTTTTGTGGTTTAGTAATATTGAGTTTTATCTTTTCTTTTTTATGTTTTCTTCTTTAAAGCAATTGCTTCTACTTAGGTTTTCTTTATTTTTCTTTTTGAAGCTTTAGTTTCTCTATTTGTATTTGAAGTTGTCTTTTGATTTTGATTCCTTTCTTTATGGCTTCGATGGGTGTCTCCTTTTCTTGCATTATTACTTTTGCATACTAAGGCTCAATATTGGATTCCATTACTGGTTGTGTTTTTCTTACTTGTTCTCTTATTGCTTTTCTATACTAAGCCTCTTTTGCTAAAAGTACCTGTAGGGAAATTTATTCTAGATTCTCGTTGTTGGGGTCCTTAATTAGTCCCTATCAAGCCTTGCAGGTTGATCTATGAGTCAACTTTGGTTAAGTGGATTGTTGTGCTAGTCAATACTTGTGCCTTTCATGTCAACTTCTTGCTAGTCAACTTTTTCTTTGGATACTTGGATGCCAAATCACTTATTATTACAAATGGGATGGTATAAAGGAAAATTTCCTACTCCTATTCAATTTCACTATCCTACAGAGGCATTATAATGTTGGTGACAACCTAGCGACAAGTGGTAGTATCAGTGTAATATTGTGAGTTTGTTTCTCAATCACTTCAAAAATATGTTGGACAATCAGTTGATATGGAATCTCCTTTGGTTGTACCTCAATTTGTCCATGTGTGTACCAAAATTTGACAAATTCAAGGCCCACCTAAATGTGGATCGATTGGGGCAGTACTCCTTTTATATTTTTGGTGACTCTCCATCAATGGCTTGCATTTTGGAGTATTTTTACCTATTTTTGAAAAAAATACTTAGCTGATAGTTCCTTTGTCTAACACTTCCAATAGGAGGAAAAACATTTAATGTTGAACATTGTGGGAGTCAACATCCTAGTGAATGCAACCTCACTATTTGGGCATATTGACTCATCATAATCCATATTGGGAGGGAAGGGTACTTGATGGACATGATGGATTCTTGAAAATTTATTTTGATTATGTTGGGATATGTTCACCTCATTTAAATACTTTGTTGTGCATATTTAACTTTATGTCTAATGCTCTGCTACTCAATGTCAAACATAGAGACATAATTAAATAAGACCATTTTACATGCTACTTTGTTACTCAGATAATGAATAAGGTCTTTGAGTTCTTTGCTAATGTACTTCCTATGAATTTTTGAATCCATGCTATCAGGTTCAATATCTTTGGGACAATTTCTCCTTTATTAGGTAGACCCATGATTCAACAGGAAAGATTACTTGTGGTTTCAATTGGCTTATGGAACTATATTTGGCCCTAGTGATGTTGATTGATGATGAGTTTCATTGCTACCTATTTCCAACTTGAAATCTTATGACTTGAGTTGTGTAGTATCCATTTCTAATCCCTAACTTTTGTAAATGTAATGAAAGGATGATAATGTCGGAGGGCCAACATGGATGCCTTTCCAAGGCTATCTGATGTAAACATCATATTTAATTAATTTATAAATTGTTGAAGTTAAAGAAGAAGGACTGACCTATATGGATCCCTATGTATGAAAGGATATCTTACTTGAATAATCCTATAAGGGGGGTTGGGTGGTTCCCTATATTTCCTAAAATTAATGATTCTAACCCTTGATTTTCAAGTTAAACTACCCAACTGCAAAGAAGTTATAATAGGAGTGGGGGAGGAGGTATCATACTTCTTAAGTTTGTGATATGTACCATCCATAAAAGTATCAGTTGATTTCATAGCCCAATAAGGGGCCTCAAACCTCTCATATAAGAGGTAACACTTATGAGGAGGAAGTAGTGAGACTAGCTATGGTAGCCAATTTGAAAGATAATCATTAGGGGAATTTTGAGATAAAAAATGGGCCTCAAAACAAAAAAATTAGTAACAAAATTAACTTTAAAAGAACCAATGGGATTCAAGATGATGATTCCATCCATAGGGGATAATATTTTGGAGGGGAAAGAAGAAAACTACTTTTTTTAGTTGTATATTTGGCTTATCCCCTTATAGAGTTTACTCAAATCTGTGTAGACACTCATTGGATGCAAAATTAAATTAGACATCTAATGAGTACCCACTTTGCATACTTTTGAGCAGACCCAAACTGAAAAAAAATTGAAAATACATTAAAAAAATGTGTGAACATGCTTTTTTTCATGAAAGAAATTGAAAATACATGAAGTTCACATGCTTTTTTCATGTATTTTTTTTTTCGATGTGGGTCTACTCATAAGTGTGTAGAGTGGGTACTCTTTGGAGGTGTAATTTAATTATTCATCCAACATGTGTATACACTTGAGATTTGAGTAACCTATAAGGGGATAAGCCATAAATACAAAAAAAAAGTAGTTTCCTTTGATTTTCTTTTAAAATTAAAAATTATTATTTTTTTATTTTAAATATTGTTTTATTATTTTCCTTAGGAGGCCCATTTTAAACCTCAAAATTTCCCTAATGATAAGTGGGTTGTAGAATGCTATTAAGGGGAGGCTAAGTGTGAACCTCGAACCATCATGCACATGCAACCTGTAATATTGAGTTTGGAAGTTAGACCACAAACTCAATGCTTGAATTGTGTTAACTAAGGAAACTAGTGAGAAGGCCCTCATAATAAGTTAGATAGGCTAAGAGGAACTCAATTACTTGGTATTTTGTGCATGTGAAACACTAAATAGGATTATCATTGAGGTACCATAGGAAGCGATGAAGACATATCCTTTTGTGCTATGTAAGATTTCAGAGGCCATATTTTGTTGTGTGATTAGCCTAGACTCAGTGCTTGAGAGGTAGCATCCCTGTTTTCTACTAGTCAAGGAGAATGGACTTCATACTCTATACCCTGAATTGGCCCTTTATTTATTTTCCCTAATTGAAGAATCCATTAGAAATTGGGTTTTTCTCAAGGGTGGCCAACTGCAAAAAACTTAGAGTGTAGTTATGCCTACCATTGGGTGGAGAGTGGTTGTATCTTCTTTAGTTTCTAGAAAAATCAAGTGGAATAGATAAGCATATTCCTTCAGTGTAAATGAAATGTAAATGTTGTTCAATCTTCATGTCTATATACTATGGTAGAATTCAGTATTCATGTACTCATTGGTATGATGGAAGCTATTGTAGTGCCATATTGAATATGTGTGATTAATATGAAAGTAAGTAACATGACTTTCTTTAACGTTGGTATGTATTTCCTTATGAATATGAATGTTATATGAAATGGAAGCCTTTCTCTTATGTTAATTAAGATCACTTTGTGCTGTATGTTTATGAATGGGGAGGTTAACTATGGCTATAATAATTACACATACTTCCTATTTGAAAAAATCTATTATGCCAATTCGTTGTGTATACCATGATGGTGGAGTGGCAATTATGTGATTATGGTAGCTTAAGGTTCCATCTATCTATGGAGATAAGCTACCATGTGAGCCCCCTTATAGTATAAGTAATTGAGACGAGGAGGCTTGGAGTTACTAGGTTAAAGGAGGTGCATTTTTTCATTTGGAAGGGGATGGATAACTCTAAACGATTGGGAGTAACCAGGTTTACTTCATGAAATTTTGGGTTTAGAGGCCTTGAACTTAGCCCCTAGTCACATGTTCAACAAGATCCACAACCGATCCATTTAGAAGAGGTATTACTAAATACTAGGCTGCAAAAGAGTTATAAAAATACCATGATATGGAAACCCCCTATATGGTGTGGCTTCGGCCAACAGAGCATCACTTGATAGTAAACACTCTATTAAATGGGCACATTAATTGATGACCTTAGATACTAGACTATTAGAGTATCAATAAATTTTGTAGGGTGAAATCATGATGATGTCATGAATGATGTTGTGATGAAGGTATATGTCACTTGGATTTAGCACATTTGGCATACAAGTTGTTGGCTCTCCAAAATGTCATCTTTTCCACACTCTTTCCCTTAAGTTTTTACCATATTGTTCTTCTCCTTAGCCTTACACTAATACCAATTTCATGAGTATGCATGGTTTTAGATTTATTGTTTTCCAAACAATTTATTTTATTATTTTGAGTGAATTTATCATTAAATATTAGAAAATTACTATGTTTTCACTTATATCTAAAAGTTGGATGAGTTTTATGATGTTCATAAGAATATTTGAAGACTCCAACAAAGTTATATTTCACCACTTAGCCTCAAATCGAATTTCCTCTTTAAGCTCTTAAATATTTGAGGAATATTTGAGATCATTATTCAAGCACATTCAATGGCGAAGATCATGGAAGTTTTGATAAGATCTCCTAACAAAGATATTAGATATTTATGAGAGGATTTGTAGAGATAATTATCTCTTAATTTTAGCAAATTGGTTGTACCTACTTGAGAGAAAAGTGGATTTGAATTTATTAGTTGCTTATCCTCTTCTCAAAGAAACTCATGTATAAATAGGAGTGCTTTCTCCATTTGAAGGGGAGGAAGGGAGAAGAAATTTAGAATTTGTAATCAAAATACTTGAAGAGATATCTTTGTAGCTAGACTTCAATCTTTTGGAGCTTGCTCCAAGCCTATTTCACTTAATATATGTTGTTATAATTTTCAAATTCTAGTGTGCTTGTTGAGCATTGAAGAGCCCCCTTTGCTAAGCATGTACACTCTTTCCCTTCTTGTTTATAGCTATAGATTTCAATCGCTTTCATAGAATATATTTTAATCACTTTCGTAGACTAGATTTACATGCTTTCCTAAAATAATTTTATATGCTTTCATAGAAATAAATTTCGAATGCTTTCTAGATTAAATTTAAAAGTTTTCATAGATTAAATTTACTCGCTTTTCTAGATTAAATATTTTCATGCTTTCATATACTAAATTTCAAATGCGTTCATAGATTCAAATTTCATGCTTTCATATATTAAGTTTACATCCTTTCATAGATTAGATTTGCCTGTATTCATATATTTAATTTCCAATGCTTTCCTAGATTAATATTTCTATCGCTTTCATAAATTAATTTCTATCGCTTTACTAGATTTGATTTCCATTTCTTTCCTAAATTAAGATTTATATCACTTTCCTTAATTACATTTCCATTGCTTTTCTATATTAAAATTTCCTTTCATGTAAATTTACTTCCTTTCATAGAATAATATTTCCTTTCATGTCAATTTACTCACTTTCATAGAATATAGTCTCCTTTCATGCCAATTTACAATTCAATAGAATTATAAATTGAATCCTTGCATATATTTTGTCGCGCACTTCGTAAGTCTTCAAAATTAGATTGATAATTTAATGTAACAAAATTTAAAGCATAATTAAATTGATTGGCACAACCTAGGAAAATATGAGTGACATGTTACACATGTTAGTAGTGCCACATGACAAGGGACACATCAACATATTCCATGTGTAAAGTGGTGATTGGAGGTTGGAGGATGATGTGGTAGGTTGAGTTG
This sequence comes from Pinus tabuliformis, assembly GCA_031772625.1. Lineage (NCBI taxonomy): Eukaryota > Viridiplantae > Streptophyta > Pinopsida > Pinales > Pinaceae > Pinus > Pinus tabuliformis. Next base: position 890,487,046 of record CM062812.1, on the reverse strand, counting down.
TCATATTAACATATTGGGACTTTGTGAGAGTTTTACCCTATAAATATCCTTATAATCTCAATATATCGGTATACACATAAGTAGTGCCACGTGTATGACATGTCATCATCTTCCATGCATTGGATTATGAATGGGTGTCAAAGAAATGGGGTAGCATGATGAGTTGTCCTACAAGCTATCAACCTAACAAGAATTGCACATGAATTTGTTGATATCCTCGTATTTCATATCAAAGGGTAATGCCTATTGGAATATTGGAAGAATACAACCATATCGAAATATCAAAGGTTTTATACCCATATCAACATATCAATGTATTTGACTATATTAACTTATTAGAATATTGGAACCTTGAGAATTTTACAAGGGGTGTTTTATGGAAAACATCAATATGGTAGGGCTCCAATATGATAGGTGGCCCAAGGACACAGAATAATGCAAGGAAGACACATGGACAAGGGCCACCATGTGTTAGCCACATGGCATATACAGATGTTGATGTGGTCCTTAAGGGGAAAGTCTTCAAAGAAGCATAACTTTGTGCCTAGAGCTCATAATGAAATGAAATTTATATATTTGGAAATATCTTGACAAGCAGAGGATGATAGTGGTATCTAAGATATGATTTGAGATGATGGAGAAAAAAGGAAAATTTGATAGCCCAATATTCATAATCAAACTGAAATCTTAATTATAATTACATCCCAAATCCATAGTATGAAATTAGGGGCTTGGGTGTGTTACAAGGTGCATTGAAGTATGATAAAATCTAATCTTTATCTAGATTTCAAGCAATTTATTTCCAACTAAACCCCACTTGGTGAAGTTTGTTTATTGTTTTTCCAAATATATCTCCTCCATTCATGTCTATTGGTTATTATCCATGTATATCTCAAAGTTAGAAAGACTTGGTCCATCAAACCTCTTTTTTATGTGGGATTCAACCAATATCTCCTTCATTAGTATTTTCTCTCTCATTCATGGAACAATTTCACTATTGGAGTTTGTTGGAGAAGTGTTTTGAGGAAGGATTTTGGGACCTACTATTTGGTCAATTTAGAGTGTCCTAAATTTCTATATTAATTGTCAATCCGGGAGTCGTAAACTGTTCAAGTGTGGCACACTATATGTGCAAGATAACCTATTTCTTACTTTTTGTCGTTTTTGATTTTTTTATTATTTTGTTTTGGGGGTTTTTATCTTTGTTTATCTCCCAATATGAAATGGAAATTCTATCCCTGAGTTTTAAGATTACTCTAAAAGACAAGTATGGATATAAATTTTCAAGGCAATTATGTCCTTTATAATGATTTCCAAAACTTCAAACTTCAGAGGGTCTTAGAACATACTAATGATGAAATTAATTCCTAAAAGAAAATGAAAATGTGCCACTATTCTAATCAAACAAATAGTGAACTATTGATCATGAAATCATTATCCCTGTTGCTGTCTAAATACAAAAGAAATGAATTAAGCTATTGCACTCAAAGAAATCCAAAAATTGCAAGTAAAGTAAAGCTAAAATCAAATTACATCAATTCATAGTATGACCCCTCACCGGTTAGTCCAGCTATGGCTTTTGGAGGTAATCATCAACAACTTGAGCAATCTGATATCTAATTGCAGAAAAGTAAACTAAAATCAAATAAAATCAATTCATAGTCTAACCCCTCGCCAGTTAGTCCAACTAATGCTTTCGGAGGTAATCATCAACAACTTGAGCAATCTGATATCTAAACTGTATAACGAAGCAAATGAACTAAACTGAAATCAACAAAACAGAACTGGAATTAAAAGCTAAGACAAGCAAGTCAGCAGAAAGACTGATTTCATGTCACTAGTTTTTTCAAAAGGAAATGTATGAAGATTCTCGGGCCTACTGTAATCTGGAACATGCACACTGATCAACGTTAACAGCAATGTACAAAGCATGTAAATTTATGAACAAGAATGAAGTGTTAGTACCATAGTAAATGAAATATACATAAGTGAATAACTATGGCATATTTGCAATAAACATAAAGAAACACAACATGAAAATATACAACAATAAGAAAGGAAACATCGGCATGTGCAGGGGCCCTTTGCACAACCTCGGGCAACAACTATCAATCAAGAATTAAGCTTCACGCAATCATGTAGAAATAGAGTCTTCTCATATATTTCAAAATGCAGTCACAACAATGAAACTAGTGTCACGGCAAAGTGGGCTTTTTATCAGCAAAATTATATTCAAAAGACTAACTCCTATGCATATAGAAACACATTACTTATAAAAAAAGGTTACATAACTGTTTTCCTGTAAACTACGCTGATAGAGGACACGTAAACGACAGTGTCCATGGATTTAGCATCATGGCTGCCGAGATTATGCAATCTATTGAAAACGGCTTGTTGGATTCACATCGTGGGCAGCCTACAGGTGTCAGCATGCCTCCAGAGATCTAGAAACGGCCACGAAAATCTTTCACGTGCTTGGAAATGGAGTCCTGTTGCCGTAGGACTCTTCTGTTTGACCACCGCTTGACCACTGTTAACCATGGCCTCCCCTGATGAATCCGACTGAGCCAATAGGACTCGGTCCATGTCCAAGTCATTTCCAACTTGACCATGTGGCTCGCTTTGCCTGATGACACCTGCAATGTAGACTTTAACAAAAACAGTTGCGGAAAGTTGAAGCAGCTGTAGAAAGTGATAGGATTCTGCAGCTCAATGAGCAAAAATCTAGTTGAAACAACAGACACAAAACATATTTTAAAAAAACAACTTTAAATGCTTTTTTATGATTAATATGCAATGATGTTGATAGCTTAGGAGGTCCAAGTGAATGGAAAGAGTCTAGGAAAGTGTATAGGAAAGATGCAAGTTCAGGGCTCAACATACCCCCACTATGAAGGTGTTGCATGTCCCCATGCAACCAAAATTTTGACCATCCTCTCTTCAATCCATATGCTCTGAGCCCTCTACCAGCACATCCAGCCCTCTTCTCCTCTTCCTTGGTACTGCTAACATCCTAGGCTTCCTCATCAAGCATCTGAATTTGAGGTTGATAAGTGCTTTACTCAACCTCCTGCACTTCTTCTCCAATTTCCTGTTCTTTTTCTGCCACAGTCCAAGATGTAAGATGGTGTTGGCATGAATGATCTTGTCCAATCTTCTTTGTTCCCTTAATGTTTCATTTTCATTTTTAATGTGTCTATTTAAGACCTCCAATTCAAAAACTTCTTGTTTCAACGATTGGACTAGAGCTTCCTGTGCTGTGTGAGGCTAAGTGGAGGAAGTTCTTGGACCTGTGGCTGTCTTTTCCAAGGATTTTATATAATCATACATCTCTTGCTGATTCGGGTCTATCTCGGGTGTAGTTTTCCTTGGGCTGACCCCAAAATCCTGTTGAGAAGGACTGATCTCCAAATCTGGCCGAGAAGGACTGTCAAAATTTGGCTGAGAAATAAGAGGATGATGTGGGCCACGGCCAGGAGAGGTTGCTGGAGGCTGCTCTAGTGTTTCTCCTCCCAAGTCAATAAAGTGGGGCCCTTTGGTTTGCACTGTCCTTAATTTTCCCTTAAGCCTGGAGCTTCTCCTTACATGCTGTGGACTAGTGTCTTTTTCCTCCCTACTCTGTTTTTCTTTTCCTTTCTTCTTGGCTGCAGCTGATTGTTCCTGAAGATAAGCTAGTCTTTCAGATAGTGTTTGGTCTTCTTTTTGGGAAGGATCTGGGGCTTGATATACAGCTTCTATGTTTCTTTTCCCTTTTGGTTTTCTTTGCTCCTTATCCTTAGTTCTTTCCAGCCTCTCTTCTTGATTAATTTCTCTAGTTATGCTAGTAGGAGGGGCTTGCATTCTCACACTTGTCTTCTTCCTTCTACTCTTCCTAGCTGAATTGTTCTCTGGTGTTTTAGGGGGATCTTGGAAAAAATTTCTAACCAAAAATTGTTCCCAGGTGTCCTTCTTTTCCTTCAATTATTTTTCTATCATAATTTTCACAAGGCCGTGATGATACAAATGGGGTTCTACGTCCTCCAAATTCTTTTGGACGGTGGTGGAAATTTTCTTCAGGCTATTTAACAAGAAGTAGGGTAAATTGAGGGTTTGGTTTTCTAAGAAATTCATCAACAACCGGGTGTGATACATATACATTGATCCAAAACGTCCCTCACGGATAATGAACTTTTGAATAATCAACAATAGACTGGCCCACTTCTCTTCTAAAGCATGGATAGGGATTCCTCGTTTAAAAATAGTTACATCCATACCTGGGTTTCGTAGGATAACCCTCCAAGCCTTCTTGTCAAAGCTCTTGTTCTTGAACCAGTGTTCTCCCTCTTGTGGAAGTTCTGTAGCAGCTGCTATAGATGCCTTGGTGACTGTAAACTTGAGGTCTCCAACTTCCACCTCCAAGTCGTTAAAAGACCTCGCAAAAGTCTTTGTAATATCCTTGTTGTAGCCCTTTAATTTTTGAATAAACCGTAGCCACCTTGCCTCTTCAGTGTGTTTTTGTATTGCGGGTACCCTTCCATAAACTTGGGCCCTTCCGGTTCTGCCCTCAACAACAGACCCATCCTTCCTTTCGTCTTAAAATTCGTCTGCGTGAGTAAGGGTTTTAGTGTAGATGAGATGGCTGGGTTAACGGTGGTGAATAGGGTTTATGGATAAGAAAACAGTGACTGTAAATGGAAAACAGAGAATAGGTAGTGGGAGTGAATTCATGGAAATGGAGCGGAGGCTTATATGAACAAGGTGGAAATGCAACCGTGGCTTCAATAAAATAATAGGGAAGTAAAGTGAACCCGACAGAATTTTAAACTGAATGGCTGCGAAGTAGACGTAAACACGCTTATGAAATGGCTGCGGAATTTGTGCGGCGGAGAGGAGCCGTGATCAAATCGACCACGTCCTCATGATTACAGGTGGAGTGTCAAGGTACAGCCAACACAAGTTAAATCCGAGGGCTGATCATGAGGCCGTTTGAGAAATAAATGCATGGTTCGTGGAGGAATTGTAGGTCGTGGAACGGTTATGAGGCTATCAATGCCAATCATTGCATATAGTGGAGCTATGGTTTTATAACTATGTAAAAATGTGCTTTGAATGCTATTTGAAATAAATTTCTACTCATACCTTGGAATTCTTGCCACTTTTTGTCCATTAATCTTTGATCAACTGCTCCTTGTTGATGCTTTTAAGTGCCTCATGTCTTCATAATATGTCCTCGGTCATACCTGCATTTGATTTTTATTATTTTTAACTATCAGCTGACTGCTAATGTTAAATGACAGGGTGCTAGCTGCGAAAACAACAACTAGCTGCGGAATCAGTTTGCAGCTGCGGAAACTGGATTTAGCTGTGGAAACTGGTACAATGGCCACATGACTGAATGGAAATGGATATATGAGAAAACTGTTCATGAAAAGACTTTTATTGGTGAGATGAAATGAAATGAGATGAGATGAAATGGGTGGAGTAGAATGAAACAAAGTGAAGTGGAGTGGAATGAGGTGAAATGAAGTGAAGTGAGATGGAATGAAACTATGGATAATGAGAGGAGATTTTTTTGGAAAATATAGGGAATCAAGAGTTCCTGATTTTCACCCTATATTTTATGTATAATATTGCCAATCAATGATTGGTTTTCAGGCTTATACAGAAAAGAACAAAGGCTAGGCTGGTGGAGAAGAAGAATTCTTCTTCACTAGCCTTATTGCAGAACTATCTTGAAAGATTTTGACAAATTCCTCCTTTGAGAGTGGCTTATAATAGATCTTTACTCGGTGACCATTCACAATAAGAGGAGTTTGAAATTCATCAATGGTTTTGATTCTTACCGCTCCATTGCTAAAGACTTTGTCAATCTCATATGACCCAAGCCAATGAGTCTGAAATTTACCTTTGAAGTCTTTAAACTTGGAATCAAATAGCAATGCACAGTCTCCTTGAAACTTTTTCTCCTTGATGTATTTTTCATGCCACTTAGCTCTTTGATATTGAACTAGATCAGTTCTTAGGGTTGCCTCTTGTATGATCTCATGTAGCTCATTCAACTGCTCCATTCTATGCATTTGGGCTTCTGATAGATCCATCCCCAACTGAATTGCCATCATGAAAGTTTTGACATGGAACTCAATGGGGAGCAGGACTTCTTTCCCATAAACAAGTTCATAGGGAGAATGTCTTGTTTTATTTCTCCATGTAGTTCTGTAGGCCCACAAGGCTTTAGGAAGCCTTTCTGCCCAATCTCTTTTGTGTAGATGAACAGTTTTGGTGATGATGCCTTCACTAACTTTGTTTGTAGACTCCACTTGACCATTTTCTTGTGGATGGTAAGGAGTAGATTTTCTATGCTTGATCTTGTATTCTTTCATCAGCTTCTCCACCAGGTTGGATGTGAATTGACTTCCCTAATCTATCACAATTTCTCTTGGAACACCAAAGCGAGTAAAAATATCCTCATAAAGAAAACTAACAACTGAATTTTCAGTAGCAGAAATAATGCTTTGGCTTCTACCCATTTAGTGACATAATCAGTAAATACCAATATATACTTTTTTTGTTTAGATGGTGGGTTAATAGGTCCAATGAAATCTAAAGCCCATTTTTCAAAGGGTTCGATGAGTACCTGTGGCTGCAATGGCATTTCATTTGAAAGGGTAGGTTTCCCTACTCTTTGGCAGCTGTCACACCTTTTGACATATTGTTTTGCATCTTTGAAAAGGGATAGCCAATAATATCCCAAAGAGAGGATTTTATAGGCTGTCCTTTTGTCAGCAAAGTGTCCACCGCATGGTTCATCATGACATGCTTTGAGGATATCAGGCATTTCATCTTCCCTAACACATCTTCTGATCACAAGATCTGGCCTTGTTTTAAACAATTCGTTAGAAATCCATGAATATTTTGAACTCTCCTGAATAATCTTTCTTCTTTCACCAGGAAATAAATGTGGAGGCAATTTCCCTGTAACCAAATAATTAGCTATATCTGCATACCAAGGAGTCTTAATAGTTACTGCAAATAAATATTCATCAGGAAACTTGTCCTCTACAGGAGAATCTTCTTTAGTATTCTGAATCCTAGACAAGAAATTAGCTACTGTATTTTGTTTTCCTGGTCTATCCAACACAGTGATATTGAATTCCTGTAAAAGTAAGAGCCACCTTGTAACTTTGCCATTAGTAACAGGTTTTTTCATTAGATATCTAATTGCAGAATGGTCAATATGAATAAAAGTTTCATAGCCTGTTATATAATGTCTAAACTTATTGATTGCATGAACAACAGCTAAGAACTCTTTTTCAGTCACAGTATAGTTCAACTCAGTGGGAGTTAAATTTTTACTGGTATAGTAAATGGCATAAGGAACTAAATCTTTTTGACCCAACACAGCCCCTAGAGCTGTATCTGAAGCATCTGTAGAAATATGGAAAGGAAGTTTCCAATTTGGTCCTCTCAAGATGGGTGCTTCAGATATTCTTGTTTTCAAAGTTTCGAATGCTAATTGGCAATCAAGATCCCATTTGAATTCACAGTCTTTTGTGAGCAATTTGAAGAGTGGAGATGCTATTTTAGTGAAGTTCTCTATAAATCTTCTATAGTACCTAGTAAATCCCAGAAAACTTCTAACATCTTTTTGACAATTTGGAATAGGCAACTTGGAGATGACTTCAACTTTTGATCTATCAACTTTAATCCCATCCCCTGAAATGTGATGTCCTAAAACAATACCTTCAGTAAACATTATAAAGCATTTTTCGTGACTTAATGAAAGGTTTGTTTATTTACATCTTATAAGGACTCTTTCCAAATTCTCTAATGCCTCTTCAAATGAATCACCATAAACTGTAAAATCATCCATATAAACCTCTACACAATCATGGATTATATCAGAAAAAATTCCTAGTACTGCTCTTTGGAATGTTGCGGGTGCATTACATAATCCAAAAGGAAGCACTCGATAAGAAAAAGTTCCCCATGGACAGGTAAATGTGGTATTATCTTGATCTTCAGGTGCTACCTGAATTTGATTATAGCCACGAAAACCATCCAGAAATGAAAAGTACTTTTTGCCTGCTAATGTATCTAATACTTGATCGATAAAGGGCAAAGGAAAGTGATCCTTCAAAGTTGCTTTATTCAATTCCCTATAATCAATGCATACCCTCCATTTACCATTCTTTTTAGGTACTATAACCAAAGGAGAAACCCATCAGCTATCTGAAATTGGATAAATGAAGTTTACATTGAGTAGTTTTTGGAGCTCTTCTTTCACTATCTCCCTAAGGTTTGGATTCATCCTTCTCTGAGGTTGTCTGATTGGTCTACTATTTTCCTCGATGTAGATGTGATGAATGCAAGTCTTAGGGTCAATACCTTTCATATCAGTATACTCCCATGCAAATGCAGTAGAATGTTGTTGCAATATTTTGGTTAGCTCTTCTTGTTGTGACTTTCCCAAATTTTTATTGGTATTCAATGTTTTACCTGGAAAAATCTCAATGGTGGCACTACCGAACTCTTCCATAGAGTAAAGATACATTTGTCTTGATGATAAATACTCAATGTCAGAATCTAACTGAAATTGTATGTAGTCATATTCTGAAGATGTTTCAAAGTTTTCTAATGTGTTCAGAATTTGACTATCTTAACTGATTTCAAAAATGGTAAAGACGGGTTGTATAGTGTCCTCATCATTGACCCATTCATTATCTCCTACTTTTGTAATTGCTTTTGCTGGAGGATACAAATTGAACTTCTTTGTCGAATTACCATCAGAAATGTACATATCTCCAAATCTACAACTAATGAAAGCATCAGCTGTGGCTAGCCAAGGTCTTCCTAAGATGAGTGGGTTCCCTCCTAAATTACTCTTGGGGGTCAAAATCATGAAATATACTGGATATTCCCAAGAATCTAAGGAGACTGAAATATCTTCTAATACACCATCTGGTTTGATTATTGATCGATCTGCAAGTTGCAGTAAGGTAGGTGTAAAAACAAGATTAGGAAGTTTAAGCTGTTCCATAGTCTGTCTACTGATAATTTTGATAGCAGCCCCTAAGTCAATCAAAGTGTTTGGAATTTCTATCCCATTTATATGTGTCTTGACAATTGGACTACCAGGATCTACATACTTCTGCATGGTAATTTTTCCCATCATGATATCTGCAATTTTTCCTGCCAGGTGGATTCTTCTTATATCTCTTGGTTTCCTTCCTGGTCTTTTGAGACTCAACTCCTTTATTGTTTTTGCTAGAATAGGAATCTTCTAATGGCTTGTAGAAAGGGAATCTTGATACAGACATTCTTTAATTCATCTAGAAAATCATAGTCCAGCAACAAGATTTGTTTTTCCACCCCTTTGTCAATTTGTAATCTTTCAGGAAAAGGAGTTGTGGATGAAGATGCAGGTTTCTCAACTATAGGAGTTGTGGGGGTTGACTCTTTTTCTTTTTCTTTTTGAGTGGTTGGGTTTTGAAGTGATGCTTCAGAAACTTTATTGACTTTAAGAGAATCTTCCTCAGAAGTACTTTGCTTTTGAGCATCTATAGAAGGTTTTTCTAAAACTCTACCAGACCTGAGTTGTACATCATTAAGAGGAACAATCATATAGGTAGGGAATTGTTGTCCTTCTACCATGTAAGCATTCTGAGGATTTTTATTGTTAGGATTTGGCAATGGCTGGGCTGGTAGTTGATTTGTCTTTTGTTGAAATGGAAGCAAGAGTTGGGAATTTTGTTGAGGAAGTTGTTGTTGTTGTGGAAATGGCAATGAAAGTTGTGGGTTTTGATTTGAAAGTTGTGGAGCTTGTTGATTTTGAAAAGATGGAGGATATTGATAAAATTGAGCAAATCTCCCATAAGGATTTTGCATCCCTTGTGCCCATGATTGATATGAATTTTGAGGTTGGGGCCAAGGTTGTTGCCAAGAATTCCAATTTGGTGGGGGTTGAAAGTTCATAGGGTTATTAAACCCTTGATTGTGTTGCCCCTACCAAGGTTTCCTTGAAACAAAACAGAGAGACTCTACTGAATTTGGATCTTCTTGAAAGACAGCTTTGAGCCCAGGAATTGAAGGACAATCCTTGGTCTCATGGCTTTCCGAGAAAATCATACATGTTTCTACAACTTTTGTATCCAAGGGGCATTCCCTTAGAGCATGTTTCTTCCTACATTTTGGACAAAAGATGGCCAAGGCTTCAGCTTCTGCTTTCTACTTGTTTTGTATTTTAAGGGTGTCTATTTGTTCACTAAGGCTCCCTAGAATATCAGTGTTGAACTCATCAAGCATATTGCCAATCTCTGCCCTACTTACTGATCCGGTTGTAGATTTGTTTGCTCTAATAAGAGAAGGATCTCTAGGTGTTTTTCCCGTTTTAGATTTCCCCTCGAGAGATGGACACATAGTTCTACTATGTCACGAAGTGGAAGTTGAGAAATATCTCCCTTCCCCATCATGTTTAAAATATCTATCCATTCATCTCTAATGGCTTTTAATAGAAGGGCTTTCAAGGTCTCCTCATCTAAGTTACTCATTTTTGCTCTTTTTAAGTTGTATTGAAATATTTCAAGTAAATCCTCCAAGTTTTCATCTTCTTTTTGCACCATTTTGAATACCTCATCCTTATGATTGGTGGGCATGCAATAGTCCAGGTATCTATCCAAAAGTGTTTGTTTAATATCATTCCAAGTCCTAATAGATTGAGTGACTAATCCCATGAACCATTTCAAAGCAGCTCCCTTCAATGTTGAGGGAAACAATTTGAGTTTTTGAGAGTCTTCCATGTAGTCATAAGTTCGGCACACGACTTCAAACTCAAATAGAAATGTTTCAGGATCCTCACTTCGCAACCCATAAAAGTTTGGGAGGACAAATGGTGAGATGTTTTTCATTGTTGTATGAGTTTCCTCATCAACTATAGGGAATCCAAATGAGTTATCTCCTTCCCTATTTCCTCCATTATTTCCTCCACCTCCACCATTGTTGCCTCCATTATTTCCTCCTCCTCTACCCCTACTTCTAAATCCATTTACTACTTCCTCCATCATGTTAGTTTCCTCAGAGTCTTCTAGTTCTTCTATCAAGAGTGGATGAGAGAGAGTTTCTTCCTTCTCTTCTTCGGGTGATTCTACTTCTTTGATTACAATATGTTCCCCTGTAGTAATAAAGAAAGATTCTTCTCCTAGATCAGATTTAGTAGATAGTGTGGGAGAACCCTCAAATTCAGTTGTTGCTCCTTAAATTCCAGGAATCCTAAGGCTGGGAGTAGATGGGGGTGAATCTTGTCTATGCCTTGAAGTAGCTAGAGTTGTAAAAATCGAACTCTTGGCCCTAGCTATAAACCTTTCCCCAGAATCTCTTGCTCTATGCATGTCATTTTTTATTTTTATCTTTCTCTTCAAGTCGGGCTAATAATTCTCTTTCTGATCTTCCAAATCACACTAGGTGCAAGAAGAGAGCATACTCAAGAAATTATTGAACCAATAACTCTCTTTTCTGATCCTCTAGATCACACTAGGTGCAAGAGGAAAGCATACTTCGAGAAGTTATCAATTTTTCCCTTCTTTGATTTTTTTTTTAAGAAATTGGCTACCTAGTTACACTTCCTCGGCAATGGCGCCAAGTGTTTGGTCAATTTAGAGTGTCCTAAATTTCTATATTAATTGTCAATTCGGGAGTCGTAAACTATTGAAGTGTGGCGCACTATATTTGCAAGATAACCTATTTCTTACTTTTTGTCGTTTTTGATTTTTTTTTTTATTTTTTTTTGGGGGTTTTTATCTTCGTTTATCCCAATATGAAATGGAAATTCTATCCCTGAGTTTTAAGATTACTCTAAAAGACAAGTATGGATATAAATTTTCAAGGCAATTATGTCCTTTATAATGATTTACAAAACTTCAAACTTCAGAGGGTCTTAGAACATACTAATGATGAAATTAATTCCTAAAAGAAAATGAAAATGTGCCACTATTCTAATCAAACAAACAGTGAACTATTGATCATGAAATCATTATCCCTGTTGCTGTCTAAGTACAAAAGAAATGAATTAAGCTACTGCACTCAAAGAAATCCAAAAATTTCAAGTAAAGTAAAGCTAAAATCAAATTACATCAATTCATAGTCTGACCCCTCGCCAGTTAGTCCAGCTATGGCTTTCAGAGGTAATCATCAACAACTTGAGAAATCTGATATTTAATTGCAGAAAAGTAAAACTAAAATCAAATCACATCAATTCATAGTTTGACCCCTCGCCAGTTAGTCCAGCTATGGCTTTCGGAGGTAATCATCAACAACTTGAGCAATCTGATATCTAAACTGTCTAACGAAGCAAATGAACTAAACTGAAATCAACAAAACAGAACTGGAATTAAAAGCTAAGAAAAGCAAGTCAGCAGAAAGACTGATTCCATGTCACTAGTTTTTGCAAAAGGAAATGTATGAAGATGCCCGGGCCTACTGTAATCTGGAACATGCACACTGATCAGCGTTAACAACAATGTACAAAGCATGTAAAATTATGAACAAGAATGAAGCGTTAGTACCATAGTAAATGAAATATACATAAGTGAATAACTATGGCATATTTGCAATAAACATAAAGAAACACAACATGAAACTGTACAACAATAAGAAATGAAACCTCGACGTGTGCAGGGGCCCTCTGCAAAGCTTCGGGCAACAGCTATCAATCAAGAATTACGCTTCACGCAATCATGTAGAAACAAATTCTTCTCATATATTTCAAAACGCGGTCACAACAATGAAACTAGTGTCACGGCACAGTGGGCTTTTTATTAGCAAAATTATATTCAAAAGACTAACTCCTATGCGTATAGAAACACATTATTTATAACAAAAGGTTACATAACTATTTTCCTGCAAACTACGCCGACAGAGGACACGTAAATGACAGCGTCCATGGATTTAGCATCATGGCTGCCGAGATTATGCAATCTATTGAAAACGGCTTGTTGGATTCACATCGTGGGTAGCCTATAGATGTCAGCATGCCTCCAGAGATCTAGAAACGGCCACAAAAATATTTCACGTGCTTGGAAATGGAGTCCTGTTGTCGTAGGACTCTTCTGTTTGACCATCACTTGACCACCATTGACCACGACCTCCCCTAATGAATCTGACTGAGCCAATAGGACTCGGTCCATGTCCAAGTCATTTCCAACTTGCCCATGTGGCTCGCTTTGCCTGATGACACCTGCAATGTAGACTTTAACAGAAACAACTGCGGAAAGTTGAAGCAGCTGCGGAAAGTGACAGGATTCCGCAGCTCAATGAGAAAAAATCTAGTTCAAACAACAGACACAAAACATAGTTAAAAAAACCACTTTAAATGCTCTTTTATGATTAATATGCAATGATGTTGATAGCTTAGGAGGTCCATGTGAATGGAAAGAGTCTAGGAAAGTGTATAGGAAAGATGCAAGTTCAGGGCTCAACACCTGCATAAAGGAGTACTGCTTAGAAGGATACGCTATAGGAAAGTCAACTAAGGGTCAATGTGAAAGATGCAAGAAAGAGGGAAATCCACTAGGCTTAGGTTGTATGTTTTTTCCCATGATAATAGTTATTTCCCACGGTAAACGTAGGTTGTTTATCAGTTTTTCACCCTAATGTAAATCTATATATAGATAAAGCTGCGATGTAATATATATACACATACAAAGACCTAGACTAAGATACTCCTGTGTTTTGATGATATAGTTTGATGTTCTGTAAGGGTTTTGTGCTATAACAATTGATCTATTAGGTTAGTGAGCCATGACGGTTGGAATGTAATGCAAAATTCATAATGATAATAAAAAAATTGTTTCGGGTTAATATCTATGTCCATGCATAAAGTGTTGAATTTTTTGTTTTTTTGTTTTATAGTTATATTGAATGCATTGGAGTTAATGTGTAGAATATGGTGATGCTTAAATTTTCTATTCTGAATAACTATGATACTAGATAAGGAATAACAACAAGTATTGAATCTACATCTTCTTCCTCATTGTAGAAATGTCCAAGTTCCTACAGTCTCATGTAGATACTTTAAGTGAGACTTCATCTACTCACAAGTGATGCTGAAAGGGCCAATGTCTAAGATGTTTTATTGGCTATTTCACTGTAAACCTAAGTCTTCCCCATATGCGCCAACAAATGGTTATGTTGTTGGTACCAGGTTTTGTGATTGAAGGGGATGTGGAGGTTGACAAAGGAGGAAACAAAATAATGGGTAGAGACAAAGGAACATGAGTTTGCAGTGGGATAAACTAGAAGATAGTAAATTAGTCCTGAAGAATGGTTGCAAAAGTATGTTTTCACAAATTTTCATGAAACTTGCTTTGTCAAATTCCTAATTGTTTTGGTTGAATGTTTTCAAAGACTATCAAATAAGGTTGAAAATTGGTGCCCTGTGGTAACACATAATTGGAATTCTAATATAATTCAAATAGTAAATTTGGTAAGCAACAATAGGAAACAAAGTTTCACACACAATAGATTTCTGGCTAAAGAGTATATTAGAGGGCTCCTTTGTTGAATTTTTGATAGAAGGAACTCAACCATAAAATGCAGATAAAAGAGTTTTTTCAAAGGATCACAAAGAAAATAATTGAGATCACTATTTACTAAGATAAAATTGGTATTATGTGACAAATGAGTAATGTCACTAGAATCTGATACCATGAGTGGATGAATTTATTTGTGCATGATGGGGAGATTAGGGGTTGACTAGTGGATGGATTGAGGGAATAAAAATGAGGGATAAAATAAATCAATGGAATAGATGCACTGAGGATGTTGAGACATTAGAGAGATAGAAGCACAGAAGAAGCAAGAAGGGTTAGATCATGCACATCAACACAGGAGGAGAGCACGATGGAAGAAGTTAGAGGAGAGTTGTGTAGTGGAGTGATATTTTAGCAAAATAGTGAGGTAAGAGAGAGGTTTGCATTAGAACATGAGACAGATAGAAGGATACCAAGGAAGGCTAGAGAATGAATGAGAAGGAAACATAGTAGTGAAGATTGGGAAGAAGAGATCATCATTGATCATGTGCCCGATGGAGTGTTGCACCTAGAGGATAATAAGAGATTGCATAGTGAAAAAGGAAAGGAAGAGGAAGGAAACCCTTAGCTTGGAATAGAATGAAAAGAACTAGTGTCTCCCATTGACCTTAATTAGGCCATACCATGTGTCAAACCCATGAAACAACGTGCATCGCCAAGGCAAGAAGTAAGATCACTCAATAAGTTGTTACAGTTAGTTTTAGTTAGTGGGAGAATAGGAAAGGTAGTCAAGATAGTGGAAGTAGTCAGACAAGACCAAGGTACCACTCAATCAACTTAAAGTATCACAAAGCAGAACTAAATAGAACATCATGATGAACATTGATTCTACCATGTGAATGCTAGTATTTCTTGGCGTTGTATCAAAGGATCCCAAGCAACATCTTTTTGTGTGTGAAGTATTAAGGAATTTCAAGTAGGTACAAGACAAACATATCAAAGTGGGGCAGTTGGAGACCACTTTGAGGAATCACACAGTAACTTGGGTACTAAATGAGTTCTAGAAACCAAAGTTAGAATCATAGTGCATCACAAAGATTAAGGAGATTAAAAAACACATTGGCGAGTCAGTATGAGATTTTGAGCAAAGGTTCAAAGTTTTGTTGGATCAACTATCGTTTCTAATTATAGATGCAAGTATATGTTGGGTCCTTCATTTTTAGGAATTTTTTTATCAGTTTTGGTCAAAAAAATACTTGCAGAAGTGATCAATGGAAGTTGTAAAGGAAAATGGTAAAACATGTTAGAAGGTGAGAATAAAAAAGAGAAAGTGGCAGGAAGAGATAAAAAGAATTTATCTTGGGACTCGCTAAAGCTGCAAACGAAGGAACTAAGTGCTATTTTTGAAAGGATTGAGATGATATGGACCAAAGAACCTGGATTTTGTCGAAGGGATTAAAATGGATCAGATTAAGCGAGCATGGATTGGAGCAAGAAAAGAAAAAATCGTATAAGGCCACAAGGAATGAGTTGGAAGAGAGAGAGATTAAGAGTATGCTAAGATGTTGTTGGAATGAAGCCTGAAGCTTCATGCTTGTATTCCAATTATGATATGGTTTTGTTATGATTTAATATAATATTCTCTTGAACAATCCCGCTCCATATCTTCATAGATCTATAATGTAAAGGTCCAATTTTGATGATATAAAGAAGGTGTTGCAGGGTGTTATATTTCATTCCAAGGAATGTAAGTTGAGTTTTTATGCTAGCTTTTAAAAATTTTATACTGTTATGTTTTGCGTCAATTATGTTTTTGTTTATTTTGAATAAATTGCTCTTTTGCTTGCATAATTAATTGAATAATGAACAATGTATTCAATAATCCATCCTTGACAATATCCATTAGTCCCCATCCTCTTTAGAAGTCTCAATATACCTAAGGTGAGATGTTTATCCTTTACAAAGGAATGAAAATGCTAGAATTGTGCTAGACTATGATGAAATTCTTTGTTGGAAGCTAGAGGTTTGACCTTAGGTCAGTTTGATAAAATTATTCACCAACAAATGGTTTTGTTGCCAGGACCTAAGTATTTTGATGGGATTTAGATCATGGTGTTGAGGATTCTCAAAGGTGATATTCAAGAGTGGTGGTTATCCTATAGAAAGCTCAACTAAGATAGAAGAACATAGAGTGGGTTAAGGAGGAAATCATATTTGTAGAACTTGCAGGTGGCTAGTAAAAAATTTTCTAGTGCAAGTTTCCTAAGGAGTATAAAACTGGTTGAGAAGACTGTATATCAAGATGGGAACTGGAAACCTCCTTCGAATTCATAGAACTTGAACTACAACCAATTTAGTTGCTTTGCACCAGCTTGATACTAAATTGACTAGAGTTGTTGAATTTTGGGTTCAAATGACTCTAAAGGGTTATATTATTGAATTTGTTATGGAGAATCATGATTTCTTCTCGAAATCTGAAGTAGTACTTAAATATGGGTTGCGGGGTAGGTTTCTGAAATAAATACCTCTTTGGATCAAGATCGTCATGGTGGAAGAAAATCTATTGCCATTCCATGAGACTAAACATGGTAGCTTAAAATGCTAGGTAATAAGGGTAGGATTTAGGGGAGAGATATTGCTCAATTTCAAAAGATGAGGGTAAGTTGTGATAGCTACAGATGGGTTGCAAAAGGAACGAGCCTTTAGAGCAATTTGAAGGGAATGAATGGTTAACGAGTGGAGGGAAAAGAAGTTGCGAGAGATTAGAAGGAGGAGAAAAGAGTTGTAGTAGATAAGTGAGGCTTTCAGTAGTTTTAGGTTGCGAATAGGAAGAATGACTAGCCCAGAGTTGCGAAGTAGTGAATTAGGAGAAGGATATCATTAGGGAAAATAGGATCAACTAAAGGAGATGTGATAGGATTCTAATATAGAGGAAGTGAAACTCACTAGGAGTTGGAAGGAGTCTGGACACGTGAAATGACCAGACAACTAGTTGCGATGATCGATCACAAAGATCCCGTAGATGAAGAGATGCACTTCATGATGAGATGGTTATTCTTTGAATATGATTTAGTCCCCATAAGAAACCACCTGCAGAGAAGTAATGCAACTAAGTCTCTCCCTAACCTCCCCCTGGTACTATATCAGAATCCTGTTAATTTTCTTTCCAAGCTAGTCAAAAATTTAAAATTTCAAAAAGTTTATAACAAATAGAGAACTACTATCTCTAGTGGATTTAGTAATTTTGGTATTAGCGTTCAGACAATTTCTGCAATTCATTCACAACGTGGTTTTCAAGGATTAGTATTAGTTACAATCGGTCAAATAGTTAGGCAGGGAATATAGCAGGTTCGTTCACTGAATACCTAGAGTTTTTAGGTCGAGGAGACGAAGACATTGAGGAGCATTGGTATCTATGTGAAGCCATTCAGAGGGATTGACAAACCTCGAATGCTACGAAGGTCACTGAATTTCAGATGAATTTGAGGGATTGGGCACTCATATGGTTTATTAAGTGGTCTGATTTGAATCCAAATCCAACTCTTGATGTGATTAAATGAGATTTCAATTAAGAATTCAAGCTCCCTCATAGAAAGCAACATGGTTTAGTAGATTTATGGGATATTAAACAACACAAGGGGTGAGACTACATGGGAGTGCATGTGACAGTTTAAAGACACAATTGGGAAACTCACTTATTTGATTGATCCTCATCATTTATGAGATTGGTTCATTAAAGCTTTGTTTTCGTTAAGCAGAAATCCTATGGCACAACAAAATATTGATAATTTATAAGATGTGCAGGAACAAGCTATGAAGATTGAAGCCATGCCAAGATACCTACATGAGTGTAGGCCAAGTATTACTTCTAGAGATATTACTATCATTGGTTTACATCATCAGATTTCTAATTTGATGGAGAGGTTGAAGGATACACATATTGAACGACCTTTGCGTCCACAAGTATGGTAAACTTATTGTCATGTTGAGGGGCATCACACTATTGAGTGCCCATGATTGCAGAGTGTGGGTCCATCTATTATACCTATGGGACCACCTCCACCATATCCAAGACCTACTACCAAAGTTGGGAAAGTTTCCACAAATGTTTTGTATCAGGGGCATACTTAGTATCATGCATTTCCTACCCTTCAAGGTACACCAACTAATGAATACTGTGAGATTTGTTGAATTTATGGGAATGCACCTCATCTTTGTCTTATTTTGTATAAGTACTCCTATGTTCCAAACAATATGTTTTGTGAATTATGTGGGTCTCCAACTCACCATACAGATCAATGTAGATCCTTGGATTCTCTAGCTAATCTCCTTGACCGTACTAGATTTGGGTTAATGAAGATCCTCGAAGATGAGGAGGAGGAGGTGGATTAACAGGGGGGAAATTTAGAGGAAGAGGCCCTATTTGATGCTAAAATTGTGACCAAGAGGGTCATGCTGCTCATGATTGTCTGTTACCAAGGAGACCCTGGTGTTCCACTTTTGGGTAAACACTTATGCCACTGAATATTGTCCTGAGTTGATTTCTCGTTGGGAAGAGTGCAACAGGAAAAGGGGCACTAACTCAATTAATGCAGAACCTAGAGAAAAAGAACCAGTTCATCAACCAAACATTAATATTGTCACCATAGGAGGCAAATGAACTGGCGCAGATAAGGAGGTAATAGAGAAACCTACCATAATAAGACTTTCATCGCTAAAGAAGTCTTATGACCCTAGTCAACAGAAAGAGTAATCTTTAAGCAATATGCTTATTATTTCAACTCGCGAGAAACACAACTAGAAAAGGGACAGATAAAGAGTCCTCGATCTTTGCAAGACACATCTCATATAGTTATGGAGTGGTTGAAATTATTTTTAAATATTATGAGTGATGATAAACTATCTGGTCAATTGTGGAAAATCTTAAAACTTTTGTTAAAGATGAAGAATTTTTAGAAAGGTCAAATTTTGCTAATTTTTCTTAACACCATTCTAGACGTGTCTACCACAATAAAAGGAGAACATGTAGGGATTTTTGCATCGACACCCAAATTGCAGGATTCCAAATCAAAGACACCATGTTATATTTTGGATCAGATGTAAATATCTTGCTGAGAAAAACTTGGGAGGTGTTGGGATGAGCCAAGTTTGTGTTTTCTCCTATTCAACTATGTGTGTCTAACCAATATTGTATTATTTCCGTTGGTCTTCTTGAATATGTTGAATTTGATATTGTTGGAGTGAAAACATATACATACTTTGAAGTTATTGATATAATGGGTGATAAAGATCTGTCCAGATTTACTAGGAATTGATTGGGCCTTTGAAAACTATGTTGTTATTGATCTCAAATGAGAGACCATGACCTTTAAAGTAGGTGGAATCAAATTTATACAACTATTGGATCCTTATTAAGATATGAGGTTTATAAATCATGTAGACGATGTAGAAGAGCCCAATATTTTGGATCAACTATATCAACTTACTGCAGGAAAGAGGGAGGAATCTATCAATCCTACAACAAATGGTTCTCTTAGCTAGATAAGTGTTCAACAAACAAAAGTTGGTTCATGTGTTGTGTTGGATGATTGAAAACAATAAGACCACAAGTTGCACTCTAGACGATGTGCAAGTATTCACTATTCTTGCTGGATTGGTACTGAGGTAAGGGATTACCCTTCTTTCAATGGTATAGGATATGTTGTCGATTTTATTAAAGAAGTTGATTAAAATATTGAAGAAACACAAAATATTCCTTTGATGTATATTTATCTGCAAGCAACCCCTACGAGATGGTGCAGAGCTCATCATGACTAATTTCAAAAGTGGGAATCAATTAGGTCTTTTATGTTATGTTGGTTTGCTATTCCTAAGAAGAATTCAAAAGCTATTAATGTATACGAGGGTTACACTAATCCTGAGAAGCATGTTCAGAATTGTAGTGAAACATGGATTAAACTTGAACTTCCTGTTGAATTATGGGTGCATTAGTTCATTCAAATATTAGGGACATTTCTACAAGCATGGTACTTAAAAGAAGATATGAAGAGGTAGAAAACCAATGATTGCGAGGCATTAAGAGCTCAGTTTTTTAGTGATTTATCATTTTCAGATGAGGATACAAAGATAGCTAAGGATTTAAAAGCAATTAAGAGAGTGTTATTCCCCACTAGAAAACATGTTGTTGAATGTAGCAGCTATGGAGATTGTGGAAATCTATATGAATCTAGGTTTCATGAATTTGTTGCTTGTGATAAGATTAACAAGGAACTTGAAGATGATGACTTCGAGGAGTTGAGGAATTTAACATTAAAATATTTTGAAGGTGAAAGAAGTATCAAATATGACCCTATTAAGGACAGTCCACATTTGAAACCCTTGAAGTTGTGGAAGCATAATATTGGAATTGAAGAGGAGCCCAATTTAGCCTCTATTGGTGACCACTGGGACGAGAAGACTACAAAAGAAAAAATTGATTTATTGAAGGAATATGCAGATCTTTTTCCTGCATCAGTTTTAGAGCTTAAAGAGATAAAGGGAGATTTAGGAGAAATGAATATTGTTTTGAAACCTGATGCAAGGCCTATTAAACACCAACCTTATCAGTTGAATCCATGAGTTAAAGAAAAGGTCAAGAGGGAGATAGATAAAATGTTGGCTGCAGGTCTCATTTTTCTAGTTGATGAAGTTGAGTGATTTTTATTTAGAACAAGAAGGATTCAAAATACATTAGATTTTGTGTAGACTATTGAATAATTAATAATGCTTGTGTCCATGATCAATTACCTACTCCATTTAGCGATGAAGTATTATACAATGTTGCAGGAAATGAAGCTTATTCTTTTACAGATGGGTTTTCTTGATATCATCAAGTCCATGTTGCAAAGGAGGATAAGAGGAAAACCAATTTTACATCTGAATGGGATTCATATGCTTACCATGTCATTCCATTCAGCCTTAATAATGCTCTAATTGTGTTCTCTAGGTTTATAATTACTACCTTCAGGGACTATATTCATAAATTTCTTAAAGTCTACATGGATGATTGGAAAATCTATGGTCTCTTAAAGAAGTTGTCTCATTATGGAAATGGGGTCTAAATTTTTTTATTTCTTACAACCTCTTCAAAACATAAAATGGATAAAATCGTTACATTTGTCTCGTCGAGACCTTTCTAACAATTTTTGCTTCAATCTAACTCTTGGATTGAAAGGTATGACCACTCAAATATTGGCCTATCAAACAGTGCCACATCATCTTGAACTGCCACATGGCACCCATGTGGTCCCCACGTGGTGCTCACATGGCTATCCCAGTTATACACCTCATCCTAGCCAAGTGGCAGCGACTGACCCACTCATACCAGGTCACATATAACCCCGTTTCCATGGTCCACACAAACCAACCCATAACAACTTGTTGCATACAAGATGTACGTGTTTGCGGGCCCTCCATGGGCACATCACCCTAGGAATAAAATCCCGGCGGGGATCAACTTTATCCTCTGTTGAAACTATAGGGGAGAACCTTCCGGGACTACGTGGTGATATGTGCCTTACGATAAATCTTGAACACCCCACCTTGACGTATACATAAAAACATAACGACAGGTTGCACATGTCCCCACTAAATGGGTCCCATACACCAAGTCACCTCAGGAGTTAAATCCCTGACATTATACTATGCACTTTATTCTATTCAAATCATTAGACACGGAGAGAGCTTTTTTTATAGAAAGGATTTTCCCATCCTTCATTCTCAAATAATTAGATTAAATTCAAGCTCAGAGTAAACATAGTTATTTGAACCATTCCTTCAACAATGAAACATAGCAATAAAGATTACGAAGATTTACCCATCTTGTAACACTCAGGAAACTTGGACAATGTCCCATCCTCATAAAAAAATAGATTCTCATATGCATGCATGTCATTAAACTAGAATCCATGCTTAGCACAAGGAATCATACCATTCCAAAACCATGCAAGAAACTAACATTTCTTAATCATACAAGGAACTCCATTTCCCAATATTGAAAAGCCATTGTTAACTAACGCATAATAAAACAATAATCATTCATATATTCAGACAAGAATCAACATCCCTTAACACTAATGTAGGCATTGAACAAGCACAACAAATGTGAGCTTAATATTCAAAAGGAATTTAAAATGCACCATAAAAATTCATATATCATTTACTGGCACATAAGGCATAAGGAGCACTTATCTTAAGTCAACAGATCTAGCAACTGAGATTATGACTTCAACTCTCCACCCAACCATAAACAAGTTACAACTAAGTTTTTCTTGCAGTCGTCACTCTCGAGCCAGATTCCAAAGCTTGAGGTAGAGTTCCTTCAGAGGAGTTTTAAATCGATAGTTTCAACTGAAATAGGGTGTCTTGAGACTACCTCATCTCCAACCACAAGATATCAAAATAAAATGAACACAATGAACGACTTCACTCACATATGAGCATCATGCACTCAGGGGATTAAACCAAAATCATTAGCTGTAAAAGGGTGTCTCAAGGGTACCCTTCCTTCACTCACCAACTATTCAACAATATCACATAAGGCAGGGAACACTTTCTTTAATGCAGAGGAACTTACACCATCCCAACATCTTTATGGATTTAGACACATAAATTATCAACTCAGATATGGAGAGAGACAAATATAGTTAATAACATGGAGGTTTTATCAATTATGTTACTGTTGAAGGAATAAGAGTGCACTTTCCAGAAGCTTAGTGGAATCTTCCACCTATTTTCTTAGCCAAAACCCCATGGAACTACCATTAGATGTTATCCTCCCACTAGCCTTAGGTGCCTCCACTTCTCAAAGGTTATCAACCAACATAGTTTCCAATGGATTTACCAGATCTGTAGGGAACAACCATACCTCTATGATTTTCAGTCATTAAGCATCATGGGTTTCTTAGCTAGCTATCATCAAAGCTTCTCTTCTCCCTAAATTCTCCTAGTCCTCATGTTTTTTTTCCTCCCCCCTTAGAAATTTGACTTGCTCATTAAGAGCCTCTTGGCCTTCTTTCACTATTCAGTGGGACCCTATCAGCCTCCTTTGCTCCTCCTCCATAGTAGCCTCCTATTCTTGTGGTCATCCCTTCTTTGTACACATAAGATCTCTTCCTTTAGCGTGTGAGAGAATGTGAATAGAGAGAATACTCTCTCTCTCTCTCTGCTCCCATCATTCTTCATTGTCCCCAAATGAAGTATCTCCTCCTATTCTTAGCCATGGTGGTTTTGTCATTTGGAGTGATTTATGCAATCCAACATCACTAGGAAGTGTATCCCATGCTCATCAATAACCTTTTGTCATTTCTTGCTTGTATTTTTGCCCAAAGAGAACATGAGTGCATCCTTGTTTTGCAACTGAGTTAATACATCATCAACTCATGATTGATATTTAAAATAACCCACTTCCTCAAGAAATCTCCCTCTTTAAGCAATGGAATAAGTGTCCCTCTCTCAACCATTTTAATTTATAATTACATAATTACAAGGAAAAAAATTTAAAATGGGAATTAACCCGCACTGGATGTCACAATATCACTACTTGTTAGTAATAAAAATTTCACTACTTTGAAGTCAATGTCATTTAAATTTTATGGCTTCTACTAGACTATGGGAATTAGGTGAAGATGGGTGATATGTTCTCTTGAATACTATTAGACACATCTAAATATGCCCAGTACATTTTCTTTCTTATTATGAATGTTAAGGATTACCAGCCTCATTACTCTTTCTCGTATTCGTGTGTATTCGTTAGTGTCAAGGATCACCATGTCATTCCAACTAGTACTTGAGACATACATCATCTTCTGTTCCTTCTACATCTTCCTTCACTTCATGTTATTTGTCCATCATGCTAGATAAAAGCTAGCCAATGGAAGTCCCTGGATTGAAGGTTTAGTTAGAGTTGTGGTTTCCAATCTACATCAATGTCCTATCAAGGAAAGAATCTTGGACATAATGGTCCTCACAAGGGAGTTATTTTTTTAATTTTTAATTTTTAATTTGAAATAATGATTTTAGTTTTATTTTCATAATTTGTCTCATTCACTTGGTTAGCTTAATTTTATATAATGTTTTCACTTGTCTTTTAGTTTTATTTTCATAATTTGTCTCACTCACTTGGTTAGCTTAATTTTATCTAATGTTTTCACTTGTCTTCTATTTGATAGAATTTATAGTTTCCTACCACGTTTATTTCTTCTTTTTAATTTTGCACTCTAATACTTTCTACCATCATGGATTAGCTTCATTCTTAATTGACATTCCTTCATTTATGCCACTATTTTGACCACCTTTTGGATGTATACATATGCCCATGATACCATATTAATTTAGTGGTAACTAATATTTCTTACAATCCTTGTAGAGCTTCATCAGTTCTCCTTGTTTTCAATCTCAATAACTATATTTTATCTTTTCCTTTTCTAAATAGAGTTGTTATAATTTGATCCCCGCGTTCTCTATTTCATGCCTTTCCTTTAGAATTTTACCCATTAGCACCTACTTTGGTTACTCCTTCATAAATATAAAGGCTACATTTTTTCCATGTATTTTCTTCTTCGCTTCCTAAAAGTTTTCTTCATGTTTTCTCAATGGATGATATATGTCACTTTTATATTTACTTCATCTAATAAAAACAATGCCCTTTCCATTATTATCCTTTTATCTATTACATTTTATCATACCTTTTCTCTGCACTCATCTCCTTCTTTAATGTTGTCTACTAATCTAAGCAAGACCAAAGTATGATTACTCCAAGCCTAAGAAAAGTTCTTTGCAACTTTCTTTTCCATCTTTTCCTCCATTTTTTATTGAAAGTGTTTGAATCCTTTTTTTGGTTTCTTGAATTGTCATGCTACGCTCTAGTTTTGATTCCTTTGGGAAATCTATTCTAAAAGTTTTCTTTATGCTTTCTAATTTCTTCTTTAGTGGTTGTATTTCCGGTCTATTGTATTACATTCTACCTTCATTTAATTGTATGCTTACTACATCATTTTCTAAGACTCTTCATGTATCTAAATGGATTTATCCCTTTATGGTTTGTATTTCATTTTAAAAATTCGTAAGTATAATGTACATTCTCTTAAACCCCAAATTTTGCAACCATTTACAAATATAGCTATTCCTATGTATATATTTTTATGAGTGATAAAAACATTTAGTGAGATGTATCCTAATAGTTGGAGAGAATCACAACAAAGTAGGGAAACCAATCATATGAATTGTTGAAATGGGTAGGTAG
This sequence comes from Pinus tabuliformis, assembly GCA_031772625.1. Lineage (NCBI taxonomy): Eukaryota > Viridiplantae > Streptophyta > Pinopsida > Pinales > Pinaceae > Pinus > Pinus tabuliformis. The sequence continues at coordinate 890,461,264 of CM062812.1, read as the reverse complement.
GAATGCCATAACTTAGCCAAATTAAACATTTTCATAGAGAAAATTAACTTTGATAACCTTATTAGATATATGTGCTAAACCACCAAACTACAGGATATTGCTAATGTGTCATAATGATGTAGACATAGAGTTGTGTTTGTCATGATGTTTTGATCTATTAATAAAGTTAACACCATATTGATCAAGTGTTGACGTAGGATCAAGGGTGAAATATACATGAGAATCTAGTTGCACATGAATAGGTGAGTAAAATCATGAGAGGAAAAAGTTGGTTACATATGACATTCAAGTACTTAAGAGAGTTTGGTGCATATCATTTCTAAAAATTCTGAGGGATAAGAGGACCTTGACACAAACCAAAAGTATAGAGGCACATATAAACTTGAATTTACGCTGCCCATTCATAATTATTGGACTAGAGTGAAAGAGACATTATTGATTTGCTAAAAATATGGTGTTGTCATTTCCCTGCTAAAATTTGAACCCCAAATTACATATCTTTCATGAGTAGTCACACTTACAAAAGAGAATCACTATTTAACAAAATCTATCATTATTATTAAATTGGGTGGAGATACCATGTACCATAACTACAAGATGACGATCCACCTCTTTATAGGTCGTGGATGCTAGACGATCAAAATAACAAGAAAAAATTATGAAGGGTTATTTATCATTAAATCATCATTGAATTGCTAATTAACAATTTTTTTTGTTTTCTATATTTACCATTAATTCAACTTTTATATATATAATTAATTTGAAAGTTCTATCAATTCACTACTTTTTCATTCACTTTAGTAGTTGGGATTTGAAAAATCAATATAGAAAAAACATTATTTCTACCCAATTTGACAACATAATTGAGAAAACTCGTTTATGTTGAAACACTAACCGACATAGGAAGAAAATTATTTTGGATTTGTCGAGTTAAGCAACATTTTGAACAACTTTAACCATTTAGAGTAACGCAATTACGATGGGTAGAGAATTAGAAAAGACATAAATATGGGTAGAGATCATTATTTTATAGTGAATACTAACGAAGAAAAAGCACATGAATGCAAAATTATATTATAAAGATAATTATAAAATTATATGGAAAAGGTATTAATAATTGAGAATTAAGGAAATGAGAAAAAACAAAAAAAATTATTACACATATATGATTTGATTTTATATTAAATAATTTTTAATAATTAATTATTTTATTTTTTAAATTCTGGTCAACAATGATATTCCTTTTGTTAAATATTTATGATCTCTTTTGTCGCCTTGCCCATTTGAAATTTGTCTTGATCTTATAAGTTATCAACAACTAACGTTCAAAAGGGTCAAGCTCATGTTCCAATGGAGAAAGACATATATCTAACTTGCTTTGATGAGTTGGTACACGTAACATTCAATGAGTGTACATATATACATATATATTCCTATGTTTGACATTGCTTTAAGAAAAAAACTACTACACATATTTTATCCACCTTGACACGTAGGTTCATTTACAAGAAATTAGTCACCATAATTGGAGGTACACGACGATAGAAACGATTACGAACTCACTTTCAATGTACTTTGAATATTCCTATGTAGCATACCAATTGAACTAGGATTCTCAATATTAATGATGTTTGTTATATCTCTCACCAACCAACTTTGGAATCACATATTGACAATGTGACATGTTATTATGAATTTATTCAATTAAATAGGGATTATTTTTTTGATTCAAGTAAGAGTAGGAACTTCTATTAAATTTAGTCAAATATACATAATTTACAAGGAACCACATCCACTCTGCAAGAGTTCAACAGTCAGCAAGGTAGGCCAAACCTAACCAATCTCCAAAAACTCAGAGAACCTAAACCAGAAAACTGGGGAGAACCGTCAAACAAAGTACAAGGAGCATAGTAAACCTTGGAGGGCAAGGCCAAAACCCGCCATGGAACCAGAAGAGGTCCCACCGTAAGTCAAACTGAAAACTGACAAACGGACCCGAAGGAAGTTAAAGCATAACACTCTAAATATTTTTCGGGTCCGACCAACGTGCACACACAATCGCCACCGTTGATCCACTGATTAAGATCCAACGATCATCATGGATATCGGAAGGACGAGAAATGCGAGAGTTAACCACCCGATGAGGGCGGTTTTCTCTCTCCTCATTCCGCAACGTGTCGCTCAAAGAGTGGAATTGGAGCCAAACACAGAAAAACCGGAAACCGTTCAGACCCCGCCTGATATACCACTTGTGGTATTGGACTGGTTGACTCGCGTAAAAACCCACCCGACCTTTCGCCACGTGCTATCCCTTAATTCCTTCCAGCGGGCAGTACTTGAGCCAATCCCATTCACTTGGATTCTCTGTCAACCACCACCTAAGCCAAATGACGAAGGCTACCCTACCCTGTGAGTCAAACCATTCTTCATTCAACCAGAGGGAATCCTGATCTTGGAAAATCACCGAACCAAGCGGGTTGGACTGTATGGAGTTCTCCAGCCTCCCGCTGGTCTTCAGGGTTCCTCTGATCCTCCCTGTTTGTCCATAGTTCCATATCTTGGGTAGCATTACATAGACAGTCCTCCCGCAATTTACCTGGGGGAAGCGAATCCCAAGCATACCTGGAATCCCTGTTCCTATTTGTGACTCCTTCATTCGCTAACCGATCCGCTAACATATTAGCCTTCCTTTTCACATGAGCAAATCTGACAGTTTTGAGGGTTTGCAGGTGAGAATAGATGCGATAAAAAACCTGCAAGAGCTTCCAGTGCTTCGACACTTTATCTGGAGAGGTGCCATTACTGATCTTCTTAGCCGCTCTAATAATTAATTCCGAATCCGCTTCAATTATAACATTGTGTGAACCTAAATTCACCAAGATTTCCAAGCATTGTTCTAATGCCATGAGCTCAGCCATGTTGTTTGTAGCCTTCCCCAAGTGGCCATGGAAGATCATCTGTATTTGTCCTGATCATCTCTTATGGCACCCGCAAAGCCCGCTAATCCTGGGTTGCCCTTAGCTTCTCCATCAATATTGATTTTAAAGAAACCATAAGGAGGAGGCTTCCAAATGGTAGCACACGAGTTTAGAGGGTTCACTGTCTTCATTATTCCCAAAAGATTAATAGACTGGAGCCCCAAGTGAAGTAAAATTCTCTCCTCATGGGGTAGGGGAGGATCTTTAGGAAGGGTCCTCAACAAGCTTCTAACTGTGTCTTTGAGCTGCCTTATAATTTTCTCAATTATGTGATGGGGCTTGTGATTTTTGTTTTTGAAGATTCGACTGTTTCGTTCTTTCCATACATTCCAGATGACAAAACCTGGAACCAGAATCCAGGCTCTATTAACTATCTCATTTCCTGAGAAGTTCTTCCTCCAGTTCTTTAGAGTGTTGGATATGCTGAGACTGTCCCTATCAGTTTGTCTAAAGATAGCAGCCACCCAGTCCCACACCTTTGAAGTGAAAGGATAGAGGTTGAGAAGGTTTTCAATCGTCTCCTCATGCGTGCCACAAAGGTAACACCTGGAAGGACCAATGAAGCCTTTCTTAAGGATATTCTCCCAAGTTAAGATCTTCCTTTGATGCACTAGCCAGATGAAAAGCTTTATTTTCATCCAATGCGGACTTTGCCAAAGTTTCTTCCAGATTTGATCAGGATTCACAAAGTTAAATCCTGTGACTTCCCATTTGGCCTCTTTGAGGTTAAAGTTGCCTTCAATGTTCTTTCCCCATCTTAATTGATCTGTTGAGGAAGAGACAAGAATCCTTCTATGCTCAAGCTCCTGGGTGAGGGCTTCTGCCTTGGTTTTCAGCTGGTTTTCATCACTGTATCCTAGATCCTTCCACTCCCTCCATTTTCCATTGTTCCTTCCCTAATCCCAGAAGTCTTTTACCAGAACCATACCTTTGTTGTCTGTGTCATTTTTGAGATCTGCAAATTCATCCCTATACAGGTTGGGTTCCTGTTGCTAGTTATCCTCCCAAAATTGAGCAAGATCCCCTGCCCGAATTTCCCAAAAAAAATGGTGCTGAACAATGTTTTTATTATCCCAGGCAAGGTTCCAAATATGGGAGCCCCTGATTTGCCCTGACATTCTAATATGATCCTTTTCTTGCCAGTGCTTGGCATATTTTTGTTTCCAAAGCTTAGCCCAAGGGGCATTCGGTTCCTTAATCCATCTCCACCAAAGCTTGGCTCCCGAGACTTTGCTGAGGGTCTCAGGATCATGAAGCCCCAAACCACCATGGCTCTTGGGCTTACAAAGCTTGTCCTAGGCTACTAAATCCCACTTCTTTTTCTCTTCCCCTCTACCCCATAGAAAGTCCCTTTGAATGCTTCTTATTAGCTGCTTAATACCTTGAGGAGCAGGAAGAGTTGAAAACATAAACATGGGAATGGCCTGCAAGACCGCCTATGTGAGCACAAAGCGTCCTACTAGATTTAATGATCTGCATGTCCATTTTTTGATCTTATCCTGAAGTTTATTTAAAATTGGTTCCCACACTTTCTTGCTTAGCGGTTTGTCAGTAAGAGGAATGCCAAGATATTTGGAAGGTAGTTGTTCTCTTTGAAATCCAATAATTCTGGTAATATTTCTCTGAATAGTAATATTAGTATTAAAGAAAAAAACTTTGGACTTGTGAAGGCTTACCTCAGTGCCTCCTGCCATGGCAAAGTCATTTAAGATATTTTTAATTACTCTGGCGTCCCTGACGATAGGTATGCACTGGAACATAGTATCATCTACAAATTGTTGATGAGTGTTTGCCTCTCCATCTGTGGTAAGTTTGATACCCTTAATTCTTCCTTCAGCATTTGCCATCTTGATCACTCTGCCAAGCCCTTCCATCATGAGGACCGAGAGGAATGGTGAAAGTGGATCTCCTTGTCTGAGCCCTCTGGAAGGAGTGATGGTCCTAGAAGGAGCTCCATTAAGCAATATGGAAAAACTGGTTGAGGTAACTAATGCCATGACCCATCTTATCCAGTTCTGATCAAAACCATAGGATTTTAGAATTGCTCTTATGTAAGCCCAGCTCAATTTATCATAGGCTTTCGTGAGGTCCAACTGAATGACCATGCCAGCTTGTTTGTTGATTTTGAGAGAGTGTACCACCTCATGAGCTTGGATGATATTGTTGAGGATTTTTCTTTCCTCCACATAGCCTGATTGTTCCTCCGAAATGACAGAGGGTAGAAGTGGTTTGAGTCGATTGGCTATTACTTTGGAGATAATTTTATGCACTAGATTACATAAGGCTATGGGCCGAAACCCATCTGAAGTCATGGCCTTTTCCTGCTTTGGGATCAGAGCTATGAAGGATGCATTCAAAGCCTTTAGTACCTTTTTGGATCTTCTTGAGTCTTCCACCACCTCGAGGATATCATGTTTGACAGTTTCCCAACAGGCCTTGAAGAAGTCTACATTGAATCCATCCGGGTTTGGTGCTTTTCCACTCTGCATTTCATTAATCACTTCACTGACCTCCTCTTTCGAAACTGGCCTGTTGAGATTGCGGTTGTCCTCTCTGGTACTAGCTGAGGGATATATTGAGTGAAATATTCAATGAACCTAGATCTGTCCTCCAGAGGCTCCTTTGCAATGTTGCAGAAGTGCTAAACAAGGACCGATTCCATATCACTGTGAGAAACTAGCTCAATGCCTTGAGAATCCTTGATCTTTGTGATTCTGTTGTGTGCCCTGTGAGCTATGGTGGTTTTGTGGAAGAATTTTGTGTTTCTTTCTCCCTCTTTAATCCATTGTATTCTTGATTTCTACCTCCAGAAAATTTCTTCTTGTAAGCATTGATTCTCCCATTCTTCTTGCAGAGAGTCAGTTAATTTTTGCCTCTCTTCGGTGAAGCCATCTATGATGATGTTCTGATTGATCTACTGGAGCTTTAGTTCAGTTTCTCTTTTGGCTTTGAAAATGTCTCCAAATTCATTTTTGTTCCAAACTTTAAGACAGGATTTTATATGTTTAATTTTCCCCTGGAGCATATACATTTTTGAACCCTGAATATTCAACTCCTCTCTCCACCATGTCTCAACGTTATTAGTGAAATTAGGATGTGAGATCCAAGCATTTTCAAACTTGAAAGGTATGTTTCTTAGAGTGCCCATAAAGGTGGCTTCCAGCTGTATAGGCCAATGATCTGATCCTCCAAAGGGCAGAATGGAGGCTGTCATGGCAGGTCCTGAGAGAAAGAGGTCCTCTGAAATCATGAATCTATCAAATTTGGAAGCGACTTGATGGGCCCCTCCCCTTTTGTTGTTCCAAGTGAAGGTTCCATTTATTGTTTCAGTATCCACCAGCCTCATGTTCCTAATGAAGTTCTGGAAGGCCATGGAGTCTCTGCCTAGCTGCCTAGTGCCTCCTTTTTTTTTTCCGAAAGAGATATTATCATATTGAAATCTCCTGCAACGATCCAGGGCAGAGTGGGATGTCTCTCTCTAAATTCCTCCAGGGAAGTGAGAAGCTTGAGCTTATTTACTAGCTTTTGAGGTCCATAAACATTCGTAATCATGTATATCTCCTTGTCCCCTACAGGTTGACATATCAGGGAAAGGTAGTTCCTGGATGCTTTAGCATCCAGAATTCCCAATTTTTGTGGGTCCCACAAAGTGAGAATCCCCCCCACCGAATGATCTGCCTTGACCTCTAAATACTCGTAATTGAATAACCACTTATTATGTCTTTTCCATTTAACATTTTGTCTCCTGAATAAAAACCATGTCTAGTTTTTCTTCTTTCATTATGTTACTAAGATTTCTGTGTTTCCTTCTATTACCTATTCCTCTAATGTTCCAGGTTGTGAACTTCATTAAGAAAGATTAGTAAAGGAATAACTGGTAAGATCTTTCATCTTACCTGAGTTGATCAACAGTTTTCCACATTCGCTCAGCAGTTCATTCTGCCTCTTTCTTCCTCTTTTCCTGCCTGAGTTCTTTGGAGATTGTGCCTAAGGATTCTCCATCATCTTGACCCCACTTGGCTCCTGGCTTTCATGATTTCTTTTGACTCCTGCTCCCTTCGCTTGTGACCTCCAGAGAAAGAGCTGTTGTACTTTATCATAGTCCTCTTTTGGTAGGGAGTCCACCCCTAATTTTTTACCTTGTTCCAAAAATTTCTCTAGATCTAGATTTTCCTTATCCAAAATCTCCTGTAATTCATGGTCCTCTGTTCCTGCTTCACTTGGAGTCATCTCCTGGTCTCTACTAATCTCCATCAGGCTTGGTAGATCATCCTTTTGCTGGTTTTCTACTGTGATATCCTCCATGTCAGCTACCCTATCCTATTCTTTTGTTACATTCTCCATGTCCTGGACTGTCTCCTTGTTCCCCTCTTCTTCCTCTAGGATCTTGAAGCTATTTTGTCTTGTGTGTTTGTCCTCATTTGCCTTCTTGTGTGGACGCTTTCCTCCTTTTCCTTTACTCCCAACTTTGGTGAAACCTTCGTGATCTCTCTCGACAATGGTTTTTTGATTATCTTCCCTGTTGATTGTAGGGCAGTCTCTATATAGATGCCCATGTTCATGGCATTTGCGGCATCTGAATGGTATGTGCTCATAGTCCACTGTCTGCACCCATTCTTCATCATATACTTCTAAAATGATAACTTCCGGTAGGGCTCTAAATAGATCCATTTCTACGCATATTCTGGCAAAGGAGGTATATCTCCCTTTCAGAGTTGCCTCTGAGATTTTTAGAAAATGTCCCAGCTTGTTGCCTATGGTTTTCAAAGATTCTGGCAACCAATAATCCAGAGGAAGGGAATATAGTCTAATCCAAACCGGTACTGAAGTGAATGTTTCACATTTCGGGACAAAGTTCATCATCCATGGCCACATGTAGAGTCCTGTCGCAGCATAGAAATAGGGCCCCCCTTCAAAACACTTTGTCTTTGTCTTCTAGGCTTGCGAACACTACTGTGAAAAAACCCTTAGATCCCAGATGTAAATGTATTTCCCCCTTTGTCTTCCAATGGCTCCTTATCCAGACATGTAAAGCCCTTTCCGTCGGCCATAGCCCCATGAACTTGCATATAATTCCATGCTCTGTCATATGATCTCTATGAGCTTGTATCGTTGGGTCACTTAATACGACCCGAGGAATAGTGCCTGACTTGGGCTTGCAAACTCCCGTAGTCTTTCTGGAAGCCGCTTTTTCACTACTGCCTCCAATCTCCTTTTCTTTTCTCGTTTCCTATTGATCCCTTCCTGATCCTGATCTTCGCTTCTTCCAGATGTCCCCTGACTTCAGGTTTCTGAGATCTTGTCTAGTGGTTTTTTGAAATGTTTCATTGCCGTGTTCTAACTCCCCTTGTGACTGCCTGATTGTAGGAGGGAGCAGCACTCCCACTTGCACTCCTCACCATGGTACCCTGAATCCAAAATCCTATCTTCAACTCCAACCCTAGCTTCTCCACTCACCTCCGCAAAGAAAGCCTAGAATCATCTTAAATTTATTTTTCAAAATGGTTAAGTTTTGCTTTTATTTTTATAAATTATAATTAACTTACTTTATTGATATATGTGTTAGAAATATATAACTATTATGATTTGAATATAAATTATTATTACAATAATAAATCCAAATCACCACTAAATGATGATAAATTATTTTATTAATATACTCTACATTTATTTTATTAAGATATAAATCATTTATATAATTGTTATTCCTAATAGTTTAGGATCTATTATGCATGGCTGCTACATTATCGTTAATTTGGTTGTCATACTTCTATATTGCATAAGTTACATTTTTTAACCAAACTTTCTTTAAAATCTAAGGGACTCTACATGAAGGTGATAAGATTCCACTCTTACATCCATAGATCATGGGGAAAGCGATGAAATTCCATCTAGGTCTAAATAACTCAAAATCACATTTTAGGTTTAGATCACCCAAAGTTTTGAGGAGAATGTGTTTTAAGGTTATGTGATTTTACTTTTATTTATAAAGATACAAGATAATGGGCAATTTTCTTACTTTAAGGTTAAATTGCTCAAAGTTAAACTATTCTAGATCTATCTTAACTCCAAATCTACCAAGTGTCGAAAGATCAAATATTTGGAGGTGAAAATCTCATTTAGAGTGAACAAAAATTTGATCCTTCCTATCACAATAATAAAAAGATTATTTAGTTTATATTAAATCAAGTTATATTACCCAATAATAAATAACAATCAAAAAGACTAAACAAAGTAAGTGGTTATTTAGTTTATATTAAATTGAGTTATATTAGCCAATAATAAATAACAAATAAAAAGGCCAACCAAAGAGTTTAATAGAAATAATTTTATTATTGGATTTTAATTTGCTTACAAGTGGCCAAAAACCATTCATGGGAGTAATTATTGATACATGCATGGGAAGAGATAAGATAAGAAACAATGGGGTCACAGAGCTCTATTTCCACCTAATCACAACATTGATTATAGTCTATCACACTGTGTTTTTCCAAACCATATATCATTCCCATGAAAAATATTAGCCAAATTATGGTAATGTATATATATTAATAGTAATAAATGTCAATAGTAATGATAAAAATGCAAAACAAAAGATTGAAGAGAAATACTTTTATTGTTGCCATCAAATTAATACAATGATTTCTTATTTTATATTAGATTAAGTTAGTTTTATATATACATATCCCAATAATAGGTAACAATAAAATGACAAAGCAAGGAGTTTAATAGAAATGATTTTGTTGTTGAACCTTAAATTACTTATAAATTGTTGATAAAAATCAATCAAATTTCATAATGATACCAAACAAACATGTTATAAAATTATAGAATCCATTTTGGGTGTGGATAAAGTGAAGATAAATAACATTTAAAGCCCCAATTAAATCTTTCTTTGGAATAAAGGATAATTCGTTGGAATTGTATGCTTTTAAATAGTCTACATTAGAGATGAATACCATATGGAAAAACCATGGGTTGTGAGTCCCAAAACTGCTAATATTTACATGACATGACATTATTATTTTAAATTTTATTTTATTTTATTTCTATTTTTATGTAATTTGACCAAGTCAAAAATGTTGTATTTAATAATTATAATTATAATTTTTTATTTTATTTTATTTTATTTATTGTTTGTCAATTGATATGAGTTCTTCAAGCTTTACCTATGGCTTGAGAAACCGTGACCCAGGGGCATCTAAGCCATCAAAATCACTCATGGATCACACTCGCCCTGGGCCACACCAAACCTTAACATGGTTGGACTTTTTTCCATGAAGTTTCGAACTAGTGACCTTCACATCACAGAGCGATTTAACAGTACACCTCATCACTGTTTATTCTACACCTTGTGGGAATTTTATTTATTATTTTTATTTTTATGCAATTTGATCAAATTAAAATGTTTAGATAACATATAACAACTTCTCTTCCACACTGAGATGGAAAACACCTCTCAACACAATAAACATGTGATTAATTTTTTAATAATAAAATAATGTTATTTTTTTCAATTTCTAGCTAGTTTGATGATCCAAAGACTCCATGCTCCTGTGACATGAAGGAGGTGCCTTTTTAGTAGGGAAAATTTTAAGGATGGAAGTTTATCTTAAATTTTAGAAGCCTTGGCGAATCTTACTAGTCCCTAATATGCAAATTGTAAAATTTTTGGTGATATTTTTGTAGAAATATTTAGATTTCCAATAATTTTAGATTAGTTGATATAATATTTTGGTGATTTTTAAGGTAAAATAATGGTGTACTATAAAATTTGGGTGAATCAATTTAGAAAAAAATGGAATTTGGCAGATCTGTTTTGGGAAAAAGCATGCAAAATTAGCCTACCTACCAATATTAGCCCCTAAAATTTTCCCTGCCTTTTAGACGTCATAGTGATAATTTCCCTAGCCAATGAGGAAAAAGGTATAATATTTTAATAATATCATGAGTTTAAACATGAAATCTTATTGATTGTATGACGACAGAGTCATGCATTCTTTAAAGTATAGAATGGAACTATAAATGTGTAAACATTAATTAAATAGTTAGGAATTTTGAATGGTGTGATATTATGATATCGAGTTAAAGTAATGAATGTGATGATGTCTTGGTATATCAGTTGAGTTGCATTATTTATGTTAAATGTTGATGTAAGATCAATGAAACATAATTAAACAATTAACAAGGTAGCATAGCTAGTATTTCGTACTGCTTAGTTTAATTATTGAATTTTGAAAGCTATGAATTCACTATCACATTTGAACAAAGGCTACATTGTAGATACTATTGCTTATCATGTAAATATAGTTACAAAAACAAAGTATTCGTTGGGGGTGATTGAGAGAGAGGTAATCATAATAATGGGCAAAGTATAAGTCTTAATTTTAATTTTTATGTGCATAAAATGTTGAGTTTGATTGTATTAACCTTTAGTTAATCATTTTTTTTAAAATTCATTGTTTCATAGCTAATATTCTTTTGACCAAAGCATTTTACAAAATCACAAATTTTTTTGAAGTAGAACAATCATAATGTGAAATTATTATGTTGTTGGATTGAAACATTTCCATACTTGTATTTAATTTGGTAAAACCAAGTATCTTGCAGAGTCACAAAAATGTCTAAGTTGGAACATCCAAATGTTAGTTATAATGGCTTTAGGCTCCTTGCAAACACGTCCAACTATATACCTATGCACCATGACATGACTTAGTTGGTTTCACACAAGTTTGGGTCCGCTTTGCCGACCTCGACAAAGTTGGCAATTGAGCTATCTGGTCATTGAACGCACTAGTATGTTGACTATGGAATCCTTACTGCAAATTGGAAGTTACCCAAAGAATCTTCTCAACCTCGACTCCCTCACTTGCCAATTGAGTCCACAAAACACACATATAATGTTGTAGGATTTCAACACCCATTGTTTGTTGTTCCTCCTCCTATCTACCTACTCTGCCAAACATCAAAGGGATCCCGACTTATGGTTCTCAAACAGAGCCATGGAAACATGTTGTCAAATTCCTCTTCAAATTTATAACAGTATTTACCAATAATAAGTAATAATTACTATTTATACAGTATATTAATAATTAAGTTATATTTAAAATTTTCATTCTATACAATAATAATTACTATTTATACTATTGACTAATAATTAAATTATATTAATGTTTTTAATCGTATATAATATTAATTATTATATGACTTTAAAAATATCTTTAAAATTTAAGGTAGCGATATTTGAAACACAATATATTTTATCTAATAATTAAATTATATTAAAGTTTTTAATCCTATATAATATTAATTATTATATGACTTTAAAAATATCTTTAAAATTTAAGGTAGCAATATTTGAAACACAATATATTCTATTTATATAATGAATTAAAATTAAAATCAATTTCAAAAACAACATATAGCATAATGTTATAAAAATGGAAGTTTTATTATTTTTAAAAATTTCTCAGTTTTTCCTTTAAAAAGGAACTAAATGCATTGTTGAAAACTCTAGATTTTGTGACCTTTCTCAATCGCCTATCTGAAGCATGCATTGGTTAAATTAAATTGACACAGTCGTAATAAACTAGTCGGCGAGAGACAAAGTCAGAACTCCGAGGGATCATTGTGTGTCAAAGAAAGGAAGATGTCTGACCTCGAGTCAGGGCTAACCGCTACTTGGTTCTAGTAAGGATCATAAGATGTGTGTATACATAATCTAGATACTCGGTTTAAAAAGAAATTATATATATATATATATATATATATCATTTTTTCATACACGAATAATAGATTTTATAAAATTTTAATCATTGAAAATGTCATTATGATAAAAATCAATTTAAGTTTCAACAATCTCAATAATTAGTACAATCCCATGGAGGCATCGAAATCAATGAAAAAACGTCATAGTTGGGGTCGACCCTGCTAATACCTTTCCAAGAAATCAACCCATAGACCCCGACCCCGACCCCGACCCCGACCTTGCTTTTTGTGACCAAATACTTTTAAACAAACCATTAATGAATTATTAATATCATAACCAATTAAATATTAAAAATATGTTTTAAAAGTATTTTATATTTATTATTATGAAATTATAAATTAATAATGAGCATTTACAAAAAAAAACCATTATTTAAAAATTAGCATGATAAATTTGGGAAAGCAACAAAATGCAATTCGTATATTAATTATTTATATTATTAAAATAAATTAAAACATAACATTTTAATTAATATATAAAATAAAATAAAACATAATGTTTTAGTTTTACTAGTTAAAGGTTTTTTTTGCCATTGTTTTGGTTTTCCCTTGACCAGAAAGTTGTTTGGATTTTATTTTAAGAATTTGTTTTTCGACATTTAAAGCTTGTTCCATATTTAAGGTTGATATTGCTTTATCTTCTCCAATAGTGGAAAAAACCACATTTGAGGGAAGGGCAGTAGTATAAACCTTAGTTAACACATCATCTCCCTATCTTCAATATTCCATTAAGAATAGAATGGAATATTTGGTTGAAATCTTCAATTGATTCAGCAAAATTCATTTTAATATTTGACATTTCCACAATTAAGAATGCTTTTGTTTTATCTTCACCAAACTTCTTGATAAATTGCTTTTCAAAAATATCCCAACTAGCAATGGAACCACCATAACATTTGCTGAAGCTCCTAAATCTACAAGACAATTGTGAACATTTCGATTGAAAATTTCAAAAGTCAAGAGAAATCTAGTCTACACAACATTAAATTATTCTCATTTCCTAAGGGAAACTCATCTTCTTTAGGGGCAAGAGAAGGTATGAAAACTAGTCAAGGGTTTATTGGGTGGATGCTCTGTTACTTTTAGGAAACCTACAATAAATTTTCATAACCTTTGAAGTAAATTACCCATAGGTTCATTTCCATTCCTATGTATTGTATCAAATTCACTATAAATTTCTTCATAATCATACTTTTTCCTGAGCAATGACAAAGAGTTCCATGAATTATTTCCAACTATGAGTTGATTTGGCTAGTAATGTGTTATATTTCCAGTGTGTGGGTAATCAATTGACATATTCCATTTTCCTAAACAATTTTTAAATTCTAATATGTAACATTAGAATTGATTAAGATGCCTAAATGCAAAGACTCCCCTTCACCATCAAACTTCAAGTTTGACAAGAGATTAATTTAAATTACTATAATGTCACCTAAGGGTCTGAAAGAAATTGAAAGGGTGATCTCATATAGAAATATGAAGAAGAGCTATTGGTTTATTAAAATAATTTCTTGAAATGGCTCCACATTGATTGGCTTGTCTTTAGTTGATGGGTCAAAATGAGCTTGGCCAATAGCATGTGTTACGCCTAGTGAAAACTTACAATTATATCGAAATGTAGCTTTGTAACCATTACTGGCTTGGGGTTTTACTAACTATGGTCGAGGTCAACCATTGATGGTTTTCTAAACTAAATAATTAAATGTAGCTAATATAAGATGCAAATGCATTTGTCTGGATCTGACTAAAGCAAAAGGAAAACATAGAACCATACATGCTCCTATCAATGACCCATTGATTTAGATTCCTAAGAGTAAATACAAGAATATGAGTAGCTAACAACAAACCTAGAATAATCTAGCATTGAAAAAACCATCCATAGACCTATGTTCACATATTTTGACAAACATTTTTAGAGGATCTCTCAACACATGCAACATATACAACAAAGAATTGATCTTCATGTTAAACTGCTCCTAGTTTCAGGGATAACATAAATTGTTTAACGTGCTCCTCAACAATGATCAATCCATCTAGATTTAACCTAGGAAAACATCCCTTAGAATATTCTGTTTAAATGGCTATATAATCTATGCAATCAATTCCCGTTTTCCTAGACTAACTTAAACTATAACTAAACTAAAAAATCCAAATGATAGAATTAAACTGAAAAATAGGGAAAATATATGACATGTTTGTACTTACAGTTATCTACAAAAAATATACAAACTATTGTTGATGCATAGTAATTTTGATTTGATGGAACAAAGAACAGTGAAGGTGGTGGGATGAGGGTTTCATTCAAACATAATATTTAAGAGAAAATATTATGTGTGTTTGAATATCACTAGAATCTGGTTCCAGCTAGCCACACAAGATGTTTCTGAAGAAGATCTTAAACTAAAAGTACAATGAAAATTGTTTTGATTTCAGATTTCACCATCAAATAAGAACATAAACAACAAATAATTCATAATATTTGTATGACAGTAAAAATAAACTACAACATATCTTAAGAAATGTTAACATAATATCACAAGATTCAATCAGAGTTGAATATGAATAATGTTAGAAAATGAATACCACATGCATCTATTAACTAATTAAAATGATGACAAGACATCATACACATAACTCATAAACAAATTCAATTCTGAATGATCTTCAAAAAAGCTTAGTCTCAAAAATTGATTATAGAATGCAGGTCTTTAGTGCCACAACTCATTGATTCTTACACTAATGTAAGAGGTCATATAAATAATAAAATAATTAGAAAATATTCAATATTTTCTTTAATCAGAGATGATGCTAAAAATGAAATAATATCCTTATCTAAGGATAATTTCCCAAAAAAATTGGCAAACTCTTTCAAACTTCCTCTTCATCTTCAGAGTCCTTATATTCAATGGTGAGCAGATGAAGAGAATTTGTTTGGATAAATCTTACCCAATTTGTATACACCTGAGAAATTGTAGAAAAGTGAATCAGATGGAAATGAACAATGTTGACCTGGCACATTGATACTAAATTCTGAATAAACCTTTTCTTTTTACTATACTTAACAACAAATTTTGAAATTAGTTTGATTTGTTCAAAAGGAAATTGCAGAAACTTTTGGAAATTTTGTTGCATCCAAATTTTAGTTTCAGTTATCTCTCTCATATCTTCTATTGTGCAATTTTTTGTTTTTGTTTTTTATTCAAAGATCTGGGGATTGCCTCCCTTATTGGTTTGGATCCAAGAAGATCAAATTATTCAATGATGTCTTTCCCAATCTCTGATAGCTTGATGGAATGTTCAATGGATTTCTTGGTCCACACTTGGATTTCCTTTGCTTCTGATTCTCTGTGGTTTAATGAAGCATACATGAGTCTCTTTTTCTTCTTAGTTATTTTAGGAATTTACTTAGGTTTTAATTGCTTTAACACTTCTATCTTCTTCAACCACTAATTCAACACTTTCATTGAGATTCACAATCTCATGATAAACTCTACAAAGTTTATCAATTATTCTGTAGAATCTAGCTTGATTTTTTATTTTTATTTATTTTTATTTTATTATTTTATTTTTATTTTTATTTTATTTATTTTATTTTATTTTATTTTATTTTTTATTATATCTATCTATATATATATATATATATATATATATATATATATATATATATTATTATTTATTATTTATTTATTTTCCAGTATTTGGTTAAACTTCACCATCTATTCCTTGAATACATTCAGACTCTATTTAGCATAATGACCATGTTTCACTTAAGACTGCAAAGTTTTTGTCCATTATTCTGTAGAATCTAGCTTGATCTCTTTTTTTTTTCTTTTTTTCTTCAGTATTTGGTTAAACTTCACCATCTATTCTTTGAAGACATTCAAACTCTATTTAGCATAATGACCATGTTTCACTTAAGATTGCAAAGTTTCAATTTTTTCTTTTAGTGTTGCAGTCATAACTTCAATTTTTCTTTCAACTTCTTCTTTCAATATTTGGTTTTCTTGTTCATGTGCCTTTCTCATTTGCTCAATCTGTTGGGAATGCTTGAGTTCTAATTCATTCAATTTACTTTCAAACTAACTTTGTAAGTTGGCTCTTTCAATAGTAAAACCTCCAACTAGGGTTGCAAAATGAGCTTGCCAACTCTCTTCACTAAATGCTTTTCTCTTTTTGATTTGAAATTCTAACTCTTTAATTCTTTGCAGCTTACTTTGATAAGTTGCTCCAAGTTCATTGACATGATATTGCTGATTGTTAACAAATGCTCTAAGGGCATGTGAATTTTCTTCAGCTTTCTGTCTCACATCTCTAGTTGGCTTCCAGCTATGTTCAAACATTGTTTCAAGAGTGTCAAGCTTCCTCTTCTTAGCCCTTCTTACAATGGATTTTTTCTGTGTATTGAAATAATATTCAATTAAAGATGGAATAGTTTCAGATACTAGTTCCATCTCAATGACATGCTTAAAAATAAATGAAGTTAGAGGAATTTTGGTGAGATGGGAGTCATGGAAGTTGTGGGGGGTGTTTTTGGTATTGAAAGGTCAGTGGTTTTAGCGTGTTATTCAATTGACTTTGTCTCTTTATCAAGACTCTCTCTAACTATTGAATGAAGATTTTCTTGTTCATCATTTTTATCAATCTCCATCTCTTTAGTTTTTTCAACACTTTTTTTATATTTTAAGTCTTCTTGGTTGGTTTTGTCTTTAGGGAAGACACTCTACTTGGTTACTTACTCCTCTTTTTATTGTTTCTGGTCCTTAACCTCTATTGTTATCATGCTTTATTTAATCATATGACCTTGTTGTTCCTGTTCTTTAACATTAATATATTTTCTAGCCTCTAGACTTGTTGATCGTTGGATTTTAACAAAAACATCAAGCATATTTTCAATTTGAATTTCTTGAAATTGCTCAGAAGAAGATGCTAGTTCTAAAGGAGCTAAGTAAAATTAACTTTCAGACATTCAAGATATTTCAAATCTTTAATTGGAATAGAAGGCAGGACACTTTTCTATATAAGAAAATCTTCATAAGTGTTTTCTCTAAATTCTTGAAGTTTTTCCCTGTCCTCAACACTCATTAGTTTTCCTCTTTCAATCGCTTGATCAAAACTATCAATGTTTATGAAAACATCATTGAAAGGAGGCTTTTGATGTGTAAAAGTTTTAATATATCTTACAACCTTATAATGATCATTTATTATTCCACTAGGGTCATAATCAAAATGGGGTAATGAGTGAAACCAAACATTGTTAAGTTCTTCAGCTTCCTTGAATGCATGACCTTTGTCCTTCAATTTTATTCTTCCAAACATAATTGGAAAATTTGGCCAAATCTTCTTATGAAGTTTACTCATCTTTCGTGCTTGACCATTTAATGTTGTCTGATTTGCTATGTCTCTAAAAGAAATTCTTTTAGGAATGTACCCTAGAAATAAATGTGGACGAACCTCACTCCCATATATTTTGATATAGGAAAACAACTCTTCAATGAACCAATATCCTATTTAATCAAGTGCCTCTTTCATCTCTTGGATAATCCTTGGAGGAGCATTGCCAAAGAAGAATTCATGTAGAGGGATCATTACATAATTTCAAATGTCATAAAAATGAAATTTATAATTACTTTCCAATAACACTGAAGCATAATTTTGAATGGGAAATTAATGATCAGTAGGATAATTCCGCTTCATGAGAGGAAAGGGGAGAGATGAAATCATAATTTCCAAAAGATAAACATACATACAAAAAAATGTTCATAGCCTAGAGGGCATGAAACTACCAACTTCAAAGCATCTATCAAGTTTTGAGAGAGAATGTCAACCCAATTGAAACAATTTGAGTCATGGTGGACACTGTGAATCAACGACATCCATTGTGTTTTGCAATGCTCAAGCTCCTTTTCCCCATATAATATAGACAAAATTTTAACGATGAACCTAAAATTCCTTTTGAAAATAACAACAGGGTAATAATTAGATGATTTGAGTTTGAATGCCTCTTTCTCTCCCCGCAACTTGTCTTCAATTAGTTTATCATAATTTTTGCCACTTTGTTTAAAAACTATGCTATTGAAATTATCAAGAAACTTAGAATTAAAGGAGACTTAAGGAGGATTGAGGTTATAAATTGATAAAAATGTGTCTTAACTCCAGGATACTATCACGTTTCTGTTAGAATCTGTAACTGTGCATGTATGAATGTCAATATGACCCAAAATCCATTGTATCATGTCATAATAAGGAAATATTTTAGCCCTAGTAGCAACCATGTGTAATTGTGTCCTTCTAATGTTCTCGTACTGTGCATTTTTCTCCTTACTAGAACTTTCTAACTTTAGCCACTCCCTATTCTCAAAGAAATTATAAATTTTTTCCCATTTCATCACACCTGCATCTTGCATTTTGAAATTGGCGTCAAAAATGAAAGTTGATAACTTCCTAGTTTCAAATCTTCTACCTCTTTTAGTCTTTCTTTAATCTGTTGAACTCCTTGCCTTGAAGCAGGGGATTTGTTCTTTTTTCCCATTTTGTGGCCTGTATGGCTAATAAAACAAATAATTAAGATTTTTATGAAGACCACTCTAATTCAATAAAAGGAAACCTTTTGAAATATCACCACTTATCAGAAGTTGCAAGTTATAGAAAAAACTGCTGCAATTCAGGTTGAAGTTCATGTTTTTGGGTTATGGTTTCAGAGAACAGTTGACACAAGAGGTTTAACTGGAAACACAAGGTTTTGAAAGTCTTTGTTATCGAGTTGTTTAATTTTCATAACAAGAAAAACATTTCAAATTAATTTGAAAAGACCTCCTAACCGTTTTTTGAAAAACGAGGCAAGATCGATGTTGCAATCAGGAAAACTTGTATTTAGAACCTATAACCAAAGGCGACAAATAGATTGTTTTATTAGAAAAAAAAGAGAATAATTTAGGAATAATGAAAGATGCTCAAGTTGACAAAAATTGTTGTTTTATTTGTAGACAAAGGACCCAGAAGTTGGGTAGTCGAACAATTGGAGGTACTTTGAAAAACTTAAATAGCTTTATCAGTTATGACGTTGACGCAAAACCAACTAGAGGCAAGGTCCACGACAGGGGGTCAAAGGAATTGTCAAGTCGGGAGGTCAGAGGTCATGAGATGAAAAGTTTTAAGAAATAATCATATATTCAACTTCTCTTACCACTACTACAAAAGGAGCATTGATATACTTAACGACGTAAATAAAGGGGAAGTGAGTGGCTAGGCCTTGCAATGTGAAAGGACCATTGAATGGACCTCATAGTTGTGATTGAAGCAAAGACATGACCTATCAACCTCATGTTGTGGGCCCAATAGTTAGTCGATAATCGAAGATGCATGGACAAAAAAATAAAACAAGGAAAAGGAGGCTTGACTCTTGACCACATGTCGAGCCTAACATCTCGACCGCATGTCAGGCCTGACATCTCGACCACATGTCAGGCCTGACATTTGACCTATTCCAATGGGACCTCCAATGGGAGGTCCCCGATCTCATCTAGTTGGAGGTTGGACCCCATTTTCATTTGAAAAGGTGTGAAGCAAGATAAGCCCAACTCTTGACCATGGCATGGACAAGGAGGGGCACTACATAGAAATTTGTGTAAAGATTCATAATTTTTTTTTTTTGCTCGTATGTCCCAAGCCATGTATGAAATAATAAATATGATAACACGTGGCCCTTTTCATGCATTGTATTAATTCAAAAACCTTGTAAATGGATGATATGATGGTGCAAATATGATTGCGAAATAAGACTCAATAACTTTGAACCAATTAGAATGTAAATAAATATAATTGAGAAATTAAAAAAAAATGTATTGTAATATTTACTTTACAAATTGTTTGTTTAATTTTTATTCAACACAGACTCGACCTCTCGACCTCATGTTGTGGGCCCAAAAATTATTCGACATTCGGAGGCGCGTGGACAAAAAAAATAGGGACAAGGAGGCCCGATTCCCGATCTCAAATCGGGCCTGACTTCCTGACCTGTTCCAGTGGGACCACAGTCAAGGTTAAATATAGTCGATTTCGATGACCATTGAGGTGCGTTAATAGAAAGAAGTCACCAGTGAAGCTACAATCCTGACTTGTTTCCCTTGGGACCCACAAGTATTGTCCACATGGAATAACCTGAGTTGTAAAGGGTGTGCACTTGTGATATGTGCCTGTCATTTTTAATTTATTTTTCAAATCACTCATCTCTTTAGATAAGTTTTAAGAATGAATATCCTACCAAGTATTAATGAATCAATCTGTTGCAATTCAAAAAATACAAGCTAGAAGAGTCACATACCTTATTGACATTGTCAGCTTTCCGCGATATAGATTCAATTGCAGTAAGTTTCTTGAAAGTTCTACGAAAATTTTATCAAGTGTTAAAGTTGTAGGTAATTTCATTCAATGCATAAGATTGCATAAAATTTAGTGAACATTGTAGTACAATCCATATTTCAAAAAATTTGATATTTGGTTATTATAATTATATTATCATGATTTTTTGTGGGTAGCCATCAATAATAAATTACTAGTCACATAAAATAAGTGAAAATATGAACCTACTACCCTACCTAATAGGGAGTCGGGAGTGGGCAGTGAAACAATTTGGTGAAAGGAGAGAAGTCCCGACCCCCAACTTATTTGGGGAATTTTGGCTATGGCATAATTTTTTGTTTATTACTGTCAGACTGGCACTATCCCCAAATTAAGCCATTGATTTGGCTCAAACAATTATGTTTTCACTACATGGAAACTCTAAACAAAATAAATGCAAATATTAAAGCACCATTTTGTTTTGTAATCCAGAGGAACCCAACAACCCGCTTGACATATAACTACCAATAATCCTCTAGGGGGCTATTATATGTCCTCCTCCTCGTAGCCCAGGTCACAACAGGGTGGATTTGAACTCGTGTCTTTCAAGTTTCAATGATTTCACATTTCTCATATTAACCAATTGAGCTCCCCCCTTGGGACAATATTAAAGCACCATTAGTAGAGAGGTGTTGTTATATTAAATTTCCTTGGGATTTTGTATGAACAATTAATAATGCCTCGCTCAAGAAGTTGGAGTGTGTAATTAATGCAATATTGCCTCTATTTACAACATTAAGCAAGAAAATCCTAATCGTTGTAGAATTTAAAATCCTTACTCATTGGAATCGTAATTAATTTATAATAAAAATATAAACTTATTTTTTTAAGCAATGTAATAACAATAAAAAATTATTTCCCAAAAAAATATTGTTCATGTTAACTAATGGTTTTGGAAATTTTATTATCTATGAAAAATTTACAAAGTAGCATATAAAAAAATTAATTTATTTTTAAAAATAAATAGAAATATAAAAAATAATTATTAATAATATAAATTGAAAATCATAGAAGCATTCAAAGAGTCCATCAAGACCTCTACTAACTATGACAATGTTTAACAAAGGACTTCTTTTATTGCAATTAATAGGTTACATCAATGACAGACTGTCGGCCCAGTCTGTGAGTTGATGAGGGCCACAATCCTATGTTACAGAATGAGATCATCCATTAGGAATACTAAGGATATTCTTATCTCTTAGCATTTAGGTTGTAACTCCACATGAGGGCTTGTGTAGCATGCAGTGGAATGTACTCTCTTGGGTAGGGCACAACCTCATGGGAGGAATTGATTTGCATTGCATTGTTGTTGAACTTCCTGAGGCTGAAAGCCTTACCCTACATAGTACCTCAAGACTAAGTTGATAGGTAGATGAAGTCATCCCACCATGAACAATGTGTAGCACATCCCTGTTATTGGAAAGAGAGTTGGAGACCCTTCAGTAGGAATCAAGTTCTTGGTTGGGGACAACCTACCTGGAATTCCTTGTCCCTAAGCGGAAAATGTTTATAGACTAAGAGCTCACCCAATACAACCTTGCCCATACAACCAATGCTAGTTTTTGGGCCTTCAGGAGAATTTCCCCATCTAGGTGTCGAATTCCAATCTTCCTTTGTCCTTTTTTGTACTCTGAGAACCTAGTGGGCTCAGAAAGAGTAGCCTTGTCATAAGCTTAGGAGGGATAACACTAGTGGACACTCTAGCAAGCCATTGTGACATTAGAAGGATGGTGACCCAGGTCCAACCAATTGCAAAATCATTGTAGCCAAGCCATAGCTAAATCCCCTCTATATGGGTCGAGTGCACAAGAAAGGAGCAAGACCTGATAAAAACCATTTGATTCAAGATCTAGCAAATTGCTCAAAGTTTCCAAGACCTCCTTAATCAGACCACATTAAGATCTTGCACAAAGTTGCATTGCAGAGAATCTAGTTGGGAATGAAACCTTGTACCTATAGTTAGACAATCCTTATCTATCAATCCTAATGATGACCTAGTTGTGGCAACTCCGAATTGGGCGCCTAAGAATTGCCCTATCACTATGCGACAAAAAAAGAGTGATGTGGCCAGAGTCATATTTCTCGAGACAAGCACAACGACAGAGAATCTAGGGTTGGGGATCGAGCCCAGAAATAACAAAATTGCAAGTGATGGATAAGGCCAATGTTGACTAGCCTTTGAGCTGACCACTGCCACGTGGGCCACTGAGTCATTGCCATGTGGAAGATGAACGATGTTGTTACAATGATATACTGCCACATGACTTATATATATATATATTCAAACTATTATATATTATTATTTTAAATTTAGTCTAGGTCGGGACTTCGCTCAGGTCAAGCAAGTTGATGTACCAATGAAGGGGACTGACCCTGACTAGGTTGGAGGTCGGGGGTTAGGACAACTAGGTCGGGGGTCGTGCATAAAAATAACAAAATTGGGCACGTAAATGGATAGGCCTGACTTTGACTGGCCTTTGAGCTAACTACTGCCACCTGGGCCACTGAATCACTTCCACGTGGTATATATATATATATATATATATATATATATATATATATATGTATGTATTACCAACTATTATATATTAATATTTTAAATTTAGTCAGAGTGCACTCAGGTCAAATAGCTTGATGTAGCAACAAAGGGGACTGACCCTGACTAGGTTAGAAGTTGAGGGTCGAGCCCAAAAATAACAAAATTAGGTGCGCTAAGCTAATTACTGCCATGTGGGCCACTGAGTCACTGCCACATGGTCTATATATATATAGATATATCAAACTATTGTATATTAATATTTTAAATTTAGTCAGGGTAGTGACTGTGCCCAACTCAAGCAGATTGATGTACCAACGAAGGGGGCCGACCCTAACTAGGTTGGAGGTCAGGGGTTGGGCCCAAAAATAACAAAATTGCATGCACTAAAAGGACCGTTGGCTTGTTGGATAGTCGGTAGTCGGTCATCTGGAGTAAAGGTCATGCAATAAAGGAAGGATGACCATAGTTAGGTCTAACTCCTGACTTGCCTTGGAATTGTGCGTATTCTGCAGTTTCATGTGACCGATCCAAATGAAGGTTTGTATTTAACGCATGGAGGTAAAATGAAAGTTTGTATTTAACACATGGAGGTAAAATGAAGGTTTGTATTTAAGGCATGGAGATAATGAATAAATACACACTGTCGTTGTCCTTTCGAACTTTCAATCTATGTGCTCATCATACATAATATTAACTAAACAAACCTGCAAGTGTACTATATGGCGGTGCAAGTAATCATTGCTAAATAAGACTCCAACCCTTTCAACCCATCACAACATAAATAAATATAATTAAAAAAAATTATTTTGCAATATCGACTTTAGAAATTGTTGATTTAATTTTTGGTCAACTATGGATTGATTAAAGGTCAATGCATTATCATATTTGTAATATCATGCCAATGACAAAGATAATAATAAGTAATTGTTGGTTAGATATGCGAGATTGAGAGATATGACGAAAGTTGGGTGTTTAACCTTATACATGCTCAATTTTAGATGTAGGTGATGATATCTAAAATTATATTGAGGCATAGACCAGCCATTTTTGTTAAGTAATGATATTCATGTCGTTAAGGTTGAAAATGGAAATCGCATATATTAAAATTTGATGCTCAAGGAAAAATTTGTATTGCCATATTTATAAAGTGAGAAAACGTTTTCAATTTCTTCTCACACCTTTCTAGCATTAAAAAGTAACTGACATTTTTTATAATTATGAATATTCTTATAAACCAATTATGTGATTAAAGTGTTGCTATGTTGATGAGTCAATCATATCAACCTAAGATGATTTTGATACCCTATCATGTAAGAATTTTGATGGTGTTGGAATTTAAATGCATATTTTAGAATTTTAAATAGAGTTTGGTATACTTTGAAGAGTCCTCATGCTAGAAGCACGATGATTGCAGATAATTTGAAAGAAAAACATATTTGCAATGATGATTTTGATACCATATCATGCCTCAATAAGCCAGAATTTTGATGGGTTAGGAATTTAAAGGTATATTCTATATTTTTAAATAGAGTTGGTTAGCTTTTGAAGAGTCCTTTTAAGGTCAAAAGCATGATAATTGTAGATAATTTGAAAGGAAAACATATTTGCAATGATCAAAAGAATTATGTAATTACATAAGGTTGCCGTTTTGCTGTTGTAAATGGTACATATTTGTGAAGGCTTTGCTTATTACATCTAGTAAGATTTATTATTAAAAACATGAAAGGAGTTTCTTAAATAATATAATTGGTTATTTTTATTAATTTTTTATTTAGGATAAAGTTTTCGATGTTAATAAGGTCTTCAAAATTTTATATATTCAATTTTTACATAGAAAATGTGATTGAAAATTAAGTATGAAATTGGAGTTTGTAAATTGCAAAATAAATTATTAAATGTATTAATATTTGATTTAAAAAGTGTAAAATCACATTTGATGGATATAAATATTTATTTATTCTTTTTATAATTTTACTCATTAGTACTTATTTGTTAACTTCATTATAAATATAAAAATTACATTTTTTGTTTTCTAAATATTTTTTTATTTTTTTTGGGTCAACTGAGGTTATCTAATGTGGCTAGATAGAATTTTTTTTTATCTTTTACATTTAGGTTCAAATCCTTATTAGTGACATGATGATTTGTAATGCCTAGATAGCTATTAGTGTAATGACTTCGTGCCTATGATTATTGCTGTATTGAATTTGAGCTTTATGAACTTTTAAGCAAGTATACATGTGGATTGGCTTGGTAACAACAACCTCCCTCTAGCCCTTAGCATGGGAGGGAGGTTGATTTCTTTCCTTAAAAAATAAAAAGAAGAACTGTGTTCTCTCCCTAAATTTTTCTTTCATGTTTTCTCTATGGATTATATATATCCACTTTTCTATTCACTTCATTTATCTTTTTTTTTTAATTTATTTTTATAGAAATGAGTAAGATTTCTATTAAATTTGTACCTAGTTGCAACCGATACCCAAGAAATAAGTTACATTAATGCCTCTAGTAGCTCAATTCATTGAGGATTTGATATTGAGCATATATATTCTATCCAAATCCTCAATGAAGAACTCCACACTACAAAAAAACGATTCATGTTCCAACTAAAGATTTTCGAAAATACCCCTAAGATCCATATATTTGCATCTCATTCTTATCTAATTGTCATTTTAACTTTGACTGACTTCTCGTTTTCCTTGGCGAGTTAGTTTTTGTCTTTTTTCCAACTTAGGTCCATCCTGAGTTATTTGATGAATTTGGTTGATCACCCAATTGATGATGATCTCTATTAGCAACATCGTCCTTTTGTCTCCTTAATGGCTCCTCCTCATCTACCTAATCGACCCAAGAAATTACTTATTCAATCTTATTTTCTTAAGAAACACAGGAGGAGGGATTGTTCTTAGGGCTTTATTGAGAAAGTTTTTTTTTTTTTTTTTCTAAAGTTGGGTTTGGTGGATTTTTTATGACTATTGCTTCTTCTCACTTGTCTTTCGCTTCTTTTTTATCCTCTGCCTTATCCTAAGGTTCTTCTTCCTTACAAACTATATAGTGTTCTCCCTAGGCACCTTCCCACCATTTGTGCCTCTAATTATTTTTCTGGGTTGTCTGCATATTGGCAATTTTCATGGATATGGAGTAGTTTTTAACTTTGTTCGTTGTCTCTTAACATGATTTGCGCTAAAATGAAATGTTCTCATAGCCGAGCTTTCAAACCCACAAGTAATTTGTGTTGATCAAATTTAGTTCTATTGGAAAAACCTTATTGAAATCCATCTCCACACAGATACAAGCATATGTGGGGTTGAGATAATCTTCTGTTTCTAGGCTTCGACAATGGAAAACTCCATTTTTATCCCCAATTTCCTTTGGTGAAGAGATATTCCAGAGATATAGGGGAAAATTTAGAAGTCTAACCTAAACTAGAGCAAACGAAATGGAAGTTGTAAGAGGATCGAAGGAGGGGGACCATGGATGCATAAAAAACCCCATCATTTCCCAAAACTAGGGACCATTAGTGAAAATAGCATTCTTGTCTTTTAACTTATAGAAAATCACCACAAAAAAACCATGAACCAAGGGATAAATATTAAGTTCATCATAGAGAAGGTGTTTCCAATTCTCTAAGTTCCATTGATGAAGGTCAACTAAACGAGGCCAAAATCATTGAATATGAAAACTAAACCTCTTTCTGAAAAATGCAATGCATCACTAATGGCTTCCGCCCCCAATGGAATTATCATCACAAAAGCTTCATGGACCACCTAAATGGGAGGAAGAGAACAAGATCCCGAGCTAACAACATATTTAAAAGAGAGAGTACCTTTAGTTGAAGTAGAGGGCACTTTCAAATAGTCTACCTCCATGGGATCTGAAGCAAATGACAAGGTTGGGGAGAGAAATCTAAGCCTAGAATTAGAAATGAATAGAGGAATCGATCCTACAAGAAAAATGGGCATCTCCATTAATGAGGGGAGTCAATTTGAGACGGGAGAGTCTGACTAGGGCCGAACCCTAGTTACCCCTAAGGAGAGACACCGTATGGGAGAGACGTTACAGAGTTGTATTTCCTCTAATCAATCAAATTTTTATTCACTTCATTTAATTAAAACAATTCATTTTCCATTATTATCCTCATGTTCATAATCTTTAATCATACATTTTCTCTTAAGTCATCTCATTTTTTAATGTTGTCTAGTAAGCAAGATTGAAATATGATTTGTTCAAATTTGGAAAAAAAGGATATTTGAAACCTCTTTTAACATATTTTCTCTAATATCTATTGAAAGTGCTTGGATTTCAAAACTTATTCTTTTCTTGATTTCTTCTATGTTTAACTATTCTTGAGTATAAATTGCTCTAAGAAATCTCTTCTAAAAAATTACATCATGATTTGTAGTTTCTTCTTTAGCGCTTATATTTCTTAATCTAATTTATTACCTTTCACATTCATTTATTTTCATTTTTAATGCAACATCTTCTAAAACTCTTTGTGTATTTGGATTGCTTCATTCCTTAATATTTTGGATTCCATTTTTAAAAATACAAAGTATGATGTCTATTCTTTTAATTTCCAAAATTGTGCAACCATTTACCAACAAACTTATGCCTATTTATATATGTTTGAGTGTTCAAATACATTTAGCGATTAGTCTTAATTACAACAAACTATGGTAACCAATCACATGAATGTAGAAATACATAGGTAGGAATGCTTTAACTTAGCCAAATTAAACTTTGGTAAAGAGATAATCAACTTTGATAACCCAATTACTTATATGTGTCAAATCACCAAATTGTAGGATATTTCTAATATGGCATGATGATATAGACACGAGTTATGCATGTCATGATGTTTTAATCTATCACTAAAGAAACCACCATGTGGATTGGGTCTTTATGGATTATCAATGGTATAATGTAGATCAAGATCTAATTGCACATGCATATGCAAGTATAATCATGAGAGGCAAAAGTTAGTTGTATACAAGGGGTCAAGTGTGAAAATGAATGAGGATTGTGTGCATATTGTTTCTAACTTTCTCAAGGATAAGACGGGCCTAACACAAACCAAAACAACATAGAGGCATGTATCAACTTGAATTAATTTATTTTTTGATTTGGATTTTTTAAATATATTATGTTGCTTATTTATCTTCCTTAGACTCGAGTCAAACGAGAGTCATTGGGTTAGTCAAAGTAAGATGTTGTTCTTGCCCCACTAAGATTTGAATCCCCCAAGTGACATGTTGAAAAAGAGTCATTATTTACCAAAATCTATCATGGTTGTGAAGTGAGACTTAGATATCACATGCAATAACTACACCATGACTAAGTGATGGATGCTTGATTATTCTAATAATAACCAGAAAACAACCTCCAAAATTTCTTAACCATTAAATCATTAATTAGATTACTAATTATCAATACCTTTGTATTTTCTATTTATCATTAATTTATTTTTTTTAATCCATCTTAAATTAATATATATCAATACCATTTTTAAACCCATTAAAATTGGAATTATATGACTTCACTATTTTAAACAGTCGTATAAAAGAAATATTATTTCACCCTCAAAAACTAATTCATTTTTCTCAATAGTATAAAAGTACATTATTTCCTTTACTTTAATAAAATAAATGAAAAATGAAAAATTAATGAATACCCCTCTAAAGGACACATTGTTAAAAGGCAAGCACATTGTTTAAAAAAAATAACATGGAGTAAATTGTTTTTCGTTCACCCTGTTAAACAACATCCCACCATTTCTAAGGAAATAGTCTATAACGCGATTTTTTGAAAGCTTTTCCGGCGGGTTTTTCTGGTCGAAATCTGACAGGAATTTATTGGAATCGCAAGTTTGATAGCTAGTTTCTGCACAATGAAAGCGTCCCAGGGGTTTTCGAGGGTGCTGAATTCAAATATCCAGTTAAAAAACCATTTTAACTGCAACAAATCAAGATTTAACCTCAATTTCTTCCGCCGGATTCCG
This sequence comes from Pinus tabuliformis, assembly GCA_031772625.1. Classification (NCBI taxonomy): domain Eukaryota; kingdom Viridiplantae; phylum Streptophyta; class Pinopsida; order Pinales; family Pinaceae; genus Pinus; species Pinus tabuliformis. Next base: position 890,431,584 of record CM062812.1, on the reverse strand, counting down.
TCACCGAAATCTCCAAAAAATCGCATTATAGACAACTCCATTTCTAAGTGTTTAGAAATTGGAAACGATAAAAACATAGTTTATGATTAATATTTTATAATGAAAATTAATTCAGAGAGGGCACATGAATGCAAAATTGTACTATAAGAATAATTTAATTAGGAAATTTGAGTGTAAGGGGTGAAAGAAAACGGAGTTATATATATATATATGACAAAAATATAATTTTGCTTTTTAGTCCTGACAAGTGGAGTGTCCACTCAAAATGGCTAAATTTACATCCTAAGATTTCAGGCAAAAACATATATATTAAATTTAATATTATCTTAAATGATATATACACAAATGGACAAAAGCATATATGCCTGATTTAATAGTATCTTAAATGATTTTCCACCTTTTTAGTTATTTTGTTTTTTTCGTAATTTTAGTTAAACAAAGTGTAAACTTTTTTTTGGGAAATTATGACAGCTTGTTTGAGATGTGGAAGTTTCCATTGGAAAATTGTCTTCATCTTAAAAGTTATACAATAACTTAAGTTAAAAAAGGTTAAGTGCATATTCCATTGGAGAAAGACATATATCTAACTTTCTTTCTTTGATGAGAGTTGGTACACGTAACATTCAGTGTACACGTAACCTATGTTCATTTTCTTATGTTTGACATTGCTTCAGGAATAAAACTACTGCACGTCTTTATCCACCTTGACACGTAGGTTCATTTCCAAGAAATCAGCACCATCGTTTGAGGTAACCGACGATGGCAACGAACTCACATTCGATGTACAATCGAGATATAATTTTTATTTATAATTGGGATGATGAGCGTATACATCATTTTTAATAATTAAAGTTTGTTAAGTTTGTATGGGAAACAATTTTAGTTAATAAGTAATTTAATTTCCAAAGAGATGTTTTTTCCAATATTTTTTTTCATTTCAACTCTGAGGAAAATATTGTAGGAAACTTACTTCTCTCATATATAAGAGCTGAGGGTGAGGGCGAGCGCTAGGCAAGAGAAAATATTTGGAGAAAACATATTTAAAATTTTCCCAATATTTATGGGAGAGATATTGGAGAAAACTTTCCCATCTTCACTCTAAAAGTTTTCTATAATATTTCCATTGATCTCCACCCAATAAGTTTTCTCCAATACGTCTCTCCACCCCTACCATGAGGTAGGGGGTGAGGGAAATTTTTGGAGAAAAGTTAAAATAATTGAGTGTTGGGAAATATCCAAGAAAACTTATTTTAAGTTTTGTAAAATATTTTCCTCCACTTCCACCATATAAGTTTTCTTCAATATTTCTCCCCTCCCTCACCAAAATTATTTAAGTTTTCTCTAATATTTTAGGCCATCCCCACCCTATAAGTTTTCTTCAATATTTCTACATAGGCCCACCATTAAGGAAGAGGTGGGGGAAAATATTGGATAAAACTTATAGGGTGGTCACCTATACCAAACTTATTTAAGTTTCCTTCAATATTTCCCCTCATCCCTACCCTATATGTTTTCTTAAATATTTTCATCCACACCAAACTTATTTAACTTTTCTTCAGTATTTCACCCCACCCCCATCATGAGGGTGGGAGTAGGGGGAAATATTGGAGAAAAATAAGTTTGGTGTCAGTGGGAGGGAATATTGGAGAAAACATATTTTGAGGATAGAGGTGGGGGGAAATATTGGAGAAAACTTAAACGAGGGGTGGGGGTGGCGGTGAATATTGGATAAAACTGTAAAGGAGAATATTGGAGAAAAACTCATCCCCACATCCCCACCATATATTTTTTCTCCAATATTTCTCCATACCCCCCCCTATAAATATAAGTTTGTGGGTGGGGAAATATTGGAAAAAAACTTATTTTTCTCCAATATTCTCCCCCATCCCCACCCTATAAGTTTTCTCAAATATTTCCTGCCACCTCGACACTAATAAATATAAGTTTGTGGGTGGGGGTAAATATTTGAGAAAACATAAATATATTTCCATCCACCCCCACCAGAAATATAGGAGAAAACTTAATTAAGTTTTCTCCAATATTGCCCCCATCCCTGCCCTATAAATTTTCTCTAATATTTATCCCCACCTCCACCCTCATAAATATAAGTTTGGGGTAGGGGGTGGGTCGCAAATATTTGAGAAAAATTATTTAAATTTTGTCCAATGTTTCCCCCACCCTCACCCTAATAAGTTTTCTCCATTATTTTCCTGACCTCTATCTTCATAAATATAAGCTTTCAACATCATCCTCACCCTCACCCTTACATATGAGGGCGGCGATAGGGGGAAATATTTGAGAAAACTTATTGGTTGAACCAAGTTTATGCGAGGGAGCAAGGGTAACCATATGCGGAAGCATAGATATTAGTAGGGGAAGAAAAGTAAGCATACATTGATCTAGTCATTGACTCATATGGTTGATGCCTTCCTCACATTGTATGGAATTATTAACTTGTAAAGTATAATACTTTGAAGAACAAGCTCATTCTTACCTACATGAAGAACATCGATACTATAGGTAGGGAGAAATAATATAAAATTTAAAAATATTTGATGTTTTCTCTATTATTCCCCCACTCACTCCATTCCTACCCTCATATAGTTCTATATATTTTTTTTTATATGAGAAAATGAGTTAGTTTTATACAAAGGATTCCTCTCATATTCAATAATTTTATTTGAGTTTTTATTTTTAATCGTGAAATCTAATCATTCTATATTTTGTCTTTTTTTAAATCAAAACTTGATAATACGATTTAGTGCGAGGTTGTTATTTTTGTGACTGAAAAATTAATTTTAAATGCATAAACATATTAATAATCATGAAAAGCCTCTAAAACACTTAATCTATACAAATTTAACAATTTAATTTCACTATAACAACAATTTTTAATTATTCAATCAAACAAATCAACAAATATATACGGGGAAAAACAAAAGCATAAAATATTTAAATTATATGTACACCATTATAACTTACATCCCTAATTAACTAGAGAAAAAGGAAACAAAAAATGTAAAATTATAATTTTTTTATGAAATTAATGGTTTATATAGCATATTTAATTTTAGTACGTTATAAAACTTAATGGACCTAGAGTACTATGCCCTATAACTATGTCTGCTTGGATAAGAGCTTGTTTTCCTTGTACGTAACGATCAGAGGCATCTGGCATGAGTGAAAGACTTCCCCCTGGTTTTCCTTGAATAACAATGATAAGTCTACGTGCAATTACAAATAGTATCCAGTGATGATTGTCCCCACTATTGATTTGACACCTAAATTATAATAATTTTTTCCAAAAAATAAAAAAAATAAATGTATTACACATACCTCAAAAAAACCCATAAAACTAAATTGACAACCCATAAAATTAAATTGAGATAAGAACTTATTCATCATTCCAAAAATACATATTTAATTTCCGAGAGTCTTAAATAGTTCATTGCATCTCTCAAGAACTTTGATATTAAACTCATACCTCGAAAAAACCCATAAAATTAATTGACATCAGAGCTTACCCCTCCAACGGATCTTGGAAGAAATCAGTAATTCACTAGGCCACTACATCAAAACAAACAATGATAGATTGGCTTCTGAATTCATCACATTCATTTGTATATGTCTTGAATTGGATTGGAGCGAAGGACTACCAAATCATATTATCCTCAAGTGGGCTGGAAATAAATTTTCTCATCCCTTAGACTATGAAAACACAACTTTTAGGTGTAGGCTCTATCTACAACTAGGGCATATTGAAAATGTCTTCCCTTCCTCAAAGGGATTATCTGGCTCCCAAGAGCAGCGAAAACCCAATTGGGAATGGCGTGACCAGAAGGCTGCTTCCAATGGAATGACCTTGACAAGTCCAAAAGATAACGTTCATCAGCATAAGCCACCCCTTGTCTCTGTGGCTACTCAAGATCTAGAATAATCCACTATGGCACCACCCCAATCCTCAACAGAGGCGAACCTTCAGGTTAAGGATAAGGAATCATCATCAATAATAATTATGTTGGAAAGTAGCGGACATAAATACAACCACGAGTTTGACCATTCAGATAGTGATAAAGAAATTCCATGTTCCACAGATCAGGGTGCAATGGAGTTCTCTCAAAAAATTTAGAATATGGTCTCATCCTCAACTGTAAATGATAAATCTATTGCTTGGATAAACATTCATAGGAAAAGAGAAAAAACAGGAAATCCATGAACAGTGTTGGTGTATAACACCAGAAATGCTATGAAACTTTTGGCATCCTAATTTAATTTGCTTTTTTGAAGTTTTTTTTCTTCAGAAGAAAAAGATCAATAGTATTATATAAGATATATAATGACCAATAATTACATCATAGCTGAGAAATAAGTTTGCCCAATCTGACAATAGTGAACTCCAGATAGGACTGATCCAATATATCCTCAATATGCCTTTAGTCAGTATACAACATTATACATTATTTGAAGATACAACCTGATGATAGAATGATGGAGGAGAATATGCCACATCATCAAAATTCAAGAAGATATAGGTTCGATTTTCCACCTGCAAGACAAAATAGTGGCATATACAAAATACAAAAGTATAAAAATAGGAAAGACATACCTGGGCTTTTGAATGAAAAATGTGCTATGTACCAGGGAGAGAGAATTCCTGAATAGGAAATCTCTCTGCTTCAAAAATTACCTCCATATTCCAGATGTCTGGTTGAGTGAGAAGACCCTTCTTAGATAGAATATCTGCCTGGACATTTTGAGATCTATAAATATGACGAATAGAATAGTCTTCCATCTTCCTCCACATATCCATGATTCTATTCATCCAACCGTCAAGATGTTGTTTTTTGATCTGGTGCTTCTCAGAGACATGGTCAATAATGACTTTGGAATCTCCATAAATCTGAAGAGATTGAATATTTAGAAAATGACTTATGGAAAGAAGGCCAGCCAGAGCCATAGCCTCTGCTTTTATATTGGAGCCCCTACCGCCATTCCAGCAAATTTGATATTGCATATTATCTTCCATAATGATATATATGCCACATCCGCAGATATCATTTTGAGCTGCTCCGTCAAAATACGCCCTTGGATATGCCGTTGTTATAGACATTTTTGGGCACTGGAACCCCAATCAAACATGTCCATAAACCAAGGGCTCCTAAGTCCCTAAAAGTGTTGTTCCATGCCCTAAAAGAACAAGGTCAACTGATTACATCATCTCCTAGAAGTTCTCCATGAAAAACTACTCAGAACTGGACCATCTCACCTACTCCATGGTCAAAGTGCGATGCATCCCACCTAATGCACATGGGAGGTGCGATGCATACTGAAAAGACCTTCTATGGGGTGCGATGGGCAAGAGTGGACAAATGGCAGAGGCAGTTTGCGAGGTGGATGATCATGGAATCTTCCAGAAACTTCTCCTGTGACACTTGCCTCTCTGAATTCGCCCAGGGATGAGTAAGAGATCATCAATCTCCAAGTGGAATCAAGAACTATCAGAGAGAGGGCACTAATCAGAATCCCAGAAGCTCACTCACCCCCCTGCAATCATCTATATATGGATCCCTTATCCCAGAGATCCAGAGGCTGGAATTTTGTATCTTGTAAGGAAGTGTTGTCGGTTTCTTGTTGGAATATCATAATGTTGGGTGATATAAGCTTTTCATGAGGTGAAAGAAGGGCTTTCATGCTGGAGGATGACGCTGGGTCAGAACAATTGGATGTAATCCTCTTTGCTTATTCTTGATATTAATAAAGCTATTCAAGTTTTCCTCCACATTCTTGTATGTTTGATGATATATGCATTTGTGTGGTCAATATATATCTAGTCCTATATTGTTTATGATTGTAGATCTTTGTTCTTCGATAGTATTAAGCTGCTTTGATTCCACAGGTGCTTTTTGAAGCTGGGTAGATGAAGGAAAAGCGGCAAGGATCTGTCAGAAGGGAGGGGAATCGAGCAAGGAACCAAGCGCAAGACGGAGGTTGGTTTCCTTCATTCCACTCTTATCTACTTCTCATAAAGGAAAACAAAAGTGGTTTTAGTTTGTTTGTTTCTAAGATAGCTACCAGTCTTAGTGGGACTAGCAGCTCTGAGTGGACACTAGATTTCCCGATAACAAAATGGCGACTCTACTAGGGAGCGAATAGATTGTTTGTTTGTCTATATTTGTTTGTTTTATAAACTTACAGACGGAGCCTGAAGTCAAGCTAGCTAGCCTTCGAACTGCATTTGCTATGTAAGTGCAAAGTAGATCAATGTTGCTTCAGTCTATCTCCGGGTTTTGTTTATAAACTGAACAGTTGATTTGCAAGCTTTCTAATTGCCCTAGTGGTGGCTCTAGTAACCTCATTAGATCAGCCCCTGTGATTTCTATTTACTGTACATCATTTGCTCGGCCTAAATCCATGAACTAAGCTGCAAACTGTGACCAAGAGCCAAGTAAAGTCTCGTCCTGGTACCATCGCACCCTCTCTTCAAGGAAACCAGTATGCATCGCACTTCTCGTGTGCCGTAGGTGGGATGCATCCCTGTTTCCCTATGTTACAGGTGCGATGATCAGAAAAGGCTAAGTTTGCCTCCAGGTTTTGGTTTTTCTTCACTCTTTTCAGCTCTATTCTGGAGTTTTGCTGTCTGTGGTTAGTATACCATTGTGGAAACCCCCTTCCTTTCCATCATTTCGCCTCCATTGTGCAAAGAACTGTGAATGTTTTTACCTATTTTCCGCCAGTTTCATTTCTCTTTTACAAAGTAGTAGCATAGTCAAACTGTCGTCTTTTGATTTGGAAGTGTCGCAAGTGTCGTTTTCAGTCAAAGAAAAGAATTCTATTGTTCTTGATGGTCGATTATATAGTTACTCTTGTATTTGATTTGAATTAGTAGTTTTTCAAGTTTCGAAAGCAGTTTTCAATTCAAAATAGTAAAGTGTCGTCATTATCTTCCTTTCGTTTTGAAGAGAAATTTGTTCGTACTGTCGCTTTGAAAGATAATTCAGATTTGTACTTAGCATTCTTCTTGTCATTCACACATTAAGAAAGCTGAAAACAAATACATGCATGTTCATTTGCATTTAGACTGCTTGTTGGTTTGATTTAGGACAATGCATCTAGTGTGTGCTCTCTGCTCTATGTTTAAAGAATATCATCTCTCTTTCTTTAGTAGTTAGGATTTTCATTGCAAAAAGAAGATTAAACGATTGTTTATCATCTTAGATTGCATTTTAGGAATTGTACATCTACATCACGCGGTGAACCTAAAAGGAAAATTTCTTAAGAAAGATCAACTGTAAAATAAATTTAATGAACCTAAAAACGCTTTGGAACCTAACGCACAACATCTAGTAGACTAGGCTAGAGACGTATTTCGGCGTCATAAAGCCTGGTAACTGTCGCTTTCACTGTTGGTTGGGTGATTCATCCTCTTTGAGACGACAAGTGCTAGTACGGACTTGTGCTCCCACGTACCATCGAGTATATATTGGGAGACCACAATAGGCTATATCCTTTATCCATAGGAAGCCGTGTCTACCGCCCTATCGATCACAATGCACTGAACACAACATTCAGAAAGATTGACTGCCGTACTGTAAAAAGTATTCTGCAGTTTTGCGATTGGTTTGGTAATCCCTCTATCTAGATTTCCAGAGTAGTCTCTTTTGTTCCTTTTCATACTCCTTAAAGGAAAAGGTCCATCTGAGCACTTGTCACTTCAGGCTCATTAAAAATCGAAGGCGACTAGAGTCATCTTTTGTTTTTTCTCGACTCTTAATTATTGAAAAAACAATTTGTGTCAAAGCGTCTAAAATTTATTTTAATCGGAATAATATCACCATTCCCGCGTTGCTCTTAGGTTGAGGAAAATGGAGTCCACCAACCAAGGAATTCCCCTTGGAGGAAATCCTTGTCCTTTCTCCTCTTGGGGAGATGTTGGTGCACCTCATATGGCCACATTGTCACTTCCAGGATTTACGATTGGCTTGCCAATATGGCTCTTCTCGACCTCCATCGTTCAGAACACCGTGATTCCTGAACAATCAAGTCAGCAACTAGATGATACTAAAGTTACCCCCAAACCTTCTACTTCATCCGATTCTCCCTCTCCTTCTTCCTCTTTGCTTGATAAAGTCGGTAAGGCCCAAAACCAAGTAACTAAGAAGAAGAAGGAGAAGAAGAAGAAAGAGCAGAAGAAGAAAGAGAAGAAGAAGAAGGAGCCAAAGGTGAAAGGGGGCAACCATGCATCGTCTAGCGAAAATCCACACACTGCACCATCCAGGCCTAAATCGCCATGTGTCATTTGTAAAGGAGACCACTACCACTGAGATTGTCCCTGCATCCCTCGTATCTTAAGGGATTGGTCTCCCCGTTTGCACAACCCGGTGTCATCAACCTCTGAGGACCATGTTGAAAGTACACCATCAACTAGTGAAAGCGAAGCATTTGGACAAAAAAGGAAATGCAAATTTCCTTGTAAACTGTGTGAAGGCGATCACGCCGTCCACCGTTGTCCCTTCCTAGACGAAGCTGAAAGAGTTTTGGATGACTGTTCGGCTTCATCGTTACAACTTCCTCCTAGATATAAGAAACTCTTGCCATGTCCGTCACTGGTTGAAAATCCGACTGAAACGCCATTGTGTTCGTTCGAAGCATCTGTCATTTAAGATAAACCCACTGAACCCATACCAGACGAAAGTCAAAAGGTTGAGGCGGCAGTCGACCCGGCCTTGTCTTCAGAAGGTCCATCTTCAGATGACACAATCACCGAGGAGAATGAGAACGATACTGTCCAAATTATTTTCGTAAACACAGACTCCGATGAACATGGGGGCAGTATACCCGTTCCTTTACCGCATGAAGGAATTTCGTCAGAGTCATATCCGGTCGTCTATTCGGTCCCACCTCCAAGCAACCTAGTCATTTCTTTCGATTGGAATCTACTAGGCAGACCCGGGATACTAGCCAATGTACCGTTTCGAATCATTGTACAAGTATACAGAATGATCATGGCCGGCACCATCATAGATGAAGGGGCTTCTGTGAGTATCCTTTCCTCAACTGCTTGGAAAGCGCTTGGTTCACCATCGCTTCTACCTGAGATGAGAAATTTGACAGGCTTTGACAAAGGAACCAGTCGACCGTTAGGGATCCTTCCTAATGTGTCAATAACATTGAGAAGGAAAACCGTTCACATGAACGTAATGGTAGTCCAAGGACCTTTGGATTATAATCTACTCTTTGGGCGTGACTATATTTATTGCATGGGAGCCATTGTCTCCTCACTCTTTAGAGTAATGTGTTTTCCGCATGAAGGACGAGTGGTCAAGCTCGTAGGCTAGCTTTTGTTCCCCGGCTCACACATAGAAAATAGTCAAATACCATCCCTGAATGGTCTTTTCACGCAAGGAATGTCTCATCAATCTCCAGTCCGTCCACCTGATGAGCGCGAGTGATTTGGGAGGACATGACTGAAACCCAGGGGGCATGCACCCTGGCCTGTTTTGGCAGGAAAACCTTGGGTATAGGGTAGGTTTCCACGGAGGATATATGACTAGTCTAACACACCCGTCTGTTTAGGAAAATGGGATTAGACTGGAATAAGATTCCCTCGTCAAATTTATGTGAGTGGAGGTGACTGCGCCACTTGCCTTTGTCTATTTCGGTAGACATTGCCAAGGAAGCATTTTGTCTGCAACGTGGATGGAGAGCTTTCATATGGTAACCTGGGAATTTTTCGCTATACCTGGGGGCATGCAAACCTTTTGGCATGCAAGCGAAGAGCGACCATTTATTTTCTTAGTTTGTAGTTTCTCAACCCTTTAAACTCATAGGATTGGTTGTTCCTAACTTGCATAAAGAAAGGATTCGGGGCAAAGCTTTGAAAGGTGCAAGCTCCATAAAAAATGGCATCTTAGATGAGACATCCTTATTATATGACTGGCACGAGCAGTTTTTATGTGGATTTCAAGCTCGTTAAAAATTAAACATAAGCAATGAGAAAACGTTCCCCCAGAGTTTAAGCTCATTAAAAAATGAACCAATTTCCGGTAAATAACCATTGTGAATGCATTATCATCAGCTTTTGAGCCTTGGTCGTGTTCTCATCATCACCTCCACTCTATTTTAGCCGATCATTCACCTCCATTTGATTGTTTACCCCTTTTGAGGAACAGTTGCAAAGAGTGATCCTGTTAGCCATCCTTGTGACACTGCCATGATTGGAAAATTCCAAACCTTACCTGGAATTAGTTGCTACCTGAAATTATCACTCGTTCCTCAAAAACGAGTCTCCTTTAAGCTTTTTTCACCTGAATCGTAAAATATGAAAAGATTTCCGAGCGATTGGCCTCTCCAGGTCGTTAAAGCGACTAGAAGTTCTATCCCTCCTCTAGATTTTAATCTTTTTGGATCTGAGGGATTATTACACAAAAAGATTGGGCACTTGTCTTGTTCAGCTTGTTAAAATTACCGAAAATTCATCCCTTTCGTATTATTTTATACTTTTTCGGACTTAAGGGATTACATGACGAAAAAGGATTATTGGAGTTTCCTTTACGTCCCTTTCAGACTCTCTAAAATTGAAAAGGACCGAGTTATCTTTGTCGTTAAACTCGTTAAAACCGAATAGCGACAAACTTCTCCATACAGACAAGAACGAGTTTCACTGTCGCTAGGCTCGTTAAAATATAGCGACGGGTTTGCTCGAAGGGAAAATTATAGAACAAGCATATGTTATCCTCCTCAAGATTGACAAAAATAAAGAGGTACTGGTCAGTGATGACTGGGGAAAAATTGGGAAGAAAACTTGAAGAAACTTTATTGGAAGCAAGTCGCTCTTGAACATGAAACTTTCACTCTGCATTCGAGTCGGGTTGGGTTATTCTGTTCACTGGTCATATCACCATTGGTCCATCACACCATCCACATTTGGGGTTAACGCTACCAATCCATCATGTCAGTGTCGCCGGTATGTTCAAGAGAAGTCGCTCAGAGAATTCACCCATGTCTCATCTGCTGCAATACATTCACGCTCCATTCTTTCATGACCACCACCCTGAACCCTGTATCGTCAGAACGTTTTCACCTCCAAAATCATTTACTCCGTTCCATGTCGTAGATGTGGGATTCATTAAGGCCCTCCTACGGTGGGTCGCTTCTTGTCGACATCAGCTCATTATCCAAGAAGTCGACTTAGGAACAACCCCTTCAGTACTTTGAAGCTTGCATGCCTCAATGGCAAGTTTCTCACTTTCGGCGACAGGTTTACATCAATAGCCTTCGACTGAAAGATTTTGCGTGGTGTTAGACGCTAAGTCCCTTATTCACACCACGTGAATTGTACTGTAGTACCTTGAGGGTCATCATCATTATCGGTGATTCCTCTCATGCATGTTAACAGCTTACATCATTGGCTGGTAATTAGGCGATGTCTTTCCATGTTCGACTCTAGAACATCTTTCACATGGATCGACTTGTACTCCGAGTGAAGATTGAACGAGTTTGACGACCCCGGATCTAGTTTCATCCATCCGGGCTACGATATATTCAAGAAAATAAAGACATCAAATGTACATTTCTGCTACACAGATGATCATCCAAATCAAAGGATGATGACTCTATTAGAATCATCAGTCTCCCGCACGGAAGGTTTTTTGTCTTATGTACATGAAAATGAATTTATAAAGCTGAGCATGGGAATGCCCGCCTCAGCTAGATCATGAAAAATATTATGAAGATAATGTATTGTATTGTATCTTATTACAGGTCGCCTTCGAGCTCGAAAAAACTTCAGATCCTCATGATAAAGCATTTCACCCGACATCAAAAGATTAACGACCTCATGCTTTAGGGGGCAACTGTTATAGACATTTTTGGGCACTGCAACCCCAATCAAACATGTTCATAAACCAAGGGCTCCTAAGTCCCTAAAAGTGTTGTTCCATGCCCTAAAAGAACAAGGTCAACTGATTACATCATCTCCTAGAAGTTCTCCATGAAAAACTGCTCAGAACTGGTCAAAACTAGACCATCTCACTTGCTCCATGGTCAAAGTGCGATGCATACCACCTAATGCACACGGAAGGTGCGATGCATATTGAAAAGACCTTCTATGGGGTGCGATGGGCGAGAGTGGACAAATGGCAGAGGCAGTTTGCGAGGTGGATGATCATGGAATCTTTCAGAAACTTCTCCTGTGACACTTGCCTCTCTGAATTCACCCAGGGATGAGTAAGAGATCATCAATCTCCAAGTGGAATCAAGAACTATCAGAGAGAGGACACTAATCAGAATCCTAGAAGCTGACTCACCCCCCTGCAATCATCTATATATGGATCCCTCATCCCAGAGATCCAGAGGCTGGAATTTTGTATCTTGTAAGGAAGTGCTATTGGTTTCTTGTTGGAATATAATAGTGTTGGGTGATCTAAGCTTTTCATGAGGTGAAAGAAGGGTTTTCATGCTGGAGGATGACGCTGGGTTAGAACAATTGGTTGTAATCCTCTTTGCTTATTCTTGATATTAATAAAGCTATTCAAGTTTTCCTCCACATTCTTGTATGTTTGATGATATATGCATTTGTGTGGTCAATATATATCTGGTCCTCTATTGTTTATGATTGTAGATCTCTGTTCTTCGATAGTATTATGCTGCTTTGATTCCACAGGTGCTTTTTGAAGCTGGGTAGACGAAGGAAAAGCGGCAAGGATCTGTCAGAAGGGAGGGGATTCGAGCAAGGAACCAAGCGCAAGACTGAGGTTGGTGTCCTTCATTCCACTCTTATCTACTTCTCATAAAGGAAAACGAAAGTGGTTTTAGTTTGTTTGTTTCTAAGATAGCTACCAGTCTTAGTGGGACTAGCAGCTCCGAGTGGATACTAGATTTCCTGATAACAACCGTATGTTCTGGATAAGGATTTGAAGAATTTGACTTGATACTCTGAGTAGGATTTGCATGGATATAGTCCATGGATGATATTATAATATCGAACACTGCCATGAATGGTTCCTTCTTGTCCTGAAAGATGATATGATTCCGCCACTTCCATATGAACCAGATGACAAGAATGATGACAGGCCTCCATGAATCTTTTTGACCGCTCCACCAAAGGAAAGCCTCAATAATAGAAGAATGAGAAATATAGGGGAATCCAAAATGAGCAGCAAGGCAACGCCAGAGTTGCTGAGTTGAATGACATTGAAAAAACATATGAAAATTGTTTTCTATAGCAGATTTACATGCATAACAATATCCAGGACCATGCCAACTTCTCTTCTGTAAATTATCCCATGTCAAGTTTTTATTATGGAATACCAACCATGAAAATAAGATGGATTTTTGAGGACAACCAGACTTCCAATAGATTACTAGAAAGATGAGATGTGATTGATCACATTTAATACCGATAAGGTTTGTATATATCTCCTTAACACTTACAGGCTCCATACCACATTTGCCTTTCCAAATGAGGACATCATCATCCAAAATTTGGCAGAAACCACAGTTCCTCAAACAACCTCTTACCTGCTCCCACTGACGTGCCAATTCACCAGACATGCCCATACAAGTGGAATCCTTCCAAATAGGAATAGGGCCCTGCCATGCTTCAATAAGCTTATTCCAAGTGAAGAAACCCTTTCTATGAAAAAAGTGTATAAGATTCTGAGATATATCGATGTAATCTCCATCTCCCATGATCGGATCAATGCCTATAAAGATCTTATTCCCAGATTGTAAACTCCAGATCAAGTTTTTTAAGAAAATAGATTCAACTTTACGGAAACTCATCCAAATTGTAGAACCATAACTAGCCCCAATCTTTCCCATTCTGAACCAGAATGAAATATCTTTGTTTGCCATGTATTTTTTCTTTATAGTCATGCTCCATGGCCCATCCCCAAAAACTCCCCTCCAAAGAGACTTGCAAATTAGAGCTTGTTCCTCGTTCCAAAAATAAATATTTAGTTTCCGAGTCTTAAATAGTTCATTGTATCTCTCATGAACTTTGATATTGCCACATTTATTCCATTTGTAATATTTTTCACTAGAACTTTAAATTTTATAGTATTAATGGTGTTTTTTATTCTAAATGTATTGTTTAGTGGTTTGATTTGTTTTTTAATTGAAATTGTGTGATTGCAATTTTTTTTAGTATTTAAAATATATTTTGAATGGATATATGAACTTAAGATCTTAAATTATTTTAAAGTAGTGGAACTGTATAGATTACGCAGTTTAAATTATTATTATTAGCACAACCACATTTATTTAATTAAATGTGATTGGTATACGTCGATAGGTGTATATCAATCAATCACACGCACAATCACATTAGTAAATGTGGTTGAAATACACCAATAGGCATTAGTTATTATTATTAAATTATTATTTTTTATCATTATTCATATATTAATTAAATTGTATTTAATTAATCATTATTTTTAATATAAATTTATTTATTATTATTATTATTATTATTATTATTAATTTTCATATTTTTATTATTATTCTTAGTAATATAATTAATAAATTAATTTATTTTAACTATAATTATTAGTAATATTAAAAATTTAAATAGTATTTATTTATATAATAATAATAATAATAATCATCATTATTATTATTATTATTATTATTAAAAAAAAAAATTGTCACTTAAAAAGCAAAATTAAAAAACATAAATAAAGGCAAAATAGATGTAAGTCGGAGGTCGGAGGTTGGGGGTTGGGCTGCATACTGCAACATAATGAAAGAATAATCTTCCCATTTGACCTCCTGACTCCCAAATTCCCTATTAGCTTGACAAGATGACCTCCCGCCTCTCGACTTCTCTCTTAGCCCGACTAAGCTATGTGTTGGGGTCAAGCTATCTGCTAGCATAAACATTATATCAACACCGTCCCGACTTTCAACCACTCGATAGTCCACTACTATTCGACTTCTACCTAGACATTTAAATTGGGTTTGGGCCGCATACCGCAACACAATGAAAGAAAAATCTTCCGAGCCAACCTCCTGACTCCTGACTTCCCTCTTAGCCTGACTAAGTTGCGTGCCAGGGTTGCGCTATCTGTTGGCATAAACATGATATCAACATCATCCTGACTTTATGACCACCTGACTCCCGACTACAGTGGGATGTGACAACATATCTGACCAAAATGAATTTTTTTGTTCTCCACACCCAACCTCCAGACTATCAATCTCCATCTTAACCCGACCATGGTGCAGGTCGGGATTGCGGTCACTATTCACAAACATTTGAATTTAATAGCATCACAACTTTTGACTACCTGACTTTCTTTCACTCTGAATAGAAATACAATATTTTATTTTTGGGTTTTCTTGCCAACCATAATTATCTTTCAGCTTTCTTTGCTAATTTTTAAAACAAACTCCAAAATGGCAAGCCATTATGTTTCAAAAAAACATTCCCCCACCTCCAACCTAACAGGCTCACCTCAATTTTCACACACAAGTGGTTGAAACGTCTTGTCACCTGAATGAATAATTAACACGTTTCATGCGACTTTATTGTTGGATGTCCTGAGGGTTGAAAGAAAATTTAGCAACTTTCCCACTTTCCCCTCTCTGTTTTGCATTGTCTTCTCTGCACCCTATTTATAGTGCTGCTTTGAAACTTACCCTGCATTAGAAACTATCAAGGTCAAATTTACTGCAAGGCTTTTGATTTATGATAAACATGCACTGTCACACAAAATTACACTATTAAATTTGATATCTCCAATCAAAAAATTATTTTCTTTTATTCATTTTTAGGGGAAAACATGAGAAAGAAAGGTAAATCCATAATGTCAAAGTAGGCTATGCAACACATTAAGGAACGCTTAAAGTGACCAGAAAATCTTAAACCAGAGCTCTGCAATGTCAACACAACTCTCATCTCTAAAACCACCTTCAAAACCTAGATGGAAGGCATGATGAAGTGAGAAGAAATTTATAATTACTTTGAAAATATAAGTTGGTTACATTTTGAAACTTCAATTGAGCACAAAAACACTTAGTTTGAAAAATTAGAGGTACATAACTCCACAAAGTTTCTGCTAGAGATTTTTTTTTCCCTTATTATGACATGGTTGCATGAACCATGTGACATATGGATTTTCCTACCCGCAGTATATTAGATTGCAACAAAAATGTTATAGCCTCTTGGAATCTGCAAGTACTTTCAACAATTTACAAGCTTAGTC
Source organism: Pinus tabuliformis (assembly GCA_031772625.1). Lineage (NCBI taxonomy): Eukaryota > Viridiplantae > Streptophyta > Pinopsida > Pinales > Pinaceae > Pinus > Pinus tabuliformis. The sequence goes on along the minus strand of CM062812.1, from coordinate 890,415,379 downwards.
CTCCCAAAGTTTTCTTGAACACCCAGTTTCTCGATAACTTCAACAACACAATATTCAGGAAGTGTGAAGGGAATTATGACAAAGTTGTCAAATATTGGTTACGAGAAGCTAGAGAAGGTTGCAAACTTAAGGGATAAAATTAATATTCAATCACCATTTTTAAAAGACACGTTAGGTTCCTCATCAAAATGTTGTCCCGTCTATATGGAGAGAAAGATCCTGAGCATTGCAAACTGCAATGGATGGCTTTGATACACAACCTACTCAATGAGTCAAAGTGTTTCAATTGGGACAAATTTTTTTTTTTTCAGAATTTAACCGATGATCTTATGTTTTTCATTTTGTCTACTCTTGGATATGATTAGTTGTTTTGCATGTCAACCTATATTATTGATATTATCATTACTCCTGTTTTATTTCCTCTCATGAAATGGAATTACCCAATTCATCATCAATTGCCTATTCAGACTTATGCCCTTATTTTGTGGGAAAGTAACTTCAAATTCCATTTTTATGACATTTGTAATTATGTGATGACGAGTTTCCATCATATTTTATTTGGAGAAACCCCTCCTGGGGTTAGTGAAGGCCTTAAAGAGGCCTTAGAAGAAATAGAAATTTGCTTTGTCGAAGAATTATTATCATATATAAAATTTATGGAAGTGAAGTTGACCCCTACCTTCTTCCTAGATATATACCATAGAGGATCACTTAAAGAGAGGTATCCAATCAAATTGCCTTGAATATTCAAGCTCAGAAATTGAGCAAATTTTAGAAGAAAATCTAACCGAACTTCCCAATTAACATTGGAAAAGTTTACCTCAAGTACCGAGGACATGCATTTAAGGAGGGTGACGAACTTAAGCATGTTTGGTTTTATTCATTTCCCCTTCATGACTATTGCCCTTGGGGAATCATCAATGACCATTATAAGGTTGTCAGCTACATCAAAACCTATACACACCAACAACCTCCTTTTGATGAAAATTTTCATTAATATTGATGATATTCACCAAGCTTTTGAAAGAGGAAATCTATTTACTAGGGCGGATAGAGGTAGAATGCAAGAGTTTAGAAAATATCTTTGAGAGTACTTCCTTAACTAGAAGAGTCTTGATACATATACTGGAATTGAAGAGATCAAATCTATTGAGATCCTGAAATACAATTTCAATGACATTATTTCAGACCCTATTTCCTCCTCTCCAAAAATAGAAGAATCCCAACTTGAAAATGTTCTTGATGTTTGTTTTACAGCTCTAGAGACAAGCACAACAAAAGAAAGAACTCTTAAAGAAAAAGAGTTGGATACTGAGATAGATCAACAGGTTCAAAGGAGCACAAAAGTCAAAGGTCAGAAACAACAGAGACCAAAGAAAGAACAGGCAACAGAAAAATAGAGTTCCTCTAGTGACAATATCACTATTATTGATGTCCTAGATGACACCACCAAGGCACATACAAAGTCAAAGAAAATTAATGAGGAACTTCAATATATGAAAATTGATATAAACAAAGAAGAGAAAATTACCAGGACCCCTTTGTCAACATTGACCTCTTTCTCTAGTAGAGAAAAAGAGTTTCCTGAGTAGCAAGAACAAAGTACCCAGATATTTATTCCACAAACTTCTCATGACACATCGATGACTCCAATTTCTACAAAAATCCCTCTGGAGTATTTTTTTTTTAAACCTATCACTGAAGTAGAAATTGTTCGTGAAAGTGTTCCATCCTTGACTGAGTACTACTTTAATGCTCAAACCAAGTCAGTTGTCAGAAGAATAAAGAAAAGAAAGCTTGAAAGTTTTGAAACCATTTCAAAATTCAGTTGGCAAGAAACAAGAAATGTTGAGGAAAAATTTGAAGAATCCTCCCAGGCTCTAGGAGCCTTTGTCAATTACAACTAGCACCATGTTGGTGAACTTTCCATTGCCTACAAGAATAGTCTGCAGAAGATAAAACATATGGAAAGTGAAATAGAGAAAAGTAAAGCTTTCAGTGAAGAAAGTTGGCAAAACCATTCCACAGTGCTTGTAGGTGGGCTCGCCATTGAAAGACAGAACTTACAGAATGAATACCAAAATCAATTGAATGAATTGAAAATGTAAACACTCCATCGAGATCCACCAAATCCAAGATGCACATGAAAAACATAATATAATATTGAAGGAAGAATGTCACAACAACATTCTAACCATGACGACAACAATGAAGGTAGAAATTGAAAATCTTAAGTTTCAATCAATTCAAAGTCATGAAGCAGAAAATAGTCTCTAGATTGTTAAGGCCAGGAAATAGAAGTGAGCCAAATATTGAGGAAAGAGCAGGCTACGTTTTATACAAAAATAGATAAAAATTTCATTTTTTTCAACAAAATTTGGATCTTTAAGAGAGAATAGAATCTTTGGTGGAAGAAGACAAGTACATCAAAGAAAAACTCACATCAATTCTTGAATGGGAAACAAAACTCCATCCTGAAAGCATCTGAAAAGTATCCAAAATGGATAAAAGGCTAATGTTTTCTTCTTTGAATCAAAGACATTTTGAGGCAAAAACAATAAAAAAATGCATCAAAAGGGCCACTGAACATTGTCTGTCAATATGGGAGATGGGGTCACATTTTATAGAGGAATTCGATTTTTTAGGATCCAAACCATTGAAAGATGCAAAACCCAACTCAATGAAACATAACCTAAAAGAGACTTCCATAGATGAACAGAGAGTCATAGACAACCTAAAAACCTGGAATCAAGAAAAATTTCAGAGGTTTATGCAATTTCCTTTCGATCAAATCAAATTGATTTCGAAATTTAGAATCAAGCACAAAAATAAAAGAGTTGTACAAAATTTCATATCTATGTGCGAAGTGAATATCACTCATTTTCATCCTATCCACTTCTCAACAATTTCTCAGTTGTACTCAAATTGGGCTAACTACATCAAGGCAAACACACCACATTTGATCAACATGGACAAAGAAGATTCATATGAAAGTTTCAAAGCTTGAAAAACCTATGAGATTCCCTTGCACAAAATCCTTTCAAAAAGGATTACAAGTTTAGAGAAAAAATTATGCTTTTTTGCAGACAAACCTTACAGATTTTTTGATTCTGGATTATTGAACAAACTTTCCTTTTATTCAATGCTATTTATATGACCTCTTATGTTGGAGTAAGGGTCTGCATGCTGATGATGTGCAAGACTTTTATTTTCCAAAGTATTTTTTGAACTCAAAGCTTTTTGAAGACGAAAACTCGGACTTGAATGCATGTTGTTCCTCTGATCACTTTCATTTCTTGATGGATATACCTTCTCTTCAATTCTTAAGTTTACTCATGTTTATCTTTGGCTCAATATTGGCATATTATTCTCGACAATTTTTCGGATATGGTACACCTTGTTTTCTTGTTGAAAGCAATTTGTTATTTTTTCATGTGATTGCATATCTATTTGAAAGTCAAGCCTGGTATTGAAACTATAATGCACTAAACTGCTATCATTTTCAACATAGTTTATTTTGAAGCTCTATATTTCAGGGTTTACATGTATATATATTTTTCGAACATCACTTGTATTTTTCGGATATGGTACACCTTGTTTTCTTGCTGAAATAAATTTTTTATTTTTTCCTTTGATTGCATATATATTTCAAAGTCAAGCCTCATGTTGAAACTATAGCACACTAAACTGCCATCATTTTCAACATAGTTTATTTTCACACTCTATATTTTAGGGTTTACATGTATATATATTTTTCGAAAATCACTTGTATTTCCCAAGAAATTTTTAAAGTCAAAGTTTTTTTCAAAAATAAAACTCCCAATTGAATGTGTATTGACCTATGGGATTGATTATCTGTCATATCTTTCATTTATTAAATGGATGTATATGTTGCTCAATTCTTAAATTTATTCATGTCTATCCATGACAGAATATTTCCACATTCTCTTAAACACTCCGTAGGATATGGCACACTTGTTTTTTACCTCTGTCAAATCAAATGTGGTTGGTTTCTTCTTTGTTCTTGCATATCTCTTTTCCACTGAACTACAATATTGTAACTATACTACACTAAATTGCTCATGTTTTCAAGATAGTTTCTTTTCAGGTTTCTTATTACTGCCATTGCATGCAAACATATTTATGCAACAAGACTTGTATTTCCAATAATTTTTTTTAAGAGAAAGCTTTTTGCAACACAAAAGTCAGAGTTAAATGTGTTTTGACCTATGACATTTATTTCCTTTCATCACTCTGATTTCTTAATGCATGTATCTTCTACCCAGCTCTTAACTTTATCCATGTATGTGCTTGGATGGATATTACGATATTCTCTTAAACACTTGTCACCATATGTTAGACTTGTTTTTTTTTCCTTTTCAATGGAAACTGTTATATGTTCTCTAATTCCATATCTATTTCATAGTGAAGTGTCTTACTCAAACTACAGTGCAAATAATCACTCTCATTTTGAATGCAAATTCTTTTCATGCAGTTTATTTATGGTAGTACATGCAAATATATTTTTCAAACAAGGTTTGTATTTCAACATGAAAATTTTCAAGATAAAACTTTATGTAGAACACAAATCTGAATTTAATTCCGACTAACCCACTATATTGATTAGATGACATGACTTTTATCTCTTAATGGACATATCTTGTACTCAATTTTAAACTTTATTAATGTATATATGGGCCTACATAAAAGGAAATCATGTTAAACACTTCTCAACATATCTTGGCTATTTCTTTCTATCAAAGAAATTTGTTATATGTTCCCTGATTGCATATGTATTTCATAGTGAACCTTATTATTCAAACTACAATACACTTAATCATTCATGTTTTAATCATAACTTATTTTCAAGTAACTTTTTTTTGTCACCACATGCAAATAGTTTTTTGCAACAATATTTTTTATTTCCGAATCAATTGTTGCAGTGAAAGATTTTTTAAAACAAAACTATGAGTTGAATGCCTATTTGGCTATCACACAGGTTTCCCGTCTTCAATTTATTTTGTTAGTGCAAGTATTTCCTACTCATTTGTTGACTTTATTCATGCCTAATTCTGCCCGCACATAACAATATTCTATTGAACACTTATTACTATATCTTCCACTTTATTTTATCTGTCAACGCACATTGTTATGTGTTTTGTGATTGCGTATATTTTTTACTCTGAACCTTGATATTCAAACGACAATGAACCTAGTTGTTTTGCTTCTCAACAAAAGTTCTTTTTAAGAAATGTACTTTCTGGAAATACATGCATTAAAATATTTTTTAGAATATTGTAATTAAAAAAAATAAATTTGTTACAATGAAATTGTATTTAACTATTCCTCCTCTTTCTTCCTAAGTGTGACATATGCATTGTTTTTCATTTTAGCAAAACATTGAAAAGAAAAATGTGTTGAAATCCAGAAACCATCCAATGATTTTACTCTTGATATAGTTGTACATGTCAAACCATGCCTCTTTATCCCCCTATATCAACAATGGTTCATTGCAAAGTCATCCCCTACAATTTGTGTGTATTAAATACCCATGCCATTTTTAAAGGCATCAGTTTAAGATTCCCTCTAACAACTGATGTTATAGGCACAACGTTTGGACAACTTATATCAAATGTAACACTTGTGTAATTCTCAAAAATAACTGTAGCAAACACTGGAAGTTCATGTGGCTTTGAACCGAGCATATAGTAGATATCCTCAACATATCCAAGTGCACCATTTACCAGCCCAGCTTCAACCCACAAATTACATGTCAACATGACACACTCTCCATGACATAACAACACCCATGCTCCAACATATCATCTTCATTGTCAACTATTTGTGTTCTTCTGGTACACTCTGAAAGTCACCTCACAATTGGGAAATTCAATGATTTTAGCATCCTCCAATTATGCAGGTTGACCAAATTATTCGTTGCAAACAAGTGAACCAAATAATAAAATAAAATCGTTTCCTATGGACACATACAACTATCAACACGTGACATCAAAAGATCCCAATCATGTATAGTAGGCTCTGGTTTTCTAATACTGGTTAAAAAATTATGAAAAGGCACTTATATAGGATTATCTCCCTATTGCCTGAACATTTTGTCCAAATTGAAAAAAATATTGAAGCTTTCCCACAATAATTTCCCCGATGTTCTCCCTTCATACAAAGGCTTATCCTTGACAGGAGGTATCTTCCCAAGACCACCCACAAGAATCATTGACCTCCCATCGAAAGAAGAGTTCTTGTTTTCAGGAAAGGCTTCTTGCAAATGTTCATCTATTTGTATAAAAGGCTCAGGCCTATAAATCTCATCTCATCAATCATAACATAGCGAACGTGCCTCATTTATTCTTGAAATGTTGCTAGTGCTTGGCCACTCAACAATTTCATATCTTTTATAGTAATTTTTAAAGTTGAGTGTATTGTTTGTCCATGTATATTGAAAGAAACAATGCTAGTAGGAGTGGGAAACAACGGTGGACTTCTACCACCCATTGCAAAAGAAAAAAGAGCTTGAAAAATATAGTCAACAAGAGAATACTTACCAATTCTAGTTGTTCCTTAAATAATCATTTTCAAAGCATCATTCCTTTTATCATTAACGAAGTGGCGTAAAGCAATCTCAAAAGTAACTCGTTGTTTCTCATATAAAGAGAAAGGTGGCATTATTTTCTCCCAATTGAGTCACCATTAACAAAAGCTATTGACTAATAATATTTTATAAAATGGATAACCTATTCCACAATTTCATCTGGCACCATTCTTTCCTACCAATTATAATCAATATCGTAATCCCTTCTACCAATATTGTTTAGATCAGAAATGATTACACTGCTTGGAGGAATAATCTGAGAAAGAACCTGCCACTCTTCAAAATCTCTATCAACATTATCTTCATGAACAAGGGGATCAAAATCCTCTTCATTACTCTCATTTGGTGAAGGTACTTGATCAACATGCTACACATGATATCTTAGACTCGTTCAATTATCAATGATAATGTCACCTGGATTTTCTATTATGAGGCAATGTCACAAAACGACTTGTACAAAAGAAATTCAGTCCAACATAATGTTTCAAACTCTTTTGATCCATCATTCGGAATAACATAGAACTGCGACCACACATGAACAATAGCATGCAAATTACATGGTATCCATGGCTCCTCCCTTCGCTTTCCATCATAGCTTCATGGTCTTATTATTTCTATAAAACACAAATGCTCTAGAAAATAGGGGTGTTTTTGATATAGCTTGACAAAATTGTTCTGCCATGAAATTTCATCAGCGTGCACCAACAGTCTTTGCAACACTTTCTTGCCAATGTTCGACGCAACAAATTTTGTGACTGCACACAACAAGAGGAAGATTTAGCAACATATGGCATGTTTCTTGCGCACCAATATCATGCTCAACAAGTGTCTATGCAAGAAACCTTTTATATACAAACAACATAGGAGCATCAGATCCACCTGCACTTGCAACCCTTGTCAACATTTCATGATAAATTTCAGATCTTCTTTTGCCTTTGAAGCATATTTTGCAATATATTTCAATACTGCATGTCGAGAAACAACTACTTGACAATCGACATTTTCTCTCCACATAGCTAGAAGGTCTGCATTGTGGACATTTAAATGGTCATCGTACCATGCTATTTCATATTTCTTTCTCCCTTTATCATCTATGTACATTGCAGAATTAGCACACACCTCCCATGGAGCATTGTAATGACATGAAAGGATAGACCCCTTTTTCCATAAATAGGAATCAACACTGCATTTTGTGTGTCTTTGCACTCTGTTGACCAAATTCTCATAATCTTCATTAGGATTGCATGAAAAAATATGTGAGGTTTTCAAAAGGCATGGATCATCATTAACACTTCGAGGAACCATGACATTATGATGGTGTATGTCACGTGGATTCCACATTGTTACATATTTGTCAAAGTACAAATTGGATTCATCAACATCCAAACAATTGGTCCAATCTAGTGTTTCCATATTTAGAGCCCTTGGAAGCCACAAGAAACTGTGGATGTGCGCTGAGCCCCTGCACTGCAAATCATACCTGCAAAAACAAAAAAAAAATCTACTTAGCATATAAAAACCAGCCAAAATAACAAACACATCATGCCAAACCCATACGCAATATGTCAAAAGAAACAACCACGAACCTATACCAGAAGTCTTTAGCTCCAATATATTTCTCAAGAACCAATTCACGAAATATATTAAATATTTGGTGCATGTACATAACAACTATATGCGGGTACTGAATAACATTCTCAATTTTTTTCGCATGTTGATTTCGTGGATGGAAGTGTGTCATTGAAGGCATAAGACAATGCAAGTCGGGCCACTTAGTGTCAGCCACACTTAATGTTAAAAACAAAGGTGGGCAACCCAGTTGTGTGATCATGTCGGTCAGTTAAGAAAAACACATTTTCTGATATTCCCTTGTACCCTTAAGACAACAACCAAAACACATTAATTTCTTAGCCAATTTATTGTCAGGCATATCCCCGAGTTGTTGACACAACTCTTGAATAGTTGCAGGTGCAGTCTCATGGATATTATTTTTCAAGAAGAAAGAAGTTGTTCCCTGGCTACAATGATGCATAGTCATATTTAAGAGGAAATACCGAAACCAAGGATGGCTTCCAAATATTTGATCACAATACCTAAGTAGATGCAAACCATATTCGTGAATTTCAAAATTGCAAATACATTGATGCAACCAATCAACATCACCAATGGGAAACAAAGTTGGGAAGGCCATGTATATCAACCCTTCAATGTTATATTCATTAATGAGGGATGTGTCAATATCTGGCCATTCCACTGCTTCATCACTTCTAGAATTTGTGCTTTCAATGAATCTTATTATCTGTTTCACTTCCCTACACTCATTAGGCATGCAAGAAAGAAATGATGATGGATGGCAGCGCAAACCACCAACCCCCAACATTTCAATCTCTTATCTCCTCTCCTTGTTTCACCTAGATCAATATCAACAAATTGTAGTTTGCTAGACACATCAGTCAATCATTTTGGTTGAGCAACCATAGAATCCATATCGATTTCGACATCCCTCTAGTATCTATCCATCTAAATTTTGTATAACAATCCATCACATGCTGTCCCTTGACATAACATTCATAATACTTCGACTTAGCACCATGTCTCCTAGCAATCAGAAAATCGAGTTTCTCTACACGTTGTGGAAGATTCTTTGCAATCAAAGATATATCTTTTGGAAAACTAATCATATACCCACTATATTTAGACTGGCCACCACGAGCATGAGTCACTTGCAATATTGGATTCACTCATGCTATTAGAATTTCTTCAACCTGCATCAAAACTCGTACGACCTCAGGTTTCTCATGAGGATCCATGTTATTAAAGAATGAGAAATGGTGAGCACCTCTTTGACTCTTACATATTTTACAAATGGGCCCTTCATGCCATCTCACAAATTGTATACTAGGATAAGATTGATTAAAGACTTGATACATTTCCACAACAAACAAGTTATCAATCCCAGAACAGAACTTTTTATGCACCTCAATCATCTCTTTGCTAAAATGATGGTGTCCACTTCCACTTTCTTTGCGAAATAACAATCCAGATTGAGGATGATCTGATACAACCTGCTGAGTTTGAGCATTGGATTGAACATTTCTTTCCATAAATTCATGGGAATCAATCCTTCTATATTGGTTGCAGTTAGGTTCATTCGGGTTGCATAAACTCAAAATCATAATGGTAAAATGAAACATATCAAAAATTCCAACTTGGTAAGCTTAACAAAAAAAAAAAAATACATTTTCTTGCCGAATGCACCAACGGAATTGAACTTGACCAACCGATAAAGGTTGCGTTGTTTATGAATTTACTTCTTGAGAACTGTTCACTCCAATATAGCTCTACAAAAAAAATTTGGATTAGGACATGCATCTAGCAATTGCCAAATACATATTCAAATGCACAAATCCAAGGAAAATAAATCCACTTGCATGACCTGTACTATCCGATGAGAGGGACTCTCCATAGATTCTCTGCCAATAACAATATTGTCTACACACTTGCTTCTAGAAACGCTTGTTCGAAATTCGCAATTGGTTGTCACAAATTGTCAACCATCCTAGAAAGCATACTACTATCACCAAAAACCTTAGATGCTAAAAATCCAACTTGAGAAATTCACAAAGTATTTGTTCCTTCCACCTATGTCTCTCCACCAGTATTCCTTCCAACATTGTTCTGCATAAAAAATGAAAGAATAAAAAACATAGAACAATAAATATACTCCATTCACATGTAAAAATACTATCAAAACAAAAAATACTTCAACCACATGTTCTTTTCCAAGAGATCGAGCATGAACAAAATCCGATGGAGTTGGGATATTCACTATATAGTTGCTCGAAGGAATTACTGACCCCACATTGCCACAAGAGTGACCGAAATTTCCTACCATGTCATCGAGCATATTACTACCACCAATTAAACCCGATGTTGCAAATCGCTCATTCCCATCAATGTGCCCTTGTTCCAATACTCTATTTCTTCCATTGTCTATAGAGGAACCATCATTGTCACCTGCACAAACACTTTCTTTGCAAACACAATGTTCGCAAGGAACAAAACAATAAGAAAATTTTACTTCCACAAACAAATTTCAACATGTTCAACATCCACGCAAATGAACAATTTCAAGAAAATCTTCTTCCCATCATACTACTCATATTGCCATAATTATCGTTTTCCACTCCATCATGTTGATGATTTGTTGAATCTCTTTTCAATTCCTGGTACGCGTCTCTTCTACGTGTATTTACTGCATCCTTGTTATACCGATACCATTGTCGGTGATATTCATTCACTCTCTCATGTGAACCAGGTGACCGAGATCTTTTCGAACCACGCTTGCTTCTTCCTTCACTTAACATTTCCAGACCAAATTTCAATTCATTTTTTAATTTGGCTCTTCAATCTTATTTCCCATCCCACATGCTCAACAAGTTGAAGTGTTCATGCTCAGAGACCTTACACATGAAGTAAATTTTAATACTAAACAAACTTAAAATACTTACAATCAACCTTCCATATTACAAATAAATACATATATATAAACAACACCTTAATTATTGCAATACACAGAAAACCACCATTTGCGTAGTCTCACACATGCAATAGAAAATGACTGAACACAATCCACACATACATAAAAAAAAATGAAATTGAAACACATTGTTTGATCTACAAAATAGAAGATCAATGCAAATAAAATCCAACAAATTAAACAAAAAAATTACGTCTCATCATTGAACAGTTGAAATGTGACATTCCTAGGGTTCACTTACCGAAACTATCACTGCCAAAATGCAGTTATCAGAATGGGACCTCCAATTTTGACTTTCTATTTTTCACAATTTGCCTTACATTCAAATTGACCTTCACCATAACGCCTGTTGTCGTGAGACCAACTTGGTGATTCCAAATTGTGCCTCCATAGGGCGTCTACATTGGGAGATCTTCATACGATGGAAAAAAACTATTTTTTTCATCCTCTTTCACTTTCCCATGTGGCACTGCAACATAGGTCCATGTGTGAATTTGGCCCAACCTATTCTAACTTCCCCGGTGCCTTCTCGCTTCTCACTACATGTAGGGTGTGCCATCCCATAACCCAACTGGGGGTCACCATGCATACAATCATTTTTTGACCAACCATCACCCTCGACTAACACGCCAACCAATCAGCAATCACCACGCATAGGGTTTACCTCTTGGGGGTGTCGCAAGCTCAACCAAATCCACGCTATAAAGCTACAACATTCCTCTCTTAGTCACTTCGAACGGGCTCTCTTAATTCACCATGAATCAACGAAGAGATCCATTCCTTCCCACGTGGTATGCATAAGAGGAAGCTCTTCACTCCCTATGTGGAAAAAGGTCTTAGCTCTACATTCATCATGTCGAGCTACTTTCCTTGACCATGGATTTGTAACAAAGGTTCCACAGACCTCGAGATCGACACTGCTACTTCCTCCCAATATATTTTGGTATTTGAGACGTTTCTTGGTGTTGCCCCTCCTAAGCTTCAGCCCTACATTCGTCAATGTCTTTCGGCCCCTCCTACTTCCCTCGAAATTGGATGGGGACTTCTACGCATGGAAGCTCCAATTATCTAATGACCATTATTCCCTGTGAGTTTGGGTTGGAATCCTGAAGGGGTTACAATTCTCCTCGCACAGGTCATTTCTACAAGGACCCTTCTTAACCCTGAATGCAGCTCCATGCCGCTCTGCATAACTTTCTACTCATCAACTGCCAAGGAAATGACTCTAGCAATAGATACTAAGTCTACTTAAGAGCAAGGTTGGAGAAGCCTTCATTCAGGTGCCTAGAGGAACCATCATAGACAGAAGAAGCACTAACTTCATCAATACCAGCGCTGCTTTCTCTCTACACGAACACAACCTAGAAGTAGAGACATCAAGAGTCGAGAAGAACACCTAGACCCCTCCCACACATGTGGTCTACACGTAACCTTTCACATTAATAAAAGGTTCTCTAAGACCTCCATTTTCTTTTAATGTTTCATCCACAGTTTTGCGACCTTCACTATGGCCAATAACTTGGCATGCTACTTCTTTGTATTTAATTATGTGTTGCTTTTCAGTAAAGTTAAGCTTTTAAAAATAAATGGAATTGAGCTCAGATTTACCGCTTTTCCTTTATTATCGTATGCTTCATTATACTATTTATGGATTACATGCTTTGCCATAAACACCGCCAAATCACTTATTTCCTTGTATTTTCAAGTTTTTTGGGCATATTTTATAGTCAAATTGCTTCAGAATTCTATAAACATATGTTTGAATCACAAATTTCACTTATGAATTCTCCATAATCTAGATACTCCATAAATAAAATACTAAAAATATATAATAAAAATACATTATATTTAACAAAAGACTCCACAAAATCCACAGATGCATGGAAAAAAATTGACATTTAACTGCATTGTGTGACCTGCAAAATAGCAGATCAATACAAGTAATATCCAACAAAAATTATGGAAATTTCACATGGCCATGTTTTCATTAAGCACTCCAAATTCGTATGTCAGTCACCTCCAAAATATCTCTCCATAATTAAACAAACATGAGATCCACAACAATGTCCATCAAAAAACTTCTTGAACCCTCAAACACTAAATCAGGTTATCCACAGGCAGTAGTGGTATATCGCCAATAGAATCTATATTTGGAGAAAGTGAGAAAACATTTCCATTTTCAATAACATCATTGAAACCTTCAACCGACTCCACATGGAACCTAGATCTTTCTGACAGGGAGAGATCCTTCACAATTGTCAGTGTGCAAATTCCAGTCACCATATCATTTACCTTTAGTTTCACTTCCATAAAACCCAACATAAGCACTTTTACTTCAGCAACATGAAAAGGTACATAGCCTAGGCATTTAATATATATATTCATTGACATAATATTAAGAAATCTCCAGTTAAACCCCCACTCATATTCAAAATATTCTAAGCTTTGTCTTATTGCAACTTGCCCAATCTCAAAATTTTATATCTCTTCAAGCGACCAAACAAACCTTGAACCGTTTTTTACAAGATAAACCAACTGGTTCACTTGCAATCCTAATTCCATACACCATATGCCAGGGATAGGAAAAAAATGAAAACCCCACTAGTCTCTTATAACATCCAACTAATAGATAGTGTAGCCATAAAAAGGGTAATCATCATAATCTTTGTCTAAATATAACCAAAAAAATTCCCTTTGTGAAAGATAGCCTCCTTTGGGGGCGTTACACCACCAAAAGGGGGTTTTGTCCTTCTCCAAACCATGTCTACACTCATGCAAATAAAACAATGTGATTCCATGTTTCTACACGCATGTTTCATCACAACCCAATCATATTTTTGCGGACTAAATTTATCCAACAAAGAGAATAATCCTTACTCTCCAACACTCGAACTCCTAAGATTTCTAAAGGTTTTTGTAAAAGGGTTTACTATGAAATAATTCTTTGAATGCAAAGACCCTCTAGGCGTAGTGAATAGAACCATCGATCCAACTGTACATTGAATTTTGTACCCAGAGTCCAGAAAAGGAAAAACCAACTGACAGATATGTCCTTTGTCATTAAGGTAAGATCCAACAAAGAAAATATCCTTGATAACAGTTGGCAAAGAAATAAATCCAAATTCTCTATTGCTACATCGATTGCAAGAAGCAAGAAAAATTGGGCTTTCCAACAGAAGAATCCATTCTTTACAAACCAACCAAAATTTTATGAGCACCGATAGAGGAAGCCAATGAAATACAAGCTCAAGAATCTCAAATGGAAAAAACTTCCAAATACTTGGATCCATCGGAAAATCAACAACTTTCCTGAAACCAAACCAAAGATTAGATGTTACATTGCAAAGGATAAAATCCTTAAAAAAAACTCATCCCATCAAACATGCAAATAATCAGATTTAAAATTCTATAAAATATCCTTCGCAAACATTTGAAAACAATTTAAAAAACATCTGCATTTTTTAAAAGAATAAATCTTTTATGTCTTAAAACATCATTTGAATTAAAAATCCTTGGAAAATAACATTACCCGAAAAGGCAAAAAAACAAAAACAACAACAAGTTTTTGCGAATACGCCGAAAACATTGTGCATTGGAGTCGGGCTCCCTTCCAACTAACTTCTATGCAATGCCATCCCGACTTCCGACTACCTGATTGGCTTCAGCTCCGAACACCAATACAATAATTTTTTTTTAATTTATTTATGTGCCAACAATTAGTTTCTCTTACTTTCATCTTCTTAAACATCCAAACTATCATATCAAACATGCTAAAAAAATATCCTTTGCAAACATTTGTTAAAAAATAAAATTTCTTAAAAATAACATTATATTAATACATTTACAAAGAAATATCCATTCTTGAACCAAAAAAGCCTCACTCTTCTTTCTTCACATCTTTTCAACTAACAATTCTTGCAAATTAACATCACTGAAAAAAATAATTTAAAAATACGATTATGTGAGTATGCCAAAAATGTTGTGCGTAGAGGTTGGCCTCCACTCCAACTAACTTCTACGTAACACCATCTTGACTTCTGACTACTCAACTCTCCTAAGCTTCGACCAACAATACAATATTGTTTTTTTCGATTTTCGTGCCAACAATCGCTTTCTCTTACTTTCATCTTTTTAAACATGCAAATTATCATATTAAACATGCTCATAAATATGCTTCGCAAACATTTTTGAAAACAAAAAACAGTTTTATAAAAATAACATTGTATGAAGACAATTTGGAGAAAAAAAATATCATTTCTCTTTTTAAAACATCTTTTCAATTAACCGTTCTTCGAAATTAAAATTGCCTTGAAAAAAATACAAAAATACAAAAATACAAACACTATATCAACACAATTAAAAAAAATCCATTTCTAAAACTCATTTTTCCTTTTAAACATCTTTTCATCTAACAATTCTTGCAAAATAACATTGCCGAAAAAAATAATTAAAAAAATTGTGAGTACGATGAAAACGTTGCACCCCGAAGTCAGGCTTCACACCAATTAACTTCTACGCACCACTATCCCGACCTTTGACAACCCCACTTTCTTCACCTCCAACCACCAATAAAAAAATTCTTTTATTAATATTCGTGCCACTAATAGACATCTAACCACCTAAATGTATTCCCTTATGACCATCAATAAAAAAAATTCCTTTTATTGGTATCTGTGCCACCAAACACTTTCTCTTACTTTCATTTTTTTAAACATGCAAACTTTCATATTAGACATGCTCAAAAAAATCATTCACAAAACATTTTTTAAAACGAGATTTTTTTTTTTTTTAAATTACATTTTATCAAGACAATTTGAAAAAAAATTCATTTTTTTTAGGAAAAAAAAAAACCATCTCTCATTTAATACATAATTTTATCTAACAATTCTTTGAAAATAACATTGCCGTAAAAAAAAATTGAAAAATGTAAAAAAATTTGGTAGCACATCGGGGTTGGCCTCCCCTCCAACTAACTTCTATCCAACAACATCCCGCCTTCTGACTACCCGACTCACTTCACCTCCAACTACCAATACATTGCAGCATCGCATCCCGCCTTCTGACTACCCGACTCACTTCACCTCCAACTACCAATACATTGCAGCATCTTCTACGTCGAGGTTGGGGTCACGACTTTAACAAACTAGTGTGCATTTCCATCCTGCGTTCCGATTACCCCACTGAGTTCACCTCTGACTACATTTGAAAGATTGTTTCTATGTTTTTTTGCATTGCAGCTATCACTTTCCTCTACTTTGTTGCAATTTCTATATTTGAATTAAACCTTCCCCTGTGTCCCTTCTTCCAACCTCACCTCTATGTGCATATATTGTTGCTCGTCAGTAGCCTTTTAACAAAATTTTCATGCTTTCCTACTTTTCGATTTTTGTTTCGTAATCTTCGCTTCGCACCCTCCTTAGCATGGTTATCTAAAACTTGCATCCATTTACAAAGAAAGAACTTCCATTTGATGCCACTGCTCGTAGTTTGAAATGTAAATTTTTTTGTTTTTGTTTTTGCTTTTGACGAGATATTACATAACAAATAAAGGTGAATATTTTGAACAACTCATAACAAATTCTATATCTAAACAAACACACAATGCCTTCTCTTACTCCGTAGCTGGTGGATGATGCCAATTTTTGATGAAAAGATTCATTGCAAATTTGACAAAATCACCTTTGCATTTTTACATCCAGTCATTGCAAGAAAACCACTTGAATGATCACTAATAGAATTAACACCTTTACCAATTTGGAGACTGGTTTTACGCTATCAGTATATTGAGCTGAGACAACCAAAAGAAAAATTTCTTTTTGGTAAAACTAGAATCATACGTTGCACAGAATTATGCAACCACTCACCTCTTTCTATGTACACACAGAGAGTCCCGTGGTCTTTCTCCATGCTCATTCCAACCACGCATACCATCCTACAAAAAATATCTCCCTCCGCTTCAACTACAAATACGAAGAATCGCAGCCTGAAGAACACTAACCCAAATCAATAATACAAAACAAAACTTAGCTAAGAAACACCATAAACCATTATTCTCTTCAATCTTTAAACATCGATCTTCTCTTCAGTATTGAAACGTCTCATTTCGTAACGTGGCCTTCATTTTTGGCATGCCATGCTCACCACCATGCCCACCCTTCGCTTTCAGACGACCCTTAAATCCTTTGCCACCATGTTTCCATGACTATTCGAAGTCCCTTTCATTGCAACTTTCCATGGAGCTCTTAGATGAAGAATATTCTGCCAACAGTCGACTTTGGCTTTTCATAAATCACAAAAATAGAACTTGATCGATGGACTTCCACCGTGAGTTGAAATATAAACACTTATCAGTAATTAAAAAATTATATTAAATTTTAAATATAATAAATGAAAATATATATTCAAATATAAAAACATTATAATTAACTTATTTTAGTTTTTTTTTTTACATTAAATTATTTAATAATACTCTTATTTAATTATTAACCAAATATATATCAATTTACTTTCAAAAACTTGTTAATTTTTTAAATATAAATTTGAGTTTTATTTTTTTCTTTCACTATTACTATATCTTGAGGTATAATTATTTTATTATATTGATACATGTACGAACTATATAATTATTAGAATTTGAATATAAATTATTTTTTTGTTTGCTAAGTTGTGTGAGTCTTGAGATGACTGCATATTTAACTTTGGGCTTGAGAAATTGTGACCCAAGAGCATCCAAGCCGTTAAAATCACTCAGGGATTGCACCTAGCCTTGGCCACACCAGCGCTTTAACATGGTGAATTTTTGCCCATAGAAATCCAAACCAGTGACCTTCACATTACAAATTACCTTAACAATACACCCCATCACTATTTATTCTATGCCCTGTAAATGAATATAAATTATTCTTATAATAACTAATTTAAATTATCACTAAATTACAGCTCATATTTTTAATAAATATACTTATACTTAATTGTTAAACATCAAGGATATAAATATTTTACATAACAAGCGCGGGAAGTCCAAGTACCAATTACAATGTTAGAATTTGACGTCCAAGAAGAAACTTTTGGTGAAGAAACTTTTTTATTTCTTTCTCAAATGTCAAATACTTATATATGAAAGTAATTGAAATTATTTAACAATTTTGATTATCTTCACAACTATGTATATTTTTGTACAACAATCATGTGTTTAATATGTCACCATATTGATGAGTTAATTGGATTAGATTGGTGTAGAGTGATACTAATAAAACCTCTTAATTATTGGGTAGAGTGATACTAATTCCTCTTAATTATTGGAGTACCATAATGTTACAAGAGATCAAAATTGGCGCAAACAATGTTGTGCCTATGTGTCTCGCCCACTCAAGTTTTGAAAGAATTTCTTTTTTCTTTTTTCTTTGCACTTTGTAGAGGCTCCTCAACCTCAATTACTTAATTTTATGCGTATAAACAATTTGAGGATTCAAGAAACCTTTTACAAGTGCACTCACAAAGTGATTTGAGTGGATCAAAATAATGTTGCAAAAACTTCATCATTAAACTTAACTAAAAATTAGGAACTACGACCAATGTGCGCATGCATAGTTTTCTTTTGTTGATGTTTTGTTTCAATAACATATATAATTAAGCCAAATCGTAAAGCACCCCTAAATGTGCAAATCCTCAATATTTGTTTTTGAAAATGAGTTTAGATTGTAAACCGAAACATTAGGTACTTCAGTAAAGTAAGGATTTCATATATACACATGTTTTAGTTTGTTTACTCGTAGTTTTTTGTTTTTGTTTTTGGTGCTTGGTTTCTATCTCAAACAAATTTATTTTGGAAATGCTTGCGTATTGTGATTCTTAAATTTGTATGGTTATTCACATCCAAACCACACCATCACACCTAAATTTAACATAGTTGGGCCATCATTCTAGGTATAAATTTTATAAAAGCAATTTTAAATATAACAAACCAAAGTGCTCCATCACAAGATCACAAAATAAAATTGTTGCTTAGTGTTGGGGTTTTCGTTTTGAATTTGGAAAGTTTTGAGGATACAAAGAAGGGAAAATAGGTGGCGGTAGAAACGGTCAAGTTGTGGAGAAGACACATGGGAAAGGAAACATGAACAGGCAGTCGTGGGACGGTTGTGGTAAGGTGTTAGCAGAAAGCAGAAGCAACCGAGCAGACAAGGAGGGTGAGAGGTAGCCGAGGGGAAGGACAACTGAGTAGAACTGGAAATGTAAACAGAAGAGGAGCATACAAAAGGAGGAGACCGCGAGGAGAGAAAGGTCAGATGTGGTTCAGATGAGAAAGAGTAGCAAGGAGGGCACGAGCTACAAGAGCATCTAATCTAAAGGCCGAAGAAGTAGCAGGAAAGCTAGAGTTGAGGCATACTGGGATTCAAGACGTTTTATGATCCTGGTATTTTATGTATCTATCTATGGCTGAGACCGGATGTAGTCTGTAATGAACCTCCTATTAATCTAATATGAATGAGGAAATGACCTGTTGTATGACATTACTTATGTATATTGTTGCGAGGCATAGCCCTACTAATTTTTTTTTTTTTTTTTTTTTTTAAGGTCATTTCTCTTGTGAATGTAATAGCTGCAATGATATGATGATAGTATAAATGTATGTTGTAAGTTATACTCTAAGTAATGGTTAAGATATCCTTGGCACCCTTATGAATCCTTCCTAGTTTCGGTCGCGACACGCCTCTGGTGAAACTCGTTATCCCTCGGGGTAAGGTGATAACGTCGGTGTTGTCCTAGACTAAAACGAACCATTGTTGGCCCTCTGTGCTTGAGCCTAGGGTCCCTCCTTGATGTCAATTTTGTGCCAACAAATGGTTCTGTCACTAGGACCTAAAACTAAAAGAATCGGTTTGGAACATGGTGTCAGGGATATTTAAGAAATAGATTCGAGATTGGTCGGATAACCAAGTAGATCAGTTTATATCAGAGAAAGCTACTTACAAAATTCAATCTATCACTAAGGTAAGTAGAGAAATTCTATACTCAAAAGTTGCTAGTGATCAGTACGAGATATTCTGGTGTAAATTCCTAGAGGACCTCTATAACTGGTTGAAGAGACTAAAAGTGAAAAGTCGGGTAGAAGGAACTAAGCAGCTCGTCGTGACTAGATTGCCACAGACCTCGCAACACTCCGACACTTGGATAATGAACTAGTAAGGAAAGTAGATTTTTGGGTACAAACTACAATAGAGGGATACATAGTTGAGTTCGCGGCAGAGAACCAACAGTCTTTTTCAAAAGCAGATGCAGTATTCAAATCAGGGTTAAGAGGGAAACTCATGAGTGAAGTGTTGTTGTGGATTAAGTTGTTGATGGTAGAAGAAGGACTGTTACATTTAGACGGGACAATCATGGTAGCGTAAAACCCCTGTACTGGGGGAAGGACCTAGGGGGAGAATGCTACCGGTTTGGGAAATGTAGGAGCTGCTGAAGGAATAGATATAGAGGGTTTGAGAAGAGCTAGAGATATCAGAGCGCAAAGGAGATTGCTATTAGTAGAAAAGTGGTGGGAAAGAGTGGTACAAGTGTTGAAGAAAAGACACATGGGGCCCCACCAAGTAGGAGCGGTGTTGCAAAGTCGAAAAGAAGGGAAGAGCACAGATAGAGATGCAGGACCACGTAGAGAGGTTGGTTGCATAGATAAGACACAAAGTGATGAAAGGGACTCGCCTTTATAGGTTATGAGAGAGATGTCGGAATATTATATTGGCAGAAGTGATGGAGAGGAGACAAAAGGAGAAATGTGTGATGCGATGAGAAGGATGTTCACCGAAGAAACTATGTATGATAAAATTCAGCAGCAGAATCCCTGAAGTCTTGATAGTGTTCACCTCGACCTTCCCCTGGTGCTTTACAAGAACCCTGAGAAAATTTTCGCTATGTTGATTAATGTAATAAGAGTACACAACATGCATGAGAGCTACAAAGTGGGTATTAATATATCTAATAATAGTGGGACCAACAACATTAGCAATCTAGAGCTGCAAGGATCTCAACAGCCTGGAAACAAAGGATTTGTGCTCCTAGCACACACTCGAGTTAACATGGTAGGATCCTTCACTAGATATCCTGAGTTTGTGGGAAGAGGTAACGAAGATGTAGAACAACACTGGTATCTATGTGAGGAAATATGGAGAGCACGCCAAACACCACACAATGTAAATTCGATTGAATTACAAACCATCCTAAGGGAAAGGGATTTGCGATGGTTCATTGAATGGGCAGAACAGAACCAAAATCCTTCTATGGCTGACATTAAGAGGGGTTTTATTCAGGAATTCAAGGTGCCACAAACCTACCAGCAGGGATTGTCTGAATTATGGGAAATCAAACAAAAGGAAGGGGATACCGCTTGGGAGTTAACGCAGAGGATTAAGGATGCCATTAGCAAGCTGAGCTATACCATAAATCCCAACCATTAACAATATTGGTTTATTAAAGAACTTTTACCTCTTACAAGAACACCTTTGACACAACAAAAGATTGGGACCCTCCAAGATGCATTGGAACAAGAATTGCGCATAGAAGCCATGGAAGGATACCCACATTAGTATCGAGGAGGAATGGGATCACAAGACCCATCGATAATGGGCCTTCAAAATCAGATCACCAATTTAATGGAAAAACTGAAAGACCTACAACCAATTTGACCAGCTAGGCCTAACGTATGGTGTACTCATTGCCTGGTGGAAGGACATGTTGTGCCTAAATGCCCAAGGCTGAGAGGCACCAATAATTCAGGATGAATTGTGGGATCATCAAGAGCCTTGCCAACAGAAAGAGTTGCATCAGTGGGAGTGCAAGGAGCTTTCCTAGGCTAGAATACTCAATAATACTGTGAAGTCTGTAGGAATTACAAACATTTTCTGCAGGTATGTCCAATACTACAAAAGTATTCCAATGTAGCGAATAACAACTATTGTGAATTTTGTGCATCCATAACACATCACATTGACTAGTGCAGGGCATTAGATGCCTTAATAGAGCAACTAGACAGGTCTACATTCAAAGTCAACGAATCTGGCTGTGGGGGCCAAGGAGGAGCTATGAGAGGAGGAAAAATAGGGGGAAGAGGTCCCGTGAGGTGCTATAATTGTGACCAGGGGGGGAATTTCGCCAAGGAATGTATGCTCCCCAGAATACCATGGTGCTCGCAATGTAGGGTCAATGCACATGCTACAGAGGATTGTCCCGAGTTGATTGCAAAATGGGAAGAAAGAATAAGACGGGGGGGGGCTAATTTGATCAACGCAAAACCAAGAACTGTTGAATCACATCCCATAACTAATATCAATATAATTACCAGAGGGTGTAAGAAGACAAGGGATGATTGAGGTATGGAAGACCTGCCTTCAGTTGTTCGGGTAACATCCCCGAAGAAATCATACAACCCCACCCAACAAAAAAAATACTATTAGGAAGCAACCAAATTATTTGAGGGATTGACAGAGACAAAGGAAAACCAGAAACATGACACACACATACTCAGTAATGCTAGACTGATAGAAGAATGGTTTAAGCTATTTGTGCAGATTATTGATAATGAGAAGATGTTAGAAGACTTGTGCAAAAGCTTGAAAGTAGTATTGCTAGAAGACGAGGAGAAAGGATAAGCAATATCTGCCAACTTACTTGAAAGACATGCCAGAAGAGTACAACAGACAAAAAGAAAACTAAAGGGAATTCTGGATTGATGCCTAAGTTGCAGGATTCCAGATTAAGGACATAATGCTAAATTTGGGATTAGATGTAAAAATTCTACCCAGAAAGACATGGGAAGCATTGGGGAAGCCACAATTTAAATGTTCACCAATACAATTGCAGATGGTGAATCAATAATCTTTCCCATTGGAAGGTTGAAATATGTAGAGGTGGATGTAGCAGGAGTGAAGACTTATATTGAATTTGAAGTAATTGATATAATGGGTGATAAGGACCCATACCCAACACTTCTTGGTATTGACTGGGCATACGAGAACTATGATATCATCGACTTGAAGAAAGAATTGATGATCTTTGAAGTAGAAGGAATGTGAGTAATACAACCCCTAGATCCATATCAAGGACCAAGGTTCACAGAACCTGTGGATGATAGAGACAAGACAAGAATGATAGACCAGTGTATCGGCTAACAGTAGGAAAGAGAGAAGATTACATAAATCCTACAACAGGAGGATTGGTCAGCTGGAAGAGTATCCAAAGCTCAGAAGCTGCTTGGGATGCATGGCAGTAAGGGGGATATGAAATTGATACCAGACGTTACGCGAAGGTATGTAGGATAAAATGGATTGGAGCGGAGGTAAGAAACTATCCTACGTTTCATGGTATTGAATTAGTAGACACTTTTTTAAACAAAGTAGATAGAAACATAAGAGAAGATCACAAATTCCCACTATTAGATATTGCGTTACATGCCACCCCAACAAGGTGATGGATAGAACATTGCAACACATTGTGTGAATGGGAGACTATCAAACGAGCCATGAGAGAGAGGTTTAGTCAAGAAGGAGACCAACTGCATGTTAAGGTGAAGTATAGAGGAAACTCAAATCCTAGAAAGCACTTAGAGGACTGCATAGAAAAATGGGAAAGAGAGAAAGTACCGAAGGAACTTTGGGTGAATTTATTCATACACACCCTAGGTACAATCCCGCAAGCATGGTATATACAGGAGGAAATTCGTAGACAGAAAACAGATTGGGATATCATGGCTAGCCAATTCAACAGTAGCTTCTTGTTCAAGGATGTTGATTGACGCATGACTGAAACCTTATATGCCATTAAAAGGATCCTATTTACTCCAGGACAACTATGGGAAGGTTGCGTTGATGAGAAATTTCTACAATATTTCTATGAAGCAGGGTATCTAGAATATATGTCTTGTGACAAAATAGATGCAGAGCCAGAGGAGGATGATCTAGAAGGATTAAGACACCTGAACTTTCGAGAAATAGAAGGTGAATGGGATATTCAAGAAAGCCTCGCAGGAGATGCTACACATTTTCTCCCGATGAAACTGCAGAAGAATAACATCGACTTAGATGATAAACCTAAGATGGCATCCATCAGAGATTATTGGGACAAGTAGACAACTAGGGAGATCTCTGATCTACTGCGTGAATACGAAGACTTATTTCTAGCCTCAGGCGCTGAGCTAAAGGGGATAAAAAGGGACATAGGAGGAATTAAGTTTGTGTTGAAACAAGATGCCCATCTAGTGAAGCATAGATCGTACAGGTTAAACCCAAGAGTGAAATAAAAATTCAAGAGAGAGATTGACGAAATGCTAGAAGCTAGACTTATATTCCTGGTGAATGAAGAGGAATGGATTAGCCTGATTGTGATACAGAACAAGAAATATGCTACGTATATCAGAGTCTGTGTAGATTAGGGGAGTCTAAACAATGCATGTGTGCATGATCCCTTTCCAACACCATTTAGGGATGAGGTACTAGACAATGTTGTGGGGAATGAAGGATACTCATTCACGGATGGATTTCCAAGCTATCATCAGGTTCATATAGCAGAAGAGGGAAAGAGGAAAACAACCTTTATGATAGAATGGGGTTCATATGATTATCAAGTAATGTCATTCGATCTCAAGAATGCACCATCAGTGTTCTCAAGGATTGTCATAGTTTCCTTTAGGGACTACATTCACAGGTTCCTAGAAGTATACATGGATGATTGGACAATATACAATTTGTTGAAAAAACACACCAGTCTACTACGGGTCATGTTTGAGAGGTGCAAGCAATTACAGATCTCCCTAAATTTAAAAAAGTGCATCTTTGCAATTCCATTTGGAACATTACTGGGTCATATTGTTTGCAAAGATGGGGTGTGTGTTGATCCCGCAAAGGTTGCGACAATTATAAACATGGAGCCACCAAGTAACGTAAAACAACTGCGATCAGTACTGGGCCACACGGGATATTACCGTTGGTTCATCCAGAATTACGCTTCAATCATAGCTCTTATGGAGAAATTGCTGAGAGAAACAGAAGCATTTAGGTGGATAGAAGAATGTCAAACAACACTGAACAAATTGAAGGAAAAACTAGTAAGCGCCCTTATTCTTGTATACCCAGACTGGAATAAGCCATTTCATGTACATATTGATGCATCAGGGATCACATTAGGAGCAGTACTGGCACAACCTGGAGAGAGAAATATGGATCACCGAGTTTACTTTGCCAGCGCGAAATTATCAACAACAGAAAGAAACTATACAATAATAGAGAGAGAAGCACTGGCCATGGTTTACTCTCTACAAAAATTCAGGCATTATTTGTGGGGAGCACCATTCAAATTCTTCACAGACCACTCGGCACTGAAATACTTGGTGAATAAACTAGTATTGGAAGGTAGGATATGTCGTTGGTTACTACTCTTCCAAGAATTCACATTTGAAGTGGTCATAACACTAGGAAGATTAAATGTGGGATCAGACCATCTATCAAGACTAGAGTCAGGAGAGAATGAAGGATCCTTAGACGATCAACTACCAGACATTGACTTGTTCCGTGTGGAGGCCATTCCAGACTACTTAGAAGAAATTTCTGGGCTACTAACAACATGGTACTGCCTAGAGGGGTACACGTCAACACCGAAGAGACACCTAGTAGTGAGGGCAACAGATTATCAATTAATTGCAGGACATCTCTACTAGATGGGCCTTGATCAAATTCTTAGACACTGTATACTTCAACACGAAAGGAAAGAAGTGTTGTGGGAGTGCCATGCTCGAGTTGCAGGAGGCCATGTCAGAGGTAAAGCGACCGTAAGGAAAATATTGCAGGCAATATTGTGGTGGGAAACCATCCACAAGGATTCTAAGGAATACGCAAAAAGTTGCGATGTCTATCAGAGAGTTCGAAATCCATCACATTGAGATGAAAAGAATTTAAACCTAGTTCACATGGTGCAAATTTTTGAGAAGTGGGCGATAGAATTCATTGGCCCTATCACACCACCAACACGACATTCACATGCCAGGTACATCATAATAGCGATAGAATATCTTACACACTGGGCAGAAGCAACACCAGTCAAGGACTGTACAACTGATACTCCTATAAGATTTATCTTTGAATGCATAGTATCAAGGTTCAGATGTCCAAAAAGCCTAACAAGTGATCAGGAGACACATTTCATTAATGAAATAGTTGATTCTCTCCTAAAGAACTTTATGGTTCAACATCACAAAAGTAGCCCATACCACCCCCAACCTAATGGAACATTTGAATCATTTAATAAAATACTTGAGAAGGGCCTCAAAAAAATTGTATCGGAAAACAGGCATGACTGGGATGAACGAGTGCCATAACCTTATTGGCCTACAAAATAATAGTGAAAAGAATACACAAACAAACACCATTTCATCTAGTATATGGAAGAGAAGCTGTAATCCCGGCGGAATTCATAGTACCAAGCATTTTTATCTCTCAAGCAACTAAAATTATAGATGATGCAACATTAAAATAAAGAATGGATCAACTGATGGAACTGGATGAGTCGAGATTCCTCGTTGAGTTCCACCAAGCAATAGAATAGAGGAGGCATAAATCTTGGCATGAAAGAATTATCAAAAAGAAAGAATTCACAGCAGGAGATCATGCCCTTCTATATGACAGTAAATTTCAAAAATTTCCAGGGAAACTACAAATGCACTGGTTGTTTCCGTTCATAGCTGCGAAGATCAAATATTTCGGAGCAGTAAAGCTCGTTCAACTGGATGACATAATGCTACCAGGATGGGTGAAAGACTCATGTTGGGTCCCTATAATACTAGTGATTACCCCATTACTATTGTAGTTATACCCCTTATTAATATTGTTGTGCCCCCATTGCCCCCATATTGTTATTACTGTGCCCCATATAATCCCTCTATTGTTATTTTTGTGGCTTTATATTATTATTGTTAGGTCGGCTGGATTATATTGTGACTCCTTAGACTCCTATATATAGAAAGGAGGTTTTGTCATTTGAATCATCCAACAATTTTTCATTTATGTAATGTAAAGGAGGTTTCCCCCTCGAAGAGGCTGAATTATAAGGTGTTGATCTATCTTTTCTATCTTTTCTTGAGCTGGTTTCATAACATTTGGTATCAGAGCTTTGGATTCTAGGGTTTCGCTGCTCCAAACAGGTCATCGTGGAATTTTCGCTATAAATTTTTTTCTGTGATGTTTCAGAAGCTGCAAAAAACACCCATTTGAGAAGAAATCGCGCTGAACCTTGGGTCCAAATTTCAAAACTTTTCGCGCGATATTTGCGGAGATATGATCTGAGGAATATGGTCTTTTTGCAGACTCCTGAATTACATTCAAAACCGGTGACATGGGGAAAATCGTCATAACTTTCTCTCTGGGGATCGGATTGAAATTTCGTAAGAAGGTACAGAAAGAGGACAGATTGTAGTTTCTTGTATGCATTTTTCAGATCCAAAGGTCGAAACAGTAACTCGTGGCACGTCGTACAAGTTCACTATACTGAACTAGTCTATAATCAAGTCACTGTGGGAGATTTCGCATAACTCTTCCTTGGAGAATCCAATTTGGGTCAGACTTGTGGCATTGGAAAGAGGACACAGAGGGATACTGCAGGTCACAAATTCAGAACTAGATGATCAAAAAGTACAGATATAAATCAGAGGCAATATTGAGCTCCGACAAAGTGAAAAAAGGTTTGTAGATTTTCTTAAATTTTTGCTTAAGCTTGGTTTGAAAATTTATTTTGAAGGAATTCAAAGGGCATAATAGAGAATTATTATTGGTAACTGATGCCCCGAGGAAAGAAAATTCAAACACCTAGTAAGGAACCTGAAAGCTCTAGCATGACTCATGAAGAAGAAGAAGAAATGCTATATGATATATCAAAATTACAAGAACAAGTGCAACCAGTGTCACTTGCACAAAAAGCAACAGAATCTAAAATGGATGGTTTAAGGAAAGATGTAGAAGCTAAGATGGATGGTTTAAAGAAAGGTGTAGAAGCTAAGATGGATGGCATGGAAGCTAAGGTGAATGGCATGGATGCTAAAATTGATGGCATGGATGATAAGATGGAAGAATTGAAGATAAATATGAATAAGTTGCTACAAGAAATGGTCACTAAGGGTGAAAGGGTACTAGAGGAAACTCATGATGAGAACAAAAGAAATGTTAATCATGATTCCATAGACTCTAATGTTGGATCAAAGACTCACCATGTTCCAAAAATCGATATGAGGAAGTTTCATGGCAAGGATCCCGCCACATGGATATTACAGATGGAGCAATTCTTCGATCTCAATAATGTGCAAAACACACAAAAGGTACGTATGACAACTTTATATTTGGAACCAAATCAGTTTGTATGGTATCAATGGCTTTTCTCTCATAAACAATTTATCACTTGGGCAATTTTTACGGAAGAATTGATAGCACATTATGAGGATACAAAAAGCAACACTTTTTTTAGCCAACTGATAAGTCTCAAACAAAAGGGTTGAATAATGGAGCACATTGAGGAGTTCCAAAAATTGAACATAAGGGTAAAAGATATTCCAAAGGAGCATAGGATTGATGTGTTCATAGGGTCTTTAAAGGATAATATCCAACATGATGTTCGCCTTTGGGAACCTGATTCATTAGAGAAGGCATTCAGGTTAGCAAGAAAAATGGAAAGCAAAATTATGGCAACCAGGAAGCATACCACTCACAACTATAAAGACGGAAGTGTTGTTTCCCCTAGTCTTCCACAACCTATAAGGTTGACACCACAACAATTGGAAGAAAAAAGAGCAAAAGGGCTTTGTTACAGTTGTGATAGCAAGTACACTAAAGGTCATAAGTGTGCTGAGAAGAAATTATTCTACATAGATTGTGAAGAGGAAGAAGAAAAGGAGCAAGAAAGGTCAAAAGAAGAGGATATACTCCAGGAACAAAGCCTAGATGAAGAACAAATAAATCCGACCATATCTTGTAATGCATTGGCAGGAATTACCACTCCTCAAACCATCAAAATACAAGGACAAATCAAGAAGAAAAAGGTAATAGTGTTGATTGATTCAGGAAGCACCCACAATTTTATTCATTGTAAGGTAGCAAAAGAATTGAATTGCTTCCTATATCCAGCACCAGAGTGTCAAGTGATGATTGCAAATGGAGGAACAATAAATTGCTCTGGAAAGTGCCATAATATCAAGCTATCCATGGGAGAATATGTATTGACTAGCTCAATGCTTTCCATTCCAATGGGAGGTGCTGATGTTGTACTAGGAGTCCAATGGCTACAATCCTTGGGTACAATAGCTTTTAATTTTCAAGAACTTTTCATCAAATTTTCTACGGAAGGAAAGGAAGTTGAATTAAGGGGTATTGCAGGGAAACCAGGAAAGATAATCAGTTCTAATGGTATGAAAAAGCTTCTAAAAAAGGAGCAAAGAGGTGTAATTGCACAATTATGTTCACTAGATGTTTCCACATCGGAATCATCTATTTCTCCAGATCTCCAAAAAGTCCTGGACAATCATTCCAAGGTATTTGAGACTCCCAAAGGTCTCCCACCTATGCGTGATCATGATCATGCTATTCATCTGATTCCAGGAAGTGTTCCTCCAAACATCAGGCCGTACAGATATCCCTATGTCCAAAAGAGTGAAATTGAACGTATGGTTGCAGAAATGCTAGAGGCTGGTATAATTCAACCGAGTCAAAGTTCTTTCTCTGCTCTAGTAGTATTGGTGCACAAGAAGGATGGATCATGGTGCATGTGTCCATATTATAGGGAGCTCAACAATCTCACTATTAAAGATAAGTTCCCCATTCCTGTCATTGATGAATTACTGGATGAATTGCATGGATCAATTTACTTCACCAAGTTGGATCTTCGTTCAGGATATCATCAAATCAGAATGAAGACTGAAGACATTCCGAAAACAACATTTAGAACTCATGAGGGTCATTATGAATTTTTGGTCATGCCTTTTGGCCTTACCAATGCACCTTCAACATTTCAAGGTTTGATGAATTCAATTTTCAAACCATTCCTTAGAAAATTTGTGTTAGTATTTTTTGATGATATACTAATCTACAGCAAGTCGTGGAAGGATTATGTTAAACATGTTGACAGGGTGCTACAACTATTGGAGGAGAAACAATTATATGCAAAAAGATCCAAATGTTTCTTTGGAGTCCAGGAGGTGGAATATCTGGGTCATATTGTATCTCATGAAGGAGTTAAGGTAGACCCTAGCAAAATTAAAGCCATTAAAGAATGGAAAATCCCCACATCCATAAGGCATCTGCGAGGATTTCTCGGGTTGACAGGGTATTATTGCAAGTTTGTTAAGAATTATGGGAGAATAGAAACACCTCTAACAACATTATTGAAGAAAGATGCATTTTCATGGACTCCAGAAGCAACAAAGGCCTTTGAACATCTTAAAGAGGCAATGTGCCAAGCACTGGTCTTAGCTACACCGGACTTCACAAAAACCTTTATTGTGGAATGTGATGCTTCAGGAAATGGAATTGGTGCTGTTCTAATGCAAGATGAAAGACCCATTGCTTTTGAAAGTCGTCCAATCAAGGGAAAGTTTTTAGGCAAAGCTATTTATGAGAAGGAAATGTTGGCAATACTCCATGCACTTAAGAAATGGCGACCCTACCTAATGGGAAGACACTTCAAGGTAAAAACAGATCATGATAGCCTTAAATACTTTTTAGAACAAAGATTATCCTCTAAAGAGCAACAAAAGTGGGTCACAAAGATGTTGGGTTATGACTTTGAAATCATCTACAAAAAGGGGAAGCAAAATGTGGTGGCAGATGCACTCTCAAGAAGGGATGAGGATGTGGAAGCATTGTTGTGCGCCATTTCTATTATCCAACCAGATTGGATAAACGAAGCAAGGGAGGAATGGAAGAATGACGAAGAAGTGTGGGCACTTATTCGAAAGTTACAACAACATTCCAGTACGTCTGATACATTTAGCTGGCAAAATGATTCGTTATGGTACAAAGATCGCTTATACCTCTGTAAGAATTCCCACTAAAACAAAAGATTCTTATGGAATTGCACACTTCTCCCTTAGGAGGGCACTCAGGATTTTTAAAAACTTACCACAGGGTTAAGAAGGAATTTTTTTAGGATGGCCTTAAATCAGATATTCAAAAGTTTGTGGCGGAATGTTTGGTTTGCCAACAAAATAAAGTTGAAACAATTAAGACACCGGGTCTATTACAACCTTTATCCATTCCAAGCCAACGTTGGGAGGAGGTTTCAATGGATTTTATCACAGGTTTACCCAAGTCTGAGGGAAAGAGTGTCATCATGGTGGTAGTTGACAGACTTACCAAGTATGCACACTTTTGTGCATTATCACATCCATTTAAAGCCAGTACAGTTTCTACTGCATTTATGGAAACGATTCAAAAGCTACATGGAAACCCAAAGATTATTGTAAGTGACAGAGATCCCATTTTCACTGGAAATTTTTGGACAAAATTATTTTCTTGTCTTGGTACTCAGTTAGCTCATAGCTCATCTTATCATCCTCAATCTGATGGGTAAACTGAGATAGTAAACAAATGTTTGTAAGGATATCTTCATTGCTTTGTATCTGATAAACAGACACAATGGGTCAAATGGTTGCCTCTGGCTGAATGGTGGTATAACACTTCCTTCCATACAGCAACAAAAATGACCCCATTTATGGCACTTTATGGGTATCAACCACCATCCATCACATCATATTTAAGAGAAAATTCTAAGGTTCAGGCAGTGGAACATCACATCGAACATCAACAACAAGTCCTCCAACTCTTGAAGGATAACCTCGTGTTGGCACAGAATAGAATGAAACAACAGGCAGATCAACATCGCAGTGAAAGAAGTTTTGATGTAGGTGATTGGGTATTCCTACGACTACAACCATATAAGCAAATGTCCCTCAAGCAAGCTAAGAAGGATAATAAATTATCACCAAAGTATTATGGTCCGTACAAGGTGTTGCAAAAGATTGGTACTATGGCATATAAATTGGAGCTTCCTGCAGCTTCTCAATTACACCCAGTTTTCCATGTTTCATGTTTAAAGAAGGTTATAGGCGACAAGCTCCCAGTTCAAACAATATTGCCTGAACTTGACGAGAAAGGAAAAATTATATTGGAACCGGAAGCAGTCACAGAAACAAGAACTCGACAGCTGTGAAATCGATCAATTTCAGAGTATCTTATCAAGTGGAAGAACTTATCTGCTGAAGATTCCACATGGGAGGATGATAATTTTATGCAGAAGTATCCAAAACTACTCAAGCGTTGAGGACAACACTTTTTTGAAGGAGAGGGGCATGTTGGGTCCCTATAATACTAGTGATTACCCCATTACTATTGTAGTTATACCCCTTATTAATATTGTTGTGCCCCTATTTCCCCCATATTGTTATTACTGTGCCCCATATAACCCCTCTATTGTTATTTTTGTGGCTTTATATTATTATTGTTAGGTCGGCTGGATTATATTGTGACTCCTTAGACTCCTATATATAGAAAGGAGGTTTTGTCATTTGAATCATCTAAGAATTGTTCATTTATGTAATGTAAAGGAGGTTTCCCCCTCGAAGAGGCTGAATTCTAAGGCGTTGATCTATCTTTTCTATCTTTTCTTGAGCTGGTTTCATAACAACTCATGTCTGAATCCCTTCCACAAGGCCAAAACCATACAATAAAATTGAAGGGGTCTTAGAGACGAACCCACAAGTAGGTTGTAGTCAATAATACATATTTAGTTCAAAAGCATGTTCATTGTAATTCATGTCTTTTATATGTTTTTCCAAGAATAAATAAAAGGTGTAAATAAGGTTGCAACAACAATACCATGTCACAAAACCCATTTGTGGTCGGGGGGGATAGTCACACACTTTGTCAATGTTTTTGCCATACCGCTAGTCCTTTCCATAATAAGTAAGTAATAATACACCTGTCACACAGAGGTCCATAAAATCTTTTCCAGTTAGGAACAAAGTTAGCTAATAATTCCCCCCCGTTACGAAAAATTTATTAACCATGCGGCCCAATCTGTCCTTTCCCATTCTACGTCATAGATGTCAGGTCCAGGTCAACCGAAGACAGAGAAACATGATTAAGCTACATAGGGAAAGTTGCCATAGTAATTATTTACCAAGTCTAGTCAGAAACGTCATGTCAAGTTTCATCTACTTAATTTGCATGGCAATGCAGGGAGTTACAAAATTTCAAACATAGGTAGCATAAGAACTTCAAATTGGCTCTAAGAAACAACAACAACAAAGACACAGAAGCTCGGGACCTCCAGTAACAATTGTCTACCAGAGATGAAGATCAATGACAAAAGGATTTATTTCAGTTCCAGAGGACAGACTCAATGAGCAAATTATGATTTTGGAAAATCCGTATGGAAAGTATGACAAATCCACCTTAGTGGACAACAATCTTTGAGATTGTTTCCAATTTCCAACACTAAAGAGGGATGTATACACATAGGAAGTTCTGAAGGGAGATGGCATGATGATGACCAGGTTCAATGAATATTGTGAAGGTCTAAAACAATCAACATTAATTAATCGAAGGATTATACCATTTTTTGGCACACAATTGGCTGTGATGTAGTGCAAAAAGCTCCTAGCTAGCAGAATGCATGGGGGGTCATTGTGGCTTGATAAGGAGTATCCAATTCATGTCGATGATATCCATCGTCTCATAGGACTTTCGGTAGGAGGGAATGCAGTTAATAAAAAATTCCCAACAGGGATGAAAAGAGAAAAGAAGGAAGGAGACAAGGACTATTACGAGAAATATAGGACAAGGCGTGGGGGAAAGGGATAAAATATTGATCTCATTAGCAAAAGTGAAATAAAATTCACTTGCTACATAATAGCAGGAAAAACAATGAGGAATTTTTCCAAGAACGAGTGCACTATGGACACAATCTCGGTTACGGAGCACTGCTGTAAGGGAGAAGTGCTCAACTGGTCAGGTTTTGTGCTAAATGATATTTTTGAGGCCTATGAAGATATCTACAGGAGGATTACTAATTTCATATTTAGATACATATTGATGACTTTGGCAATGTCGAAGTGGCGACCACCAGGAGGAAGGAAAATGCTGCAGATTAAGGAAGACCAGTCGGTAGTGCTTAGGTATGAGCCATGGAGGGTTTTAGGAGACCCAAGCAGCAAATAAATCAATTAGGCAGCCTTCGTCGAATGGTATGAATTGATGCTGATCACGATTAGATCAACAAAAGGAATACCCCAATCATTTTTGGATGAATTTTCCCAAGACATTTGGTTTGGAGTCTCTCATGGACACACGTACAACAGACCCAGATGTGTCCACCCTGATACCTTTAAGATGAGGCTGCAAAAATTTGTTTTATCCGATGCAACACTCCATAGCAAGGTTGGGTCATGACTGGGGGATGCATGTGAGATCACTGAACAAAAATATCGGTGCTTTTTTGTAGGACTAAAGCCGCAGTCACATGAAGGAGAAGCATTAGAAGCAGGGGAGAGCAGCATGAAGCAATAAGCTAAGGAGGACGTGGAGCCAATGGTTCTAGAAATGGAACAACAAATGTTTTCACTAAGGAAAAAAATCGCAAGATTCATCGAACCTTCAGGTGAGGCAACCTAATCCTTGGCTTTTAAAGGTATTACTATGTTTACTCCAACAATCACAACCCCACTAGCCATAGAAATTCCCACCATTGGCACCAATGCTCAATCAAAGCCAACAATCCCGAAGCCCAGGAAGAAGAACGTAATCAAAAATCCAGCAACCAAGAAGCCTAGAACTACCGAAGAAATCCACATTGTCAACCTCACTGATGAAGTTGGAAAATTAGTATCCACATCGCCCATTATTGAAGAAAATCTCCAGAAATAATCTTCCATTCCACTACAGTCACGGGAACCTTCCCCAAACAGCCTCCACCTCCGCAACCCTGTTGGAAAGCATCCCCCCTCGGTATGTGGATAGTGATGGAAGAGATGGAAGTAGACTCAACACAACAGACTAGAGAAGCCATCCATGACAATGGCACCCAAACAGCCTCTCTAGTGTCTTTACTTTTGGGGTTGGGCCCACTACAAGGGGAAGAACCAGTCACGTCTACTCCATAGTTAGCGGGAAATGAAAAATACCAGGTAGTATTTCCTATAAATTTCCCATTAATTCTCAACCCTACTGTCATTCAATCTACACCCCAGTTCACCCCACCATCACATCCAGTAAACTCTCCCACCCCCCACTCTGAAAAATCCATTGCCATTAGCCTACTAATTCAAAAACACTTTTCAGATCCAAATACAATGCAAACTGAGACCCTGCAGCACTAGTCATCAACACATCTATTCACACTCATCCAACAAGATGCGCAAAGAATTGAAAGGATACACGATGACTTAGTTTGGGAACATGAACAATAGAGGAAGCAACTATAGGAGGTCATAGAGGAAAGAGACCACGTAAGACAAGAAAATATTAATCTACAGGCATAGGTAGATCAGGTGACAAAAAAAATTCAGTCACTTTGGCTGACAATAACCGGTGTTAACATGGAAGCCCCAAAGGATATTGCAACATGCACATTGGAAAATTGTTGCGACCACATCTAGGGAGCATGCTCAAGTCTGGTGACCACAAATGCTGAAATGAGGAAAAAACTAGAGATAGTCAGATCAACATTTCCTGATCCAGTGGAGATAAATGCTAGGATGATAGATGAAAAAATCAGTGTGGTTGCAGCTACGAAACAAGCACCCAATGAAGCACTAACCGACAGATACACCATAATGGATAAAGTTCATGACTGCTTAGGCATCTTAGCAATAAAGAATCAACCAGTGTATCCTATGCGGGAACAACTTAAAATGTTGTTTTCCAACAGCGATGAATGCACATATTCTGACCAACTGCAAAATATCAATGAATAAATTGTTGCTATCCAAGCACAAGTCGATCAAATAGAAGAAGAATTGGCAAAAACTAAAAAGAAGATTTGAGACTTGAGACCTCTAGTCTGACTATAGTTCCTAGACCTAAAGGAAGTCTGCAATAATAGTGAGGAACAATGGAACCGACTGCAGAGTTAAAGACCAAGTAAACTAATGTCCAACACAACGGAAGACTTCACCCAACAGGCTGATTCAATAATGGTTGCATGGCAAAATACCCTTAGAAAATATATTGAATTCAGACAGGAAGCGACCACCTCCATTCCTAAATTGGGGCCTTTGTCTGAGAAAGAAGGCCAACAGAGGGAAGAAGAAGCACCTAGAGTAGATGCCACCCAACCAATGATAGAGGAAGCAACAAAAGTAGTAGCTCATCAGACGGAAGAACAAGAGCAGCCACTAGCAAAACTACTCATAGAAACAACAATGGGACCCACAAAAATTGAGATAGATTGACTCAGGGATGAGTCAAAGAACTGTGGTAGGGGTCTGTTGGGGCCTTCGTTTTGAATTTTTAAAGTTTTTAGGATATGAAGAAGGGAAAACAGGTGGCGGAAGTATTGGTCAAGTTGTGGAGAAGACAACTGGGAAAGGAAACAGGAATAGGAAGTTGCGGGACGGTTGCGGAAAGGTGTCAGTAGAAAGTAGAAGTAGCTCAGTAGATAAGGAGGGTGAGAGGTAGCCTAGGGGAAGGACAACCAAATAGAATTGGCAGTGCAAACATAAGAGGAGCATACAAAAGGAGGAGACCTCAAGGAGAGAAATGCTAGATGTGGTTCGATTGAGAAAGAGTAGAAATGAGGGTACCGGTTACAGGAGGATTTGATCTAAAGGCCAGAGTAGTAGCAGGAAAGCTAGAGTTGAGGCATACTGGGATTCAAGACGTTCTATGATCCTGGTATTTTATGTATCTATCTATGGTTAAGGCTAGATGTAGTCTGTAATGAACCTCCTGTTAATCTAATATGAATGAGAAAATGACTTGTTGTATGACATTACTTATGTATATTGTTGCAATGCATGGCCCTACTAAAGTTTTTTTTATAATTGAAAGTCATTTCTCTTGCGAATGTAATAGCTGCAATGATATGCTGGTAGTATAAATGTATGCTGTAATTTATATTCTAAGTAATGGTTAATATATCCTTGGTACCCTTCTAAATCCTTCCTAGTTTTGGTCGCGACACGCCTCAGGTGAGACTCCTCATCCCTCGTGGTAAGGTGAAAATGCTGCCATTGTCCTAGACTACAACGAACCATTGTTGGCCCTCTGTGCATGAACCTAGGGTCCCTCCTTGATGTCAATTTTGTGCCAACACTTTGTTATTGCATTGGGGTAGGCATTCAAATAAGCCCCTCTATCATTTTACATATTGAAACATAGAAGTTTTATTTTTAGCAAACTTCCATAATTAGTGTGCAAAAACACCAAGGTAAAGAGACACCCATGAATATTTAGTGGTTGGGACTTGGTTGTTCCTGCAAAGTCTTTTTGAGTCACCCAACTCTTTTGACATCCTCTTATTGATATCATAGTGTTGATGAGCTATAATCCATATACCCACATGATAGAAGTAGCCTAGTGACCACATCATAAGGAATCTACCAATGGTCACACTCATGGGATGCAATTGCACTTGGAGGAAATTTTGAATAGTTGTTGGGAAATATTTCTAGCCACTCTAGAATGTTCTCCCAATATCCCTCATTATAAATCTCCTTTCAACCCTTAGTAGTTTCTTCCATTGAATTTATGCCCCACCGTTGAAAATTTTTGAAGCTCTATTTACATTTTGAGAGGAAGGATGTTAGGTATTTAGGACTAGTATTTTAATATTTTTGTGTAGCCACGTTGCATAACAATCATTGTTGTAAAAAATAGACATAGTTTACATTATTATCTCATTTATCTTTAGGTTTATTTGTCCTTATTTGCTTTGAGTATTCCATAATTTTAAAACACTTTTGTAGTTCTTCCCCCTTATCATGCATTTCAATGCAAGTCAAATAAGATATGGACTCCTATTGGACCCGACTATTCTTGACACTTATAGGCGCTCCCAACATTATTAGTATTTCTTCATAGTTTTGGTATCTCACTTGTGATATCTCCTTCATGGTCACTTTTGAGTGCTTCTGTTTTAGGCTCATCCCTACTTCAATCATTATTGAGGAAATCTTAGTATTAGTACTCATTATAGTACCTAATATAATTCATTGGTTGGAAATACCAATGTTCCATTTATGACATCACTAAATATACTTAAGCTCTCTAAATTGACCAATGATCCCATTTTCCACACTACCACTTGGATTTATGCATCATTAAATTTACTTAACCTCACCAAATTGACCAATGATCCCATTTGCACACTACCACTTGGATTTCCATGCCAACAAAACTACCTTCCAACATTCCTAAATTTGAAGGTAAAGTAAGTGATGATGCTAGTATCATGTCACGACTTTCCAATTATGGTGCTCCTCTAAAAATAATGGATGACTTTATTCAATTAAGACTCTTTTAGAGAACCTTGACCAGTTCGACAACTAAGTGCTATGTCAAGGAACTCACAAGTACTCACACCACATTTGTGTCTCTCACAAATGATTTTCTATTATATTTCCAGATCCCAATTTGTCATCGCCTAGAATTGGAGATCCTTTTATATTTACAAAAGAACACATCCAACTACATCAAAGACCACGTCCATGAGTGGCATAGATGGCACAATCTAAGTAAAGTTAAGGACCATGATAAACTACACCTAAACTAGTTCCTTCAAGCATTCTTTCTTTTCATTTCCAAATTCATGGCTACCACTATTTGAAAAACCAAAGAGGAAGCAAGCACACAAGCATATGAATTCAATCTCTTTTATGATTAGTTAGGGTATTTATACATTGCCACCCATGATCCTCCTCATCCTCAACCATTTGAGTGCAAGAATCTTGGAATCTCTCATATTGCTGATAAGATATTTAGACTAACTCAATATCATTGGTTCCCCCTCCAATTCATATGGTACCAACCCCTATGGTAACCATTATAAAGATTCACTTTCCCTTATCGTGCTATCTATTATAACAACCATTATAGGAACATGATAGCTAATACCTCCAACACATCCTACATGTCATCTTTCCTTGCTCCATAACATGGGAGACCCATTTGACAACCTACAAGACCACTACTTCCCTAACCAAGCTCGTTGTGTCCCTATTAGATGCTACCTCCTCCCTTCAAAGACCTTCCTTTGGAAGGAGGAACATTTACCTCATATAATACATATGGAACTCCCCAAAGGAGTAATCCATACTATCCGTTTCCTGGTTGTGTGTGTGTTTATCCTTCTCAAATGCAACAAGTTCAATCTTTTGAGTAGTTGAACACTATAAATGCTTCCAACCAAAATAAAGGGAATGGAAAGAAGAAGAAAAACTAGGGATAGGGGAAAACTGCCCAAATTGGAATCGAAGCAATGGAAACCAAACTTAATATATTAATAACAACTAAAGGTAAGGAAAGAATAAGAATCTTAGGACCAATTTTCTTTTTGAATTAAGTGGTGAGTTTTTCCATTAAACTTGCCATTGTTTTTAAGTTAATGTTTCAAATGGTTGAAGGAGGATAAGGGCCAAGGATATACCCCTCCATAGGGGGCATTGTAGTATTGTTTTAATCAATCCTAATTGACCAAGACTGCAACATTTAATTTTCAACCTAGGGCAGGTCTTGCTGTTTCAATGGAGTTCACATTGTCTGTGCCGATACACTACAACCAAGAATGAGAAAATGCAGAAAATAGTAAAAGATGTCACTGAACCAAATTGCTGAATCAAACCATTCATGTAGACATAAAAAACACTCTACAGAATTAAATCACGCTTCACAACTATAAAAGTACAGGCGCACCACACAAGAACTAATATATACTCTAGCTGGTTACTACCATTTTTTTTATTAACTCAGTGTAACAACATACTGTAAATTGAAACAACAATGAATGTAACCCACAATTTGTATAGCAACAGTGAGAAACCATAAATAAATTAGCTAAACTAGAATGTACACTACCTCTATCACTGTAGTCCCTGCCAAAGAGGAGGGCCCTTCCTCCTCATCAGGGCACTAGAATAATATAAAAGTAATTAACGAATCAGCTGAAGAGTAGTAACAACATCACTGTGTTGATTAATATTAAAAATAAACTCAAAGTTACAGAAGTAGAGTAACAATACTTTTCTATATGCCATGTCCTTGTACATGGAAAATCGAGTTCCTTTATAGTTATTACATACCCAAAATTAGAAACAGATCAGTCATGAGAATCTCACGATTCTCATGCTGATAAAAAATAAAAGTAGTTACAACCTATTTCTAAATACAAATATACATTAGTTAGGATTGCAACCACTTGCGTCTATTGCTTCCAAAATAAACAATTCCTATTGCTGACAACTATTATCTGGAATAGTACCCATATTTTCTAACTTCAATGCAATAGCATCCTGCGAGTGAATAGCGGTTCGGGATCTTACGACATCACTGGCGAGAACACCCTTGGTGTAACATCAAACTTTTGTATCAGCGCGTAGTGTAACAACATCCAATGTGTGACAACAGATTGTAACAACATCCAATTTGTAACAACAACCTGTGACAGCATCTAGGGTGTAAGAACGAACTATTCTACCCTTCTCTGTAGTTTATCCGCGCTGCCTGTTTGCACCATAGCTTTGTTCTCGCGAGCATCACCTGAAAAGAAGAAGAGATTCCCAAAATACTTCTTCAATACTCTCCCAGTTAGCCACAAAAAGGAATAGAGCATCATATTATTCAGTAAAATGCGGCAAAGTAACATGATAGTAGAATAGGTTATAAAGGTGAGAAAAAAGGGGAATTAATCATGTAAAGCCATGGGCCTGGAGGATAAAAGGATCAAAACTGGGGAAAGAATGTGCAGAAAATAGTTAAAAAAGCACACCCAACATCTCCCCCCTCGACTAAAGCAACTGCATGTCCCCATGCAGAATCTTAGCTCCTCCTATTGTACCCCTGATGAAAGTCTGTGAAATTGTAGGCGCCAACAGTGTCTTCACCCAGAGCTTTGTACCCTTGAATGGCCATCAACTAACGTGGCTAAGATTCCTCTTCATAGTCACATAGGTGGTATTCCGACTGATACTCCTCTACTGGCAACCAAATCAAAGGAAATTTGAATCTGATCCTAATCCAGAATGCCCCCAATGTCTGCACGATCCAAGCATACTCAGGCACCCATGTAATAGCAACCAAAAATTTCATGTACTCAAAAGGATCCCCTTCTTGTAACTCAGCGCTACATGCCTTGGTGCGTTAAGACATCCTTCTAGTGCTCGAATTTTCATTTGTGCATACAGGTTGAGGCAGATCCTCACAATCCTTTTCCTATAGATGGCCGACTATTCCCTGATCTCTGGAGTGCTCAGGAATAGCTTAAACTCACACCTGAGTTCATAAACCATCCCTGGTTTAGCTCTGACCCACAATGTTGTTCTCTCTTCGTTAGCTTCTGTTGATTTCATGGCCAAATGCCACTCAATCTGATTCCTCATAAATGAAAGGAAGGCCCGCAACTACAAATCTCCCATATAGGAGAAGACACTTGCTACCATCTTCATGCTGACATATTCACACATGATATTATGTAAAAACAACTCGCATAGCAAGCTCTGGTCATCAAAGTCGCAGGAGCGAAAAATCTCAAGAAAAGTACGGGTTGAAGAACCCAAATAGGACCTATTCTCAAAAACTGCTTTTAATTGAAATAAATAATAACGTTCCCAAAGGAACACTGGATATGACGAGGATGACCGCCTACATGCTAGTAGGTTTAGGGAAAGGTCATGGAGCTTGGTCTTGTCATCGATTAGGTCCCAGACTTGTTGATTTAGTTGATACAACTGTTCATCCTTCTTCTTCATAGCTTCCTTGT
The DNA here is from genome assembly GCA_031772625.1 of Pinus tabuliformis. Lineage (NCBI taxonomy): Eukaryota > Viridiplantae > Streptophyta > Pinopsida > Pinales > Pinaceae > Pinus > Pinus tabuliformis. The sequence goes on along the minus strand of CM062812.1, from coordinate 890,373,239 downwards.
GCCTCCATTCTTCCCCTTCTCTCTCTCATTCTTCCTTTAGCCATTTATCCCTAAGGGAATCCATCATCCTTTTATGTGCCTTGAGCAAGATCACCCCTTCTTGTAGAGAGAGCACCTGCTGCTTCCATTTCTATAGCTTTGGTAACAACAACATCTTTTTAGAACACCATCCTTCATCAAGACCTGGTGTTCTCCCACATGCACTATCAATTGAGAGTGTAATAGCCTCCTGAGGGTGAAACTGCTCCTCTTCGGCTGCTGGTTCTTATGTAATAGCAGCTTCGTCAATGGATTCTATTACAGTTTCCTTATCTCCCTGATCAACTTCCATCCTCACTACTGGTTCTTATGTAATAGCAGTGTCATCCACATACTTCTGTATATCATTTTTCCCCAGGTAGGCTTCTGTCTCCATTGTTGGTTCTTGTGTAACAACAGTGTTGATCACAGGCTCATGGATGTTAGCTTCTCCTTCCTTTCCTTGGCTGACTTCCACCTCCACTATTGTTTCTGGTGAAACAATAGTGTCAGCCAAGGGCTCCTGTGTATCTGCTACCTGATCACTTCCTGTGGACTGTGCTGTCTCAGTTGCTGGTTCTTATGTAATAGCAATGTCTTGAACGAGTTCTTGTGTGTCATCTTCCAAGATTTCAGTCTGTGTTTCCCTCGAGGTGGTGTCTGTTGCACAAACTTTAAACCCTGCTACCACTAGCTTCTCAGCACAAGCCATGCACACAGTGCCTAGGGCATCTCCCCTTCTGGCCCTGTCCATGGCCTCAGCCAAAGTATCTAGCCCTAGGGCTCTTGCCTCTGCCTTTCCCTCTACTTGTTGTTCCCTTAGATCTCTATTTTCTTTTTCTAAATTTTCAATTCTTAACAACAAGGATTGAGTTTCGCTCTTTCTAGGTGAAGAAAGTTCCTTTAGCTAAGCCTGCTCCTCGTCCTTCTACTCTATTGCTTCTTTGTTCTTCCTTGACATGGATGGGGACTCTAGGTGCCCGCTAACCATTATCCTATGCTTCGGCTGTCTGTCGCCAATTGGTTTATCAACTAGCCTCTTACCAACCCTTACTGTCGAAGGCTGGGGCTACTCCTTTGTCACCGTTGGAGCTTCCTCAGTCATCCCGGTTTGCCTCTTGCGGGTGGTCCTGACCTTCTTCCTCATGAATTCTTCCCAATTCTTGCCTTGATAGATCAAGGTATCCAACACAATGAGCTTGATAAGGCCATGGTTGGTGATGCATGTTTCTGGATGCATAACTGTTTTCATGGTTGCGGCCATATGCCTAATGTTTCCCAGCAAGAAGTAGGGAATATTGATCAGCTGCTGATGTCGGAGGTGGTTCAGCAATGGAAAGTGGTAATTGAACACAATTGTTTCCCTTCCCTCACAAGTAATGTACTTGATGAGGTAGAGGGCAACATCAACCCATGGCTAGGTGTTATGAAACCAGCTCACAAAAAGATAGAAAAGAGAGATCCACGCCTTAGAATTCAGCCTCTTCGAGGGGGCAACCTCCTTTACATTACATAAATGAGCAATTCTTGGATGATACAAATGACAAAACCTCCTTTCTATATATAGGAGTCTAAGGAGTCACAATATAACCCAGCCGACCTAACAATAATAATATAAAGCCACAAAAATAACAATAGAGGGATTTTGGGGCACAGTAATAACAATATGGGGACAATAGGGGCACAAAAATATTAATAAGGGATACAACTACAATAGTAATGGGGTAATCACTAGTATTATAGGGACCTAACATACCCCTCTCCTTCAAAAAAGTGTTGTCCTCAATGCTTCAGTAGTTCTGGATGCTTCTGTATAAAATTCTCATCCTCCCATGTGGAATCTTCAGCGGATAAGTTCTTCCACTTGATAAGATACTTCGAAGTTTATCGATTTCATAACTGTCGAGTTCTTGTTTCTGTGACTGCTTTTGGTTCCAATATAATTTTTCCTTCCTCGTCAAGTTCTGGCAAATTGTTCGAATTGGGAGCTTGTCACCTATAACCTTCTTTAAACATGAAACATGGAAATCTGGGTGCAATCGAGAAGCTGCAAGAAGCTCCAATTTGTATGCCATAGTACCAATCTTTTGCAACACCTTGTATGGACCATAATACTTTGGTGATAATTTATTATCCTTCTTAGCTTGCTTGAGGGACATTTGCTTATATGGTTGTAGCCGTAGGAATACCCAATCACCTATATCAAAACTTCTTTCACTACGATGTTGATCTGCCTGTTGTTTCATTCTATTCTGTGCCAACACGAGGTTATCCTTTAAGAGTTGGAGGACTTGTTGTTGATGTTCGATGTGATGTTCCACTGCCTGAACCTTAGAATTTTCTCTTAAATATGATGTGATGGATGGTGGTTGATACCCATAAAGTGCCATAAATGGGGTCATTTTTGTTGCTGTATGGAAGGAAGTGTTATACCACCATTCAGCCAGAGGCAACCATTTGACCCATTGTGTCTGTTTATCAGATACAAAGCAATGAAGATATCCTTCCAAACATTTGTTTACTATCTCTGTTTTCCCATCAGATTGAGGATGATAAGATGAGCTATGAGCTAACTGAGTACCAAGACAAGAAAATAATTCTATCCAAAAATTTCCAGTGAAAATGGGATCTCTGTCACTTACAATAATCTTTGGGTTTCCATGTAGCTTTTGAATTGTTTCCATAAATGCAATAGAAACTGTACTGGCTTTAAATGGATGTGATAATGCACAAAAGTGTGCATACTTGGTAAGTCTGTCAACTACCACCATGATGACACTCTTTCCCTCAGACTTGGGTAAACCTGTGATAAAATCCATTGAAACCTCCTCCCAACGTTGGCTTGGAATGGATAAAGGTTGTAATAGACCTGGTGTCTTAATTGTTTCAACTTTATTTTGTTGGCAAACCAAACATTCCTCCACAAACTTTTGAATATCTGATTTAAGGCCCTCCCAAAAAAAGTCCTTCTTGACCCTGTGGTAAGTTTTTAAAAATCCTGAGTGCCCTCCTAAGGGAGAAGTGTGCAATTCCATAAGAATCTTTTGTTTTAGCTGCGAATTCTTACAGAGGTATAAGAAATCTTCATACCATAACGAATCATTTTGCCAGCTAAATGGATCAGACGTACTGGAGTCTTGTTGTAACTTTCGAATAAGTGCCCACACTTCTTCGTCATTCTTCCATTCCTCCCTTGCTTTGTTTATCCAATTTGGTTGGATAATAGAAATGGAGCACAACAATGCTTCTACATCCTCATCCTTTCTTGAGAGTGCATCTGCCACCAGATTTTGCTTCCCTTTTTTGTAGATGATTTCAAAGTCATAACCCAACATCTTTGTGACCCAATTTTGTTGCTCTTCAGAGGATAATCTTTGTTCTAAAAAGTATTTAAGGCTATCATGATTCGTTTTTACCTTGAAGTGTCTTCCCATTAGGTAGGGTTGCCATTTCTTAAGTGCATGGAGTATTGCCAACATTTGCTTCTCGTAAATAGCTTTGTGTAAAAACTTTCCCTTGATTGGACGACTTTTGAAATCAATGGGTCTTTCATCTTGCATTAAAACAGCACCAATTCCATTTCCTGAAGCATCACATTCCACAATAAAGGTTTTTGTGAAGTCTGGTGTAGCTAAGACCAGTGCTTGGCACATTGCCTCTTTAAGATGCTCGAAGGCCTTTGTTGCTTCTGGAGTCCATGAAAATGCATCTTTCTTCAATAATTTTGTTAGAGGTGCTGCTATTCTCCCATAATTCTTAACAAACTTGCGATAATACCCTGTCAACCCGAGAAATCCTCGCAGATGCTTTATGGATGTGGGGATTTTCCATTCCTTAATGGCTTTAATTTTGCTAGGGTCTACCTTAACTCCTTCATGAGATACAATATGACCCAGATATTCCACCTCTTGTACTCCAAATAAACAATTGGATCTTTTTGCATATACTTGTTTCTCCTCCAATTATTGTAGCACCCTGTCAACATGTTCAACATGATCCTTCCAATTCTTGCTATAGATTAGTATATCATCAAAATATACTAACACAAATTTTCTAAGGAATGGTTTGAAAATTGAATTCATCAAACCTTGAAATGTTGAAGGTGCATTGGTAAGGCCAAAAGGCATGACCAAAAATTCATAATGACCCTCATGAGTTCTAAATGCTGTTTTTAGAATGGCTTCAGTCTTCATTCTGATTTGATGATATCCTGAACGAAGATCCAACTTGGTGAAGTAAATTGATCCATGCAATTCATCCAGTAATTCATCAATGATTGGAATGGGAAACTTATCTTTAATAGTGAGCTTGTTGAGCTCCCTATAATCCGGACACATGCACCATGATCCATCCTTCTTGTGCACCAATACTACTGGAGTAGAGAAAGAACTTTGACTCGGTTGAATTATACCAGCCTCTAGCATTCTGCAACCATACGTTCAATTTCACTCTTTTGGGCATAGGGATATCTGTACGGCCTGATGTTTGGAGGAACATTTTCTGGAATCAGATGAATAGCATGATCATGATCACGAATAGGTGGGAGACCTTTAGGAGTCTCAAATACCTTGGAATGATTGTCCAAGACTTTTTGGAGATCTAGAGAAATAGATGATTCCAATGTGGAAACATCTAGCGAACATAATTGTGCAATTACACCTCTTTGTTCCTTTTTTAGAAGCTTTGTCATACCACTAGAGCTGATTATCTTTCCTGATTTCCTTGCAATACCCCTTAATTCAACTTCCTTTCCTTCCATAGAAAATTTCATGAAAAGTTCTTGAAAATTAAAATCTATTGTACCCAAGGATTGTAGCCATTGGACTCCTAGTACAACATCAGCACCTCCCATTGGAATGGAAAGCATTGGGCTAGTCAATACATATTCTCCCATGGATAGCTTGATATTATGACACTTTCTAGAGCAATTTATTGTTCCTCGATTTGCAACCATCACTTGACACTCTGGTGTTGGCTATAAGAAGCAATTCAATTCTTTTGCTACCTTACAATGAATAAAATTGTGGGTACTTCCTGAATCAATCAACACTATTACCTTTTTCTTCTTGATTTGTCCTTCTATCTTGATGGTTTGAGGAGTGGTAATTCCTGCCAATGCATTACAAGATATGTTCGGATTCATTTCTTCTTTATCTAGGCTTTATTCTTGGAGTATATCCTCTTCTTTTGACCTTTCTTGCTCCTTTTCTTCTTCCTCTTCCTTCTTCTCAGCACACTTATGACCTTTAGTGTATTTGCAATCACAACTGTAACAAAGCCCTTTTGCTCTTTTTTATTCCAATTGTTTTGGTGTCAACCTTATAGGGTGTGGAAGACTAGGGGAAACAACACTTCCATCTTTATAGTTGTGAGTGGTATGCTTCCTGGTTGCCATAATTTTGCTTTCCATTTTTCTTGCTAACCTGAATGCCTTCTCTAATGAATCAGGTTCCCAAAGGCGAACATCATGTTGGATATTATCCTTTAAAGTCCCTATGAACACATCAATCCTATGCTTCTCTGGAATATTTTTTACCCTTATGTTCAATTTTTGGAACTCCTCAATGTGCTTCATTATTGAACCCTTTTGTTTGAGACTTATCAATTGGCTAAAAAAAGTGTTGCTTTTTGTATCCTCATAATGTGCTGTCAATTCTTCCATAAAAATTGCCCAAGTGATAATTTGTTTACGAGAGCAAAGCCATTTATACCATACAAACTGATTTGGTTCCAAATATAATGTTGCAATACGTACTTTTTGTGTGTTTTGCACATTATTGAGATCGAAAAATTGCTCCATCTGTAATATCCATGTTGCGGGATCCTTGCCATCAATCTTCCTCATATCGATTTTTGGAATATGGTGGGTCTTTGATCCAACATTAGAGTCTATGGAATCATGATTAACATTTCTTTTGTTCTCATCATGAGTTTCCTTTACTACCCTTTCACCATTAGTGACCATTTCTTGTAGCAACTTATTCATATTTATCTTCAATTCATCCATCTTATCATCCATGCCATCAATTTTAGCTTCCATGCCATTCATCTTAGCTTCCATGCCATCCATCTTAGCTTCTACGCCTTTCTTTAAACAATCCATCTTAGCTTCTACACCTTTTTTTGAACCATCCATCTTAGCTTCTACATCTTTCCTTAAACCATCCATCTTAGATTCTGTTGCTTTTTGTGCAAGTGACACTTGTTGCACTTGGTCTCGTAATTTTGATATATCATGTTGCATTTCTTCCTCTTCTTCATAAGTCATGCTAGAGCTTTCACGTTGCTTACTAGGTGTTTGCATTTTCTTTCCTCGGGGCATCAATTACCAATTCAAACTAATTTTTCAAACCAAGCTTATGCAAAAATTTAAAAAAAACTACACACCTTTTTTCACTTTGTAGAAGCTTGATATTGAAGTTGATGTATCTCTGCAATTTCGGATCTTCCAGTTCTGAAATTGCAACCTATAGTAGCCATCTTTGTTCTCTTTTCAATGCCACCAGTCTGATCCAAGTTGGATTCTCCAAGGAAGAGTTATGCACAATCTCCCAAGATGACCTGATTATAGACTAGTTCAGTAGAGCGAACTTGTACGACGTTCCACAAGTCATCGTTTCAACCTTTGGATTTAAAAAAGATAAACAAGAAACTACAGTCCGTCCTCTTTCTGTACTTTCTTACGAAATTTCAATCCGATGCTCAGAGAGAAAGTTATGACGATTTTCCCCAGGTCACCTATTTGGAATGTAATTCAGGAGTCTGCAAAAAGACCAACTTCCGCAGATCATATCTCCGTAAATATAGCGCGAAAAGCTATGAAATTCAGACCCAAGATTTAGCGTGATTTCTTCTCAAATGAGTTTTTTTTTAGCTTCTGAAACGTCGCCAAAAAAAAGTTATAGCGAAAATTCCAGATGACCTGTTTGGAGCAACGAAACCCTAGAATCCAAAGCTATGATCCCAATGCTATGAAACCAGCTCACAAAAAGATAGAAAAGAGAGATCCACAGCTTATAATTTAGCCTCTTCTAGGGGAAACTCCTTTACATTACATAAATGAGAAATTCTTGGATGATACAAATGACAAAACCTCCTTTCTATATATAGGAGTCTAAGGAGTCACAATATAACCTAGCCAACCTAACAATAATAATATAAAGCCACAAAAATAACAATAGAGGGATTCTATGGGGCACAGTAATAACAATATGGGGATAACAGAGGCACAACAATATTAATAAGGGATACAACTACAATAGTAATGGGGTAATCACTAGTATTATAGGGACCCAACACTGGGGCAGTGACAATCTGTCAATTCCCCTTCCTTTCTTTACCAGCGACTCTTCTTCTTGGAGGAAATCCCCCTTCAGGGAGGGGTCATTAACCTTCCTATTAAACCACCTCTTTCCTTCCACTGGTAATCCCGTCACTCTAGAAATCACCTCTTTCGTGACCTCTAGCTTCAACCCTCTGACCTCCATCTGGTTTCTCTCCAAATTCTTTGCAAATTCCATGGCAACATTGCAACCTAATCCCTCCAACCTCTGGAATAATTCAAACCATCCTGCGTCCTTGAAAATATGGCATGCTTCGGGGAAATTCTCCAAGGCTTCTGTGGACCCTGGCTCATGCCGAATTTCTGCTCCACCCATTGCTTATGCAAATTCAGTGCTATTTCTCCTCCTTCTCCTTTCCTTTAGACGCTCCGGGGTAGTCGGCACACAACTTAGTTGTTTTAGCCTACACTGTTATTTTCCCACTTCTGTGAGCACTCTGAATGGGGATGCAGTGCTCCAACAAGGGTAAATGGTAGGGTGGCATAGGTGAGGATTTTGAATTAGGATTTTTCAATCATGGTTCGTACCGCACAATAAATTTTCCTTATTAATGTTGGGTAATGGGAGGTCTCGTCGACGGTACACTTCCCCTTTTTGGTATGATCGGGCATTAAGTAACAATAACTACTAGGTCACCATGCCTTAATTGCAGGTTTTTTGAATAATCACAAGTCATGCGATGGTCATGTCACAATATGATTCACTCCCACCCCCCCGGCTTAAATGTGACAGTCGTCGTCAACCGTCAAAAGTCATGTTAAGTTGCCATAATTACCAAATCAAGCGAATACAATATTAACACTTCGATGACATACCTGGGTGACGTGGTGAGAAGTCATGGGTGTCACGACGCATGAACCAAGCTCCGGTGGTGAGACACGCGAACTTAATTTTGATGACGAGGATCACGATGATGCCTGCTATTTATTACAATAAAATATCTCATTTATTTCTTAAAAGTCATCGACTATTACAGGTGTAACATCCAAGACGACTAATATACATTACTTTGGTTTTTACAAAAAATAAAGAAGAAAAGATCATGTAACAACACTTATTGTAAGGTATGCTTTGAAATAACAGAGGATGTTACAGAGTGTGTAACAACCGCCACAAGGTGGTTTTCAACTGCTACAAAAAGTGTTTGTTTGTGATCGGGGAAGGTTTTCATAGCTAGAATGTTATTATTATTTTTTTTGAAGAGTTTGAAGGTGTAACAACCACCAACCGTAGTTGATTTTCAGCTGTTACACTTATTGGGAAAATTAGAATTTTTGCAGCACTGGGGGGATTTCCCCTGTTTCTATAATCTGAAGATCTGAATTTGTGACAATGTTGATGAATAAATACCTTGAAGCAGGTTTGTGATATAACCAAAGGCGGTGCCCATTTGCAAGTAATGGTGTTGTCGCACTGTCAATGGTTACCAAATTTATAGTCCCATTGTCAAAGATTGCATCTACCCCATAGGGACCTAGCCATCTGGTGCATAGCTTACCCTTGAAGTCTTTAAATCTTAAGTCGTATAAGAGAGCCCAATCTCCTTTCTAGAACTTCTTCTTCGTGATGAATCTATCATGCCAGTTAGCTCTCTACTGTTGGATAATCTCTATTTGATGGATAGCAGCTATCCATTTCTCCTCCAATTTATTAAGTTGGTTCAATATTTGCTTTTGTGCTGTAGCTAGATCGAAATTGACCTGCAATGCTGTTCTTAGTGTCTTGATTTCAAATTCAATGGGGAATAAAGGGTTTTTACCATACACAAGTTCATATGGTGAGAATATAGTGGTATTCCTCCATATAGTCCTGTATGCCCATAACAATTCTGGAAGTTTATCACCCCAATTTCTTCGGTGACTGGCCACAGTCTTAGTAATGATCCCCTCAATGACCTTGTTAGTGATTTCCACTTGACCATTTGCTTGTGGATGATAAGGTGTTGTGATTCTATGATGGATTTTATATTTTTCAACCAACTCCTCGATCTTATGAGATGTGAACTAGGGCCCTCCGTCTGTGACTATCTCCCTGGGTATGCCAAACCGGACAAAGATGTCTTCAAACAAAAATTCTGAGATAGCCTGCTCCGTGGCTCTGGTTAGTGCCTTTGCCTCGACCCATTTTGTCACATAGTCAGTATAGACCAAGATATAAGATTTATGTCTAGATGATGGATTAATTGGTCCCAAAAAATCTAGGCCCATTTCTCAAAAGGTTCTAAGACGATTTGGGGCTGTAACGACATCTCATCTGATTGCAGTGGTTGGCCCATCCTTTGAAAACTATCACATCCCTTCAAAAACTTCTTGGCATCCTAAAATATTGTTGGCCAATAATACCCTATTGAAAGGACTTTGTATCCTGTCCATTTGTCTACGAAGTGCCCTCCACAAGGTTCTTCATGACAAGCCTTAAGGATGTCAAAGACCTCATCTTCTCTAACACAATGTCTGATCTAGAAATCTGGTCCAGTGTGATAGAGATTCCCATCTATCCAGGTATATGTAGCACTTTGCTGTGTGATCTTTTTTTTCTCCTTGGAGGACAAATACTGTGGAAACTTTCCTGTAGCAAGATAATTGGCTATATCTGCATACCAAGGTGAGTAAGTAGAAATAGAAAAAAGATATTCATCTGGGAAAGAATCCTCAATAGGAATGAAATTGTCATCAATAGTTAACCTAGAAAGAAAATTAGCTACTACATTATCTTTTCCAGGTTTATTGACAATTATGATATCAAATTCTTGTAACAAAAATAACCAGCATGTAATCCTACCATTGGTAATTGGCTTATTCATTAAAAAATGAATGACATAATGGTCAGTGTGTACAAATACTTTATACCCAGTGATATAATGTCGGAATTTATTGATGGCATGCACGACTGCTAAGAACTCCTTCTCGGTCACTGTGTAGTTTAGCTTAGCCAGGGTTAGATTTTTGCTTATGTAGTAAATAGCATAAGGTTTCTTATCCTCTAGTTGGCCCAAAACAACACCTACTGCAATATCATATGCATCTGTAGCTATGTGAAATGACAGTTTCCAATTAGGTCCTCACAAGACTAGAGCTGCTGATACACAACATTTCAATTTTAAAAAGGCCTGCTCACACTTCCCTGTCCACAAAAAGTCGACATCCTTCATGAGTAAGGAAAATAATGGTGATGAAATTTTTGAATTTTTTTCTATAAATCTCCTGTAATACTCTGCATGCCCCAAGAAACTACATACCTCTTTTTGCATTTTAGGGGTTGAAATTTTTTGAATTACCTCTATTTTTGCAGGGTCTACCTTGATTCCTTCAGCAGAAATGTAATGTCTAAGCACGATCCCTTCAGTCATCATCATGTGACATTTTTTAGTGCTCAAAGCAACATTAATTTGCACGCAACGTTCCAACACTTTTTCCAGATTATATAATTCTGTTTCAAAATCATCTCCATAAGGTGTAAAATCATCCATGAAGCTGTCAAGGCAGTCATTCAACAAGTCAGAAAAAATTCCCGGTATTTCCCTATGAAAGGTTGCTGGTGCATTACAGAGTCCAAATGGGAGCACTCTGTATGTGAAGGTTCCCCAAGGGAAAGTGAAGGTTGTTTCATGCTGATCCTTCGGGGCAATCTGTATTTGATTGTAGCCACTAAATCCGTCCAAGAATGAAAATAATTTCTTTCCGGAAAGGGTATGTTAGGAAACCAGCTCACAAACAGATAGAAAAGATAGATCAATGCCTTAGAATTCAGCCTCTTCGACGGGGCAACCTCCTTTACATTACACAAATGAATAGTTCTTGGATGTTACAAATGACTAAACCTCCCTTCTATATAGGAGTCTAAGGGGTCACAATATAATCAAGCCGACATAACAGTAATAACATAAGGGCACAAAAATAAAAATAGTGGGTTTCTATGGGGCATACTAATAACAATATGGGGACAATAGGGGCACAATAATAACAATAATGGATACAATGACAATAGTGATGGGGGAATCACTAGTATTATAGGGGCCTAACAGGGTATCAAGGACTTGATCTATAAATGGTAGGGGAAAATGGTCCCTTTGAGTGGCTTTATTGAGTTCTCTGTAATCTACACAAACTCTCCACTTACCATTCTTTTTAGGAACAATGACAAGCGGCAACACCCACTGACTATCAGATATCGGATAGATAAAATTAGCACTCAAGAGTTTCTGTAGTTCTCCCTTTACCACCTCCTTTAGTGCAGGGTTCATGCGGCGCTGTGATTATCTGACTAGTTTGTAGCCATCCTTCAAATAAATCCGGTGAGTGCATAGGTTAGGGTGGATCCCTTTCATATCAATATAGTCCCATGCAAATGCCTTTTTTTATTTTGTTAATAGCTGTAACAGTGGTTGGTTTTGCTCAGTAGTCAAGTTGGGGTTACTATTTAGAAAATTTCCAGGTTAATCAGACTGCTGTCAATATTCGAAGTGGTTCTCATTTTTTAAAAATCTATATCTTCCACCTCTTCTTCCTCGTTCACATTTTTAACAAAAGTGGCAAAAAGCAAGTTACTAATAAAACTGATGAGCCCCAATTTTTGGTAACAAATTGGGCTCATTTGGCCTACTTACCTTGCTCAACCCTTCATCTTTTATCACTTATGCATTCATTTCTTGGTATATTCGTGTTATTTGTAGGAAGAAGGGTAGGCATTATATCTATGTGGCTAATACATGATGATTTCAGGTTTTTTGGCATTAAAGGGAGCAAAGACCACGCAGAAGGAGACAAGGAGACAGCAAAGGTGGCATTGTAGGTTTATAGGGAGGTTGTCTACAACCTTAAATAACCTCCCTCGTGATCTCCACCCTAACTCCGAGCTCCAACAGCTCTCCCCACCGAGCTTAAAGGCAGCCAACAGGTTCTACAGGAACAACATTTACAGCAGTTTAACCTTTAGTTGGACAGCCGAGCTCCATTAATTGAGGAAGCCAGCTTGATCCTCATCTTGTATAAATATTAAGGCCGTAGCCTTTGATAGGAGCTTTTTGAACTTTTGAACTACTGTTGCAATTTCTAAGCACGAGCTACAGCTCAGTTTTTGCTCTTTGTAAACCAGTTTTGGCATGTCATTAGACTCATGATTATTCAATAAAGACAGGCAGCTTTTGATTCAATTCTGAGTTTCTAAGGGAGCTATAGCTCTCAGGTTAGGGCCCAACTTGAGAGCAATAGACCTCCTCTTCTTTGTATTGTTACTTGTCTTTCCTTGCAGCACTTTATTTCCTCTGTTTTGTCATGCATTTAGAATTCACAGTCCGCTGATTTGATTTCTTTTATGTGATTGAGTAGGATTAGTTTATGGTTCAAGTGATTTTAGTTGCTTAGATTAGAGTAAGAGGATCATCATTCATTCGAGCTTCAAGAAAAGGCTGATAGTGCACTCACTGCCATCTCTGTTTAGAGATTGGGGGTGTAGACCGTACTAGCCACCAAAAACGCAGTCATACACTTTCATTTAAGCTGCAACACAGTCATTTCAATTGTAGGTCCATCCATGCATTCTGATCTTGAGCAGTACTTCGTCATTCCAACTCCATGCACGGTTTTTCTCCACACTTTACATTGCTGTTCATTGGTTTAATAACACAGTTAGAATAGGTTGATGGAATTCTCGGTTTTGTGCGAGATATAGAGGATTTGTTTCTTTTACACTGCATAGCATCACGTTATCGTGTTCTTCTTCTTCTCAACCACGCCTAAAGCCACCTGCTCAACCTCTGTTCAGCTCGTTAGCCTTCCAACCCTTCTACTTCTCACGTAGCTCCATCTTTTTAACTTTTCCTTGCTTCCACCCTTCTATTCACCAACCAACTGTACTCACTCTTTCCTCACCTCAGATCTTTGTCCCTGAGCCACCAAAAACTCCTCCTTCACCTTACCCATCCACTCATACCACTCCTCCACTCTTCCATCACCCAAAACTCCAACTACAGCACATCCTGTAGAAGTTAGCAGCCTTCCTGTAGAAATCCCAAGCTTCCTGTAGGATCCCCTGCAGACATCCTGTAGAAACCTGTAACCTCGGTTGCTGAGCTCCTGAACGTTGTGGAATTCTATGGAATGATGTTTTGGATCCTCTGGAACCTCTCCTAGCCCTCCTGACCTTTCCCAAGCTTTCTTTCCTTCGAACTACCCCTGCACAGTCAAACCCTAATAAGAAACAAAATCATAATAACTCCAAACCACTTAAGCAAAAATACAAAAACAATGTTCTTTTCAGTAGAAGTAGCTTAGTTTCATGCATCTCACATCACTAGAAGTAATGGCATCATTTCTAGAAGTTTGCACACCCACCATTGCATCATAGAGATTAGACTAGTCAGATTAGGGTTTACTAGGGTTTCCATGTTTTGGTTGGCTTTCAGTTCATTTTTGCAAAGTAGATTAATTTCCTTTGAGATAGCCTTCGTCCATCATTTAGAAAGCTTCTTCTGAGAGCATATAGAAGTTGGCTTGAGCCCTAGCGGACTTGTGCTAGCTGACCAAGTGACAGCTGTGACAAGAGCTAGTACTTGTGCATACAACACCTTCGCTTCCAAGTTTGTTACGAACTACCGGGTTGATAAAATTAGAGATAGGAAGCTCCAGGAGTTGTGGCATTATTGCTACAATACTGGAGCCCACCATCTTTTTGGTGTCGTTGCCGGGGAAGCGTCAGAGTATTAGTAATTGTTGCTTTTCTTCTATTTTCTTACTCTTGCCTTCTGCTAAGTAGTTTATTTCATTTCCATTCTGCAAAAGTAGCATAGACATTTCCTGCTTTCATAGATTAGCATTTCTTGCTTTCATAGATTAGCATTTCCTGCTTTCATAGATTAGCATTTCATTTCTGCAAGCGTAGATTAGTGTTTCAATTCTGCAAGCGTAGACTAGCATTTCCATTCCTGCAATTTCATTTGAGCAAAGTAGATTAGTTCTTTCCTGCCTTCAGTTTAATTCTGCATCTTTATAGTTAGTTGTAGATCAATCTGTTTCAGTTTTGCAGGTACCACAGAAAAACAAAAGCAATCAAAAAAAAAAAGTCTTTCCATTTCATGCCTCGTAGGAATCGAGATAAAACAGGCAAATTCTTACCCAACACCCCCACCACATCACTGAGTCACCCTTCTCTCTTCTTCGGTGACAGTGATCCAGAAGAACCTATAGGTGAACCTCCTGAGATATACGAAGATCCTATAGCATAAGAAGAATTAGAGACCATCCCATCTGAAGCTATGGCTGACAATAGAAGAGAAGATGAGAGAATAGAAGGTGCCTTCCCCATCCGAGAGACCAATGGAGAGATGAAAATGAAGAACATTAGCCCCTCCGCCTTACCTCACTTCCATGGACTGACTACTGAAGATCCTGATACCTTCCTGTTTGAGTTTGTTGTCCTTTATAGAACCTATGACTATACTGAAGATGATCAGAAGCTGAAACTCTTCCCTTCCACTCTTAAGGATACAACATTACGCTGGTTCATGGGCTTACCTGGGAATAGTATCACCACTTGGGCTCAGATGCAGCAAGCTTTCAATACCAAGTACAGGGATTACTGTAGGTCCAAGGAAACCAAGGGAGAAATCTTTCGGATGACCATGGGAAATGATGAGTCCTTAAAGGATTATGAGGAGAGGTTCCAACTTAGCTATAAGCGGGCCAGGTGCACACTTGACCTTGAATCCCTCAAGTTGGTCCTGCTCCGAGGAGTCCCTGAAGACCTCTTAGATACCCTTCACATGTTAGCTAGGGGGGACATTTACCAACTGCCTTATGAGGACATCAAGACTGTGTTTAGAAACCACTCCAGGGCAGCTCGGAAACGAGGTAGAGGAAACCTCCTCTCAACTGGTGTCCCTTTCTCCAAACATGAGTTTGCAAATCAATTAGAAGATCTTAAGAGTGAGGTGAGACAGACCATTTCCATGCAGCTGGACACATTCAGGATCCAGCAAAAGAAGGAAGAGGCTGAGAGAGCCTTGGCTATCTTCTGCCCTAGATGTACCAGGAGGCACCCTAAGAACGAATGTCCATTTCATTCGGTTGAAGTGTGTTTCGTTTGTGAGGCGGACGATCCCACAAACCAATGTCCAACCTTACCTGGATTTAAAGCCATGTACCAAGGGACAGAAGCTCCCACTGAACCTCTCTATTACCTCAACCAAAGGAGGCCACAAGGACCTATAACTTACCAGCAGGGGATGCAAGGGGCACCTCAAGCTTATTACAACCCCAACCAATCGACTCCTATGCCTTCCTGGGGTCCCCCTGCTCATCCTTCCTGGTCTATGCCTCCTCCATGGTCTTATCCACCTCAGTACCCTACTCCACCCACTACTCATTCTTATCACTCACAGGCCCAGCCACAGCCTCAATGGAATGCACCTCAGTCGGGGTCGAGGCCCCAATACAACACTCCTCCTGCCATTTTGCCTCCACCACCAGTTCAACCTCAACCATTACCTCCTGCTCCTCCAAGGCAACCCCAAATACCTGCTACACCGAACCTGAACCCCAACAATAGACAGGCCTAGCAGGTATACGCTGGGGAAACATCATGCCCTACTTATGCTGTGGAGATCCAGGAGATCAATCTTCGATCTGGCAAGACTCTTCCAGATCGCCAACCTCCTCCCCCAGAGGATGAGGAAGATAAATAGGAAAGTGAACCAAAGGCTATTCCACCCTTTCTTGAGAGACTAACAGCCACCACACAACCCAACCCAGAGGAGGATGAGCTTCTGGGTGAGCTCAAGCAGTTGTGTGTAAAAATACCACTTCTCTAAGCCATCAAGGATATGCCAATATACAACAAACTGGTTAAGGAAAAGTGTTTCAAACACCCAGGCAGGCGAAAGAGAGATGCTTCAACCATCAATGTCTTAGGACAACTATCTGACCTTATGTTAGGACAAGTCATCTGCCCAAAGTATCTAGATCCTAGGAGTCCTGTAGTGGATGTCCACATCAATGGCATCATCATACCTCACACCTTGATTGATTTGGGGGCTGCCATTAATGTGATGACCAGGGACACCATGCTCAAGCTCAATCTTCAGGGTTCCTTGAGGAAGACCTCGACAGTTCTGCAACTTGCAGATCGCTCCACTGTGACTCCCGAAGGGATTGTGGAGGATGTCTTGGTCTCTGTCGACTCTTGGGAATACCCTGCAGATTTCTTGGTTTTGCAACCCAAGGAAAAGCTTACTGGATATCCTCTTATTTTGAGAAGGCCTTGGTTAGCCACTGCAGATGCTTACATAAGTTGTCGTGCAGGAAATATGACCATCAAAAATGGTCCTATGTCCAAGCAGCTAGTCCTATATCCTCCTGCCCAACCTTCCTTAGAGCATGACTTACCACTTTGGTTGGAGGAAGGAGATGAGGATGAAGTGTACTCAGCACCTTTGTGCACCCTAGATACCACCAGAAGAGACCCCCCAACCGAGGATGACTTGATTGAGACCTTGATCCAGAATCCACCTTCCAGTGCACTATCCTTAGAGAAATTGGTGGAGGATGCCCAAGCCAGCACCCTAGTGGATCTTTGTACGACCAACCCTGTCACTCCCGGAGTCAAGAATGTGGAGTTCGGCCCTGAGAGAACGTTAAAGATTAGCTCCTCCCTATCTTCTTCCCAAGAAAAGGAGCTGTGTAACCTGTTGGCCAGTCACCTAGATGCTTTTGCTTGGAGCTATAAGGAGATGAAAGGAGTCCATCCCTCGGTCTGTACCCATCACATATACATCAAAGAGGGTTGTAAACCGGTTAGGCAACCTCAGAGGAGAATGAATCCAGCCCTTAAGGACATTGTCAAGGAAGAACTGCAAAAACTGTTGGATGCCGGATTCATTTACCCCATCTCAGATAGTGAATGGGTGTCCCCTCTGGTGTTGGTTCCCAAGAAGAATGGGAAGTGGAGAATCTCTGTGGACTACCGAGAACTGAACAAAGCTACCAAGAAAGACCATTTCCCTCTACCTTTCATAGATCAGGTGTTGGATGGACTGGCAGGAAAGAAGTTCTTCTCTTTCCTGGATGGGTTTAGCGGGTACAACCAGATTCAAATCAGCCCGGAAGACCAAGATAAGACCACCTTCACTTGCCCTTGGGGTACCTTTGCCTACCGAGTTCTTCCCTTTGGGCTATGCAATGCTCCTGCTACCTTTCAGAGAGCTGTCTTGAGCATCTTCTCGGAGCTGGTCCATGATGCAGTGGAAATCTATATGGATGACTTCACTCCTTATGGGGCCAATTTCCAAGAAGCATTGTCCAATCTGGGAAAAGTCCTAACCAAATGCATTGAGATGAACCTATCCCTTAGTCCTGAAAAATGTGAATTCCTGATGACTGAAGGGACCGTGTTAGGCCATACCGTTTCTTGTCAGGGGTTACAGGTGGATCCTAACAAAATTGCTCTCATCAAGAAGGTTCCACCTCCTCAAAAGGTAAGGGATGTTCGGAGTTTCTTAGGATTAGCAGGGTATTACAGGAGATTCATTAAGGACTTCAGCAAGCTAGCCTCACCATTGTTTGGCCTGTTGGCAAAAGATGTGGAATTTAAGTGGACTGATGATTGTCAGAGGGCTTTGAAGGAATTAAAGGACAAGTTGGTGTCAGCCCCAATCCTCAGAGGTCCAAACTGGGCCCTACCTTTCCACATCCACACTGATGCCTCGAACAAAGCCATAGGCGCAACTTTAGGACAAATCGAACAAAAACTTCCATATGCCATTTACTTTGTTAGTAAAAACTTGTCCAAAGCTGAGCTGAATTACACTGTAACTGAGAAGGAGTTTTTGGCTGTGGTCCATCCACTGAACAAGTTCCGACAATATATCACTAGCTATCAAACATTTGTACATACAGACCATGCTGCCATTAGATATTTAATGAATAAACCAGATGTGAATGCTCGTATTATTAGATGGTTACTTTTGTTGTAGTAGTTTGATTTGACCATTGTTGACAAACCAGGTAAAGAAAATGTTGTTGCTGACTTTTTATCTAGATTGGATTTGTCTCCAGATGAGGATGGAACGGTGGATGACCAGATGCCTGATGAACATCTGTTTGCTATCTCAGCACTCTCTCCATGGTTTGCTGATATAGCAAACTACCTTGTTTCAGCACAGTTCCCTCCGCACCTATCTTCAAGAGAGAAGAGCAGAATCATCAGAAAAAGTGCCTCATTTACTTGGATCGGGGGCAATCTGTTCAAGCTTGGCCCCGATCAGATCTTAAGGCGTTGTGTAAGGGAGGAGGAAATCTTTGATATCCTCCTCACCTGTCATGATGGTCCTTGTGGAGGACATTTTGCAGCAAAGAGGACTGCCTTCAAGATCCTGCAGGCAGGCTACTATTGGCCCACACTTCATCAAGATGTCAGAAGATTATCAGCCAATGTGACCAATGCCAAAGAATGGGGAAACCGACTCAAAGGGATGAGATGCCTCTCCAACCTCAAGTGACTCTTGAGCCATTTGAGAAGTGGGGCATGGATTTTGTGGGTCCTATCAACCCTCCTTCGAGGCAAAGGTCTTACATCATTGTGTGTACTGACTACCTGACAAAGTGGGCAGAGACTAAAGTAATCAAAGCAACAACAAAAGAAAAGGTGGCCGAGTTCTTAAGAGAAAACATCTTCTACAAGTTTGGCTACCCAAGAGAGCTGGTCACCGATCAAGGGAGCCAGTTCACATCCAACTTAGTTGAAGATCTACTAGCTCATCACAAGATCAAGCATAGGACTTCCACCCCCTATCACCCTCAAGCAAATGGTCAGGTGGAAGTCACCAATAGAGCATTAGAAGGGATCTTGACTAAGGTGGTGAGCAGCAGCAGAAAGGACTGGGCAGATCGCCTGGTTGAGGCCACATGGGCTTACAACACCACCTGGAAGACCACCACCGGCTTCACACCTTATGAGCTGGTCTATGGGAAGAAAGCTTTGCTGTCCTATGAGTTTGAATACAACACTTTGAGGATGGCAGCTCAGCTAGATCTAGATCTCATCCATGCACAACGAGAAAGGTTATTGCAGCTGAATGGACTAGATGAGCACCGAATGCAGGCCCTCCTTCACTCAGAAGTGGTTCAACTTCAAAGAAAGGTGTGGCATGACCAACATCTCCATGACAAGCAATTCCAGCCTGGAGATTGGGCTTTGTTGTATGACTCCAGATACAAAGATTTCAAGGGAAAACTGAGAACCAGATGGCTAGGACCATATACAGTGGAAAAATGTCATGACAATGGATCTGTGCTTATTCGGACCAATGATGAGGAAGCCATCCCCATGCTTGTCAATGGGCATAGATTGAAGATCTACAGGAAGCCTCTCTCAAGACAAGAGTTCATCAAAACTATGGAGAAATCAGTATTAGTCATAGAGAAGGGTTCCGCCTCTCCTTTGGGCATACCCTGAAAGATCTAGAAAAAAAGAAAAAGAAAAAACAATAATAAAGATCCTTGGGTGAAAACCTCTCTGAGGTGCCCAAGGAAGGTGGTAGGGGTGAAAACCTCATTGAGGCGCCCCTATTGTCTTCCAAAAAAAAAAAAAAAAAAAGGAGATTGGAAAAAGATCCTTGAGTGAAAACCTCTTTGAGGCGCTTAAGGCAGATGGCAAGGGTGAAAACCTCAATGAGGCGCCCCTGTTATCTTTCAAAAAAAAAAAAAGAGAAAAAAAAAGAAAAAAAAAAAAGAAAAAAACAAAAGAAAAAAACAAGGTCAGCAGATTCATTATGTAAAATTGCATGCAGGTTGCAGGGGTTCTATGGAGGAGAGGAAGCCTCTCAACTCAGAGCTCAGGATCCTTATCATGCTGTCAGGAGACCTCACCAGCACCTCCTCCAAGAATACTCATTTTCCCCAAGGTATGGGCAATTTTATTACAGCTTGAGTCTTCTACAGGAAGACGCAGATTTTCTACAGGAAGATGCAGATTTTCTACAGGAAGGTGCAGACTCTCTACAGGAAACACAACCTTTCTACAGGAAGCTCTGTATTTCTACAGGAAACTTCCTGTAGAAGCCCTGGACGGTCCAGAATCCATGTTATGAGAAGATCTAACGACTAAGGATCGGTTTGGACGCATGCAAGCTATTGTTATCTCCCTTGCACATTGTTGTCACCTCGTCCTGCCATCCTTGTCGACATGCAACGAAGTTACCTGCACCAGCAAAGCAGATCGATGAGTTCTCAGAAAAAGCAAGGTTAAATGAAAAAAACTCTGAGATCTCATACCATATCCGTCCTAGTCATCCAGAAGCCCTGGGAGCATAATCGGGAGGCCAGATCCTTCGTCGTGCAGCATGCACCCAAGGAGGAAGAACTGTTACAAGACATCCCGCGGGAGTCCTGTAACAGTTAAGCCCGCTAGAGTATATACTATTCATAGCGTTGGCCATATACAATGAACGCGGACGCATGCAGCCAAGCATCAACTCCATCGTCGACAGCCTGTAAACGTGAACCTCCGGGCCTGTGCAAATTCACCAGCAGCAGGTAGATCCATTCATCATCTTCCAAAACACAAGAAATCGTGTTGCAGCCGCGCAGGTAAGTGTCTCGACCCTTTCTTCCCTCAGATCGCATGAATTTTACTTTGAATTGTTTGCAAAGTGTAAACTGAATGGGTTGAGCGGCTGTATGGCCAGTTGACTGGCCACGTCGACCGGTTAATGGTCCAGTCAGATGTTTGGGTGGCGGTCGTGACAAAAGGAATGATCCGCACACACGTGAGGACAATCCCCATCGGTAAAAACGGATTTAGCAGAAGAAACGGCGGCGGATCTGCTGGAGGGATGATGCGGTAGTAAGTGAACGCGCAGTCAAATGATGGAACGACGTCATCCAACGGTCCGGCGGGGACAACTCACCCCCCGCGCCACGGATTCCGCCGATTCAAATCTAATCGGCTAGATTGGCCGCATGCATTTATCATTCGCCGTTCGAACCTCGAGTGCACATTCAGATCTCTCTGCAGTTCGAAACTCCAGGCCTTTGGCTACCAAAATGACTGTGAAGCACCACCGAGAGCACAGACCAACTGCAGTCTTCCCCAGGGATCACGCGCTGCTCCTACAGGAAAGCTGCTCCTACAGGAAAGCTGTTTCTACAGGAAGGCAGGTTCCTCACGTAAAAAGGTGGCAGATAAAAAGGTAACCCTGAACTCTCCATGCAATTGGTTTTTAAAGGTGGCAGGATCGTCGTCTATAGTCTGGTTGTAGGAAATGGTCGAAATTGTTGTCTGCTGTGCATAGACTGTCGTTCTACAGGATGTCAGTGAATTAAACTGTGTAAGGTCCTCAGGGATAAGTTGTGAATTATTTGCACAACAGAAGCGTAATTCCACGCTCTGTCTCCGTAAGCTAAACTTCTTCCGCATTCGCCACCTCTAGCACAGTTTTTATCATGCCGGGTGGGTTTATTAGATGGGAACCCACTGATTCATCAAAATTAAGAGAAAACCCGGAGGTGGTAGAGCTCTTCACACAGGCACAATGGATATCCTTTTGTGACAAGTTGCAGGGTCATGACGACGAAGTGGCAGAATAATTTTTACAAGCCTTGAGGCCGAAATCCAAAACACTGGCCACCGTGAACTTCAGGGGCCTAAGCCTCAAGCTCAGCCTGCAGTATATCAGTCGAATTACTGAACTTCCAATGGGTTTGCCATGGGATAAGGAAGAAAGGAAGTTGAGCCAGCAGGAAAAGAAAGAATTCTTTCCACCTGAGGAGGAATTCACGGAGGACAAAAATGGGGTGCGAAGAACCAGCTTGCTGCCACCATGGAATGAAGTTAGCCTGCAAATCATGAAGTATATAACCTGTGAAGGCCGTTTTAGCATCGTGTACGCGTATCACTTCAGGTTGCTCACTGAATTGAGACACCAGATTGATCTTCCTGTAGAAAATAAACTGAGCATTCCTTATTTCCTGCTACAGTCTCTAATTGAGTGTGCCACAAAGTTAAAAGAAGGCATACTAGATTAGGTAACCCACCATGGGTTAATCAAACTTCTTGTGGAGGATGCGCTTCATTCATATAAGGTTCCCCTCTCATGGGAATCATTCAGGAATTTGACAAGAGATGGAGATATAAGGATGTTGACTGAAGAAACGGGTTCCTCCAGCAGTGAGGAAAAAGAAGCAGTGGTCGCGGAAAAGAAAGAAACAGGCCAGAAGACCCCGACCACAGTGCAGAAGAAAGAACAAAGGAGGAAGCACGAGAAAAAGGATGCTGAGGAAAAAGGTGACACACCCATTTTGTCAGCAAGAGAGAAAAGGTTGCAGAGCAGAACGGACAAAGCTGAGAAGGTCCACATCAGCCCAAGTACCTCATCAGCACCCGCAACCAAACCAAAAAGCAAAACCCATGCAGCAAAGCAAGCCAAGGTGGCGACACCTGTGTCTACAGGAAAGCAGAAACAGGCTTCTACAGGAAGCCCGAAAACAGTAAAAGGGTCTTCTACAGGAAGCCCGAAAATCATTAAAAAAGGGGCTTCTACAGGAAGCCCGAAATTGGCTAAAACAGGGTCTTCTACAGGAAGCCCTGAAAAGGTGAAACCCAGGGAGAAGAAGGTGGACATTCTAGCAAGGGAGGCGACAGCTGTACTAGCTGGCCTCAGCACGCCACCTAAGCCAAAAGAAAAGAGGAAGAGGGAGACCCCTCTATACTTTAAAGCTCGAAGAAGTGTTAGGATAAAGACGGGCAAGCCACAGCCTTCGTCCAGCAGCCTGATTGTCATTGAAGATGCCCCTGCTTCTCCCAAGGAAAAGTCCCCCTCAAGGATAACAGTCACCTATGAGAAGGGGAGTCCAAAGAAAAATACGTGGCAAGAAAGGTTAGACCTGTTGACTGAAAAAGCTCGGCTACAGGAGGCTGAAAATGTTCTACAAGACACTTTGGCCCGGCTACAGGAAACAGAGAAGAGGGAAGGAGAAGGACCCTCATCACCACCGAGGGAGGGTGAGATAGAGCCACCTAAAGAGGCAGAAAAAGAACATATACTAGAGCCCAGCCCTCAGCCTAGTCTGAGTTCATACTACACCTTTTTAGAGGCGGGCAAAATCATACCGCAGAAATTTACTGTACCCCTGTTTTTTGCATTAGAAGAAGAAAGAGTCCGTACCCACACATGGATGCAAATCGCCAAGTCAAAGGGTGTGGCGGACATAGGTCCCTTACAAGAGCAACTCAAGGAGGTCAGGAGTGAATTCGCCATGGCTAAACATGTGGCTAATTGCCAAAGAGTGTACCTACAGGAAGAAAACCAGAAGCTAAGATTGCAGCTACAGGAGCTGAGGGCAGGGGCAGGTACATCCTCCAAAGACACCACAGAAGAACAACAAGGCAAAAAGGAGCTGACCACCGGTCTTGAGGAGCCAATGACACTTCTACATGAAGCAGAACAGCAAGCACAAATTGAAGTGCAAGCTCTAAAAGAACAGCTGCAGCAAAAGGAAGCACAATTGGCCTGCATGGCCAGTTGGGCCATGGAGGCAATACAGTGCAGACAACCTGCAAAATCCTATGGTTTGTACTTGAAAGATCAATGGCTGCAGTTCCAAATAAATACCTTGGCACAAAGAGGTATTTCTCAGATCCAAAACCCACAGCAATTTTCTGAGTTGTGCAGTACTAGTTCGTCAAAAGATAAAGCCAAATTGGCAGAGTTCTACCTCCACAATTTGGCTTTGCCTAATGAAGTCTCCTGGGATCCCAATACTGCCTTGGGTGATATGAAATTGATGGCGTTCGCTTCATGGTTGAACCATGAGGATCAAAGAGCAGCTGAAGAAAAATCGGTCATGAACCGAGAATTGAACGAGCCATTGTTCATTCGAGCAGAACCAGAGGATCCGGTTGCACTCATCTCAGCACACCAACAGTTGTCTACTGATCCCACAGCTTCCTTGAGATTTATGGACCAACAGGCCCAAGCCATAGCTCATTTTGAAGACATGGAAAGACTGTTAGGAGAAAATGCTGCTCAAGCATGCACACGCAGATGGAATACCTTGGCACACAGTTTGGAAATACGAGAGTACCATACCCCAACTCGGATGAGGGAAGCTTTGGTAAGGGTAGACCTTTACAACAAATCCATGCAAAGCCTCCAGGCCAGCTGGATTGGCCTTAAACTCAGCCCACCACTACTGCTAGGATTGACTGAAGGCAACACAGAGGAGGATGACAGTGAACAATGGGAAGAGGTGAACAGGAAAGCTGGGTTTCATATCAGCAAGGAGGACACTACCACAGAGGCTTCGGATGTAAGGGAAGCAGTAAAAGCAATGAAGGATGAAGATTTGGACTAAGTTGCTCAAGGATGAGCAAATATTTTAGCTGGGGGTGATGATGAGCCCCAATTTTTGGTAACAAATTGGGCTCATTTGGCCTACTTACCTTGCTCAACCCTTCATCTTTTATCACTTATGCATTCATTTCTTGGTATATTCGTGTTATTTGTAGGAAGAAGGGTAGGCATTATATCTATGTGGCTAATACATGATGATTTCAGGTTTTTTGGCATTAAAGGGAGCAAAGACCACGCAGAAGGAGACAAGGAGACAACAAAGGTGGCATTGCAGGTTTATAGGGAGGTTGTCTATAGCCTTAAATAACCTCCCTCGTGATCTCCACCCTAAATCCGAGCTCCAACAGCTCTCCCCACCGAGCTTAAAGGCAGCCAACAGGTTCTACAGGAACAACAGTTTACAACAGTTTAACCTTTAGTTGGACAGCCGAGCTCCATTAATTGAGGAAGCCAGCTTGATCCTCATCTTGTA
The DNA here is from genome assembly GCA_031772625.1 of Pinus tabuliformis. Lineage (NCBI taxonomy): Eukaryota > Viridiplantae > Streptophyta > Pinopsida > Pinales > Pinaceae > Pinus > Pinus tabuliformis. The sequence continues at coordinate 890,348,062 of CM062812.1, read as the reverse complement.
TAAATATTAAGGCCATAGCCTTTGATAGGAGCTTTTTGAACTTTTGAACTACTGTTGCAATTTCTAAGCACGAGCTACAGCTCGGTTTTTGCTCTTTGTAAGCCAGTTTTGGCATGTCATTAGACTCATGATTATTCAATAAAGACAGGCAGCTTTTGATTCAATTCTGAGTTTCTAAGGGAGCTATAGCTCTCAGGTTAGGGCCCAACTTGAGAGCAATAGACCTCCTCTTCTTTGTATTGTTACTTGTCTTTCCTTGCAGCACTTTATTTCCTCTGTTTTGTCATGCATTTAGAATTCACAGTCTGCTGATTTGATTTCTTTTATGTGATTGAGTAGGATTGATTTATGGTTCAAGTGCTTTTAGTTGCTTAGATTAGAGTAAGAGGATCATCATTCATTCGAGCTTCAAGAAAAGGCTGATAGTGCACTCAATGCCATCTCTGTTTAGAGATTGGGGGTGTAGACCGTACTAGCCACCAAAAACGCAGTCATACACTTTCATTTAAGCTGCAACACAGTCATTTCAATTGTAGGTCCATCCATGCATTCTGATCTTGAGCAGTACTTCGTCATTCCAACTCCATGCACGGTTTTTCTCCACACTTTACATTGCTGTTCATTGGTTTAATAACACAGTTAGAATAGGTTGATGGAATTATCGGTTTTGTGCAAGATATAGAGGATTTGTTTCTTTTACACTGCATAGCATCACGTTATCGTGTTCTTCTTCTTCTCAACCACGCCTAAAGCCACCTACTCGACCTCTGTTCAGCTCGTTAGCCTTCCAACCCTTCTACTTCTCACGTAGCTCCATCTTTTTAACTTTTCCTTGCTTCCACCCTTCTATTCACCAACCAACTGTACTCACTCTTTCCTCACCTCAGATCTCTGTCCCTGAGCCACCAAAAACTCCTCCTTCACCTTACCCATCCACTCATACCACTCCTCCACTCTTCCATCACCCAAAACTCCAACTACAACACATCCTGTAGAAGTTAGCAGCCTTCCTGTAGAAATCCCAAGCTTCCTGTAGGATCCCCTGCAGACATCCTGTAGAAACCTGTAACCTCGGTTGCTGAGCACCTGAACGTTGTGGACTTCTATGGAATGTTTTTTTGGATCCTCTGGAACCTCTCCTAGCCCTCTTGACCTTTCCCAAGCTTTCTTTCCTTCAAACTACCCCTGCACAGTCAAACGCTAATAAGAAACAAAATCATAATAACTCCAAACCACTTAAGAAAAAATACAAAAAAAATGTTCTTTTCAGTAGAAGTAGCTTAGTTTCATGCATCTCACATCACTAGAAGTAATGGCATCATTTCTAGAAGTTTGCACACCCACCATTGCATCATAGAGATTAGACTAGTCAGATTAGGGTTTACTAGGGTTTCCATGTTTTGGTTGGCTTTCAGTTCATTTTTGCAAAGTAGATTAATTTACTTTGAGATAGCCTTCGTCCATCATTTAGAAAGCTTCTTCTGAGAGCATATAGAAGTTGGCTTGAGCCCTAGTGGACTTGTGCCAGCTGACCAAGTGACAGCTGCGACGAGAGCTAGTACTTGTGCATACAACACCGTCGCTTCCAAGTTTGTTACGAACTACCGGGTTGATAAAATTAGAGATAGGAAGCTCCAGGAGTTGTGGCATTATTGCTACAATACTGGAGCCCACCAAAAACCATTAGTGACATCATATTCTATCTCATCCTTGAAATACTGGGCTTTCCCCAGAGTGAGGAGTGGTAAGTAAAGATCTGACTCAGGCTCAAAATCATCCCACCAAGGGTTATATGCATCCACATTTGGTTTTGGGGGGTAAAGGCTAAGCTTATTTATTGCCTGGCCATATGAGATCACCATAGATCTCGATATACAACCTATAAATGAATTCGTAGTGGCTAGCCAAGGTCTCCCTAGGATCAAAGGATGTCCCCCCCAAATTGGATTTGGGCTGCAAGGTAAGAAAGTCAGTCGGATACCTCTAGGAAGCTATTATAATCATGATATCCTCTAACATCCCCTCGGGCTTAACAAGGGATCTATCCGCTAATTCAATTATTGTAGGAGTATCCCTGTAGCCCGAGAGTGGTAAAGAGGTCCTTTGTCATTACATTAATGTCAGCCCCGAGATCGATCAACGTGTTAGCTATGGGCTGATCATTTTTGCAGACAGTGACCATAGGATTTCCTGGATCATTATAATTAGTTAGGTGAGGCTGAGCAGACATTAATTCTGATAATTTCCCCATCACATGTATGGTGGCCGGGGTCTTTAGGCTTCCTCCCAGGTTTCTTGATACACAAATCTCTCACTGTCTTAGCATAAACAAGTACTTCCTTAAGGGCTTGTACCAGAGGAATTCATACATGCAGATTTTACAACTCCCTAAGAAAATCATATTCGGGTTGTGAAGTCATCCCAGGTTCAGCCAATCTCTGAGGATACAGAGGGTCCTGAGTTACAATAGTCGAATCAGCTATTACAGGTGTATCAGCCTTTTCTGAGTTGACTGTTACAATAGTAACAATCCTTCATGGGTTGGTTGTTACAGATGTAACAACTTCCTCTATTTCAGTTGTTGTAGGCATAGTAGCCACCTCAGAGCCTTCGATATCTCTTCTGGATGGTTCACATTCCTCCTCTGTAATGATAGGGGAGTGACTTGGTTTAATTACCTTGCCCGATCGCAATTGTATTTCATTATGCCCCATGGGGGTAATGAGGTAGGTCTGGAAGGTAGTTAGAGCCTCTATACCTTAAGTTTCTTTATTATTTGGGTTTGGGTTTGGTTGCATAGGTAGTTGGGGTTGCACAGGTGGTGGAGGAGTAGGAGTTTGGAAAGGAGGTAATTATAGTTGTTGTTGCATGGGTAATCCAGGTAAAGCTTAATTTAGGGCATTTCCCCTCTAGTTCTAGTTCCAAGGATATGGTTGAGATTGAGGATATTGGACAAAGGGAGATGGAGACCACTGGTTCCAGGGTGGAGGAAACTGTGTTGAAGGAGCAGTATGATATTTCCATGGATACTGTTGAGTATTATATGCATTGTTCCATGAATTGAAAGAGGAAAAATCTTGAAAAATACCTGGAGGTCGTGGTTTTCATGGTCTCCTTGGTGCAATGAAATAAGAGGACTTCACTTCCTTTCTTGATTCTCTAAGTACTCCCTTCAGTCTAGGAAGCTCCAGACATTTCCCTATCGAATGTTCTAGCTCGCAAATATTACACAAGATGATGCTATTCAATTCGCATTCCCTCAAAGGATTTTTCTTCCAGAAATTAGGACATAACACAACCAGAGGTGTGTCAGCTTCTGCTTGTGTCTTCTTGATCTACGTTGTTGTTATCTAGGCAGAGAGAGTACTGAGGATATCGATCTTGAAATTTTCAAACAAATTCCCGATCTCTGCTCTGGTTACTCCCCCTCTTGTAGATTTTTGTATCTGGGTAGAGGCATCTCGAACTGTGCTCCTCCCCTTAGACAATCCTCTATATCATCTTAGATATAGATTTACAATCTCAACGAATGGTTCTTGTGATATATCCCCCTTCCCTAATAGGTTTAGGGTGTCAAGGCAGTCATCCCTCATTCCTCTGATAAATATAGTCTTCAAGATTTCCTAGTCTAAATCGCTATGTTTAGACCTCTGCAGATTATAGTGGAACCTTTCCACATAATCTTCCAAGCTTTCATCCTCCTTCTGTGTCATTCTAAATATCTCCTCCCTTAAGTCCCTAGTTCTGCAATAGTCTTGGTACTTTTATAAGAACGTCTCCTTCATATCATTCCATGTTCGAATAGAAGCAGAGTCCAATCCCATGAACCATCTCAAGGTTGCCCCTTTTAAGGTAGCAGGAAATAATTTTGATTTCTGTGCCTCTGAGGTATAATCATAACTTCTGCATAAGACATCGAACTCAAATAAAAATGTGTCTGGATCTTCCACAGTCATCCCCTAAAAGGATGGTAAGGATGATAGAGGAATATTTTTCATAGGAGCTTCAACTCTGATATCCCCAATTGGGAACTAAAAGGTGGTGATAGTAGCATCTGTTTTCACATTGTTGTCATTTTTTCCCCCATGACTAATCCTTCTAACCCTTGTTGTAGCAGACGTCCTTCAAACTGTTCTTGTGATGGTCTTGTAGGTGTGATTAGTGGCTCAGATGTCCTCACGGTTGGCTGTTTCACCACACTACTTGTATCTGTGTATTTATAAACCAACATGTGTTCTCCTGTCTCAGGTGTTTGATGTTCCCCCTTAATTTCCCCTTTCCCCTCGGTCCTCAAGTTCTGGCTACTAGCTTCCCCCTCTTGCCACTGAATCGGATTCCTGATCTTGGGGGTATGGTGCTAGCTTTAGAATGATATGGTCCCAAGATAGAGGAATCAAAGGTTTCTTCTTTTTCTATGGGAGTAAAAACTTTCTACGGCCCTGTTTTCCTTGCATCCCTTTGAGAGTTGGACTATTATTTTTCTGCCTTAGAGATTATTTCCTTGATAAATTTTTTCCTTCCCAAATCTACATTCTTCCTTTCTTTTTTACGACCCGTTTTTCCTATGACTAATTAGAGTGGGGGGTAGTTTTGGTATCTCTATAATTCCTACAGTTGCACACATGGACCCTATGTGTATTAATTCACAACCTAAGTGTCTCAGTCTTCGACAGTGGTGAGCCCGCCCAAGTATGTTAGAGCGATGCGAAGGTACTTACCTCTTGTCTTACCACATAACGACTAAAGAGATGAAAACACGCTAAGAAAAACACCATAATTCCCTAAGTTCCCTAGTGATCACAATGGTGAGCCCACCTAGGTATGTTAAAGCAATGTGTAGGTTCTTACCTCTTGTCTTACCGCCCAACAATTGTGGACTAGGAACACTCTACATCAAACAAACAACTTGGCTAACTGTATCATCAACTGCCATCCCTAGCAACGACACCAAAATGTAGTGCTTTTTAATCAATCCTAAATGACCAAGGCTACAACATTTAATTGTCAACATAGGGTAGGTCTTGTTGTTTCAATGGAGTTCGCACTGTTTGTGCTGATACACTACATCCAAGAATGAGAAAATGCAAAAAACAGTAAAAGATGTCATTGAACCAAATTTCTGAATCAAACCATTCATGTAGACATAAAAAAACACTCTACAAAATTAAATCACTCTTCATAACTATGAAAGTAAAGGTGCGCCACATAGGAACTAATATCTACTCTAGCTAGTTACTACCATTTTTTTTATTAACTTAATGTAACAACATAATGTAAATTGAAACAACAACGAATGTAACCCACAATTTGTATAGCAACAACAAGAAACCATAAATCAATGAGCTAAAATAGAATGTACACTACCTCTATCACTACAGTCCCTACCAAAGAGGAGGGCCCTTCCTCCTTAGCAGGGCACAGGAATAACACAAAAGTAATTAACGAATCAATTGAAGAGCAGTAACAACATTACCATGCTGATTAATATTAAAAATAAAATCAAAGTTACAGAAGTAGAGTAACAATAATTTTATATATGCCGCGTCCTTGTACATTGAAAATTGAGTTCCTTTATAGTTATTACATACTCGAAATTAGAAAGATATCAGTCACGAGAATCTCACGATTCTCATGCTAATAAAAAATAAAAGTAGTTACAATCTATTTCTAAATACATATACACATTAGTTAGGATTGCAACCGCTTGGGTCAGTTGCTTCCAAAATAAACAATTCCTATTGCCGACAGCTATTATCTGGAATAGTACCCACATTTTCCAACTTTGGTGCAACATCATCCTGCGAGTGAATAGCGGTTTGGGACGTCATGGCATCACTGGCGATAACACCTTTGGTGTAACAACGGAATTTTGTATCAGCACGTAGTGTAACAACATCCAATGTGTAATAGAAACCTGTGATAGCATCCAGGGTGTAATAGCAAACTATTATACCCTTCTCTGTATATAATCCACGCTGCCTGTCTTCTCCATAACTTTGTTCTCGTGAGCAACGCCTGAAAATAAGAAGAGCTTCCCAAAATACTTCTTCAATACTCTCCTAGTTAGCCACAAAAATGAATAAAGCATCGTGTTATTCAGTAAAATACTACACAGTAACATGACAATAGAATAGGTTATAAAGGTGAGAAAATAGGGGAATTAATCATGTAAAGTCATAGGCCTGGAGGACAGAAGGATCAAAATTGGGGAGAGAATGTGCAGAAAATAGGTAAAAAACCACACGCAACAAGCATCCTCTCCTCATTATCACTTCCCTCAACCACCTCCATTATTTGTCTTAATGTACCCATTTCCACATAAAGGTGGTAGTCACTATCCTTAGGATATTGGCCCTTTCAACCAACCTATCAAGTGGTATCCCCATCAACACTTACTACCCTAAAAAATCAATGGAATATCTTCATGTATACCATATATATCATCCTCCAAAATTGTAACCATCAATATAGTAGACATCCCAACCCATAATAGACATCCTCTAATCCTACCCAAACATCGGCTAGTGCCCCTCTCATGATCGCTTGTCCTAGTAGTGACCCTCCCTCATAAGTAACAAGGGTGTCTCTTTAATGTAAAACTCACAACTATCATGCTAGGTTTGCACATAGTTATATTATCATGGATGATATTTCTCAATCATCCACTACCATACTTGCATCATTAGAGGTCATGCAAGCATGTCCTTCCCAATAGAAGTATTTTATATCCATGTTGGGGGTAGTCAACCTTGTCAACTTGTGTATTATTACCTTCGATCCAAAAAACTATGAATTGTGGCTTCCCTCCTTAGTTGGTTTTTATATTATGATCACTATTGAAAATATCACAATTCATCATTTTTGTGCCATTTACAATTTATTTGCGCCATACACTATCAACACAAAATATATCCGGAATTAAATTACATGGAATTGATTAATCTGTGTAACAACACACAATAAATATGGAAGCAGAAGTGTATCTATCCACAATGAACATGTACAACAATAATAAGAAATCCACACTTTAACACATAAAAGAGATCAATAACCTAACAACACTACGATCCTTGCTAAAGAGGAGGCCCTTCCTCCCTAGCAGGGTGCGGGAAGAAAACGAAAACTTAGTTAGAAATTCAACACAAAAATTGTAATAACATCAGCAGATATACTTCTATTCAAAATAGTTCAAGAGTAAAATACTACGATATTTTTATAAAGTCTTTTCAGATTCCCAAAATTAGGAAAATGAATCAATCATGAGAATCTATGATTCTCGTGCTGATTAAACTAACATAGATAATAAAAAGATATAAATTGTTACAAGTTGTTTCAATAAATATTTGTTGTGGTTACACCACTCTTGTTTAGACATAATTATAACTTCTCAGATATTCTTAACTATCTGCGTGGAATTACTTTATACGGCCCTTGACAGTTGTCATTGAAAATTGCAACTACATTTTTGACAATTCATGGTGTAACAAGAGCTTCATGGTGTAACAACAACTCGAAGAGTGTACAACAGAAAATGAAAAACCAGAGCTGTAACAACAACTTGAACCGTGTAACAACAAGGAATCAACAACCATTCATCCATGGCTATCAGTAGCTATGGAAATACCTGAAAGAAAAACATTCTGAAGAACTCTTCCAAATATACCCTAGTTAGTCATCCCAAAGAAAGCATTGTTTCATTCAATACTTAGCGAAAAATAGCATTGATGAATGTGCATTTACATTCATCATTTCTAAAAATTTCTAGTATAAGTTGGGTCCCCTTGAGCTCTTGGCATCTAATACCTTTGTTTAGGTTTATGATGGCTTCCTATTTTAGTTAGAAGGCTTGTACTAGAATTTCCTTGATGGTCTTGCCAATAAGATGGAATTAATTAATATTGAGGTTATGGATGCTCCTTAGTACTATAATTTCATCCTCATATGTAATGAAGGTAATGGCTTCCTTAATATTTAGTGTGATGATATTCCCCCATAATGGGAATATTTTCACCATTGAATAACTTATCTCGATAAGCCACAATATACACCCACATTAGACAAAATCCTCTTATACCTTGCGGGAATTACATAACTCACACTTTTGATAGAGGCCAACCCAAGGATCTTCAAATATTCCACCCTTCTAGGAACTTAATAAGCCCCCTCCCCCAAATCTCTTCTTCCCACTTGACTAATGTTTTAAAGATCACCTCCATGATGAAATATCCTTCATTTTCACCACCTACCTTCAAGAATACTTCTATCCTAGAGTAAATACTTTCTCCAGAGTAAGTATCTACATCATCACATACTAAGTATCTACATCATCACATACTCTTGTGCCAAAAAAAATATTTCCCATCCCAATGGGTCAACTCCCACTCATGGAGATACAATTTTTATTTCCACCCCATAGTCACTCCATGCATCATGCTATGTCTACCTTAATAATCCCAAATATGTTGTTGGGAATTCATATGTGATATCTAGACCCCCAATTTATTGCCCCCATGTCAATGCCCACACCCAATTTTGTAGCATACCTTATTCCTCCATACGTTTATCCCACAACAATTTTTCCCATACTAACAGTCCTAAACATCATTTTTTCAAGCATTGAATGTTTAGTTGAAAGTATTAGAATAATTCCTATAGATACCTAAGTAGCTTATGCTACCAAGCTCTTGAAGAATGTATGGGGGAATCCTCAATTCATTCTTTGTTCTCCCTTCCTTTCACTCACTGTGATACCCTTAGTCACCCAAATTTACAGTGCCATGGTATTCCAAAATTAAGACATATCTTACATGCCCCCACTTTTCCAAACCATTGTTTCCCTCCTCTTCTATTTTTATTACCACTAGTACATTGCTTGAAAATCCACCAATGAATAGTTTGGGTTTGTGGAACAATACCTATTTTTCTATTTGTTCTATTTATGGGAATTACACTCATCATTGCCCCTACTTTAACATATTCAAAGGGACACTAAGTAGGTTCATATTACATAAATCCCCCAACCTTCTATTTTTATTACCACTAGTACATTGCTTGAAAATCCACCAATGCATAGTTTGGGTTTGTGGAACAATACCTCTTTTTCTATTTGTTCTATTTATGGGAGTTACACTCGTCATTGCCCCTACTTTAACATATTCAAAAGGAAACTAAGTAGGTTCATATTAGTGGACCTATGCCATGGCCATCACTACAGTGTGACACTCAACACCACATCTTTTATGTGTCATCATTTACCAATGAGTGTGTAAGACACCCATGTGATTCTTTTTAGTTGGATAGTCATTACACCTACTAGTGCCCCATTGATGTGTCTTTTTGTCATCAATTAACTATATTTATTTCAATTCATACTTGATCAAGTGGATACCAAAATTTTTAAAATTTGGAAAGTGTCGTAGGACTCCCACCTACTGATCATGAATACAAAACAAGTATTTAAGAATTTGGAATCAATTTAGGATGTCACAATTTTTCTTCAGTGGATGATTTATATTTTCAATAATATAATAATAAAAATAACACCAAAAGGAAGGAAATTGGCTATAACCATCCTCTCATTGGATATCCATAGGTGTCATCTTCATCCTACATCTTCCAAAATCAAAGGTAACAGTCATATGCTTGTTATATCACCATTTTCCATGCATCCATTTTATCCATGTACAATTATCATTGTCTCCATTATTATTTTCATTATCCATTTCAATTCATCCATCTTCCCCATCCATCTTATGGATTTTTGACCAAGTGTTATTTCCATGCAAAAATACTCTACCCAGTGTTATTTTTGGCATATCTAAATTTTTTATGCTTTGGTATTTTCCCCTAGAATCCAATGATACAATTTATTGCAAGAATTTAATTCAGTATTCTCTAAATTTCATTTTTGAATACAAAAATATAGATAGTGCCTTGTTGACGGTGTTGGAAATCCATCAACCAAGGGGTATCCCTAATGTGAAGAACCAATTAGACCTCACATCGTTTGATGTAGGAAGCCCATCGAGAATATTGACCCGGTTTCCATGTATCTCAAAGATATGCCTTGGATCGAACTATTATCACGTGATAGGGATGCAATGTTGTCTTCAAAAAGTGAGGAAGTGTGTCTGGTGAGTGTTTAGTTGAAACTATATCGAGGTTCTTCTACTACAGAGAGGGGAGAAAAGTGATCCTCTAAGTGAGAGGTAATAGTACCACCCAATAAGAGACAGACATGAACCATAACAGCCCATTTAGCATCCAACAGAATTGTCCACAACGGATGCGACAATCATTACAACAAAAAAATAGAGAAATATATGTAAAATATCCCACAGAATAGTCCACAAGTATGGGACAATGATAAAAGCTATTACAACACATTCTCGATAAGATAAATACTAAAATAAATGAAATAATTCAACTATATTAGCACACGTGAAAGAAAACATGAAATACAAACTTCCATAGAATAGTCTTACAAACATTCATAGTCCATGCATGAAGAACATGATGGCCTTGAAGTCTTTTTTATTAAGTAAAATTTCCAGGACACATGTTTACAATGTACATCAATATCCCCAATAGTGGGACATTGGATCCACTCCTTGCTCCTCAAAGAACTCGCTGATCTCTCTAACACCTTGCAGGAGGATCCAAGGTGAAAAGTGCTTTGCTCATACAATGATGGAGTAGATATAACTAAGGGGTGATGCTTCCCCTCCTTGTGACTCTTTAAATACCCTCATGAGTGTTTGAATTCCTATGAATTTTAAGCTTACATGACTCTCCATATTACTTATGTGTCCTTTGGACTTCCACTTTACAATGAATACAATGTACATGGTCCCAAATGATGATGTGGCATATGACAAATCATGACAAGACATGACATGACACTGATGATATGAAATACTTGAATGATGTGGCAATGTCAATCCACTACTACTACTGTGAATGATGTCTACTGGATAATTCTCTTGTCTTCAACATCCTCACAGCTTGGTGATAGGAATATTCAATGATCTCGAGTCTTGAGTTGTGGTCGTGAGTTGGTGTCCCTTTGCTTTGCCTTGATAGATCAACTTGCATTCTTAGCTATAGGAATATCTTTTTTATGTCCTCCTCCTTCATCCCCTTCTTTATCATCCTGCCATCGTATGATAAGATACCTGTATCTGCAATTCATTCATGATGATACGACATCAGCCTGAAATACCTCTTAGCCTCAGATGATGCATTCTTATTGGTGGACTAAGTTGGAACCAGGTAGAAGGGCGGAAATGGGGGCTTAGTTATTGCGCAGTTCCAAAAACCAGGGCTAAGGCTTGAGGCCTGAGACTATGCAATGCATTGCTCAGGCTAGGCTGAGGGACAGTGTTTACGTAGTTTTGGCAGCCAGTGGGTCAAGATGAGGGGATGAACATTGTCAGAGATTTTTGCATAGTTATGAGAGGGAAGGAAGGTTGGTCCACTATAGGGTTGCACAACCCAAGAGCTCAAGGAGGCTTGTGCTTACGCAATGTGCAGTTAAGGCTAGACTGTCTGAGACGATTACGCAATTTTGAAGGTGAAGGGTGGGTCTTGGGTTCATGAATTACACAGTACAATAGTCCTTGGGATAGGAACTACGCATTGGCAAATTAAAGGGTCAAGGTCATTGTTAGAGGACTGGAAATAAGTAATGCACCATCAGGAAGGTCGGGTGAAGTCATGTTGAAGGGTCAGGAAGCCTCTTCGGAAATGGTTAAGTGTTAGACCAGTGAGACTGATATGTGAAGTGAGGAGGCTTCGACAGTGATCTAAAACTTAGAATTCTTGAAAACTCAACAACATTGATCACCCATGACACATGAAAAATACATCTACACATGTGTGACCACTTTATGACCAGTTACGACAAGTGCGACACCTAAGGTATGCTTGACAATGACCGTGTTGACACTTGTGTGACAATGCTCAAAACTTTGTGAATGAATGTGAAAGGTGTTTACATAGCCAAGACAGATCATAAACACAAATATGGACCCTTGAAACCACCATAATGAGCTTTTACACTTGATACGACAACCAACATGTGAAAATACGACATTTTTCCAAAGTAGCAAACAAGACCAAAACACTTCAAAAGGATACATAAAATGAGTCTTAGTCTTTGCAAAAAACAATGTACAAGACCAAGGAAGTCTCTCAAATTAAGTATAGGCCAAAATTTTGGAGGGTGTTGCAGGCACTACAACACTTGGTGACACACTGGTAGAATTGTAGCTTCTGAGTTTTAATTAACTCTTTCGTGCAAGGCCTTGGTTGTTCGGGTAGTATTGATTCATTGTGTAGATTAATTTGGCCTTCCACTTACCCCATGAATAGACATGGTCCCCTCTGTACCCTACTGGTTGAATACAACATAAGATTTAGCGATATCACAATGTTTCGAGTTGGGAAGGTTAGTGTGGCTCGTGAGCTTAATATTTTCAAAGTATAAGTTTTCATCTTTGGTGTTGCTCCACTATCAACAAGCCTGGACAATACCTTGACAGAGTCATGAAAGAACACAAACATTGCTCTGCTACTGGCGAGCCTGGAAAGTACCACGGTAGAGTTTCTTGCTTCACCTCTCTGCGCAAGAAGCCTTTCTGTTCTTTCACCTTTATTTGTTTATTTTTTAAAGAGGACTTTGCATTGGAACTTATTCATTTTGCGCAGAAGAGGGATCCTGACTTATTGAGATCATAAGAGTTTGTTCCTTCAGAGAGGTATATAAATATATCTGATTTAGGTTTTCTCATTTAGATTTTTCCCCTTCTCTTTCTCTACTAATTGGATAGGCATGAAAAACGAGAACATAAGAACCGATTGTAGGTATAAGGTTTCCTGGATAGACATAGGTTCATGGTTGGACCAAAACTCGCCTTACGGACGGATCGTAATTTTCGTCAGAACTTCATTGACCAAAAGACAAAACCAACACAAAGAAGATATGTCTAGACTTCATCCACACACATACAAAGAAGCCAAAAACTCTCCATATGCAACACTTATTCACATGATGAAAAAATAATGAGAAACTCAAGAAGAAAGAAAAACAAGACGAAAGGAAAGACAACACATAACAAGGACAAAAAACTAGAAGTCGGGCAAAAGCAAACTAAACCAAAGGATAATGTTGGGGGAAAGTGAGAAAAGATAATAGATGCTAAAGAGAACAAAAGGGATGGGTGCAAGAGGAAAAATTGGAATGTAGCTAATCCTACTCCTAACCTAACAACTAGTAGGTCAGAGTTATGTGTAATGAAATTTCCATTAAAGCAAACATGGTTGTTCCTGACCTGCATCCACAAAGACATGAATAATTAAAATCGATATAAATTAATGTGCAACAAAACATATGAGATTTTGAATAACTTGCACATAATTATGAAGGCCTTGGTTGTGGGTGGAAAGATGTATCACAACCACTACTTTCATCCAATTCACATTCTTACCTTTTCGACGGAAACCATAATTTGACAAACCTTGAAGACTTCTTGCCAATGCACATTCTTCTATGTCATATTACTTAGCAAGCATTAGAAAAGGCCGAAACCTATTTATTGCAATGGAACTTTCCAAGGAATATTTCTCCAATCATTCAACAATTGGATCATAAAATTCATGATTATCCTCTTGAAAACTCTGAAAAAATTTGAAAAATGGATTTTCAATTAGAGGCATGGGATTATAATGAGAATATTGTGTGGGGAAATAAATATAATCATATTCAATAGTCATGTCGAGATAGTGAGGACCTGACATAACCATCAGTGAAGGCTGATGTGCCTCAACCGCTTGGCAAAAATTTGAATAGTAAGATGTTGAATGATGAATATCGAAGGATGTAAAACAACTATCATTGGATGTACTTGAGATAAAATGATAAAACGAATGATAGTCACCAAAGACAGAATAATGATCAGATGAACTGATTAAAGCATCATATCCCCAACTTATAATTAACAAAGCTAAATCAACTGAAACAATTTCAGAAATGCTCCGCATAGTATAATCGTCTTCCTCATGTGATTGGTGTAACAAACCATTCTCTTGTAACTGATTTCACAGTATACTAACATCCTAACCAACAATAGAAGTGAACATGAATGTTAGTATAACAAACATATGAAACTTGTCAGGGTAAAACAAGTGAAGAAAGAATTGATTCATTAAATAATCCATGCATTCACTGACACTCAAGAGGGTTTCCAATGTGATGAAGAAAAGGATTAACATCACAATATTTGCAAGAAGAATGAGGAACTGATTGCTTTCAAAAGAGTGTGATAGGTATGACTCCTTTGGACAAAGATAATATTTAAGATAATAAAATTTGCAATCTGATGATTCTATGAGAGATACACTTTCTGAACTCAAGTTTGATACATGAGACTTGCATGAAGATAAGACATCTTGAATCTGACCATAAATCTAATCTTGAAAATTTGAGAGATAGTATTGGCAATGCCAAATATATTTCAGGAAATAATTTAAATTGAGTGAAATCGTGTGGAAAGAAGAGTTTTGAGAAGAAAACTAGATTTGACTTACATCCAAGGTATTACCAAAGCTACGAGATCCTGACATAACCATCAACAGAAGTTGAAGTGCCTTGACTCCCTGGCAAGTCCCAGAACTTTCCAAAATTGTAAAATCGCATCTTGAAGATTGAACTAGATCGTGCACATTGTGAGGATATATGCTTTTACTAATATTGATGAGATCACTATTAACTAGGTGGCAACCATCTCTGTCACTGACATAATCAGATATTTCAACTTCAACAACTAGATTACTCAAGTTAAAATATTCACATGATCGCAAATCTGAATATGTATAAAATGGGAAAATGTCATGAGCACTCTGGTTTGGAGAGTTGTATTCATGCAAGAGAAAAGCTAATGAGAGAAGGGAAGAGTACTCAATGATTTGATTATGTTTATTTTCATCGTGGATCATCTCACCACTTTGTGTTAATTGATAAGTTAACTCATCGGATGAAGAAATTGAAGAGCACGGAGTATCCCTGTAGCAAGTAGGTGCATCACAAACACTAGAGCACGGGGGACTATGAAATGAAGAGGAAGTTTTTATACAAACATTTTCTTTGGATGGATCATATTCAAGATCTAATTTGGTTAGATCAACATGTTTTGGAGGATCCAAAAATCAGATGATGTATATGGGAAATTGTGATTGCAATCATCATCATGGGAATGATTGTTTCCCAAGGCTACAAATTGATTGAAATATTTGATTGCATTTGATTTACTAACAGGATTAGAAGATTGAAAATAATCTAAGAATGGAAGTGCATCATCTAGACACGGAGGATATTGAAAAAAAAAAGAAAGATTTAGAGAATCTTCACCTTCATGCTCCTCTACTTGTGTAAAGTGACTTCCTTGTACCTGATCGCAGTTTGAACCAACAACGTGAAAATCAAGAGAGTGTGAAAGACTAGCTGGTGGAACAAATTGACTGAATGAACCACAATACAAAGAGTGTTACATGTCAATTTGTCTCCATGAAACTTGATCAGTTTATGGGTCTTTTTACCATCTGTGAACATATTTGAACCATCCCCCTCAGAAGTCAAATATCTTGAAGTATATGAGAAATTTTGGGAAAATAGTTGTCACACCTTGTTAAGTTCCACCTGTGTTGATTTTTCTAAAGTTTCCCGTGCATTTGGTGGAATTAACTTTGAGAACAATGCAAAGTTGTGATCTGTTTGCCACTGTAAACTCGCGCAGCTGAATTCAAGAAAGTAAAAGTAAAAAGTACATTCTAGAAACATATTTGGTTGAATATTTTCCAACTAAAAGTTTCTAGGTGATGACTATTCGAACTATAACCCTCAGATGATTCATCTTAATCCATTTCCTCATGGAAACCTAATCCCTAAATTAAGGAGTCTCATCCTCCTCTTTTGGATCTGAAACTTCTTCCTCTTGGCCTGTAAAATGACTAGAGGGTAGAGGGATTGAGGGGGTTAGAACTCAGAGAAGACAAACCTATGATGTTAGTTTGAGATTGGAAAGCTTGTCATCTAAGGAGGAGAGTGAAGGCATTTGGGAGGGACCTCACGACATGAAGGTGAAGGTTGTAAGGCTCCTCTTAATCTTTGATTAATACAAATTCCCATTGATATGTCTTATTGAAATAATGAATGGTTTATAATTTTTTATAACGTTCATTAAGGCAAATTCAATTCCTAATTTCCTTGATCATTAGGTTAAGTTGTTTGGATTATATCGCATGTGATTTTGATCCTTTTATGGGCGATGTTTGTAGGTCTTATCAAGCATTGAAGAGCTGAATCAAATCACAACAAGGGATCTTCATCGAGTGTTTTGTGAGATAGGTAAGAGGCTCATCCATTAGATTTAATTCCTATAATTCAAAAAAGTTCAACTTAGGGAAAGGGCCAGTTCAATTATCTTTCTTGTTTCTAGTTTTTGTCAAGGATCTAGGGAGATCGCTCTTGTCCGTAAGAGGGATTTGGCTGGTGTAACAAATTGGTGACTTTGCTGGGGAATGTCTTTGTTCTCATATTTTCCTCAGTTTTTCTTCCTGATTATTCTGATCTATCCAGACTCGAGTCTTTATCAATTAATGACCTTTTAGATCTATGTGGTTGATTCTTTGAATTTTTATTTTTTCTTGAGTTTTTTACCCTTGCGCTATTTTCGTTTACTGATAGAGCACAATTCTCCGCTAGTTTATCCTTAGCAATAGGGGCATGCACTCTATTTTGCACTATTTACCCATGCAGGCCTTGAAAATTTTTCAAAAAATAGATTTTGCTTCAACCTACACTTGAGTTTGTTTTTATGGAAGTGTTATTATCTTTATTTAGACTGTGTTTTGTCTCTTCTGAGCTCATTTGAGTGCTTTGTTAATGTTTTTTGAGAATTAGGTCTTTTTGAAGAAATTACTTATGGTTTTGCCTCGTTGATTTTCTTATTGATCAAAACAAGATAGGCTATCCTTTTTTTTTATGATATTCTTATTTTGTTCTTTCAAATACACCAGTTAAGCCTTAGTTTATTCTTCTTTGTGGTTAAACTCATTTTGAATTGCAATTTAGGTTTTCTTGAGACCTAGTGTGTTTTCAAAGGAATTGTGGTCAGTTCTGCTTGATATACAAAATTGTTGCTTTAATCTTCGAAATTTCTCACAATTATACTGTTATTATCATTAAATCAAAGCATTCATAGGGAAAATGTGTTTTCTCCAACTATC
Source organism: Pinus tabuliformis (assembly GCA_031772625.1). NCBI lineage: Eukaryota > Viridiplantae > Streptophyta > Pinopsida > Pinales > Pinaceae > Pinus > Pinus tabuliformis. The sequence goes on along the minus strand of CM062812.1, from coordinate 890,330,779 downwards.
TTGATTGATTTCTATGTGCTTGAAAGTTTTGAGTGATAAGAGATAAATAGTATTTTGGCTTATTTGATGTTTAGGGAAATCTGGAATTTGGTTTGTTGCCTGCATTTTCATTACATTAAAGTGAAATTGGTTGCTTTAGAAAAATTGGAAAGGTTGTGAGTTTTTTCATTTCATTTTAAAAAAACAAAGAAACTCTTTCTTTTCTCTAAATAGGATTTCATCGAATTTGAAAGTTGCTATTGCATTTTTGAGTCCATTAAGATTTCAAGTTGTGTCATAGCATCATAAGTTTCACCTTAATCACATATTGAGTAAAGAACAACTTAATAATACAATGTTAATTAAAATTCATCCAAAATTTTACATTTTTTAAGCCTCTTGCCACCTAAAAAAGCTTACGTGTAGGGATTTGGAATAGGGAAGGAAGTAAACTTTCCAAAGCTACAAATGAATAATAGAATCTTGAGTTAGGGATAGAAAATATAATTATTTCACTTTTTCTTTGGGAATCTCTTCTTGTACGTGAGTTAAGCACAAGATCGTGTTGATTCTGGTGATGTGATCGTACCCACTTCATCGGCCTTGATATAGTGAGTTGCATGTATTACAATGGTACTGAAAGGTACTTGGGGTCACTTGAAAGTAAACCTACAATTGATCATGTGGAGGAGCCTTCAAGGGGATTGAGCTTGTTACTATTCCCTTGTGTGTACGTCTGATATGCGACTGTCTCCCCAAGTAAAATTGTTATATTTGGTGAACTTAGTGACTATAATCCTATGGCTCTACCTAAGGTGATGGCAGAGGGAAGGTCCTATTGTACTTGGAACAGATGTTTATTAGATTCACTTGGACTTCTTGGAGGGTAATCTTTTCTTGAGATGGATTATATTAGAGTTACGTGGACTAGGCTATTTCATTAAGGAGGTTGTCAGGGTAACTAGTTCCAAACACTCATTTCTATAAAGTTTTTCACCTTGATCATTGCGATGTTGGATTTCATCACCAAATAGTAGTTATTGATCTCTAACAAGAGTTAGCTTCTATGGTTTGAACTCCTAGATTTTTAGCGCGTGCTAATTTCTGTGTTGTTTTTACTTCTTCGATACTTTAAGTGTAATTTAGATATTGTGTAATTTATCAATTGAAAATTTTTCATTATGGAAGTATTACCAAGACAATCATGTAGGATGCTCAGGGACCCCCCTGAGTATACACCAAGATAGTTAGAAAAGATAAAAGCCAAAAAATCTAAATCATCGGGATTCAAAACTTCAACAAAAACTGAAACTTCTAATATTATAGACTCTAATGTAAAAGTAATTGAAGTTAATCAATTGACAACATCTACTATTTTAGGCCTTGAAGTGACATAAACCGAATTTGCTAAAACTCAGAAATTAACATGACACTCAAAAGGAATTGGTTTACAAATTACTGAACTCATTCAAACTGAATCAGATACTGGAGACTTTTCAGATACAAATCCCATTTCTGAACTAGATATTGACGAACCTGAGTTTGATATTTCTGAGCCTGAGACTTATACAACTGCTACAACGCATATTCCAAATCCTCCACATTCACCGTGTGTGAAACATCTTATTATTGATAGTCTCCCTCTAGCATTGAAGAACTTGTTTCAAATGAAGAGGAATAACCAATAGTTTCCACTAGTGAACCTTCAGATATCTCAGAGCTTTTGTTTAGATCTCTTCACCCTGACCCTTGGTATTTCACACCCTTGAACTTTTTAGGACAAGGGATTCCGCGATACATGACTCCTTATTCTACCATATGTTATAGACATTTTTGGGCACTGCAACCCCAAGCATAAAATGTCCATAAACCAAGGGCTCCTAAGTCCCTAAAAGTTTTGTTCTAACCCCTAAAGGAACAAGGTCAACTGATTACAGCTTCTCCCAGAAGTTCTCCATGAAAAACTACTCAGAACTGGTCAAAACAGGATCATTTCACTTGCTCCATAGCCAAAGTGCATTGCATCTCACCTAAGTACACTCTATGGGTGCGTTGCATTTCAAAAATCCCTTCTATGGGGTGCGATGGGCGAGAAGTGACAAATGGCAGTGTCAATCCGCGAGGTGGAGAGGCATGGAATCTTCCAGAAACTTCTCCTGTGACACTTGCCTCTCTGAATTCGACCAAGGATGAGTAAGATATCATCAATCTCCAAGTGGAAGCAAGAACTATCAGAGGGAAGACACTAATAAAATCACAAGATGACTCATCTCCCTTACAGATATCTATATATGGATCCCTCATCCCAGAGATCCAGAGGCTGGAATTTTGCATCTTGTAAGGAATTGCTGTTGGTTTCTTGAGGTAACATCATAGTGTTGGGTGATCTAAGCTTTGCATGAGGTGAAGAAGGGCTTACTTGCTGAGAGGATGATGCCGGGTCAGAACAACTGGTTGTAACTCTCTTGGCTCTTTCTTGATTATCAATAAAGCTATTCAAGTTTTCCTCCATACTCTTGTGTCATTTATGTTCATGCATTTGTATGGTCAATTTACATCTGATCCTAGATTGTTTATGATAATAGATCCATGTTCTTGTATAGTGTTATGCTGCTTTGATTCTACAGGTACTCTGTGAAGCTGGGTGTACAAGGAAGCAAGTAGCAAAGGACTGTCAGGAGAGAGAGGAATTGAACTAGGAACCAAGCGCAAGACAGAGGTTGGTCTCCTTTATTCTTCTCTCATCTATACTTCATAAAGGAAAAATGAAAGTAGCTTTACTTTGTTTGTTTCTAAGGTAGCTACCACACCTTAGTGGGATTAGCAGTTCTGCATAGACACTTTTCCTTGTAACAAAATGGCGACTTCGCTGGGGAGCGACTAGGTTGTTTGTTAATCTACATTTTGTTTATTTTATAAACTTACAGATGGAGCCTGAAGTTGAGCCAGGTAGCTTTCGAACAGCATTTGCTATGCAAATGCAAAGTAGATAAATTCCGCTTCAGTCAATCTCCAGGTTTTGTTTATGAATTAAACAACTGATTTACAAACTCTCTAATTGCCATTGTGGTGGCTCTAGTAACCTCCTTAGATCTGCCCCTGTTGTTGATTTACTGATTACCACTTGCTCGGCCAAAATCCTTGAACTGAACTACAAACTGTGACCCGAAACCCAAGCAAAGCCTCGTCTCTGGCCCAGCGCTGTCTCTGTTCTGTGAATCTGAAATTCAGCGCACTTCCCGAGTGTAGTAGGTGCGCTGCATTTCAAATTCACTATGTTACAGGTGCGCTGATCAGACTAGGCATTGTTCCTGAATGTTGGTTTCTGTGTTCATTCTTTTTAGTTCTATTCATGAATTTTGTTGCCAGTAGTCAGTACACCTCTGTTTGAAACCCCTTTCCTTGCTAATATTCCGCCTCCATTGTGCAAAGAACTGTAAATGTTTTTGTGTATTTGTTGAGTCATTTTCAGTTTTCCTTTGCAAAAAAGTAACGTAATTGTACTGTCCTTTCTTGATTTGAAAGTGTCACAAGTGTCTTTTTCAGTCATAGAAGAGAGTCTGATTTCTCTTGATAATCGATTACTTTGTTACTATTGTATTTGATTTGAATTAGTAGTTTTTCTTGTGTCGAAAGCAAGTTTTCATTTCCAAATCGTAAAGTGTTGTCATTATCTTCATTTTGAATTTGAAAAGAAACTTGTTAGTAATTGTCACTTGAAAGTAATTCAGATTTGCGCATTAGCTTTCTTTTTATCATTCACATATTAAGAAGGCTAAAAACAAATACATGCATGTGCATTTTCATTTAGACTGTTTGATTGGTTTGATTTAGGACAATGCATATAGTGTGTGCTCTTTGCTCTTTGTGAAAGAATACTGTCTCTCTTTCCTTAGTAGCTAGGATTTTCATTACACAAAGAAGATAAAATACTGTTTATCATCTTAGATTGCATTTTAGGAATTGTACATCTACATCACGCGGTGAACCTGAAAGGAAAATTTCTTAAGCAAGATCAACTATAAAATAAATTTAATGAATCTAACAACGCTTTGGAACCTAACGCACAACATCTACAAGTCTAGGCTAGAGACATATTCCGGCGTCGTAAAGACTGGTAAATTTTGTTCTCACTGTTGGTTGGGTGATTCCTCCACTTTGAGATGATAAGTGCCAGTACGGACTTGTGCTCCCACGTACTGTCGAGTATATTTTGGGAGACCACAATAGGCTTAATCCTTTATCCATAGGAAGCCGTGTCTGCAGCCCTATCGATCGCAATGCACTGAACACAACATTCGGGAAGATTGATTGCCATACCGTAAAAAGTATTCTGCAGTTTTGCAATTGGTTTGGTAATCCCTCTGCCTAGATTTTCAGAGCAGTCCCTTTCGTTCCTTTTCAGACTCCCTAATGGAAAAGGTCCATCTAAGCACTTGTCACTTCAGGCTCATTAAAAATCAAAGGCGACTAGAGTCATCTTTTGTTTTTTCTCGACTCTTTAAAATTGAAAAAACAAGTTGTGTCAAAGCGTCTAAAATTTATTTTAAACGGAATAATCATCACCTTTCCTACATTGGTCTTAGGTTGAGAGAATGGAGTCCACCAACCAAGGAATTCCCTTCAGAGGAAATCCTAGTCCCTTCTCTTCTTAGGGAGATGTTGGTGCACCCCATATGGCCACATTGTCACTTCCAGGATTGACAATCAGTTTGCCCGTATGGCTCTTCTCAACCTCTGTCGTTCAGAACACCGCAATTCCTGAATAATCAAGTCAGCAACTAGACGATTCCAGAGTTACCCCCCAACCATCTACTTCCTCCAATTATTCCTCTCCTCCTTCCTCTTCACTTGATGGGGCTGGTAAAGCCAAAAATCAAGTATCTGAGAAGAAGAAGGAAAAGAAGAAGAAAGAGAAGAAGAAGAAGGAGCCAAAAGCGAAAGGGGGCAACCAAGCATCGTCTAGAGAAAATCCACACACTGTACCAACCAAGCCTAAATCGCCATGTGTCATTTGCAAAGGAGACCACTATCATAGGGATTGTCCTTACATCCCTCGGATCTTAAGGGACTGGTCTCCTCGTTTGCACAAACCGGTGTCGTCAACCTCTGATGATCATGTTGAAAACACACCGTCGACTAGTGAAAGTGAAGCCCCAGGACAAAAAGGAAAATATAGATTTCCTTGTAAACTGTGCGAAGGTGATCATGCCATCCACCATTGTCCCTTCTTAGACGAGGCTAAAATAGTTTTGGACGATCGTCCGGTTTCACCGTTACGACTTCCTCCTGGATATAAAAAACTCTTGCCGAGTCCGTCACTAGTTGAAAATCCGGCTGACCCACCCAGGTGGTCGGCCGAAGTGTCTACCATTTAAGACAAACCATCTGAACCCATACCAGACGAAAGTCAAAAGGTCGAGGCGGCATTTGACCCGGTCTTGCCTTCAGAGGTTCCATCTTCAGATGATACAGCCACCGAAGAGAACAAGGATGACACCGTCCAAATTATTTTCGTAAGCACAGACTCCGATGAACAAGGGAGAAATTTACCCATTCCTTTACTGCAGGAAGGAAGTTCGTCAGAGTCGTACCCGGCCATCTATTCGGTCCCACCTCCAAGCAACCTAGTTGTTTCCTTTGATTGGAATCAACTAGGCAGACCCCGTTTACCAGCTAGTATACCATTCCGAATCATTGCTCAAATATATAGAATGGTTATGGCCAGTACCATCATAGATGAAGGGGCTTCTATGAGTATCCTTTCCTCGACTGCTTGGAAAGTTCTTGGTTCACCATCGCTTTTGCCTGAGATGAGAAATCTAACAGGCTTTGACAAAGGAACCAGTCAACCGTTAGGGATCCTTCCCAATGTGCCCATAACATTAAGAGGGAAAGCCGTTCATATGAACGTAATGGTAGTCCAAGGACCCCTGGATTATAATCTACTCCTTGGAGGAGCCTATATTTATTGCATGGTGTTACACTAAAAAATGTCACCTTGACTACTTACAGTTAGTATGGCTCAAATCAACAGTCATGCTACCCTCTTAGGCAAGTCTCATGCCTCTGTTATCCATCTCAAACTCAAAGAAGAGAGAAAGTCTTGTAAAAACTATGTTTATCTCTGGGGTCGCAGGTTCTCTCTAGCCTTACCTGCGGGGACGCTGACCTTGTTCACAAAATCTGCGTCCATGGACGCTCTGTATGTTAAGGGACAGGTGCGTCCCTCTGTAAAAGGCAAAATGCGCGAGTTTTATCTTGAAAAAGTTACTTGTGGTTACTTCTAGAACATTCTAGAGGTCGGTTTGATGAAATGGATGCGCCTCCAGTTGGTTCATGTATCTCTATTAAGGGGGAACTTATCCCATCAATAAGGGAGCTATCCCACCCAAAGAGGGGGATGATCCCATTGATAGTGGACCTGAATAACCTCTTTACAGCACTATAAATAAAGGCATTGAGCCAGAAGGAGAGGAGGTTGGAGCTATACATTTTCTTTGGGTAAATGCTGCAGGATTTAGGTCTTCCATTAGAGCCTTTGTGAGGAGAGATTGTCTTCACTTGATTCTACTTGGGAGAGGGTGAGCTTTGTCAAAGTAGAGGAAAACCCTTGATGGACCCTGGGAGGAACTTGCACAACACCAAGGCCAGGTTGTAAGAGTTTCTTTGTTTCGTTATTAATACAAACTGGTTTATTTTTCTCAATAGCTTGTGTTAATGAGTTATTTCATGTGTTCCTTGGTCTGCATGTTGAATATATGTTTTATTATATGAAATGCAAGTGCTTGGTAATTGTTTGATTGTTTGTGGTTGCAGGAATTGACTTGAAGGAGGAGCTCATCCGGATCGTCAAGAACGGACTTCAACAACAGCGTTTTGGAATAAGGTAAGCCTAAACACTTGTAGTTTTCATGTTGTAAAAGGTGTATTTAGAGAAAGATCACTCCATTTTGTCTTGTTTGTCATTAGAATGTCTTAGACTTCTAGGAAGGTCAGTCGTGTCCGCACCCTTGACAGATTCCGTGTGACAAATTGGCGACTCCGCTGGGGAATCCATTAATGAGAGAGTCTTTTCCTTTATATGAACTTTGCTTTGAGAAAATCATTTTTATTTTCTGGTTTTTGACTGTGAGAATTAGTATTTGGGTGGCTTAGCTTTAGATTTAGTTAGATTTGGTTTTTCTTCATTTTTCCAGAAGGACGCACCCTCTTAGTACTGCACAGTGCGTCTTTGGACGCGCTGTTGCCGTCTGCACAGAGCGGGGCCGCACCTGTGACAACGGGTTGCCTGCGTCTTCCTGTAAAACTTAAGAAAATTCCATTTTTGCTTTAAATTGCTTTTAGATTTTGTTTTTCCTTAGTGTTTTCTGCCCAGATCCTTTAGTACCCTGTCAAGAATTTTCACCTGAACTAGTTTTGTGAGCTTTGAGTGTTTTAGTGGTTTTCAACGAAGTTTAGACCTAGGGTTTGATTTTTGGAAAGGCTTTGTAGTGACTTTGATAGTAGAAAGTTGTCCAGCCTTAGATCTCTCTGGTTAGTCAACCTTCTTAGAAGTCGGGCCTGTCGTAAAGTCTCCTTTTGTGAGCAACTTGCCATTTGAGTTGTTTTGGGTCAAATTTCGAATTACTTGTTTATAAAGTATTGATTTCCATTTTACAAAAAGAACAAAAAGATTAGAGTTTTGTTTTGGCTAGTTTTTGATTCTGCAATAAGCTAGTCCTTGATTTGATTGTGATCAAGTAAAACACCTTAGAAATAATCATTGTTAGTTTTGGCCTCGTTAAGATTGCTTAGAGTAAATTTGCCTTTAGTTTGCTTATGAGTGCATTTTCATAGATTTTAAGAGTTGTTAAGATTGATTTTTGGTTATATTAGATTTATTTGCTTTATTAAAAGAAAAATACAAAAACATCTTCTTAAAAAGTCTTGTTTCAAGTAGCTTTTTGTTTTCAAAAGAAGAAAAGAGTTTTTTCGTGCATGTAAAGAGAAGTTATGTTTTTATGCTTGGAAAAGAAAAACGAATTGTTTCTTTGATTGTCTTCAATTAAGAAGTTGCTTTTATAAAGATTGCATTCTCTCAACTTTTTAGTTAAGCAATTCATCGAAAAAGTAAAGTAGTGGATAAATCATTCTAGGTGCATTTTGTAGTGGTTTCGAGTCGAGTCAACACACCACTGGTTTCACTTCCATCACCTTTTGACTTAAGAAACAACCTTAAAAGTAACGCTTAAATTAAAATCAATCTAGTAATCTTTATTTTTCTAGGGCTCTGAAGCACCAACATAGCTTAGGCTAGGGTCTTGGAGTAGGTGAGTACTTAACTCTCCAAGACTACAAAACCAAACAGATAGTCTATCTTGAGTAGAACAAATCCAATTGTTTCAGTTACATTCTGGGAAAGCTCCTCTTAAAGGAGAAGCACGAGCTCGTGTCCGAACCAGTGAGGGGATCATTCCTCCCTCGTTGGGAACGACGCCAGGCAGTACGTATTACAAACGGTAAACCTCGGATTAACCATTGTCGAGGAGCCAGGGGTCACTTATCGGTAAACCTTGGATTGTTGTCAAGGAGCCGGTAAGGGGATTGGAGCTTGCTACTCTGCCCTTGCGTGCTGTCGGAGTTTAGACTGTTCCCCCAGGTGTAATTGTTGTGATTGGTAACCTTAGTGGCCATAATATCTAGGATTCTACCCAAGGTGACGGTGGAGGGAAGGTCCCACTGTACCTGGAGCAGACGTCGGTTATACTCACTTGGATTTTCTGGGGGGTTCGCTTCACTTCGAGACGGTTAAAGTGGAGGAACTTGGTCCAGTCTATTCATTAAGCAGGTTGCCGGGGTAACTGTTCCACCCACCATTTCTGTACTGAATCCTGCGAGGTTGGGCCTAATCACCAACTAGCGCTTTTGGTCCGGAAGACTACTGTTTGTGTGTGGTTTGACGCTCTAGATTATTTAGGCGTGTGCTTCAAATTTGATTGGTTCTTTAGAAGACTTTAGGTGGTTTGATTTGAAATTTTTTACTTTGTTTTCGTGTGTTGTAGTTAAAATCTTTAATTGTGGCGGAATTACCGAGACAGTCCCGTAGACTTCGGGGCAAGTCTCCTGAGATTGTTACCGGAATAGATTTGTTAAGAAAACTCCGTAAATCGCGGGGTGAATCTCCTGAAGACATTCCGGGTCATTTAGAAGGGTTAAAGGTCCTTGTAACTCCTCCTAGTGGCAGTAGAGTAGGATCACCTGAAGAAGGAGAATCTTCCTTGGTAGTCCATCCAGATTACCAAAGTTTAGAAACAGGTTACAATCCCGAAGCTGTTACAGTTTCCGAGCTTGCTGGTAGTTTTTCATCTGCCAGTGAAACAGGCGAAGAACCTGAAATTTCAGAACCTGTTACTCCAACTCCTAGTGTTCCTGATTCACCAAGAATAGAAAGAATTATCACCGAAAATCTTCCTGTTGGATTAATTGCTATAGAAGAACTTGTTCCAGAGGAAGAAATAGGCGTTTCTGATTCTGAAGATCTAATTACCCTTGATCTAAGGGAGCGTGAATCCATCTTTTACAGTCCTCCTAGAAGTGAATCTTGGTACCTTGCATTAACCAATTTTTTAGACAACTCAGTAGGTTTTTCTACACCTCGTACTCCGGTTCCACCTAGAGGAATTCATTCTCCTGTAAATATGTCTGGTCAGTCATCTGTGTTTTCACAAAGTCCTGAATCATTTTTACATGGCGGTCCTTCTGTTCCTACTGGGTATCAATCACTTTCTGGTACCTTTGCGGGAGCATCTCCTCAACCCATTGATCATGGGTTATTAGTTGGAAACAGTGGTAATGTACCATTGAGTATAGGTGAAGTTTATATGATGTCAGGTTCAACTCCCATTAACCAACCTCAAGGTGGCCAATTACCGCCTGGGGGGCAACCTTCGTTAATGCCTGGGGGGCAACCTCAAGGTACTTCATTCGTGACTGGGGGGCAACCTCAAGGGTATCAACCCCAAGGGTATCAACCCCAGCCTCAATATGTACCCCAAAGTCAACCTCAGTATCAGTATCAACCTCAAGGATGGCAACCTCAAGGATGGCAACCCCAAGGGTATCAACCCCAAGGGTATCAACCTCAAGGATACCAACCTCAAGGTCAAGGTCAACCCCAGTATTCGTATTTACCTCAAGGTTATCAACCTACGGGTCAATACCCTGGTCAAGGTTATCAACCACCTCAAGGGCAATCATATGGGACTGCACCTTACAGTTATCAACCCTATCCTCAATACGGCTATGGATCTCAGTATCCTCAACCTGTTACGAGTCAATACCCTGGAATGTTAACATGGGATCCGTCACAGGGTCAACAGATGTCGCAACCAAGTATACAGTCGGTACCTCAAGCAGGACAACCTGCAGTTCCTGGTCCACCCCAGCAACCGCAACCTGTCCAGTCAAGTGTTCAGACCCCTGTAACTTCTGTAGTTACTCAGCCGCCAATTGCACCTGGTACTCCACCTCACACGGCTGCAGCAACTACCGCTTCATCTACCATGCTTACTTCTGGAGTATCGGCAGCTCCGGTTTCTACTGTCCCTGTAACCACTCCTCAGACATCTGTACCGTTGTCTGGACCCACGGTTCAAACCACAGTCCAGATGCCTGCAGGCCAACCTGGTACAAGTACGGTTGTTACTACTCAACCTCAATTTGTTCAACCTCCGTACCAGGGACAGTATCAACCTGGGCAAGCTGCCCAACAACCGGTTTACCAGTATCAACCGTATCCTGGGTACACTTATCAACCACCTCAGCAACCCCAGTACGGTCCGGTTAATCCTGGTTTTCCAGGAGGATATAATATCCCAAATGCGACTCCTGTTCCTAGTTATCCTGGATATCCTCCTCCTGGGGCTGGTATTGTGACTCAGAGTTTTAGAGATCCTAACCGGCAGTTACCGTTTATTGCGACTTTAGATTTACCCGACTTGACGCGCCTAACGAACGATCCAATTCAATATCTTCAGTTCTGGCCGCCAATGCCAAATAAGTTGCCCAGCGATATACCCAAGTTCGAAGGTAAGTCTGGAGAGGATCCGTCTAATCACGTGATGACTTACCACCTCTGGTGTGCATCAAATTCCATCTCAGATGATTCCATCCGCTTACGTCTTTTCCAGCGTACACTCATTGGTCTCGCAGCCAAGTGGTACATTGAGTTACCACGGGCCTCTTTTTACAACTTTAGCCAGTTAGCTACCTCGTTCTTAACTCATTTTCAGTTACCAGTCAGATACGATAATGGTACAGAATTATTAACTTCGCTAAAACAATCGACATCCACGTACATTTCTGATCACATCCATGAGTGGAGACGTCGAAGGAGATTAGTGAAAGTTTTTATCCCGGACCAAATCTTAGCTGAATGGTTTGTCAAATCATTATTACCAAGAATTACTGAAGATGTAGCTAAGGCCGGAGTAGTTACTGAGGAGCAAGTCATTGCTCAGGCACAATACCTTGACTTAGTTTACACTCAGTCGGGTACGTTACACGAGAAAATTCCGGATCTTCCAAAGTCAAACCAAATCGCTGCTGCTCCTTCGGGATCTCATGCCGCTGATGGTATGATTGGTATCGTGACTACGAAGAGTAAGAAGAAGTCTTCCAAGACCTCCAATACTCCAATTATCACTTTGCCTGATTCTCCGACAGGAGAGTCTTCTCCTCCTGAACTTACCGCCGACATTCACGCTGTAGAGTCATCTACGGCCAAATCCAAAAACGGTGGAAAGAAGAAAGGAAAGAAGAAGGCTAAAGCAGACAAGGCTCCAAAGGAGAAAACGGAAAAGTCGGAAACCAATGACGAAAAACGCAAACCTCGATATCCTTGTCTTATTTGTGAAGAAGATCATTTTACGAGAGACTGCCCTCATCGGGCCGAGGTAGTGAAAATAGTCAAAGGTTCTCCCACTCCTGCTGTGTTAAAAAATCCATTTCCAGAGCAGGAGAATAAGATGATAGGTTCTTCTTCGAATGCCAGTGAAGAACCCATTTTGATGATGTCTCATGTCAGGATTGCGACTCGATCGCAAGATTATGGTAGTAAGGCTCCTGTTGATGGTAAGGAAGCAGAATCTTCTCACTCTAACCCATCAACCTCAGCTCCTGGTTCCGATCCACTACAGATCGAAAAACCTAACCCAGACTTAGTGATTAAGCCGCCCGCCAAGGGTGTACTTCGAAGGTCTGCTTTCAATCCACATGCGAGAGCAGCCCAGAATTACAACATTGTTGAAGACTTAGCTGTTTCACCTTCAGCAATGTCGGCACTCGAAGTGCTGCAATCATGTCCAGCGCAACGAAAATTGCTTTTGTCGGCTATTGGAGCTGTCGATGTTCAGGACCCGAACCTAATGATCTTTGATCTAGAAAGTAGTACACCGCGTCTCCCCCATCAAATGGCTTTCCAAATTCCAGTGATAGTCAAAAACAGGCCTATTCATCGGACTGTGATTGATGAGGGAGCTTCTACGTGTATTATGTCGATTCAATGTTGGAGATCGCTTGGTTCTCCTTCGTTGAACCAATCCCCCACCATCCTTAAGGCCTTTGATGGCCGTGGGTTCCGTCCGTTTGGTATTCTACAAGAATTGCCTATAGGGGTCGAAGGTAAAACCGTTAGTCTGGATGTGGAAGTGGTTGATGCCCCTCTAGACTACAACCTTCTTTTGGGTCGAAGTTGGTCATATGCTATGACAGCGGTCGTTTCATCGGTCTTCAGAGTCATTAAGTTTCCACATAACGGTAAGATCGTGACTATTGATCAGCTGACATACTTTTCATCCGACCCAACCTCTTTAGAAACTATCCAGCATGTTGGTAAAACGACAATCCCTTATAGGGACATTGGTGTAGGTTTAGTTAAGGATTCCGGTTTACTGGGAACTTTTCCTCTCCCTCCACTCAATGCAGACCCTTCGTTTGCAACAATTCATATGATCACGTCAGAAAACATTATTTATGATGATCCTTGGTATGTTCCCTCTGACTCTGAGCTAGACTCACTCGGTGATGTTATGCCGTTGAGTCCGTATGAGATTGCTTATGAAGCTCTTATGTCTTTTACCGACTTTCATTCAACCGAAACCGACCAAATGAATGTGGTCAGTGAAGAGTCACTTTTCACCTCACCCTTAGAACGGATAACGTTTCCCGAAGAAGTGTCATCTGACGAACAACTTCGCGAAATCCTAAGTGTAGATGATCTACCATGGGAAGATCTCCATCACAGATCTTCGTTTTTACCTAAGGATGATGCATTTGAAAATGATTTTTCATCTATCTTTACCGCTGAATATGTCAAAGACGCTCAGGATCCAACGAAACATTCTGATTCAGAGCTGAATTTAGGGAATATTTCTCGTACTATTCCCATTGATATTTCAGTGAAGCCCGGAATCGAGGAGAACATTCATATAGGTGCCGCATGTACTGAAGAAGAAATCCAAACTTACAAGGCCCTATTCCAAGAATTCCGCGACGTGTTTGCCTGGTCTTACGAGGAAATGCCGGGAATTGATCCTGCCATTGTTGTTCATGAAATCAAAACCTACCCGGATGCTAAACCCATTCGGCAACGGTTGCGTCAGATTCACCCTCGAAAAGCGGCTGCGATTAAAGCAGAAGTCGAAAAGCTGTTGAAAGCAGGTTTCATTTATCCGATCCCGTTAACGGATTGGGTATCGAATATTGTTCCCGTCAATAAAAAACAAGGAACAATAAGAATCTGTATCGACTATAGGGATATCAATCGAGCTTGTCCAAAAGACAACTATCCTACGCCTTATATCGATCAAATTATTGATGATTGTGCCGGAAGTGAGATGTTTTCCTTCATGGATGGTTTCTCAGGCTATAATCAAATCAATATTCTACCTGCCGATCAACCAAAAACGGCATTCATTTGTCCATGGGGGACATTTGCTTATTGCAAATTACCTTTTGGCTTAAGAATGCCGGTGCTACTTTTCAACGGGCGATGTCTTATGCATTTCATGACATCAAGCACATTGTGCAACCCTATCTCGATGATTTGCCTGCTCATTCTTTACAACGAGCTGATCACCTTGTCCACCTACGAGCAATCTTTATGAGGTGTAGGCATTATCGAATTCGGTTGAATCCCCACAAGTGTGTTTTCTGTATAGAAACAGGTCGATTGCTGGGATTTGTTGTTTCAAAAGCCGGCATTCGCGTCGATCCCTCGAAAGTCGAGGCTATCATCAAATTGCCTCCTCCTTCGAGTTTGCGCCAACTCCAAAGTTTGCAAGGGAAAGCGAACTTTTTACGCCGATTCATCCCAAACTACGCCGAGGTCACTAAAGGTTTTACACGGTTGTTGAAACAGAACGCACAATTCTTTTGGGACGAGATTGCCCAACAATCTTTTGATGCACTAAAACACGCGTTGACCCATGCACCGTTATTGCATCCTCCCAACTACAACCAGGACTACTTCTTATACCTCGCAGCTTCGCATTCCACCATTGGAATGGTGTTAGTTCAAGAAGATGAATTCAAAGCAGAGCATGTGATATATTATCTTAGTAGAACCTTAAATCCCACTGAGTTAAAATATTCGCATGTGGAGAAATTGGCCCTGGCAGCCGTTCAAGCTGTCCAGCGTTTTCGTCACTACATTCTTCTCCGCAAGACTACAGTTATTTCGGATTGCAACCCTATGATTTATATTTTGACAAAACAACTGCTAGGGGGCAAGTACTCTAAATGGATTGTTATCCTGCAAGAGTTCGACTTGGAGTTCGAGAAGTCCAAGTCTAAGAAATCTTTAGTTTTTGCGGAATTGATGTGTGATTTCCCGAGTGCTGACACAGAGACTGTGGCAGAGGAGTCCATTGCGGACGAATCTTTGTTTCTTATTAGCACTTTAGATCCGTGGTATGGGGATATAATCATCTATCTCCAAACCCAAACCTTTCGGCCTGAAGCTTCCAAGGAAGACCGTCGAAAAATTCGGTTTCGATCCCAGCAATACAGAATTATTGGAGATACACTTTATCGCCGGGGGCAGACTTAGTTTTTCGACGTTGTTTAACTCACGAAGAGGCTGAGAGAGTTTTGAATGATTGTCACTCTGGAGCATGTGGCGGTCATATGTCTGGGTATGCCACAGCTCAGAAGGTGTTGCGCGCTGGCTATTTCTGGCCGTCTATGTTTAAAGATTGTATCCTTGCTGTCAGAACATGCCACAACTGTCAAGTGTTTGATCGAAAGATGCGCGCTCCACCTGCTCCTCTCCACCCTATAATTGCCGCTGGTCCATTCGCCAAATGGGGCATTGACTTTATTACTTGTAACCCTCACTCGGCCGGGGGGCATGCGTATATCATCCTCGCGGTTGATTATTTTACAAAATGGGCCGAGGCGATGCCTACATTCGACGCAAGCGGCAAGACAGCTGCAGTTTTCGTATTCAATCATATCATAACTAGGTTTGGTGTCCCACAAGCAATCATTACTGACCATGGGAGCCATTTTCGAAACGTCATGATGACTGAGCTTACAAGCCAGCTTGGTTTGCGCCACGATAGCTCTACTCCTTATTATCCGCAAGCCAACGGTTTGGTTGAGTCAATCAACAAAGTTCTAGTCATCATGATTCGACGGATCATTGGTATCCATCGAACGAATTGGCATAACATGTTATTTTCGGCGCTATGGGCATATCGAACTTCAGTGAAAAATTCAACAGGTTTCACCCCTTTCCAGCTAGTTTATGGCTTAGAAGCTGTGTTACCTATTGAATGCGAAATCCCATCACTTCAAATGGCTGTCGAATTACTTCCAGCTACTTCCGAAGAGGAGAAACGGTTATTATACTTGGCTAAATTAGATGAGACTCGACGTGACGCTACTTTAGCTATCGAGACTCACGCGAAACGAATGAAAGCTCAGTACGATAAAAATGTAACCCCTCGAAGTTTTTCGGAAGGAGACCTAGTACTATTATATGATCAAGCTAACGATAAGCTAGGTGCCGGAAAATTCGTTCCCATGTGGCATGGGCCCTACATTGTAAAGCGAAAGCTAGCAAAAGGGGCTTATGAGTTAGTTGATTTTGATGGGGACTCTTTGGGTAAACCCAGAAATGGACTTTACCTAAAGAGGTATTATGCTTAAAATGATGGGTATGGAGAAATTTTTAGATAGGTTAGATTTCCTTTCTAGCTAGCAAGTGTGTTAGTTTAGTCAGTGTGCTTAGCTTAGCAAGTGTGGTTTTTCGTCATTATTCTGGCTTATCTTGGTTTTACTCTTGATATTGTAGATGTCGACGCCTCTCCAAACATACATTGGATTTGCTGATGGTGCTTGTCGTAATACACGGAATATCTCTTCCGCAGCTTGGGTTATCTATTCGCCCTCTGACGAGTTAGTTTCTATGCATGGGGTAAGCCTCGGTCAAACAACGAATAACATTGCAGAATACAGTGCAGTGGTTGAATTATTATCCGAATCTATTTCATTTGGAATTCGACGTTTGATAGTGAGGTTAGATTCTGAACTTGTTGTATTACAGCTTAATAGAGTTTATGCCATTAGAAATCCTGTGTTATTAAGGTTGTTTTTGAGAGTGCGTCTCTTGGAACGTGAATTTGATTACATTGAATATCAACATATTCCAAGGTCTTTGAATACATTAGCAGATGCAATTGCTTCTCGAATGTTGGACAGACATTTACGATAATCATGCAAGTAAATTTAAAAACATTTCATCACATATGTTAAACAAGATAAGCCGGTAATAGTGATATATATAGATAGAAGTGTGTCAAAAAATATATACATCGTCTTCGATCATAGGTTTAAAACACCTTATGATCGGCAAAATGATAGTACAAAAAGTCAAAAATGTCACATGTGACTACAAAAGTGACTAGTCAATCACTGGTGGTGCTCTCTGTACGACACCACTGCGCGGGCTACCTTACGCAAAAATCTCCTAAACGGTCCAGGGACCGCGACTACGAAGCGCTGAAGCCTGATAGGAATGTCGTCCATAGTAGTCTCAGGTATATCTGCCGTGAGACGCTCTAGATCATGCTCCAACTCAGCTAGTACTTCTGCTGTCGCATCCTGTGGGGCCGGTACCGGTGCAGCTGGATGTAGTCTATCATAAGGCCGGAGGTTGGCTGGACGCTGTGGACCAACATCTGCATTTTGAAAAATTTTACTATTAGTTTTGAGACGATATATATAAAAAATACAAAAAATACATAACTAGAAAACTTGTGAAAATAAAAGTACCTCTGTCGTCCCATTGTTCTCCCTGTGGAAGAACCATGTCCGGATCACCTCTGAAATCCATTCCGGCATACGGAAAGTCCTGTATCACAAAAAGCTGGCCCTCTAACCAGTCAAAATAACTATCTGAGAATCGAACTACTGTCGCGCCCTCGTCAGGATGCCGGGCCATCACCGCAACCCATCGTATCAGCTTTGGCTGCCGGGGACCCAAGATATCAACAGTGAGTTGCTGAGGGATCAGCATTGGAATTCTCTCCAAGGCAAAGCTCACGACTATAGGCCCATATCCAAAAGTCTTTAGTCGTCCGTTCTTTGCCTTGGTCAGTTGGCTCTTCATATGAGCCGACACAGCTTCACACCAGTTGAAAATGGTGCCTTGGTAACAGTCAATTGCCATCCGCATTTGGGATCCGGAAGCAATGTGTAAAGCGGCCGCGCCGCAAATTCTGGTAACCGTGAACGCTATGACTTTGAGTTCCGGCAGAGTGATGTGTTTTATCTCTATGCCTTTTGAATGGTGAGCCCCAGGTGTGCACCAATCCTCGCGGAGACTATCAAGGGATTGGCCACCCGGCCTAGTCCCCGCAAGACTGAGTTGCTCACCTCTGTTTGGCAAGCCAGTGAGAAAGTATACATCCGAGGGCTCTATCTCGAGCTGGTGCCCTCCTATGTAAAAGCATTGTTCTTGTACGTTCCATCGCTCAACCAGCCATTCCAAGAATCTTACCTGGCCCCTCATGCCCGGTATGGTCCAATATTTGTATAATCCGCATGCTCTTAGGGCATCCAGGAAGGTTGATGATTTATTGCAGCTTCATCTTCCTCTACATGCTCTCTTTCTCTCCAGTCTAACATGATTAATGCCCTGCATATCAAAAATAGCAATTAGAAATTAATTTGGGAATTTTTGGTGGTTTTTGAGAGAGTTGGGGTTTTGAAATGCGCGTTTCTCGGAGGACGCACCCCGGCTTTGTAGCACAGGGCGCCCGGACGCAGCTGGCCTGAAGGCGGGCTGCGTCTTCCGACCGTTTTCCCGTATGAGAAAAAGTCGGGGGACGCAGGTCACCCGAAGGGCACCTGCGTCCGCCGAGAGGCGCATTCCAAAACCAAAAACCCCCCAAAAAATGAAACTAAAACCTAAAAATTGATTCTAAACGGATAGAAATGCAGAGTAGGATGTGTAAAATACCTGGATGAGACGGCGTTCGATTCCGACGGTCAGATTTTCCGCAGCAACCACGGGAAGTTTCTTGTCAAAAGCTCCTTTTTCAACCTCAACAGTGAAACGGTAAAAATGACATGGTAAAAGGTCTTTTTATAGGTTTTTTGGATGAATTAGTTCATTTTTTACCATGAAAAGATGTTTTTGAATGTATTTTTGCCTATTTTAAACAGGTATGAGTAATGTGTTGCTTTTGTGCAGGACAAAGGGATTTCGAGGGAAATTGTAATTTTTCACAAACAAAATATCAGAGTCATCTTTTAAGCCCTTTTCTGACTCCTAAAACATGAAAAGATCGCCGAGTGTTTCTTTTTCACTCGTTAAAACGGAATTAAAAGACGGTCCCCTTTTAGCTCTTTTCTGACCGCAAAATCAGGAAAAGATTGCCGGGTTTTTGTCGTTTCAAACTCGATAAGGAAATAAAACGACGTGTCCTTGATCGCTTTTTACTTTTCAGGTTAACGACACTATTATGAAAGTACTCCTTGGTCGCAAGATCAAGCGGTTCCCCCAGGTATTATTTTATACTTTTTCGGGCTTGAGGGACACAAATATACGAAAAAGTTCAACGTGGAGTCTCCTTTAGTTTTTTCAGACTCTCTAAAATTGAAAAACGCCGAGTTTCTCCTATACTGGGCTCGTTAAACTTTTACAGTAGAGGACCTGTTCAATTACAAACAGGAACGAACCACTCCTTCCTAGGGTTCGAATTTAAACTAGGTTGGACTCGTCCGAAGGATGAGCTTATAATCAAGCATATGTTATCCTCCTCAAGCTTGTTAAAAATAAAGAGGTACTTGCCAGAAATGGTGGGGGAAAAAAGAGAAGAATGAACCTATTTGTCACCTTTTGTCTCAGAAGAAACTTTATTACCGCTCTTGAACACGACACTTTTCATTCACCTGGGTTGGGAAATCTTTTACCTCACAGTTGACCAAATCACTTTGAAAGTCTTTAACCGGGTTCCAGGGGATTAACTTTGAGTTATTCGTCACCAAGCCATCTGTTGTGTCGTTATGTGTTCAAGAGGTCTGCAAGCAAAAACTTTCATCTGCAAAATACTTGTCATCCATTTGACCATCCCTGAGTCAGTCCTTACAGCAACATTTCTTCAACTTGAACAATGATTTCGTGTTGCGGGCTTGCCTGCAACGGGTCGCTTTCTATCGACATCGACACATTATCTAGAAAGATGACTTAGGAATCGACAGTACCTTGAAGTCTGCATGCATCAATGGCAGGTTTCTCGCCTTTGACGTCAGTTTACATCATTGACTTTCGATCAGAGGATTCCGTGAAGTGTTCGACATCAAAACATCTATTCACATTTCACGGGTTGTGCTTGGTACTTTGAGAACCATTGACATTACTGGTGTTTTCTCTCACGCTTGTTAACAGTTTACATCATTGACTGGTAATCAAGTGGTTTCTACCATGTTCGACATCGAATCATTTAATCACATGGCTAGAATCGTACCAATTCGGGAAGTAGAAGTGAAGACCCTGGATCTAGTTTCTACCATCCAGGCTGCGAGGAGTTTTGTATTCATTATCTATGTAGACTAATCATAAACAGATGGCTGCGTCCATACTGTGTCTACAAAAGTCTATAAAAATGATGTACTGCAAGATCATTCCTGTATCAGAATAGTTAGTCCATTAGTTAAAGTTTTGAATCTGAGTATGGGAATGCCTACCTCAGTGATGATATAATCTTATCCATGTATTTTGTGTTGAAAATTGCAGGTTCCAACCAGGCCATCCACAAGGCAATCCTTGAAATGATAAAGCGCTTCACCCTTCCTAGAATTACAAAACCCTATTCTATTCCAGGCTTCGCACTTTAGGGGGCAATCTGTTACACTAAAAAATGTCACCTTGACTACTTACAGTTAGTATGGCTCAAATCAACAGTCATGCTACCCTCTTAGGCAAGTCTCATGCCTCTGTTATCCATCTCAAACTCAAAGAAGAGAGAAAGTCTTGTAAAAACTATGTTTATCTCTGGGGTCGCAGGTTCTCTCTAGCCTTACCTGCGGGGACGCTGACCATGTTCACAAAATCTGCGTCCATGGACGCTCTGTATGTTAAGGGACAGGTGCGTCCCTCTGTAAAAGGCAAAATGCGCGAGTTTTATCTTGAAAAAGTTACTTGTGGTTACTTCTAGAACATTCTAGAGGTCGGTTTGATGAAATGGATGCGCCTCCAGTTGGTTCATGTATCTCTATTAAGGGGGAACTTATCCCATCAATAAGGGAGCTATCCCACCCAAAGAGGGGATGATCCCATTGATAGTGGACCTGAATAACCTCTTTACAGCACTATAAATAAAGGCATTGAGCCAGAAGGAGAGGAGGTTGGAGCTATACATTTTCTTTGGGTAAATGCTGCAGGATTTAGGTCTTCCATTAGAGCCTTTGTGAGGAGAGATTGTCTTCACTTGATTCTACTTGGGAGAGGGTGAGCTTTGTCAAAGTAGAGGAAAACCCTTGATGGACCCTGGGAGGAACTTGCACAACACCAAGGCCAGGTTGTAAGAGTTTCTTTGTTTCGTTATTAATACAAACTGGTTTATTTTTCTCAATAGCTTGTGTTAATGAGTTATTTCATGTGTTCCTTGGTCTGCATGTTGAATATATGTTTTATTATATGAAATGCAAGTGCTTGGTAATTGTTTGATTGTTTGTGGTTGCAGGAATTGACTTGAAGGAGGAGCTCATCCGGATCGTCAAGAACGGACTTCAACAACAGCGTTTTGGAATAAGGTAAGCCTAAACACTTGTAGTTTTCATGTTGTAAAAGGTGTATTTAGAGAAAGATCACTCCATTTTGTCTTGTTTGTCATTAGAATGTCTTAGACTTCTAGGAAGGTCAGTCGTGTCCGCACCCTTGACAGATTCCGTGTGACACATGGGAGCCATTGTCTCATCATTCTTTAGAGTAATGTGTTTTCCGCACGAAGGAAGAGTGGTCAAGCTCGTAGACCAGCTTTCATTTCCCGGATCACACATAGAAAATAGTCATATACCATCCCTGAATGGTCTTTTCACACGAGGAATGTCTCATCAATCTCTAGTCTGTCCACCTGATGAGCGCGAGTGATTCGGGGACATGACTGAAACCCAGGGGGCATGCACCCTGGTCTGCTTCGGCAGGAAAACTTCGGGTATAGGGTATGTTCCGCGAGAGATATATGACTAGTCTATACTCTCGTCCGTGATTGGAAAAGGGGGTTAGACCGGAATAAGATTCCCTCGTCAAAGTTATGTGAGTGGAGGCGTCTGCACCGCTCACCTTTGTCTATTTCGGTAGGCATCGCCGAAGAAGTGTTTTGTTTGCGGCCCAGATAAAACAATCTTTGGTAACCTCAAAGAGGTAGGCCTTTCCTGATAAAACAAATGTTTTTTCGGTAGAATAAAAGGTGGCCTTGAAGCTTTATTTTATACCTGGGGGTATGCAAACCTTTTGGCATGCAAGAGAAGAGCGACCATTTATTTTTTAAATTTGTAGGTCCTCTAACCCTTTAAACTCGTAGGATTGGTCATTTCCTAACTTGCATAAAGAAAGGATGTGGGGCAAAGATTTGAAAAATTGTCGTTTTCATATATGAGACATTCTTATTATACGACTGGATTAATCGAGCAGTTTTAACGTGGACTTCATGCTCGTTAAAAAATAAACATAAGCAATGAGCAAATGTTTCCCCCAGCATTTAAGCTCAATAAAAAATGAACCAATTCCCAGTAAATAATCATCGTGAATGTAGTACTTCAGCCTTTAAAGCCTTGGTCGTGTTCCCATCATCACCTCCACTCTGTATTGGCAGATCATTCACCTCCATTTGATTGTTTACCCCTTTTGAGGAACAGCTGCGAAGAGTGATCCCGCTAGCCATCCTTGTAACACTGCCGTGATTGGAAAATTCCAAACCTTACCTGGAATCAGCTGTTACCCAATTTTATCACTCGTTCCTCAAAGATGAGTCTCCTTTAAGCTCTTTTCAACTGACTCGTAAAATATGAAAATATTGCCGAGCCATTGGCCTGTCCAGCTCATTAAAGGGACCAGAAGTGCTATCCCTCCTTTAGATTTTAATATTTTTGGACCTGAGGGATTATTACACAAAAAGATCGAGCGCTTGTTTTTTTCGGCTCGTTAAAAGTACCGAAAATTCATCCCTTCTGTATTGTTTTATACTTTTTCAGACTTAAGGGATTAGATGACGAAAAATGAATTTTGGAGTTTCCTTTACGTCCCTTTTCAGACTCTCTAAAATTGAAAAGGACCCAGTTATCTTTGTGGTTAAACTCGTTAAAACCTAATAGCGACAAACTTGTCCATAGCAGACAAGAACGAGTTTCACTATCGCTAGGCTCGTTAAAACATAGCGATGGGTTTTCCCGAAGGGCAAATTATAGAACAAGCATATGTTATCCTCCTCAATCTTGACAAAAATAAAGAGGTACTGGTCAGCAATGACTGGGGAAAAATTGGGAATAAAACTTGAAGAAACTTTGTTGGTAGCAAGTCACTCTTGAACATGACACTTTCACTCCGCATCCAAGCCGGGTTGGGTTGTTTCATTCACCGGTCACATCACCATGGTCCCATCACACCATCCACATTTGGGGTTAATGCTACCAATCCATCACGTCAGTGTCGCCGATATGTTCAAGAGAAGTCATTCGGAGAATTCACCTGTGTCTCACCCGCTGCAATACATTTACGCTCCATTCTTTCATGACCGTCACCCTAAACCTTATACCACCAGATCGTTTTCACCTCCATTAAAATCATTTGCTTCGTTCCGTGTCATTGATGTGGGATTCATTAAGGCCCTCCTATGACGGATCGCTTCTTGTCGACATCAGCTCATTATCCAAGAAGCCGATCTAGGGACACCCCATTCAGTACTTTGAAGCTTGTATGCCTCAATGGCAAGTTTCTCACTTCCAGCGACAGGTTTACATCAATGGCCTTCGACCGAAAGATTTTGCGTGGTGTTCGACGCCAAGTCCTTTATTCACACCACGTGAATTGTACTGCAGTACCTTGAGGGTAATTATCATTATCGGTGATTCCTCTCGCGTCTGTTAACAACTTACATCATTGGCTGGTAATCAAATGATGTCTTTCCATGTTCGACTCCAGAACATCTCTCACATGGATCGACTTGTACTTTGAGTGAAGATCGAATGAGATTGAAGACCCCGGATCTACTTTCATCCATTGGGGCTGCGATATATATTCAGCAAAATAAAGACATCAAATGTACATCATTGCTGCACAGATAATCATCCAATCAAAGGGATGATGGCTCTACTAGAATCATCAGTCTACACTCAGACGATTGTCTGTCCTATGTACATTAAAATGAATTTATAAAGCTGAGCATGGGAATGCCCGCCTCAGCTAGATCATGAAAATATTATGAAGATAATGTATTGTATTGTATCTTGTTACAAGTCTCCTCCCATCTTGAAAGAACTTCGGATCCTCATGATAAAGCATTTCACCTGACATCAAAAAAGATTAACGACCTCATGCTTTAGGGGGCAACTGTTATAGACATTTTTGGGCACTGCAACCCCAAGCATAAAATGTCCATAAACCAAGGGCTTCTAAGTCCCTAAAAGTGTTGTTCTAACCCCTAAAGGAACAAGGTCAACTGATTACAGCTTCTCCCAGAAGTTCTCCATGAAAAACTACTCAGAACTGGTCAAAACAAGATCATTTCACCTGCTCCATAGGCAAAGTGCGTTGCATCTCACCTAAGTACACTCTGTGGGTGCGTTGAATTTCAAAAATCCCTTCTATGGGGTGCGATGGGTGAGAAGTGATAAATGGTAGTGTCAATCCGCGAGGTGGAGAGGCATGGAATCTTCCAGAAACTTCTCCTGTGACACTTGCCTCTCTGAATTCGACCAAGGATGAGTAAGATATCATCAATCTCCAAGTGGAAGCAAGAACTATCAGAGGGAAGACACTAATCAAATAAAAATCTGAATCATCTCCCTTACAGATATCTATATATGGATCCCTCATCCCAGAGATCCAGAGGCTAGAATTTTGCATCTTGTAAGGAATTGCTGTTGGTTTCTTGAGGTAATATCATAGTGTTGGGTGATCTAAGCTTTGCATGAGGTGAAGAAGGGCTTACTTGCTGAGAGGATGATGCTGGGTCAGAACAACTGGTTGTAACTCTCTTGGCTCTTTCTTGATTATCAATAAAGCTATTCAAGTTTTCCTCCATACTCTTGTGTCATTTATGTTTCATGCATTTGTATGGTCAATTTACATCTGATCGTATATTGTTTATGATAATAGATCCATGTTCTTGTATAGTGTTATGTTGCTTTGATTCTACAGGTACTCTGTGAAGCTGGGTGTACAAGGAAGCAAGTAGCAAAGGACTGTCAGGAGAGAGAGGAATTGAACTAGGAACCAAGCGCAAGACAGAGGTTGGTCTCCTTTATTCTTCTCTCATCTATACTTCATAAAGGAAAAATGAAAGTAGCTTTACTTTGTTTGTTTCTAAGGTAGCTACCACACCTTAGTGGGATTAGCAGTTCTGCATAGACACTTTTCCCTGTAACACCATACGAGGTTTCGACTGGTCTATGATGGCTTCTAGAAGTACCTCATCAGACACATCTATGTTTTCTACTTCTCCGGAGTCAACATTGTATGGTGGTTTTCTATCACCTGGATATCACTCTTGCTAGAGCTTATTTAGGAGATTCTTCCTCGAACTCATCTTCAAACATGTCAACTGGTGTAACTAATTCTACCAATGAAAGTTTGACATAAGAAAAATTTATTAATATGATTTCCTGTAATGGTGGTAATCCGCCATTAGAATTCCTTACCCTGGAATTAACATAATCTGGAACCCTTTGTTAAATCAAGAGTCAATTCCAGTTGCTTCTCAAGTGCCTGTGTATCGACCTATTCAACATATTGGGAAACCTATACAACAATTACCTTTTCAAGTCCAACCAACTCTCCAGGTTAATCCATCGACACCTACCCAACAACCACTTCAACATCCTGTCCCTATTACTGCTCAAATCTTGGTGCAGTCTACTATACCAATGACTGTTCAGAACCTAGGTTCAGGTTCACCTCAAACTCCCATTATAGGAGTATTGTAGGTAACTATCCCACGTATATCACAAGTAACGGTGCAACCCCTTGTTCAGTCTTTACCTAAGGTGTTTGGTGTTCAATCTATTCCTACAATTCCGACAATGCCCAAAATACATGAAGTACATCCTAACGTCCCATATATGTAAGTGACATTTCAAGGGAAACCTTTCCAAGGTTTACCCCAGAGTCAGTTTGTTCAAGGTCCACCTTTTTAAGCTCAATTTCTCCAAGGTCAACCTTTACAAAATCAACCCTTTCAAGGACAGTTTGTTCAAGGTCAAATGGGTCAGAGTCTCCCTTTTCAGAATCAACGATACCCCGGTCATACGTTTCAAGTACCTATGTAGGAGCAATATGGTATGGCTCATCTTGGATATCCAGGAGGTATGCATATTCCAATTACTTAGGCTATTCTATGATATCCTAGGTATCCTCCTCCCGTTATAGGGTTCATCCTTCAAGGTTATCAGTATCCATCTAAGGATCCTAATCGCCAGTTTCCCTTCATTACAACTTTGGATTATTTTGACCTCTCTCAATTAACTAATAATACACTTCTTTATTTACCATTTTGGCCAGCCATTCCAACTAAGTTTCCAAGTGATATTCCTAAGTTTGAAGGAAATTCAGGTGAAGATCCATAAAACCATGTTATGACCTATCATCTTTGGTGCGCGTCTAACTCATTAATAAAAAATTCTATTAGATTACAACTTTTTCAACGAACATTAACTAGGTTGGTAGCCAAATGGTATGTAGAATTGTCATGCGCTTCCTTCAACACATTTAATGCCCTTGCTACAAATTTTCTGACCCATTTTCAGTTTCCCATTCGATATGATAATGGAGATGAAGACAATGCCAGGTTAAAGTTTACATTCCAGACCAGCTTTTGGCTGAATGGTTCATAAAATCTCTTTTACTGGTAATAATTGAAGATGTGGCCAAACGAGGTGTTGTAACTGAGGAGCAAGTAATTTCTCGTGCTCAATACCTTGATCTTCTTTATACTCAGTCTCATGCTTTGTAAGAAAATATCCTAGATTTACCCCGACTTGGTCAAACTAATCCAACCCCTATAGGATCACATGCTGCAGATGGCATGATTGGTTTTGTGAGCCAAAAATCTAAGAACAAAAAGAAAAATTCTAAGAAAAATAAGATTTCAACACTATTTGATTCACCTGAAGAAGATGCTTCTCCCGAAATTACTTTGGAAAGTAACGCTGTAGAATTATCTAGTGGAAAAGGTAAGCAATCTGGAAATAAGAAAAAGGAAAAGACAAAGCTAAAAAATACACTCATTCTAAGGAGAAATAAAACAAGAATGAATTGTTTGATGAAAAGAAGAAACCACCTTATCCTTGCCTAATTTTTGATGAATATCATTACACCATGGAGTGCCCACATTGTGCTGAAGTTTCTAACTTTGTCAAAATTTCACCCATTACTGTAGTTTTGAAGGATCCCTTTCTTCCCCAAGACATTAAAATGAATTCTCATGACCAATCCTCCTCATCCGCATCGGTAGATATCATGATGATGTCTTCCAAAGTTATGGTAGCAACGAGATTCAAATATTACACATCAAAGAGACTTGTTGAAGATGGAGATGACTCCAGTTCAGTAGGTCAAACTTCCACACCTACTCCTTCTTTTGAACCATTTCATATTTAAAAACCAAACCTCGATATGATAAATTTTCTGCCTCCTAAGGGTATGTTTTGAAATTCAGCCATTAACCCTCATGCTAGGGTTGCTCAAAACTATAACATCGTCGAAGATTTGGCTATGTCACCTTCGACAATGTCGGCTCTTCAAGTGTTGCATACTTGTCTAGCACAAAGGAAGTTATTATTATCAAACATAGGAGTAGTAGTTCCTCATGAATCCAATTTGATTTTTTTCAATCTCGAAAATCATGTCCCGCATATCCCAGACCAACTAGCTTTTTAGATATTAGTTAATGTAAAAAATCAACGAGCTTTTCGAACATTGGTTGATGAAGGAGCATTGACATGTATTATGTCCATTTCCTATTGGAAAGCTCTAAGTTCTCCAACAATCAATCAATCTCCCACAATTGTGAAAGCCTTTAATGGAAGAGGGTTTCATCCTTATGGACTTTTAAATGATTTTCCAATCGAATTAGAGGGTAAAAAGGTTGCAATAGATGTTGAGGTGGTTGATGCTCAACTTGACTATAACGTTTTTCTTGGTCAGAGTTATACTTATGCCATGGCGGCAATAGTCTAGTCATATTTTAGGATGATCATTTTTTTTCACAAAGGAATAATTGTGAAGGTAGACCAATTATCCTACTATACCTCAAACCCTAATTCCATTGGTAGTGTGCCTTTTGTTGGAAAATCAACAACTCCATATGAAGAAGTTTGTGTTGGTCTTCTCAAAGACTCATCTTTGATGGGAACGTTCGCATTCCCTCCACCCAATTTCCCTCATAATGATGCCCAGATTAACATGATTACATCAAGTACTTTCGAATCGGGAGATCCGTGGAAAGTAACTTTAGAATAAGAAATGATTGTATATGGAAGTGAGTTGCCTCATAGCCCTTTTGAGTTAGGTTACGAGGCAATTCAGTCCTTTACAACCCATCAAAATCTGAAGACAATCGAATGAATAAATTTATTGATTAATATTCTCATTTTTCACGCTTGGAACCAATCTCTATGCCTGATCTTTTTAATACAATTTTTTTAACTAATTAAGGGATTATGGAAGTTATGACCTTGGAAGAAATGCCATGGAAGGATACTCATCATCATTCAACCTTCTCGCCATCCTTTGAAAAAATTGAGAATAATTTCTCATCTATGTTTTCATATGAGACTCTTAGTGATCCTTAATGTCCAATATCTACCCTTTCTTCCAGTTCTGAACATAATTTAGGGAGCATATTAGTAAAAATACCCATAGATATCTCAGTGAAACCCAAGATAACTGAAAATATTCATATAGGAGCTTCTTGTTCTTTAGAAGAGATTCAAAATTAGAAAGCCCTATTGCAGGAATTCTGCGACATCTTTTCTTGGCCATACGAAGAAATGCCAGGAATCAACCCTAGCATAGTTGTATACGAAATAAAAACTTATCTGGATTCTAAGCCTGTTAGACAATGATTGTGTCCTATACATCCATGAAAAGATGTCGCTATCAAAATTCGGGTTGAAAAATTGTTGAAATCAGGATTCATTTACCCCATTCCTTTGACTGATTGGGTATCAAATATTGTACCCGTTAACAAAAAACAAGGAACTATTCGAGTATGTTTTGATTACATATATATTAATAAAGCTTGTCCTAAAGACAATTATCCAACTCAGTATATCGACCAAATTGTCGATTACTATGCTGGGAATGAAATTTTTTCATTCATGGATGGATTTTTGTCTACAATCAGATAAACATACTCCTTGCCGATCAATACAAAACCACATTTATATGCCCATGGGGAACATTTTCTTATCTCAAACTCCTATTTGGCCTAAAAAATGCTAGCACAACTTTTCAACAAGCAATGGCTTATGCATTCAACGATATCAAGCATATTGTTCAGCCTTATTTAAATGATCTGTTGGTTCATTCAATGAAAAGGTAGGATCACCCATTGCACTTAAAAGCAATTTTAATTAGGTGCGGGGATTACAATATCCACTTGAATCTTCAAAAATGTGTCTTTTGTGTGCAATCAGGTCGGCTTCTAGGTTTCATCGTTTTGAAAGAAGACATTCGTGTCAACCCCCTCAAGGTAGAGGAAATTTTGAATTCTCCTGCTCCTTCTAGTGTTACTCAACTCCAAAGTTTGCAAGGGAAAGCAAACTTTTGTGTAGATTCATCCAAATTGTGTCGAACTAATCCTAGGTTTTACTCGATTGTTGAAAAAGGGAATTCTGTTTTTCTGGGTTGAGATTTTTGATAAAGCTTTTGATGCATTAAAATAGGCACTGACCAATGCACCGTTTCGTTTATCATCGAGATTTCTTTCTGTACTTAGCCGTGTCTGATGCCACTATTGGCATGGTGTTAGTCCAAGATGATGATTCTAGCAGCGAATGTTTGATTTATTATTTGAGTATAAGTATCACTAAAACCGAGATTAAATACACACATGTGGAGAAGCTAGCCTTGGCAGCTGTACAAGTTGTTCAACATTCTGTCACTATATACTTCTTCGAAAAACAATTGTCATTTTAGATTGCAACCCTATGATGTATATTCTCACTAAACAATTGCTAGGGAGAAAATAATCCAAGTGGATAATTATCTTACAAGAGTTTAATTTGGAATTTGAAAAATCCAAATCAAAGAAATCTTTGATTTTTGCTAAAGTAATGTGTGACTTTCCTCATATTGATATAAAAACTATAGCAGAAGATTCCTTTGCTAACAAATCTCTCTTTCTTATTAGTATGTCATATTTGTGGTATGGAGATATCATTATATATCTCCAAACACAAAATTTTAGGCCCGAGTTATCTAAAAATGATGATCATCGAATCTGATACCAATCCCAACAATAAAATATTATTGGTGACACTCTTTACTGTCACGGTATCAATTCTATATTGCCATTCTGGAGCATGTGGCGGTCATATGTCTAGGTATGTTACTTCCCAAAAGATATTATGTGCTAGTGATTTTTGGTCGTAAGTGTTTAAAGATTGCATTACTACAGTCCGCAAATGCCATAATTTCCAAGTCTACGATCGCAAAATGCGATCACCTCCATCTCCTCTTCACCCTATCATAGATGTCAGTCCTTTTTCCAAATGGGGCATCGATTTCATCACCTATAACCCTCACTCGGTAGGGGGGCATGGGTATATTATCCTTGCAGTCGATTACTTTATGAAATGGGATGAGGCGATGCCTACATATAGAGATGATGGAGAAACTGCAATAGTTTTCATTTTCAATCCTATGATTGCTCAGTTTGGTGTCCCACAAGCCATTGTTACAGATCATGGTAGTCATTTTCGTAAATTTATGATGGTCAAACTATCCACACAATTTGGCTTACGCCTTGATAGCTCTATTCCATACTATCTAGAAGCTAATTCTTAGGTCGAAACTATCAATAAAGTTTTTACCAATATGATTAAACAGATAGTTGGTATTCACAAAGTAAACTGACATTCTATTCTCTTTTCAACACTGTGGGCTTACCATACTACTGCAAAAACATCGACCAATTTTACTCCTTTCCAACTTGTTTATGGTTTAGAAGCAGTATTACCCATTGAATAAGAATCCCATCCCTAAAACTAGCTATTGAATTATTACCTGCTACCTCTGCAGAAAAAGAATGCTTTGTACATTTAGCACATTTAGATGAAAATCGTTGTGATGATGTACTAGCTATAGAGGCTCACAACAAATGTGTCAAAGCTCAATTTGATCAAAAAATTAATCCTCATTCATATTTAGAAGGTGACCTAGTTTTGGTTTATGATCAAGCTCATGACAAGATAGGCACAGGAAAGTTTGAACCCATGTGGCATGGCCCTTACATCATAAAATTCGTATTAGCTAAAGGATCCTATGAGCTGGTTGATTACGATGGTATTCCTTTGGGAAAACCTAGAAATGGTCTTTACCTAAAGAAATATTATGCATAATATTTTGGTGGAGATCTGCACATTATTTACCATTTTTTAGGTATGTGTGATAGTTAATGTTTTTTCACATTTTCTACTACTTCTCCTACTTATCTCATTTTTACACTTGATTTGTAGATGTCGAAGTTTTCTCATACTTACATTGGCTTTGCTGATGGTGCTAGTCGTAGTACTTAGAATTTATCTTCCACAACCTGGGTTATCTATTCACCCAGTGATGAGCTAGTCTCTATTCACATAATATGTCTCAGTTAAACAACAAACAACATAGTGGAATATAGCACAGTAATTGAGCTATTAGCTGATGCCATCACATTTGGTATCCGGTGTTTTATCGTTAGGTTATATTTGCAACTCGTGGTATTACATTTGAATGGTGTTTATACAGTAAGGAGTCCAACAATGTTAAGAGTGTTTTCGGGTTCATATTTTGGAAAGTCAATTTGATTATATCGAATATCAAAACATTCCGAGATATTTAAACATAATGACAGATGCATTGGTGAATAATGTGTTAAATAGACATTTCCAACATTTGTAAATTAAAAACAATATTCATACATTGATCAAGATAAACAATAGGAAAAAGTAGTAGTTTTCATTAAAAGAGAGTTTGTATAAAAGTGTGTGTCTACAAAATATGTCATTCAAGGACATAAGGCCTTGTGGCATTTTATTTTCCAAATATGTTGACACCAAAAATAAAAATGTGGTCTTAGAAACTAGAACAGCTACGCATGATGATGCTCATGATAACAAACAATAGCATGAGAAACTCGATGCAAAAAACGTCTAAGTGGCTGTTGACAGTGCTGGACCCGCCAACATGTCAGGGGATCTCCCCGATAAGAAGTCCCAACTAGACCTTAGATCGTTTGGTGTAGGAGTCCCAACAATGGGTCGTATGGTATTGCCTTAACCGCGGTTGCATGCAGAGGCAAGCAGGGTTTCCTTGTTGGTAGCAAAGGTGTGACCAACGCAGTAAGCCGAGGAAAGTGGAATGAGTGCACCCCTTGGAAACCTGTGGAAACTTGAATCTTGAAAGGGAACATAAGAGAAAAGATACATCACAAGCTGTAAGGCCGGTTAGCAAATGATGCAAAGTGATGGTTAAACCAACATCATATCTCAACAAGATTCATACATACATATATAGAAAGAGTCCATACATACATGAGTAAGAAAACAACTACATATATCATTGGAGCAACCAAGAAAACTGAAATATATATATATATATATACAATAACAACATATGCATGAAACATGTTGGGTCTATTATATTAAGAAAGTGAAAGTTCCAATCATACACACAACCGTGACCAACCAATAGTCCCGACAACGGAACGTTACAATCACTACCAGCTACTCCTCCAAAGAGATATACTAGCTCTACACTCTGGAGAAGCCAAGGCTCGTTATAATACACTCCAAGGTTTATCTAAGATACACCTATAAGAAGCTTGGTTACCAAAAACACGTACAATGAGTTATGAGGTTCTATAAATAGCAAAAGGTGGGGTGACCCTTGACATTCCCCTCTGTGAATTTTCACCTACCCTCATGACTCTTCAACTACTACATGACTGTTACATTCGACCATCGACACTTGGTCTTTCACTTTCACAAGATGTTACATTACAATTTGTAAATGTACCTATGTGAGACAAAATAGGCTTGAGAAAGCCATGCAAGCTATCACTAAGACTCAGATAGCTGTGGGAAGACCAACTCTTTGACATCATCGTGATGATTTATGGTGGCGAACTGATGCCAATCTTGGTAGTTATTGGGAACGGGTTCCCCTAAGAGCAGTTTTGGGGCTAAAAGCCCATGTTTTGGGACAATTTTGTAATAAAGTTGTAAATTCTCCACATTTTGTGATCTTGAAGCGCGAAGGTGTTAAGAGTCATAAAGGTTTGTTTTCCCTTATTTTTGTAAAGTGTCAAGTTGGTTGTAAATATCTACCCATGGTCCGCGGACCATGGAATTGTATAAAAAGGAACTAAGTAAGCTCTAAGTATTTAGTAGCGAAGTAGAGTTGAGATGGTTTCTACAGAGTGATCTACCTTGGAGAAGTCTAAGCGTCTTAGGTCTTAGCGTAGGTAGAGGCTCTACTGTTGAGTGTGTAGAGGCCTAGGGTAGAAGTTTGTCACTGAGTGTGCAGACCCCTGCGGCTGTGTGCACAGGGTGGATAGAGTCTGTATTAAACTGGAGATATCAATAAAGAGAAGTATTCTGCAATTACTGTGTATTTAGTCTCTATTAATGCATCTGATTATATTGCGTTACGATATGGGTTTATATTACAATGTTTATTTGATGTGCGAATGTATGTGATTATATCTATTAATTGAACGCAAGTAAGAATATCAGTTTACACGACGATAACTGTAATTGATTGGTAGAATAAGTAAAACACTTGAGATAACTTGGGAACCTATACAATACATCATCATAGGAGTGCGAAAGTACCTGAACCACTGGTTAGGGCTGCGTGAAGGTCAATCGTACACCTTCATGAAGGTACTGAAGGGCGGGATAAAGGGTAGATCGATAAGCCCTAAGGCTTAGTGACCTGCACGAAGGCAGGAGTAGGGGGTATAAACCAACATCACGACCATCTCAGGGTGTGGAAACTTGGTTCCAACATCCCCCCATACTGCTTCAGGTGAGACTTCAGTCCACGCTCCACGGGCTGATGCCGAAAGGGCCAGTAGTGTAGGGATTTGTTTGGCTGACTAACCCTGAACCTCGGTTAGGGCCCACAAAGAAAAGAAATGGTTCCATTGCCAAGACCAGAATTTGTATGCGAGATGTGTGATGTCGTATCACTAGAATCCAGCTAAGAAAGAGATTGAAGGATGGTTAGATAGGAAGATCCACGAATTTGTGGCATAGGAGAACAAAAATCCACGGCTGATGAAGGAACAATGGCTAGACAGGTACCTGTATACAGAAATCCATGAGATCTTTTTTTGTTCCTTTCCAGTTGAGTTATATGAGTGGATCGCGAAGCTAGTGGATAGCTAAGGAAGGTGGAGGCTTGACAGTCCTATTGTCTGGACCCCGGAGTTAGTATAGAGACTAGAAGCCTCTGAGGATAAGATCACCTGCGTTGTTGATCATTGGCTCAATCATATCATAGGAGGGTTTGTGACTGAATTCGCGGTCGATACCTCAGTCAGTTACAGCGAGGTAGAGCGACGCTTTTTCAAAGGTCCGCGAGGTAAGTACTTGAAGTCTTTAAATACTTGGATTAATATGTTATTGTGTAAAAGTGGGTTATGCAGCTACCTTGATGTTCAGAGCTATGCGAAGTGGAAAGACTTACAAGAACAAAGGAAGAAAGGGTCTTGAATATAGCTTACTGATTTCACCTCCTTTGAGTGACGACGAGGGAGTAGTGCAAGATTCTCCGTGAAGTGCTAAAGTTGATAAAACAAGGGTTCCTGTGACTACCACTTCCACCTACACCACCTCCACCTTCACCACCATCACCTGCGACTTCGCCCACAACACCACCACCTCCACCACAGTTCAACCTAGAGAATTCAATGAAGTTGCCATTGTTTAAGGGCTTGGGAAATGAGGACCTAGACTAGTTCTGGTTCGTCGTAAAAGTTGTATGGGAAGCTCAGGGTGTCACAGACGATCACATGAAGAAGGCGACTTTGGTCAGTACTTTTCAAGATCGCGCGCTAACTTGGTAGATCAAGTACTCTAATGATAACCCAAACACTGTGTTGGTAGAGATCCAGACCACGCTGAATAAAGAGTTCAGTAGGCCTAAATCCAAGGTGCAATCGATTGTGGGGTTCAAGGAAATACTGATGAAACTAGGAGAGACACCTTGGGAGTTGGACCAGAGGTTAAAGTGTACAATTCACGAGGCTAACATGAATTTAATGGATGGGAAACACTGTGAATGGTTCGTGGCTTCGCTCCTGCCTCACTTAAGGGTTGCGCTATCACAATAGAAGATTATGACTTAGGAAGAGGCCTTGGAGATTGCAATAAGACTACATGAAACACCGATGCAAGATCCGAGTCTGGGGGTTCAGCAGATCCATGTGCAGTTGCAAAATATTTACCTCGAAATGCAAAATCTGAAGTAGGACAGAAAAATTTGACCAGAGGAGAATGAAGAGATATGGTGCATGAAATGTAAAGGTTAGGGGCATGAAAATGACCACTACCCAGTCTTTGTGAACTATATTGCAGGAGGAGGATCGATGCCTTTGAGGCCGAAAGCCCAAGCAGGACCGAGCGCTGGGTCTATGTTGTGGTGCACTATATGTCAAGTAGCAGGGAAACATATGACTGACAATTGTCATTGGTTGCAGAAGTTTGTACAAACACCACAACAACTATTCTACAACTTCTATAGGTTGGTAGGGCATGATGAGTGCACTTGCCGAAGTTATGAATTGATGATGGATAGAACACCTGCCTATAGAGTTTAGGCAGAAACGCGACCTCCTGACCAGGGCGCTAGGACGGTGCGAACAGGCTTTCAGGGGCACAGATGAGGCCGAGGCAGAGCAGGACTTGGAAAAGGTCAGGGACAACTGATCTGTTACAATTGTGGAGGACCAAGACATTATGCCCGCGAATGCACTAACCCAACGCATTCGTTGTGCAAATATTGTACTCAGTTTTATCATGAGACTAAAGACTGTCCTACACTGATAGCAAGGATACGTGACAAAGGGGTGCTGCCTCCGTAGCCGACTCAGAACCTATAGATGATGAGGGATGAGCCTCATGAAGAAGATCCAAATGTGAATATAGTGCTTCGAAGTGGAATTGCAATGGGTGACGATAAGGGGAAACAACCTAAAGATAGTGTGTGGGTTTGCAAAGCTCCATAGAAGGAGGCTGAATTTGATTTGGAGAGTGCACGCAAAACGTTCATGGAAGCAAAGAAGAGCTTCACTAAGGCCTCTACCTCAAGGAGCTAGGATAAACCTGTTAAGGAAATGGACCCTTCTATGCTTACGATCTTTATAGAGACCTGCATGAAGCTGTCGTGTGATAGCAAAATTGTGAAGGGGTTACAGGAACTTATAAATAGATGCGCCGGAAACACTCTAGGTGAACCGTGTGTGGTAAAGAATATTGGTAAGCATAAGGCAAGGATACGATGTGAGATGAGCCTCACCGCGCAGTTAGGAGAATATGAAATGGCTCAAGTTATTCTGGATCTGGGGTCAAATGTGAACATTTTGCCAAAGCAGACTTGGGAGCAGATGGGGAGACCCGCACTGTAGTGGTCTTCAATTCGGTTAAGGATGGAAAATTAGCGGAAGATCATCCCCATGGGACGGTTGCAGGGATTAACTATAGATATTGAAGGCACGAGTGCATTGGCTGATTTTGAAGTAATAGAAATTATGGGTGACAACAACCCCTACCCTGTGCTCCTTGGCGTTGATTGGGCTACTAACATGAACGGGGTAATCAACCTAAAGAAGTGAAAGATGATATTTGAAAAGAAATTTCTTCGCATAATAGTACCCCTAGATCCTGCAGAAGGACCACGCTATACTGAATTAGTCCTCGATTACGCAAGCGATGACGATTTGGATTGCATATATAAGAGAAAAATGCGAGACTAAGATTGGGTGAATCTGATAGCAGATGGACAAATTACATGGGATAGCGCGAGTTCCTGCACCTCAGACTCGGACAAAGAATTAGAGTGCTGGTAGAATCAACTGCATGAAGTAACTGTGCTGAGTTGTAACATGATGACCCAGTTGCTGTGCTGTGTGTCATCAGAGGTGAGAGATCTGCCCCCTTATGATGGCTTGAATGATGTGCATGTGCTTTTGGATGCATTTTAGAGGTAAGTACCAGAGAAGCAGCGCTTCCAGGCTTTGGATTGGGCACTGCGCACTACACTTGCGAGATGGTGGGGTACGTAGAAGGGTAGTTTTGATGATTGGCAAGAGTATAGGAGGATGATGAGAACACGCCTTGGGAAGTCGAAGGTACGAGTGACAGACAAGTATGACGGGGAAGGATGATCCGCATGAACACTTAGCCAAATGCGCTAAGGCCTATGGAGCAAAGCCCCAAACTGAATGGATGCACTTGTTCTATCACACCTTGGATGTCATCTCAATGAACTGGTTCTTGGAAAAAGAGCTTCGCCATGGCACATAAGAATGGGATATTTTGCATGAAGGGTTCATAATGATGTTCAACATCGAAGACAGGTTTGACTGTATTGACGAAGTGCTACAAGAAGTTAAAGCATCGATCTATAGGATACCATAGGATCCTTTGGATCTGATTCAACCCAATTGGACTACTCAGTTGTGCCACGCATTGGAATGCTATAACATGACTGTTGAAGAAGAAGATGAGGAGCCCTGAAAGATTAATATCCATGAAACCAAGGGTCACCGCGAGGTCGAGGGACCACAGATCGATAACCTTGATTTAACCATGCTGTTGAAAACTAAACAAATAAATATTGGCATGAAGGTGGAGCCCAAATTCGTGAATATTGGAGATTACTAGGATGACGCGACAGTAGATAAGGCCTTTGAATTGCTTCGTGAATACTAGGATTTGTTCCCTACCAAGTTTACGGAGTTAAAGGGGATAGTAGGAGACCTGGGGGTTATGAAGATCACGTTAAAACCTGACATGAAGCTGGTTAAGAAAAGACCTTACCGTCTCAATCCGAAGTATAAGGAGAAGGTCCCCTTAGAGTTAGATAAGATGCTCGCGACAGACATCATTAAGACCGTAGAAGAATATTATTGGGTGAGCCTAATGGTGGTACAAGAAAAGAAGCAGAAGGATGAAATAAGGATATGCATAGATCTCAGGAAGTTGAATAACGCTTGCGTGCATGATCCTTTCTCAACTCCATTCACTAATGAGGTATTGGATAATGTAGGTGGCCAGGAAGCGTACTCCTTCACTGATGGGTTCTCTAGGTACCATCAGATCAAAATCACACCTGAAGATAGAAGCAAGATGACCTTTGCGACTGAATGGGGATGTTTTCAGTACACCATAATGCCTTTCGGATTAAAGAATTCGCCTGCTATTTTACTTTATTCATAAGTTTTTGGAGGTGTACTTTGATTACTGGACTATGGTTGGGTTGGTAAAATGCCATGTGGCAAGTTTGCAATTAATGCTAGATACTTGTCAAAGGTACTAGATTGCGCTCAATCTGAAGAAATGTTTGTTTTGTGTCCCTTTTGGGACTTTGCTGGGTCATGTGGTATGCAGACAGGGATTGGTGGTAGATCTCATGAAGATCACAATGATAATTAACCTGGAGGTGCCAAGGAGTGTGAAATAGCTATGCACAACATTGGGACATATTGGGTACTATAGGAAGTTTATCAAAGGCTATGCCCAGTGTAGAAATTTTGAATAATTTAACACATATTCATAGAGATTATCCTGATCATACAATTATAAGCGGAACATGTATAATACATAATCTCCTCTACGTTGATCATCAATTTACAGAAGCAGAAACATTCACAGGCACACATAGAAGCATCAATCAAACTCATTAACACAGTATGTATCCCGGGGAAATCATCTCGCTAAAAACCCCACACTATCTCTATATTATATTGATTGAATCATGTAACAATACACAACATAATACTTCTCACAAGTATCTCCACCTGTTACACACAATACAGCTCAGATCTGATCTCCAAATCTATTCCACTGCTTGCCTGCCTCCACTGCTCAATACCTGCTCAAGAACTGATGAAAATGACTCACCTAACTCGTATTTCACCTAAAAATAGTCACTCACACTTTGTTGGACGTGAGAAAAGGCTACAATACTGGGCAAATACGTGAGCAAACTCGTTGGCATACTCAATCCCTTGATTGTGCAAGATCTGGTGCACAACTATAGTCACAACTGATAGCAATCTGATTCTCTACCACCTGTCCCTGTTGAACTGAACATGCACTGACATGCAACTGAGTTAACTGATGTATTATATAGTTGCATTATGAGTTAATAACTTGTGAATTAATTAATAATTAATTCACCCAACTCATCTCTTGTCTATTGATTAGTTAGACTAAATACAACTAGTTTAACAAAGCTAAACTGAACACAACTCCATCAACTGCACCTTTATTCCACTAAACTCAACTCACTTGAGTTCTAACTGAAGTCCTGCATGCAAATATTAGTCATCCCATAGGTAACCACGTATTTCCCTCTGGGATCTGCATGTACCACATCCGTAGCTCATCCTGAAGTGCTCCAAGAGAATAAGATCAAGTTTATAGTCCAAATATTATTATGAGACAATAATATTTGACTTTTCTATTTTTGACAGCCAGTCTAAAAATAGACTTTGATCACTCACACTGTGATCACTCACGCTTTGATAAAAAATGGAAGTCCATCTATTTTTCCCAACTTGACCAATCATCCATAAACAACAACTTGCAATCCATAGACATGATCCATATGTCTAAAAATAGACATAGTCTAAAAATAGACTTGCACCAAAAATAGCATGCAGGCCCACTTAGTGAAGGCGACTCTTTTCACTAAGCTCCATCATCTTTTTGCACTCTCAACAAGCATTTCTTGTTGCACACTTCTCAACACCCAGATCACCGCGCCTATGGAGAAGTTGTTGAAAAAGGATGTCACATTCTGTTGGAATGAGGATTGTTAGAAAATCTTGGATGTGCTAAAAGGAAAAATGGTCACCACGCCGATTTTAGTCTTCCCAGATTAGGAGAAGGAGTTTCACGTACATGTAGATGCGTCATGTATAACACTGGAAGCAGTACTGACACAAGCTGGAAAAGGAGAATTGGACCATCCTATAGCATTCGCAAGCAGGAAGTCATCCAAGGCTGAAAAGAACTATTCCACCATCGAGCACGAAGGACTAGCCATGGTATACGTGCTCCAGAAGTTTAGACACTATTTGCTGGGTGGACATTTTAAGATGCATATGGATCATTTTGCGTTGAAATACCTAGTTAATAAGCCTATGTTGGGGGGGGGAATCTACAGATGGTTGTTATTGTTCCAGGAGTATGATTTTGAAGTTATTTTGAAGTGTGGACGACTGAACGTGGGACCAGACCATATATTGGCATCGAAAAAGGAGACGATCCCAGTAATTTGGGGAAGGATTCCCTGACGCATAGCTCTTTGCAGTGTGTGTCGTGGATGGTCACTTTGATGACATCATACACTTCCTAATGATAGGAACTGCCTTGGAAGGCTACACAACACAGTAGAAAAAAGAGCTAGTGGTGCGCGCGACAGACTTTTCTATCATTGCCGAAAATCTATACAAAATGGGGTCTGATGAAGTATTGCGACGATATGTACTAGAGTTTGAAAGAAGAATTATCCTCGCAGATGCTCATGGGGGTGCCATAAGAGGGAATTACGCAGGAAGGGCGACAATGCAGAAGAATCTACGTGCAGGGTTATCGTGGCCAACCCTCCATAAGGATTCAAAATCCTACTGCAAGGTGTGCGACGTGTGTCAAAGGACTGGCATGCCATCGTGGAGAGATGAGCTGCCTTTGAACCCATAGATGATGTTACAACCTTTCGAGAAATGGGAAATAGACTTTGTGGGACCCAATCAGCCTCAAGGAAAGAAGATGGGTGTGCGATACATTATCACCGCGACTGAGTTTTTGACTCGATGGGCGGAGGCATAGCCTATGAAGGACTGCACAGGCGTGATCACTACGAAGTTTCTCTTTGAGTATGTACTGACGTGATTTGGGTGTCCAAAGATTTTGATGAGTGATTGCGATACGCACTTTCTAAACACAACGATCATCGCGCTGACGGAGGAATTTCAGGTATATCACCAGAAAAGTACGCCTTATCGCCCACAGGCTAATTGGACGATGGAAGAATTCAATAAGGTACTAGAGAATGTGCTGACAAAGGTTTGCAATGCTCAGTGAAATGATTGGGATCTATGCGTACTAGTAGTACTATGGGCTTATTGAACAACATGAAAAAAGTTGACTGGACAGACACCCTTTAGGCTTGTATATGGTGTTGAAGTAGTGATACCAATGGAATACATTGTGCCTAGTTTGCGCATAGCAGCATTCATGGGTATGATTGATCACAGAGACCTGGAAGAGAGGCTCGTGCAACTTGCCGAGCTTGAGGAAGAAAGGTTTCTGGCTGGATTTTACCAACAGGTCCAAAAGTAGTGCGAAAAAGCATGGCATGATTAGCACATTAAACTGCACACCTTTAAGGTAAATGATCTGGTTTTTTTATATGACAACAAGTTTGATAAATTTATAGGGAAATTTAGGATGCAGTGGTTAGGGCCGTATGTCATTAAGGAGATTACCGATGGCGGAGTAGTTTAGTTGGTTAAATTGAATGGAGATCCCTTCCCAGGAAAGGTGAATGGAAACCGATTGAAGCCATACACCGATGATCGGGCCAAGTGACTATATGAAGGTAACATAGTCTTAGCGCTCCAGGCAGCTGAAAGGAGGCGCGGGACTATAAATTACATTGTCCGAGTTGGGAAACTGCACAATTGAGGGATTGCACAGAACAAGGAGATGTCAAAGGATTAGTAACAACGCAAAGAGAGTTGTGTTACCTAGGGAA
This sequence comes from Pinus tabuliformis, assembly GCA_031772625.1. Lineage (NCBI taxonomy): Eukaryota > Viridiplantae > Streptophyta > Pinopsida > Pinales > Pinaceae > Pinus > Pinus tabuliformis. The sequence continues at coordinate 890,288,835 of CM062812.1, read as the reverse complement.
AAACAATGCATATTAGCTGAAAAGTGACCATTAAAGTCGCTGTTCATGATTTGATGATGAGAACGTGACCAAATGGAGTGGGGGGGGGAGGGCGACATTTAAGACAAAATTTATGGGTAAGATCCTTGAAAATCTACTACCAATCTAGCATTAATGAACCAAATTTGGGGGGAACGGTCAGATTTGAATTCAAAATGGCCTATAATTTACATGTGGCTGCTCAACAAAAAACACTTGGCATTTTGAGCATTGAGTTGGTGAGCTCTCAAACATGCATGAACTGTGCAATATTCAAAGAATTACTTGACTGGCCAGTGTTTGATCGATTTCCAGAGTCCGACCTCAACATCAGTCGTGACATTATCTTAGGATCACAAGCTATGGACGATGAAGTAGTGACAATTGAGGGGGTTGTAGCAGAAGTTGTTATGGAGGTAGAGGGAGCTACTCCGGAGCTTGCAGAGGTACCAGCTGAAGTCCCCAAGTCAGTTTGATTTTATCTCTGAGGAGTCCTATCATCTATATTGATTATATCCATAATTTTCTCTACTGTTCTTAGTAGACTGTCTAATTTATAATTAACAAAAATAGAAGATGAAGGTTCCTCTTTTATCATTACTCTTTTTTCAACCTTTAACTTAGCTTTCTTGGCTAATAAATCAACCTCTACTTTAAGTGCATTTTCTTGCATCTCCTCTAAGGTTTAGGGATCTCTTTCTCTTAGTTGACATTGAAACCTTCTAGGAAATGTATCAGGGCCAAGCCTGGGGTGGTATCGATATCGAAACCTTCTAGGAAATGTATCAGGGCCAAGCTCAGGGTGGTTTAATGCAAATGGGAATTGCCTGGTAAACCCTATTGAATCTGTCACAATACTCTTCTACAATTTCATTTTGACCTCTCTTAAGGTTTTTATAATCATTAAGGATCTACAGTGGACTCTTTTTAATTTCCCACCTAGTTAGGAAATATTGGTGAAAAGCAGCAAGGTCAGTTATACTACCTACTGCTAGGTATTTAAACCACTTTATGACTTCTCCACCTAAGATCTGGGAAAAAAGCCTCAGTTTTACATCATTCTCATCTACTTCGTGAAGATTAAAGAAGTCATTCGTCTTGTCAATGTGCTTCTATGCAGCAATAGGAATAGTACCATCAAACTAGGGTATCCTAGTCTGATAGTCTTGGGGCATATTATGCAACTGTGCAGGTAAAGCCAGAGGTGCATAGTGAGCAACCATGATATTTGGTCTTAAGGGAGGAGAAAATATAGGATTTGTGGGAACTGATTGAGTGACTACTTGTGATACTACTAGATGAGCAATTGAAATTACAGAAGAGGAAGGGCCAACTAATGTTGGATGAATTGATTGGGAAGATGAAGTAGATGTTGCAATGGTAAGAGTAGAGAGCTCAACAGACTGTTGTATGTAAGCTTGATGTACAACCTGATCAAGGGCTGAGAAAAGATCTTGCAGTTTGTCAAACTCCTAAAGGGCTTGTCGACCCAAATTAGGTTCAATAGATGGTCTTATTGGTTTATATGGTTGAAGAATGGCTTCATCAACCATAGTCTGATCAACAAAAGATTCAAACTTAGTACTGAAAAGACTGTGTTCGAAAGGTAGGTCGAAATCAATATCTTGAATGGTGTCGAGGTTTTCAGGAAGAAAATTGGCCCTTGAAAGGGGGCTATTGCTTCCTTGGATTTTAGCTAAACTTCTCCTTCTGGGTATTCTTTCAAGATTGTATAAAATTTTAGGTGGTTCTAGATCAGTATTGGCTCAAGTATAAATTATTTTTGGAGCCAGATCTTTAAAAGTGAAAAAAGGAACCTCTAATCCTTTATTTCCAATGTCTTAATCATTAAAATTTCTTGAAATAAGGATACAGAAACTAGGGAAATAATCTTATGATTTTGAAATAAAGGATTATTTCCGAGTCCCCAATATGGTTGCCAGAATATAAGCACTCAGTAATTTTCTGAGGTTGTAAAAGAAAATCACCAAGGTAACCACCAACCAACTTTGGAAGCTGGGATCTAGCTATGTTAGCTTCAGAGAGGGCTATCTCTGTAAGATTTAACTTTGTTTGATTGAATATTAGGCTAGTTATGAACTTTTGGGTTTGGTTTGTATTTGAATGGTTGGTTGATAACTAGATTACCATTGGGCTATGGAGTCTATTACATAAAATATAGTTTGAGAGCAGTGTCTACAGATAGATCTCATAGGGAAGGGTAGCCAAACTGAATGGATTCTTTAAGGTCTGTGAAATGGAGAAGAAGAACATATTAAGGTTCAATTTAAATATAGAGCATTGTTACCTGAATTCCATATTTAAAGATCAAAAGAAAACATTGAAATTATTCGTAGCCAGGTGCAGAGTGTAGATTTAAACAAATTCTGCCCTTTACTTATCTACTAAAAAATTCGAGTTTGGAAACAAATATGTGCTATAAACAAAGAAATATAAACACATAAGATGATAGCTGCACTTCACCAACAACTTGACACAAGAATCCTATGAAAGAGCTTATGTATTACTTGTAATTTGCTGATGCTTCAGAAATATACAGTAGTATTATTTGTACAAAAACCAACCTGTACTACTTCAACAATTGAAGCATTTCTAACTAATTTACAAAAAAATATCCTATCAGGATGACAAGGATGTATCTAAAAAATAATAGGATTGAATTAAGCTAACTTATTAAAATGAAATTAGGGAAATTGAACTATTTGAAGTGGTGGAACTGAAAAGAGGGAGAAACTGGCTATCTGGCGCTGAAAAACTGTATGTGCTGTAACATTGATTTGTGCAACTAAAATTGTTGTTTACTCTAGTAACTCATAGAGTTTATCCTAGCGTTGTTCGCTTGGGATATTCATCTTCATTAACTTCCTGTATACTTCGTCAACTTCACTATACCTCGAAAATTTCAGCCGGGTGATGAACAAATTCAGAATTGCATACTGAATGTCAAGATCATATGATAGTGCTTCCAGAAACGTCTTTCCTGTCATGATGAGTCTTTCGACTATAACTTTTGAGCTATCTCTTTCCTTGTTCATAATCTGCTCACTGTAATCTGGCCACATGCTGAGCTTGTTGTTAATTACTAATAGGTTTGGAAGTCCTTTCTTGTAGAGATGCTCCAACTTGGCAAAGAATCTTTGTATTCCTCTTTTCATGTTTTGACCCTTCTCTTCAAGCTGTCTCATCAGATTCCTTTTAGTCAGCACTTTCCTGAATTCCAAAATTGTTTCAGTTCCGTCTTCAATTTCTAATTCTTCCAGTTCTTGACTATTCTTGGAATTTAGAAATTTGATAATCTTAGTGGCTTCATTTGGTTTATCTCCTAGCTTCTTTGTGACCTATTCAATGGCTTCATTCGACCTTTCAATAAGCTCATGTTGTTCAAAAATGATTTGTATTGAAGGCCAAATCTCTCCCATGTCTTCATTAATCCTTTTCCAGATATTTTCCTTCACTTGTGCCAATGTATTTCCAATAACACAGCCTTTTTCGTAAAACCTTTATCTCCAACTTCAGTTTCTTTAGCTCTTCTTCCTGTATTGACATATTTTCCATAGACTGAGCTAACTTAACTGAGTCATCCACAACTGATGTAGGAAGCACTGTTGAAGATGATGTTCCTATTGTAGTGGTTGCTGTAGGGACACCTGTTTGCAGTAGAGATGCAATATGAACCACATCTAGAGGAACAACTACAAGTTGTGAATTCTATTCGTTTTCCTTTATTAGCTTGTCCATTTCTGCTTCCATTGATTTGATCTGTGCACCTTGCTCCACTAGAAGTCTTACGATCTCTTCCTTTTGTAGCTCTGTTTATCTAATTTCCTTGGCCTGGGGCTCTTCTATTGCTAGCAGCTTCAATTGCTTCTTTAATGCTGCAACGTTAGAATTATTCTTTCTGATTATCTCCTCAGTAGATTTTGAATTGTCTAGATGAAGGCCTGATTTAACCACCATTTCCTCCAAGTATTTGATTCTGGTATCGTTGGCAAGTGAGGATATTTTCTTCAATTTGAGTTGATACTGCACATTATTTAGAGTAAGTTGTAGTTTTGAGGCAGTGATAGGAGTCTGTGTGAAAGTAGAATGCACCATCTCTCCCGTCTTCCTATGCATGTCTATTTGATCCAAAGGATGGACATCCTTTGCCTCAAATTCAAAGGTGGCCTGTTTGAAATCTGCTGCTGACTTTGGTTGAGAGACCCGGGCCTTCAATAATGCCATATGCATTCTTCCCTTCTCTATATCATATGATGAGATGAGTCTGTTCTGAATGGAGGAGGATTTATTTCTAAACTGAGCTGATATGTTATCAGAATCGCCTCATTCCTCTACTTAATTTCCTTGTATCTTTGAAAAATGTCCAACTGTCTCTGCTTTGTAGATGTTTCTAGTTTCTGAGGGATAGTAGATAGAACATCTTTAGTAACTAAGGAATATGATGGAGATTTTGTAGTATCACTATCCAACTTGAAAGCCTTGACACATGAGAGCACAATAGTGCCTTGTGTGTCCTCTAGTGATGGAAATTCTATTTTAGAACCTGAGCCTAATTTAAGATTCTTAGTATATATTTTAAAATCTTTAGCGAAGACATCAGTGACTAGAGAATCATCCTCTCTTGCTCTCTTATTTTTTTTCTCTTTGGGTATTGGAGTCTTTGAATTTGTTCTAGAAAGTACCTGCTCCTTGACCTCCTGCAATGTATTTTCCACCCAAGTGTGTTGGTTCATAGCCTTTTCTATTTGAGGCCTCTGAGTGTGCACATATGGTGTAGCTTTTTGTTCTACTCTCAATTTGGAAATTACCCCAAAGGGGTCATAAGCCCAAGTGAAATTGAGAGGAAAGTGCATTTGTTTCAGCAGGAGGTCTGCTTCCTCTCCTGCTACTCTACTGTTGCAGATGAAGGGTCCTACTTGTGTCTTGATCCGGAACTGGGATTTCTTCTTAGCTTCCACGAAATGAATATTGTTAGAATGAATTATTTGCCTGATGTATTCCAAGGAAAATATCCTCATTTGAAAATATTTGGGAAGTTTGTATGGTGGAAGGTCTGAACCATACACTGTAATCTCTATGAATGATTGGTAAAGGTACCAATCCCCTATTTTGACCTATTCACTGAGCTGCAGAACCTTCTGAATTTCTTCATTGATCCTTGGAACCTGCTGGCCACTTAACAAACAAGTGGCTAGATATACAAATTGGTCTATGAACTCTAAGAAGCTATATTCCTGTGATTTTTTTCTGACTAAAGAAGTCCAGAAAACAACTAACTGTGGCTCTCCTTGTTGATCAAGCTTCTGTACTGAGAATGGAAACTTATCTGTTTGGAAAAACATGAACATATACATAAGAATGGATGAATATCTGAACATTCCTTCAGTTAAAAACTGAAGGAATTGTTCATGAATTACATTTGATAAGAAGTGACCATAGTCAAAGGTGATTGATGGTCCTTCTTCTAAAGAAAGGGTGGACATAAAGCCTAGAATAGGCTTATCTACCCCCTCATTTGAATAATAGCCAAGAATAAATGAAAAAACATAAATAATCTATCTTGTCCTTTAAGGGAACATAGAAGAGGGATATGGGGGCATCTCTGGGGGAAAGTTAACTTCTGGTAAATTTCTCTGAGAGCTTGAATGCAGAAAGGGGAGAGGGAATCACACTAGGGAACCTGTAGCATTTAATTAATGCTGTCAGTTCTGATGGTGAAGAGGATTTCACCATTGGGGAGATAATTTCCCTCTTCCTTGCAAGATAAGAGGCTTGTCATCTTAGGAAGAATTCAGGAAAATGATAGGAATGGGGAACAACAAACAGAGGAGTCTAGATTTCTAGAGGTGTATTTCATCAGATTGGTCAAGGAAATTATCCTATAACCAACAGCGCAATTCGAACAAGTCGAATTCACACTGTGTTTCGGTGATTTTGTAATCTCTGTTTGCGAGTGGGGTATGATCTAAATCGATAGGGGGATTGAGAATTACATTGATTATAGGGGTGGTTTTAGGTTCCACGGTGGTTGTTGGATGGAGAATTTAAGACTCTAATAACATGATTTTTTTTGTGTCCAATAATTGGCAGGAATTCAGAGTGGCATACCTTTGTCAATTTATGAATAGGCAATAGAAATGCTACGGAAAGATTAGAGAACAAAGGGGTGGGAGCACTATTTAATGAGCGAGGAAAGAAAGGTCTAATCGTTGTGATGAATCTCATATTTATTTGTTGTGAACTATTGTTAACTGTTGGATTAACGGTCTTTTTAGGGCATTAATTCCTGTAATGGCATTGGCAAACAGATATGGGATTTATGAAGGTTGCAACGGTCTTAGACGTGGCACTTGGGGATTGGTAGGCGAGTGGTGCAGGACGTTGGCAGGAGTGATGGAGGTAGGGATAGGTGGCGCGACGGGAGTGGTCGTCGCAATGGGATGCAGAGACGACGCATGGCGAGAGTGACAGAGGTAGGGATAGATGGCACGATGGGAGTGGCAGTCGCGACGGGATTCAAAGACAATGCATGGTGGGCAGGCGGGTTGGTGAAATTTCTTTCGGAGTGGGGGTGCGATGGTATTTAGTTTGTGGAGGGGGGCTCCGAAATCACCTGGTGGCGACATGTCGGGGGGTGGTAAACTGCTTTTGGAGCCCCCCTTCCATTAAACGTTGTCATTTTTTTGGGGGGGGGGGTTCGAAAAATGTCGCGGGCCTTCAGATTTATGCAGTGAATGATTGGTTGGTTGTGAAATGTGGGGAGGTTAACATCGAAGGGTCCCACCATATGTTTCAAGTGCATAATTAATAGCCCAAAGTCTAAAACTTTGGATAAGGGAATACTTCAGACTTATTACATAAAAATATTCATTTTCTTGTTCTAATGTTATTTTAAAGAAAATGTGGGTGCATTTGGGTATGAAAACCCCTTCAATTTTTATTCTAAGAGATAAATAATATTTATTTCAAACACTAGACTAATCTAATAAACAAAATTAATCCAGATCAAATAGTTGGATTAACATTATTCACCTATTTCTACCTATCTAATATTAACCAAGATTAAATTGTTTGGTTAGGTTATTCACTCTAACCTAATTAACATAAATTGAAAACAACTTGAGCATGATTAAATTGTATGTCTCAAGCATAAATGAATTGTGGCATTTTAAACAAGCTGCACACAATTTCACAAATTTATTCTTTTACAAAGCCAGAAGGCTAGTAGTGGTACTTATGCTAGCATCACTTTCAGGGTTATTCATTTTTTTGTGGGGTTCATTTATCATTTATTTTATTTTTATTTTTCTTCTATTTTTGTATTTATACCCTCTTTTCTTTTTTATTTTCATTTTTCTATATTTTTTGGAAATCATTTGCAGAAAGCTATATTATTTACAATCTGAAATACTGAAATAAAATACTCAGTGATCATTGACCCTATAAATTATAGGACCCTAACATGACCCACTCGTCTTTTTTAGCTGCCTAATCAACAATTTCCATTGGTCTACTCCTTATGTCTACTTACCACTTGGCAATTGGATAATTGTGTTTTGTGTTGAATCTTATATTTTTTCCTTTAGTTATATTGTACTCTGCATGAGTTTTCTTTTTTTGTTGATAGTTAGCGAATTCTTTTGCGAATTCATTATGTGAACCTTCACAATGTCTTCTAAACCATAATTTTTGTATTAGTTTTCCCTTCAAGCTAACCTTGCAAGTTTTGCAAATTCTATCATCATGGGTAGCCCACGGATAAACCTGACATATAAAATTTGAAATGAAGGTTATTAAAGGATAAAATACAATGCATTGTACAATTAAACAAATTTCTATTCTGAATTTTGATGATTATTTTATCCTAAACATGAAATATTTTATTTTTTGATAAGTATTTTTTGTAAGTTTGTTTTTCACCTTAGTCTACATTCAATAAACTAATGATCTTGGATGCGTGTGAATTTCGTTAAAAGTGTAATTCCTTCATACATGTAAGCTTGAGCATAATAAATAGTTTCTTCTTTTTCCAAAAAAAAAAAATGATACCTCTAAGGTAAATCATAACGAAATTCTTCAAGGTAAGTCTCATACGCTCATTTCCATCTTTTAGTATCTTCTTTATGATTTTGATTTTAACCTTGTTTTAATATTTGTTGATATAAGATCTGTCTTTATGGTTTTTGATAATTTCCTTGAAAATATAACACACTTTCTTGTTGAGATTTGTAATTTACTCGTCTTGTTTTAGTTTCTTTTGGGTAAGGAAAAATAGTTATGATATTGATCAAATTGAAAATAAGCTAAATTAGGGAGTTTTTGAACTTTTACTATGCCTTCATTAAACCCTTTCTAATTTTCTTAATTGAGGCTTAATTTTGAAACAAGAAATATGTAAAGTGAGGGACTTCTTATTTAAATTCAACTTTTAATAATTATTGCTGCCTAATTTTAGGATTTTTGTTTGAATAAAAAGTGTAATTATCTACAATTTGGAAAGGCATAATTAATTAATATTTGAACTTAAACAAATCGCACTTTCCTTATTCCCTCTCATTTTTTGAGACATACTTTCATAAATTGTCTTGTTGAAGTTTATTTCAACCATAGATTTTCATTTATCTTTTCCTTGAGGTTTCCATTTTCTTTCTTTCTTTCTTTGCAATATTTGAAGTGTTTCAATTTTTTTTTGTTCTTGATTGATTTTGTGGTATTATTAAAATATATATGAGGGAATATTTACTAGCAACAACAAATGGGATCTACGGGAAAATATTTACTCCACTGTCTCAATAGGATTTCATTCATCACAAGATCATTTTTATCAATCTTTCACTTTTCACATGCATTAAACATCAACCATTGGAAACATTGAATATTTTATTGATGTGGTGTAAGCTCATCATTTTAAGGGAACAAACCATCTCCATTATTATATTTGAATCCATCCCATACCCCTCCACATGTAAAATCCTCTACTTTGGTAGATAAAAAAAATGCTTTTGGGGTGAAACTCAACTAGTATCACATCTATTACTTTAAGTAAAATACCTCTTTTACCACCTCACTCTTTTCACCCAATTAATAAAAGAAATTCTCCAAATATATTAATCAAAAGGGTGGTAATAGAGAGTTTAAAGGAAATATGTGTGGGAAGTGTGTACAAACCCATTGGAGTACTAAATAGGCTTGCTGGCAGTGATAAAACTCAACTGGTAGCACATCTATTACTTTAAGTAAAAAACCTCTTTTACCACCTTGCTTTGTTCACACAATTGCTTAATTCCCTAAATATATTAATCAAAACGGTGATCAAAGAGAGTTTAAAGCACATATGTGTGGGAAGTTTGTGAAGACCCATCGAAGTATTGAATAGGCTTGCTGGAAACGGTTCCATGCCTACATGGTACTAAGATATCTTCGTCTGGGTACTAAATAGGAATGTTAGAAAAGAGTCAGGGAAAAAGAGGTAATTTCATAGTTGCATGCTAATATTTAACACCCCCTAGCTATTTTCATTATCCAATAGTAGATATTTAATTAAAAGAATAAATATTACCTATATTTGGATTCCCTGTCCTAGAAAAGGGAATTCAAGTACTTTTATCTTTATGAGATTTTTTTATTTGATTCTATCCATTTTGGGACCCTTGAGAATGGTTTCACATGCGAGAAAGTTTTGGAAAGCTTTTATTTCAATCTTTCGGTAAATTTTACCCTATTATTTTAATGAGAGATAACCAGGGAAAATTTTAGGGGCTAATATTCGTAGGTGGGCTGATTTTCCATGCCTTTTCCAAAAGAAAGATTCATCCAAATTTTATAGTACACCATTATTTTACCTTAGAAATCACCAAAATGTTATATTGACTAATATAAAATCACCGGAAATCTAAATATTTATACAAAAGTATCACCAAAGTTTTTACAATTTGCATATTAGGGACTAGGAAGATTCGCCAAGCTTTCTAAACTTTAAGGTAAAATTCCATCCTTAAAATTTTCCATGGAGATAACTTCTTCTTCCTCGTGTCTTGCTAATTATTGTGGCCAAAACCTCCCCATACCTTATGGCCACAACCACTTGGTCAAATCACTTCTTTGATGCTTTATTTGTGAGATTTTCACTTTTCTTAGTTTTCCTCTTTGATTGCTCCAATGTGTATGGTTTCTTGCTAGCTTCCCAATCACTCAAATTTCATTGAATTTGGACTTATAGTTTGAAAATGACGTTTGCTCAAAGTTTGGTTGAATTTCACTACCTTGGCTTAATATTTGTAAATATGTATTTGTATTTGTATTTTATATATTGTAAATAAAATAAATTTGAAATAAAAATGATCAGTTTAATTTTAATTAATTTAGTTTATTTAAATTAATTAATTTGTAAATATTATTTGTAAATATTTTTTAAATTTATTTTTCATTTAATATTTAATTACAAAACCAACAGATTCAAGAACTGTATATATATTTAACAAAACAATGTAAATAAAATAATGTTTAACACACACGCATACACATATATATCATACATTAAATATAACAATAAAATAATAAATAAATAAATATATAAAATAAAACCAAACCTAACTCTCTCGCTCCCCATAAGAAACAAGCGGGGACTCTTGGAGATTTCATATAATATGAATTCATCTGGGATGCATTTATCCCCAGAATCCAAGTCCCTCAATTATCTTCAACTGTGCCTCATATGATACTTCCTAGGATTATGAATCTGGGTTTACCATGCATTAATAAGAGAGGTACGAAACTATGCATAAAAGAGAGAGGCATTGAGTTTTCTTAAAAAATAAAATCAAAGGTTAAGTAGGGAGCCAGTCCCACGCTTTACATGTCCCCCTCTCCCATATATTCTTACCTCCATGAAACCATGTAGAAAGGACCTCCTTCTTGTTGTCATTGTGACAAAGAATCTCCAAAATTTTTCTTATACTTGAATTTTGGAGTCTACTAAGGATCTTGGGATCTGCCATCCCATGGTCACTTCATGGTCATCGAATGTTTTGAAAATTATTAACTCTTCTTCTAAGTGTCAAAATCGCTTCTTCACAACTATTCTATCTTTGGTGAATTCACAAACACACATATTTCTATGTAAGCTTATATAAGCATTGCACATCTCTTGAAGGTAAAGCTTGTGCAATAGCTAGTGATAGTGACTGTGAAATCCATAATCACAATGGTCTATAGATGACATGATGATAGTTAGTGTGCACTCTCCATTGATAGTCTTCCTCACTTAGATTGAAATTGTACTTATATTTCAATGAGTTTTCTCAACTGTCGCTTTGACGCACCGTTGTTTTTACAAGTGTCGCTTTCACATTCATAATTGTATTTTTTTCTTACGTTCACTTTAAAAAGTGTTGATTTCATGTTATCTTCATTCTGGAATGTGTCACTTTCATTTTTTAAGCCTTTGCAAGTGTTGTTTTCACTTTTCTCTTACTTTCGCAAGTGTCATCTTATGGTTGGGTAAGTGTCACATCTAGTCAAAGGGAGTAATTTTTACATTCTTAAAGGGAGGTTTTGATTAATTCTCCTACACTAATATGTTCCATATATCATAATGACATAAATTAGACACATTCCCAAATTTTTATGCACTCTTGTACTTGCGTTGTTGCTTTCATTGCAAAGTGTATCCTGAATGTTGCACTTAGAGGAGAATGTTGTTTTATCATCACATTGAGGGGATCATGTTGATTCTGAGTGCTGAGTGTTCAATGTTGTGTCGTCAATTATTCTAAGTGTGTGATAATTTTAAATTTGTACCTTGGTTTCGTCTCTGCCTCACTAGTTCCACACTTAGTCAAGTTTTGGAATATTTTCTTCCCGACCAACCTGGACCATCTTTGCCCCTCTGAACTGCACATTTCATAGTTGTAAGCTCCAGTCATGCATCCCTGCCTCTTGGAACTACACAATGCAAAACCACTTCCTCCAATTACTACACATTTCACAACCACAGTGCTCAACTGTTGCCTCCTGCCCCTCAGAATAGCACAATATTACCTTCTAGTCAGTCTTTCACCATGCATTAAAATTTTTTATTCAACAATCTATCTCCCTATCTCTCTAAACTGCAAAATTATGCAATCTAGTGTCTCAGTCTCTTCTTTGAATTGCACATTACACAATATTATTGAACAAACCCTCCCTATATACCTCTTTGAATTTTTGAAATATGCAATATTTCGTCACTGGCATCCCTGCACAACACATTTTCCAATCATAGTGAGAAAGCCTTCCTCACTATCTCACTGATTTTCCCAACAACATAGTCTTGTGCCTTTGTCTCCCAGAACTGCGCATTGCACTGTTTCAATGAGAAAGCCCTTATTGTTGTCTCCCTAACTCCCTCAACTATGTAATATTCCTTCTTTGACACCCAAATGTTACACATTGTGTAGTCATAGTCACCACAGCCTCACTCTTACCTCTTGGAATTGCACATTGTGTAATCCCCGAGCCTCCACCTCAGCACAATACCCTATCTTGGAAAAGCCAGTGCATTTCATGAAGAAGGCTAGACTAGGAGATTTTTGGGCTAATGTCATCTTGTCATGAGTGAATTTCATTTGTAAGTACTATACTTTAACATGATAAGATGATGTTTAGAAAGAAGGATAATGAGACTACGATAGAAGACACTTGTGAAGTGGGAACCATGAAGAAGTCATCAATAAAGAATATGAAGGGGCACTAATCTATGATAGAAGACCAAATATCAGGACCACACGAAGACTCCATATCATTTAGCCCTTAGAGGGTGGAGATGAAGAACAAAGCATATCTTTGATGAAGATGAAGTATTGAACAAACCTCTCACAAAGATTAAAGACAAAGAAACAAGAATAATGACTTGGCATTGCCATCTCATCATGAAGTCAAAGTCATCATTGTCAAGTTGTAACTTGTACCAGTGTCATCATAATGGCATGTGTGTCCATCTGTATTGCCACATCGTTTGTGGATGTAATTATCAAAAGGAAAGGACAAAATGTAATGTGTGGAAGTCCAAGAGTCATATGTGGAATATGAAAAGTCACATAGTTATATATGGACAAATGAGTCATTAGGAAATGTCCAAACGTCATATAGAAGTCCAAAGATCTCATTAGAAGTCCAGGAGTCATCAGGGTAACTCAAGATTCATAGGGGATATGAAAGTTCACTCCTCTTGTCATAAAAGAAACCTCATAACTCAAGCAAATTGTTTTTGGGAGACTTAGCTTTTGGTGATTGTTGACGGTGCTGGACCTACCAACATTCAGGGGCTCACCTCGATATAAAGTCCCAACTAGACCTCACACCATTTGGTGTGGGAGTCCCATCTGGTATGATGGCCTCGTTTCCATTGTCTTAAGGATTTGCCTCAACTCTTGCTTGTCATCACAGGAGAGTGATATTCTTTGTCTTCGAGAAGTGATGTTCGTGTGCCTGGTGAATGCTAGTGTACTTGTGTCAATGGTTCTTTCATTGTAGAGGGAGAAGGTGGGAGTGAATCCCAAGTTGGTTGGGATGAAGTCCAAACTTGGCTAGGAACACACAACACAATAGGACGTGCACAACTTTTGGGGTAGAAGTCCACATGGATGCAGCAGTCACAACACACAAGGTAAGATAACATGTACAACACTCAGCGGATGAGTCCACACGAGTGTAAGGGTTGTTACAACAAGTTTTATGTGAAAGGTTTGTCTTCTTTTCAGGTGGGTAGACACCACAGGCGAGACAACGTTAACATCATATACAACACATTTTCATTAATAGATAATGTATTACAACAAGTGAAATAACTTCAAGCATTCAACATAGGTTAAAGAAAAATGCATTACAAGTGTTCAATATTAGTCTTACAATAGTTACAATACATGTGATAAAACATGCTGGCCTATTAGCAGGCTTTTGAATTAAGAGAAAGTTCCAAGACACATCATTACACCATATATCACTAACCCCGAGCATGGGGCGTTGGAGACACTACTTACTCCTCAAAGGAAATATTACAGACTCTATTAGCTATGTGGGAGGAGATGAGGCGAAAAGTCCCTTCATGTACAAATGTGGGGGTATTTATAGCCAAGGATGAAACTGACCCTTGTGGTTGTTCAACTACCCTCATGATTGTTTAACTTCCATGACTTTTTGACTTTACTTGACTCTTTGTACAACAAGTGGGTCTCTTGGACTTCCACGTTACATTACATTGATTTGACAATATGGCCCACAGTGGAGATGTGGACAACATGACTCATGACATGACTTGACATGATAGTGATGGTACATTCGTGCTGTTGTTGGAGTACATGTCGAATTGCACTGCTGCTGGGTGATGGATGTCTTCATGGTCTGTCACAGCTTCACCTCCGCATGGCAAAATGCATGCATTTTTCGATGGTCATTTGTTCACTTGATGTTGCTTTGGCACGTTCCTCCTTGCTTGTATGTTGGAAGGCTTGATAGGCTCATTTGGTCGTGAAAGGTGCATGTTTGTCTGTTTGTCTGTCCGTGAGCACATCTTGCATGTTTTCTCATCCGTCTATCCGCGAACACATCTTTGCATGATCATCCGTTAGCGAGCACATCCCCTTAGATGTATCATTCATTTGTCCATTGGTGAACTTGTCCTTCCGCATGTGCTCCCTTCGTTAATCCCATTCATCATCATGCCATGTTTGTTGTTGTACTTGTACTTGTAGTCACTCATGACAAGACAACATCAATCCAAAAACATCCTAGTATACCAAGACACATGATCATTTCGGATGTAGGTGCCCAGGCGAGGTAGCAAGGTTGTGAGGTGGGATGATGGCTTCAGGAACTTGTGATGAAAACTGCGCAAGAGTCACTAGGTGATGAATATGGGCAAACCAAGTCGACAACGACTGTTCGCGAGGTTTGGCTTGGCCGGAAGGAAAAACTACGCAAATTTTGGGAGGGACAATCTAAGTTGCAAGAAGGCAAGGAAGACAGAATCTGCACATTTTCGGGAATGAGCAGGAAGCAAGGGCTTAACAACAAAATTTGCGCAATTCTGGAGGAACAGGCTAGGCTGCATGGAGGATTAGCGTAGAAATTGCACAGTTTTTTGGACGAACTGGCCTGGAGCTTGGCAGCCAAAACTACGCAATTCTTAGAGGGAGCTGGCAGCTAGTTGTTGGGTCACTGGCAATAGAAACTGCACAATTCCCAAGGGGAATTTGTAGTCACTTGCTGAGAGCTTGGCAGCAGAAACTGCACAATTCCTAGAGGGAACTGGCAGTCTACTGCAAGGCGCTGCTGGTGAGGGAAACTACACTGAGGTTGGGACGCTGACTTGTTGATCATCTCTATGCAATTTCTAACCTGAGTGGACTTCTGGGTAGCAGAAGGCCTCTTCATGAAAAATGCACAATTTTTAGATGAACAATTGGTCGACTGTCGGGAGGACTGACTGGGAAAACTTTGCAATTTTATGATTGAGATAGGGATGGGCATTGGGTGTCTATTTGACTTGTCTACACAATTTCCTCAGTCAGCAGTGTGGGCAAGGTCAACAGCCTCTGTACAATTTTTGAGGGGATTTAGTCTCAGGGTGGCTATTGGGTCCGACTCTCCAGGTGGCCAACATGAATGTTTATTGGATTGCTTGCAAGCAACACAACTTGAAAAGACTTTATTGGTGTTTATGCGTTGTTCTGGTTGACAGTTAATCGAATCGATGGCTGGGTGATAGTCCAGCTGTCAGAGGGGAGTTTGGTCATCAAAAGTTCAGCAAAATGACTAAGTGTATGGATGAGTGAAATATGTGAATGTAATCTTACAAACACACACCAACATGACGTGACGATGAGATGACTCAAACCAACTTGACACACATGTTCAACCTAACTGATCGACACTGCAAGCAACAAGTGCGACACTCGTGATTGATCGTTGATTGACCATGACGATGCTTGCACGACAGTGAATGTGACTCCATGTGTGAGTGTGACAAATTCTTTCATAGCGAACATAACATGTACACATAAAGTGAAGACGTTGAGCATAACGAGAACATGGTCGCAAGCAAGACATTGACATCACATGCAAAAGCTTGGGTGGAATGAACAAACAAGGTGGGTGAGATGGCTCAAATGAGCTCATGGAGTGAACCCGAGTGTATGCAACCATCAAGTAAAACTCTCAAGGGAGGCTCCGAATTTAGGTGCAGACCAAAAATTTGGAGGGTGGTTATAGCCACTTCAACACTTGGTGAAACACTGGGAGAACTCCAACTTCTCTATTTTGGTTCATTGATAGCACAGGGCCTTGGTCTTTCGGGGAGTATTGAAATGCTCTCTAGGTTACTTTGACTTCCCCACTTACCCCATGGACATACGTGGTTTTACGTTTTCCAACTCAGTAAAAAATAATCAAAAGTTTAGCTTGATCACATTGTTTCAAATCCAGGAAGGGTAGCTTAGCTCGCAAGTTGAATATTTTTCAAAGTATAAGTTTTCATCTCTGGTGTTGCTCCGCTGGTAGCAAGTGTGGACAGTACCCCGATGAATTCATGTAGGAACACACACATTGCTCAAATTCCAACGAGCCTGGTTAGTACCCTAGTGGAGTTGCATGCTTAACCTCTCTACCCAGGAATCCCTTCTTTTCTTTCACCCTTATATTTTCAAGAGGACTATGCATAGGAACTTATTTATTTTTGGGGTGGGAGAGGGATCCCTACTTATTGAGAAAAAAAGAAGTGGTTCCTTCAGAGAAGCATGTAAGATCTCTGACATAGGTTTGCTCGTTTAGGTTTTCCCCTTCTCTGTTTCTACTAGTTGGATGAGCTTGAACACGCAGAGCAGAAGGCTGAACATAGGCATGGGGCTTCCCAATGTGGACATAGGTTCATGGTTGGACCAAAAATTCCCTTGCAGACGATTCATATTTTATGTTAAGACTTCATCGGACGAATGTTATAACTAAGCATAGAGAAGATGGACACAAGACTGGACAAGTGCTATAGTGTCACAAGTCTCTTCAAGTTATAGCCACACAGTCTATTCAAAATCCAGAATGTAGTGGTTGGAAACACTTATTTCTGGAAACAAAAATAGAAATATATCAAACAAACCAAATAAACATAAAAAAATTAGTAAGCAGAAAGACAAAGTAAAAACAAAGATAGTAACCAAAGCAAATGAAATGAAAACAACTAGCAGTAAAAAGACTATGTACATGGCACGGGGCACGACCTGACCTACTGGGAATGGTGCTTGAGATCTTGGCCGTTCACAAGAAGGTTGTAAATCCTCTCGTCAAGTGATGACAGATGGTACGTGTGCAGGCCAAGCTTTTCGTGGACCAGCATAAGACTATCAACTTCTGTTACCAGAATATGGTGGTATCCCAAAAGACCTTTAGGTGAAGATGATACTGCTGCTTTAGGCACTGCATGCAACATAGGCTCTAATGATGTCACAGGGTAGTTGTTTTTATTCTGGGAGCGGTTCAAGTTTCTGAAATCGATGCATAAGCGAATTTCCCTGGATTTCTTACGTGTAGAACTTAAATTAGAAACCTATGTATGGTGACAAAGTTGGTAAGTAACCCGAACATCCAACAACTTAGTCAATTTATTTTTATAAGGAGTTCAAATGATATATGTGTTTTCCCTGACTTTTTCTACAATAGTTTGGCCCCTCCTCTACCTGGAATCTCGTGTTGGGTTATTCGCATGTCGTATGTACTCAAGTCATCATTTACCCAGATGGACACATTCTGGTTCTGCTTGATCAGGAAGTCAAAAGCGGACCACTAGTGCGGCATGTATTTTGTACCGAGACTGACTATCTTCAGATCATGATTGGTCCCCAGATTGCTTTGTTAATTCATAGTGGTGGGCTTGTGTGTTCTACTGTTTCCTGGCTCTTGACCAAAGTTCTGCAAATCATAGAGCTTGTTGAGAGGAACCAACCCCTTGTGAACGCGGTTACATTTCTGGCCCTCAGTTGTAGCTTTCAGAAGTTGCTCATGCTTACCTTCATCAGTTGTTATGTCCTTGAAAGTATAAAAACCGTTCCTGGAGTGTAGTATCACTTGATGTGCGACCACGTTGGGGCTGATGGTCCTTTGTAAGCCCAACACAAGTTCTTCGTACTCAGCGATGTTGTTTGTTGATTCAGACTCCAAGTATCTTGAAATCATGCATTTCCTATTGTTTTGGGAGACTAAGACATACCTGGTCCTTGAGCCGTCATGTGTCTTTGATTCGTCAAAATCCATGGCCCACAACTTGTTTATACATGAACCATTCGACATGCCTGTACTACTACTACTATTGTTGCTGCTACTACTACTATTAGTGGTACAATGAACTATACAAGTTTCATTACCATCAATTGGGCAAGGAAGGAGTCCCAACTGTGCATCTCGTGGGCTTGGAGCTGGTCATGCGGGATAACACTCCAATGTTGTCTCCAGGAGGCAATTGCCAAACATGAGTTCTACGAAGGCCAACGGTTCATTCTCGCCATTAAGGGGAGTGAAATTTTGTTTCATATATCTCTCAAATGACACCTAGATTTGGTTGCATTTTCCCTTGTACGGAAGCCACATGTGAGACCAATCTGTAGCAAAATAACCATCTAGCTTGCTGGTCCAGTCTCTATTGAGTAGCAGACCATATGCTTTTGGTATGTCCACAACAGCTATGTTGATGAATTGGTGGACTCGACTGTCATGAGATAGTTGGATGATCACCTCTCACAGTTCACCAATGGCCGGTACCGATGTTCGATCAAGTTGGATGATTTTCACAGATGTCTTGCTCCATTGCACATTGATCTTCTTAGTAATGGAGAGTGGCATGACGTTAGCTGCCACGCCCAAATCAACCAATCAGTTGTGAACATTGTAGTTAAAAACTTCAAATGAAAGTAGGAATGGAGGGAAACTTGAGTTTGCTTCTCCCATCTGGTGTGTGTTGAGCATAGTGGAAAGTGATCTGGGAGGTGCGCTTACCCCTTTGCTAATAGAGGCTGCGCTGTCCACTATCGTTTGTCCCAATGTGCGCAACAAAATATCTCGTTGAATTTGGACCTTAGCTAACTCGAACAAACTGATGTTCGCTCCAATTTTCTTCATGTCATCAACAATGTTGTAGTCTAGAGGTGGTAGACTTACCGAGGTGTCTAGGGTGGAACATATGTTCGTGTTGTTCGACGGAGTGTTTTGCAACTTGCTACTCATGGATGTACTCTTGTCCATCGTTGTCTTCCCAGACTTGCTTTGTGTTTTCTACTTTGGGGCAACCGGTGGATCAGACTTCCTCATCAATAGTCTCATCTTCTCTTACATTTCCTAGAGTGTAGGGGGAGCCCCTTTATTCCTAAGAGTGTAATGATCATTTTGCTTTTGGGGTTGCTTCTCGGTGTTCATCTTCAAAATTACTTGCGAGCACTGATATACATTCACCACATGCCTAGAACTTGATGCTTCATTAGGTGCAACCTCTTTGTCATCATCAGTGTCTTCCATCTGCTCTTGCATATTGCTTTCCACATTGAGTGTATGGCTGCAGATAGAGGTAACGACTCGCTTCCATTCCAAACAAGAGTTCTTGGAATGATGTTCTTTGTGGAAAGAACATAACTTAGGATCTACACATTGTTCAAGCTGGAACATAGGTTTTTTCATAGTTTTTTAAGTGAACTGGTTGCTGCTTGATGAGTTGCTTACCTATCTTTGTCTAGGAAGATGGTTGTTTGCAAATGTGTTTGTTTTCCTTTGTTTGAGTTCAGACACTTTTATAGTCAAGTTCTTGACAAGGCGAGTGAGGGTCTCAATATCAGTGCCTTCCTTGTCTCCACCCTTGCTCACCATTGATTGGGAATTCCTGCTCTCATCCTTGGAGTCCATTGTTGATTTGTCATCCTTGATGACTTTGATTAAGCACAGGTCTTTCTCAACAGCAATAACCTCTTCATAGTTTTCTAAGATTGTTGGTTTTGCAGCTCGCTTAATGAACTACACAATGCTAGTTGGCAGTGCGGACGTGTAGTAGTCAACAGTGATGGAGTCATGAGGTTTAGTGTTCGCTGTGAACTTTTACAATATGCATGTAAACCTCTGATTTAAATCTTTCACTTTCTCTTTTCCCTCCATCTTGAGGCTTCCCAATTATTTGAGTAGCATGGTTGGGGTCTTGTCATCAACAAAATTTTCAAGGAACATGCGTTTGAATGCACCCTAGTTCTGTATAGAGTTTGGTGGAAGGCTGTGATACCATGCAATTGCACGACCGTCCAAGGTACATGGGAACAATCTACATTCTATGTCATCATACTATACCTCAAGGGTCTGCAGCTACAGGTAGAAGTTGTCCAAGTGGTCTTCTGCCTTCACCATGTTGTGAGGGTTGAACTTGATGCTCATCCTATCTTCTTGCTTCAGCATCTTGTGCAGAATAGCCGAGAGAGCCAATGTTCCCTGAGTCTTCCATTCAAGATTTGGGTCAGCTATTTCTTCTTCTTCATCATCCTCCTCTCATCTTTCACAATCTGATTGTTTCGGATCTAAGTCTGTTGGTTTGTCTCCACCTCCGCCTCCTTCACTACCTTCCCCTCTACATCCTGTACCGGAATTTGATCCCAAGATCCCAAGAGTTTCTTGTTTGCCTTACCGCAAGAGCGAAGGTTCCTTTCTATCTTCAATAGATTCTACCAGACCTTCAAGTGTGGCAAGGACTGCTTCTTCCACCGATGACACAACAACTCCTGTTGGAGTGGCTTTGGGCTTCCTTGATGCATATGGAAGATATTTCATGCCTGGGATAATTCCGACTACTTTCACGAACTGGTGAGTGATGGGATAGATAGAGCGAAGGTGTTGATACATAATCTTGTGTTCAACCCTAGGAGGTGAGGAGTAACCAACTCCAAAGTCGTGTGTAGGTGGGAGGGAGTGTGAGTTACTGCCTTGACCTGATGGTTGATGAATGAGTGTGAGGGGATGTTGAGGCATATACAACTAACTGCCCTCCTTCTAGCACCAGAAATGTTGAAGATGCTGGACCCACCAACATTTAGGGAATCACCCCTGTATGAAGTCCCAACTAGACCTCACACAATTTTGTGTGGGAGTCCCATCGGGTATGATGGCTCGATTTCCATTGTCTTAAGGGTTTGCCTCAACTCTTGCTTGTCATCATAGGAGAGTGATCTGCTTTGTCTTCGAGAAGTGATGTTTGTGTGCCTGGTGAATACTAGTGTAATTGTGTCGATGGTTCTTTCACTGCAAAGGGAGAAGGTGGGAGTGAGTCCCAAGTTGGTTAGGACGAAGTCCCAACTCGGCTAGGAACACACAACACAATAGGACGTGCATAGCTTCCGGAGGAGTAGTCCACACAGATGTGGCAGTCATAACACACAAGGTAAGATAACACGTACAACACTTAGCAGATGAGTTTGCACGAGTGTAATACTTGTTATAGCAAGTGTTATGTGAAAGGTTTGTCTGCTATCCGGGGGGGGGTAGGCACCACGGGCGAGATAACATTAATAACATATACAACACATTTTCATTAACAGATTATGTATTACAACAAGTGAAATAAGTTCAAGTGTTCAAAAAAGGTTAAAGCAAAATGCATTACAAGTGTTCAATATTAGTCTTACAACCATTACAATACATGTGAGAAAACATGTTGGCCTGTTAGCAGGCTTCTGAATTAAGTGAAAGTTCCAAGACACATCGTTACACCATACATCACTAACCACGAGCACGGAGTGTTGGAGCCACTACTTACTCCTCAAAGAAAATATTATAGACTCTCTTGGCTATGTGGGTGGAGTTGAGGTGAAAAGTCCCTTCATGTACAAATGAGGGGGTATTTATAGCCAATGGTGAAACTGACCCTTGTGGCTAGTCGACTACCCTAATGACTGTTTGACCTCCATAACTTTTCGACTTTACATGACTCTTTGTACAACAAGTGGGTCTCTTGGAATTCTACATTACATTACATTGATTTGAAAACATGGCCCACAGTGGAGATGTGGAAAACATGACTCATGACATGACTCGACATGACAATGTTGGTACATTCGTGCTGCTACTGGAGTGCATGTCGAGTTGCAGTGTTGCGAGGTGATCAATGTCTTCATGGTGTGTCACAACATCACCTCCACATGGAAAAGTGCATGGAATCTTCGATGGTCATTGGTTCACTTGATGTTGCTTTGGCACATTTCTCCTTTCTTTAATGTTGGAAGGCTTGACAGGTTCATCTATTCGCGAAATGTGCATGTTCATCCATTTGTTCATCTGTGACCACATCTTGCATGTTTTCTCATCTGTTTTTCCATGAACACATCTTTGCATGAACATCCACTCACGAGCACATCTCTTCACATGCATCATTCATTCGTCCATTGGTGAACTCGTCCTTCTTCATGTGCTCCCTTTGTTCATCCCATTCATCCTCATGCCATGTTTGTTGGTGTACCTATACTTGTAGTTAGTCATGACGAGACAACATCAAATACAAAAACATCCTAGTCTACCATGACATATGATCATTTCATATGAAGGTGACCAGGGGGGGAAGCAAGGTTGCGAGGTGGGACGATGGTTTCGGGAACTGCTGATGAAAAATTTGTAAGAGTCACTGGGTGATGAAGATGGGCAAACCAAGTTAACTTTGATTGCCTGTGAGGTCTGGCTCGGCTAGAAGGAAAAATTGCACAAATTTTAGGAGGGACAGTCTAGGCTGCAAGAAGGCAAGGCAGACAAAATCTACACATTTTCCAGAATGAGTAGGCAATAAGGGGTTGACAACAAAATTTGCTCAATTTTTTGGAGGAATAGGCCAAGCCACATGGAGGATTTGCAGGCAGAAATAGCGCAGTTTTTTGGAGGAACTGGCTGGGAGCCTGGCAGCCAAAACTGCGCAATTCCTTGAGCGAACTGGTAGCTGGCTACTGGGTCACTGGCAGTAGAAACTAAACAATTCCTAAGGGGAACTGACAGCCAGATACTGGGAGGTTGGAAGCAGAAACTGCGCAATTCCTGGATGGAACTTACAGTCTGCTGTTGGGAGCTACTGGTGAGGGAAACTGCACTCAGGTTGGGAGGTCGGCTTGCTAATCATCTCTAGACAATTTTTGACCTGAGTGGATTACTGGGGAGAAGAAGGCCTTCTCATGAAAACTATACAATTTTTTGGATGAAGAGTCAGTTGACTATCAGGAGGACTGACTCGTAAAACTGCGCAATTTTCTGAGGGATACAGGGATGGGCATTGGGTGGCTGTCCGACCTGTCTACGCAATTTCCTCAGTCAGAAGTGTGGGTAAGGTCAAAAACCTCTGTACAATTTTTGAGGGGAGTCAGTCCTAGGGTGGCTATCGAGCCTGACTCTTTGGGCGACCAACATCAATGTTGATTAGATTGCTTGCGAGCAGTGCAACTTGAAAATAAATTGATTGGTGTTTCTCTGCTGTTCTTGGTGACAGTCGATCGGATCGATGGCATGGTGATAGTCTAGCTTTTAGAGGGGAGTCTGGTCATTAGAACTTCAGGAAAATGACTAAGTGTGTGGATGAGTGAAAGATGTGAATGTGATCTTACAAACACACACCAACATGACTTGACGACGAGACGACTCAAAGCAACCCAACACACATGGTCAACACGACTGACCGACAGTGCAAGTGACAAGTGTGACACTTGTGATTGATCGTTGATCGAAAATGACGACACTTGCATGACAGTGAATGTGACTCTGTGTGTGAGTGCGATAGATGTTTTCATAGCGAACATAACATGTACACACAAAGTGAAGACCTTGAGCATGACCAAAACATGGTCGCAAGCAAGACATTGGCATCACATGCAAAAGCTTGGGTGGAATGAAAAAGCAAGGTGGGTTTGAAGGCTCACATGAGCTTACAGAGTGAACTCAAGTGTATGCAACCATCTAGTGAAACTCTCAAGGGCGCCTCCAAATTTAGGTGTAGGCCAAAATTTTGGAGGGTGGTTGTAGCCAGTACAACACCTGCTGACACATTGGTAGAACTCCAACTTCTATGTTTTGGTTCATTGATAGCACATGGCCTTGGTCATTCGGGGAGTATTAAAACACTATGTGGGTTACTTTGGCTTCCCTACTTACACCATGGAAAAACATGGTTCGCCTTTTGCCAACTCAATCAAACAAAATCCCTTGATCACAATGTTTCAAATCCATAAAAGGTAGCTTAGCTTGCGAGTTAAAGATTTTTCAGAGTATAGGTTTTCATCTCTAGTGTTTCTCCACTGCAAGCATGCCTAGACAGTACCCTAGCAGAGTCACATGGGAACACACACATTGCTCCACTACCAGCGAGCCTGGTCAGTACCTCGGTGGAGTTGCATGCTTTACCTCTCTGTGCAAGAAGCCTTTATCTTCTTTTTCCCTCGTATTTTCAAGAGGATTGTGCATAGGAACTTATTTATTTTTGGGGCGGAAGAGGGACACCAGCTTATTGAGAGTAGAAGAGGTTGTTCCTTCAGAGAAGCATGTAAGACCTCTGACATAGGTTTTCTTGTTTAGATTTTCCCCTTCTCCATTTCTACTAGTTGGATGAGCTTGAACACGCAGAGTAGAAGGTTGAGTACAGGCATGGGGCTTCCCAATGTGGACATAGGTTCATGGTTTGACCAAAAATTCCCTTGCAGATGGTTCATATTTTCCTTCAAGACTTCATCGGCCAAAGGTTATAACGAAGCATAGAGAAGATAGACACAAGACTGGCCAAGAGCTACAGTGTCACAAGTCTCTTCAAGTTTCAACCACATACTCTATTCAAAAGCTAGAATGGAAGCACTTATTTCCGGAAATAAAAATAGACATATATCAAAGAAAACAAACAAAAATAAACAAAAATAGTAAGAAGAAAGAGAAAGTAAAAACAAAGATAGTAAGAAAAGCAAACGAAATGAAAAAAACTGGTAGCAAGCAAACTATGTACATGGCATGGGGTGTGGCCTGGCCTACTAGGAGTGATGCTTGAGATCTTGGCCATTGACAGGAAGGTTTTCAATCCTCCCTCAAGTGACGATAGATGGTATGTGTGTGGGCCAAGGTTCTCGTGGACCATCAGAAGACTATCAGGTTCTGTTACCAAAATCTGGTGGTATCCCAAAAGACCTTTAGGTGAAGGTGATATTGCTGCTTCAGACACTGCATGCAACATAGGCTCTAATGATGTTGTGGGGTAGTTGTTTTTATTTTGGGAGTGGTTCAAGTTTCTGAAATCAATGCATAAGCGAATTTCCCCAGATTTCTTACGTGCATAACTTAAATTATAAAACCATGTATGGTGATGAACTTGGGAAGTAACCCAAACATCCAACAACTTAGTCAATTTTTTTTGTATAAGGAGTTCAAACGACATATGTGTTTTACCTGACTTTTGCTACAATGGTTTGGCCCCTCCTCTACCTGGAATCTTATGTTGGGTTATTCGCATGTCGTATGTACTCAGGTCGTCATCTACCCACATGGACACATTCTGGTACTGTTTGATCAGGTAGTCAAAAGTGGACCAGTGGTGTGGGGTGCAGTTTGTACCGAGACTGACTATCTTCAGATCGTTATTGGTTCCTAAGTTGTTTTTTTTGTTCGTGGTGGTGGGCTTGTGTGTTCTGCTATTTCCTAGCCCTTGACTAAAGTTCTGCAAATCATAGAGCTTGTTGAGAGGAACCAACCCCTTGAGGAGGGGGTTGCATTTTTGGCCCTCTACTATAGTTTTGAGAAGCTTCTCATTCTTAACTTCATCAGTTGTTATTTCCTTGAAAGTATCAACAATGTTCGCAGAGTTTAGTATCACTTTAAGTGTGACGTGTTGGGGCTAATGGTATTTTGTAAGCCCAACACGAGTGCTTCATACTCAACAATGTTGTTTGTCCATTCAGACTCCAAGAAGATTGAAATCATGCATTTCCTGTTGTTTTGGGTGACTAAGATATACCCGGTCCTTGAGCCGTCATGTGTATTTGATTTGTCAAAATCCATGGCCCACAACTTGTTTATACACGAACTGTTTGACATGCTTATACTATTGCTACTACTGTTGCTGATACTAATGCTATTATTGGTAAAATGAACTGTACAAGTTTCATTACCATCAGTTGGGCAAGGAAGGAGTCCCAACTATGCATTTGGTGGTATTGGAGCTGGTCTTGCGGGATAACACTCCAATGTTGTCTCTAGGAGGTAACTGCCAAATATGAGTTATACGAAGGCCAACGGTTCATTCTCACCATTAGGGGAGTGATATTGTGTTTCATATATATCTCGGATGACACCCAGATTTGGTTGCATTTTCCCTTGTACGGAAACCACATGTGAGACCAGTCTGTAGCAAAATAACTGTCTAGCTTGTTGGACCAATCTCTGCTAAGTAGCAGACCATATGGTTTTGGTATGTCCACAACAACTATGTTGATTCATTGGTGGACTCAACTGTCATGAGATAGTTGGATGATCATGTCTCGCAGTTCACCAATGGCTGGTATCAATGTTCGATCAAGTTGGATGATTCTAGCGGATGTCTTGCTCCAATGCGCATTGATCTTCTTAGCAATGGAGAGTGGAATTACGTTCGCTTCCAAGCCAGAATAAACCAAGAAGTTGTGAACATTGTAGTTTAAAACTTCAAATGAAAGTAGGAATGGAGGGAAACCTAAGTTTTCTTCTCCCATCTAGAGTGTGTTGAGCACAATGGAAATTGATCCGGAAGGTGTTCTTACCCCTTTGCTGGTAGAGGCTGTGTTGTCCGTTGTTGTACATCCCAATGCACATAACAGGATATCTCATTGACTCTGGACCTTAGCTAAATCGAACAAATTGATGTTCACTCTAGTTTTCTTCATCTCATCAACAATGTTGTAGTCCAGAGGTGGTAGACTTACTGAGGTGTTCGAGGTGGAATGGATATTCATGTTGTCTGGTGGAGTGTTTTGCAACTTTCTACTCATGGATGTACTCTTGTTTGCTACTATCTTCTTGGACTTGCTTTGTGTTTTCTACTTTAGGGCGCTAGGTGGATCAACCTTCCTCATCAACAATCTCATCTTCTCTTGCATTTCTCCAAGTGTAGGGGGAGCCCTTTTACTCCTAAGATTGTAACAATTATTTTTATTTTGGGGTTGATTCTCAGTGTTCGTCTTCGACATTACTTGCGAGCACTGATATGTGTTCACCACATGCCCAAAACTTGATGCTTCATCAACTACAACCTCTTCATAATCATCAGTTTCTTCCGGCTACTCCTGCATATTTCTTTCCCCATCGAGTGTATGACTAGAGACAAAAATAAAAAATCACTTCCAGTTCGAACAAGAGTTCTCGAGGTGATGTTCTTCATGGAAAGAATGAAACTTAGGATCTGCGCACTATTCAAGTTGGAACACATGTGTTTGCATAGTTTTGAAGTGAACCGGTTGCTGCTTGATGAGCTGCTTGCCTGTCTCTGTCTGGGTGGATGGCTGTTTGCAAATATGTCTATTTTCCTTTGTTTCAGTTAGGACACTTCTACAGTCAAGTAATTGAGAAGGTGAGTGAGGGTCTCAATATCAGTGCCTTCCTTGTCTCTACCCTTACTCACCATTGCTTGGGACTTCCTGCTCACATCCCTGGAGTCCAATGTTGATTTGTCATCCTTGATGAATCCGATTGAGCGCAGGTCTTTCTCAACAAAAATATCCTCTTCATAGTTTTCTAAGAGTGTTGGTTTCACATCTCGCTTGGCAATCTGTGCATTGCTAGTTGGTAGTGCAGACGTGTAGTATTCAATAGTGATGAAGTCATGAGGTTTAGTGTCCACTGTGAACTTGTTCAATATGCATGTAAACCTTTGATTGAAATCTTTCACTTTCCCTTTTCCCTCCATCTTGAGGCTTCCCAATTCTTTGAGTAGCATAGTTGGGGTCTTGTCATCAACAAACTTTTCAAGGAACATGCATTTGAATGCACCCTAGTTCTGTATAGAGTTTGGTGGAAGGTTGTGATACCATGCAGTTGCGTGAACATGTAAGGTATATGGGAACAATCTACATGCTATGTCATCATACCATACATCAAGGGTCTGTAGCTGTAGGTAGAAGTTGTCCAAGTGGTCTTCTTCCTTCATCTTGCTGTGAGGGTTGAACTTGATGTTCATGCTCTCTGCTCACTACGAAATCTTGTGCAGAACAGCTGAGAGAGCCAATGGTCCCTTAGTCATCCATTCAAGATTTTGGTCTGCCATTTCTTCTTATTTTTCTTCATCCTCCTCTTCTCTTTTAGAATTCGATGGTTTCGGCTCTGAGTCCGTTGTTTCATCTTTGCCTCTGACTCATCCACTTCCTTCCCCTTCACCTCCTATACTGGAATTTGATCCCAAGATCCCAAGTGTCTTTTTCGCCTTGCCAAAAGACCAAAGGTTCCTCTTCATCTTCAACAGGTTCTACCATACCTTCAAGTGTGGCAAGGACTGCTTCTTCCACCGATGATACAACAACTCCTGTTGGAGTGGCTTTGGGCTTCCTTGATGCGTATGGAATATTTGTATGTCTGGGATTAGTCTGAATGCTTTTGTGAACTGGCGAGTGATGGGACGGATGGAGCAAAGGTGTTGACACGGATTGTCGTGTTCAACCCCAGGAGGTGAGGAGTAACCAACTGCAGAGTCGCATGTAGGTAAGAGGGAGTGTGAGTTACTTTCTTGACCAAATCGTTGAGGAATGAGTGTGAGGAGATGTTAAGCCATATACAACTGGCTGCCCTCCTTCTAACACCAGAAATGTTGGGGTGCTGGACCCACCAACATTCATGGGATCACCCCAGTATGAAGTCCCAACTAGACCTCACACCATTTGGTTTGGGAGTCCCATCCGATATGATGGCCCAGTTGCCATTGTCTTAAGGATTTTCCTCAACTCTTGCTTGTTAGCACATGAGAGTGGTTTGCATTGTCTTTGAGAAGTGATGTTCACGTGCCTAGAGAATGCTAGTGTACTTGTGTCAATGGTTCTTTCAGTATAGAGGGAGAAGGTGGGAGTGAGTCCTAAGTTGTTTAGGATGAAGTCCAAACTCAGCTAGGAACACATAACACAACAGGACGTGCACAACTTCTAGAGGAGTAGCCCAGATGGATGGTAGTCACAACATGCAAGGTAAGATAACACGTACAACACTCAATGGATGAGTCCACACGAGTGTAACGGTTGTTACAAAAAGTTTTATGTGAAAAGTTTGTCTGTTGTCGGGGGGGTAGCCACCACAGGCGAGACAACGTTAACATCATATACAACACATTTTCATTAACAAATTATGTATTACAATAAGTGAAATAAGTTCAAGTGTTCAACACAGGTTAAAGAAACATGCACTACAAGTTTTCAATATTAGTCTTACAACAGTTACAATACATGTGAGAAAACGTGCTAGCCTGTTAGCAGGCTTCTGAATTAAGCAAAAGTTCCAAGACACATTGTTACACCATACATCACTAACCTTGAGCGCGGGGCATTGGAGCCACTACTTACTCCTCAAAGAAAAGATTACAGACTCTCTTGGCTATGTGGGAGGAGCTAAGGTGGAAATTCCCTTCATGTACAAATGAGGGGTATTTATACTAAGGGTGAAACTGACCCTTGTGGCTGTTCGACTACCCTCATGATTGTTTGAATTCCATGGATTTTCAACTTTACATGACTCTTTGTACAACAAGTGGGTATCTTGGACTTCCACATTACATTACATTGATTTGACAACATGGGCCACAATGGAGATGTGGATGACATGACTCATGACATGACTCAACATGAAAATGTTGGTACATTCGTGCTACTGCTGGAGTGCATGTTAAGCTGTAGTGCTACTGGGTGATGGATGTCTTCATGGTGTGTCACAGCTTCACCTCTTCATGCAAAGGTGTGCGGAGTCTTCGATGGTTGTTGGTTCACTTGATGCTCCTTTGGCACGTTGCTCCTTTCTTGTATGTTGGAAGGTTTGACATGCTCATGTGTTCACAAAAGGTGCATGTTCCTCCGTTCATCCGTTCATGAGCACATCTTGTATGTTTTCTTGTTTGTCTGTCTGTGAACACATATTTGCATGATGATCCATTCACAAGCACATCTCTTCACATGCGTCATTTGTTTGTCCATTGGTGAACCTGTCCTTCTGCATGTGCTCCCTTCATTCATCCCATTCATCGTCGCGCCATGTTTGTTGGTGTACCTGTACCTACAGTCACTCTTGATTACATTACATCAAATCCAATAACCTCCTAGTCTACCATGACACATGATCATTTTGGATGTAGGTGACCATGGGAGACAACAAGGTTGTGAGGCGGGATGATGGTTTTGGGCATTGTTGATGAAAACTACGCAAGAGTCATTGGGTGATGAAGATGGGAAAACCAGGTTGACAATGACTGTTTGTGAGGTCTCACTCGACTGGAAGGAAAAACTACGTAAATTTTGGGAGGGACAGTCCAGGCTGCAAGAAAGAAAGGCAAACAAAATCTGCACATTTTCCATAACGAGTGGGAAGCAAAGGCTTGACAATAAAATTTGTGCAATTTTCTGGAGGAGCAGGCTGGGATGCATGGAGGATCAACAAGTAGAAATTACGTAGTTTTTTGGAGGAACTAGCCAGGAGCATGGCAGCCAAAACTGCACAATTCCTGGAGGGAACTAGTTGTTGGCTACTGGGTCACTAGCAACAGAAACAATGCAATTACAAATTGGAACTGGAAGCCTGTTGCTGGGAGCTTGGTAGAAGAAACTGTGCAATTCCTGGAGGGAACTGGCAGCCTGCTACTGGGAGCTACTGGAGAGGGAAACTACACTGAGGTTGGGAGGCCATCCTACTAATCATCTCTATGTAATTTTTGACCTGAGTGGACTACTGGGCAACAGAAGGCCTACTCATGAAAACTGCACAATTTTCTGGATGAACAGTTGTTCGACTGTGGGGAGGATTGACTCTGAAAACTACGTAATTTTCTGAGGGAGAGAGGGATGAGCACTGGGTGTTTGTCTGACCTGTCTGTGCAATTTCATAAGTCAGCAGTGCGGGCAAGGTCAACAGCCTCTGTGAAATTTTTGTGGTGAGTTAGTCCTGGGGTGGCTGCCAGGTCCGACTCTCTGGGTGGCCAGCAAGAAAGTTGATTGGATTGCTTGCGAGCAACACAACTTGAAAATACTTTATTGGTGTTTCTACACTGTTCTATGTGACAGTCGATTGAATCAATGGTGGGGTGATAGTCCCACTATCAGAGGGGAGTTTGGTCGTCATAACTTTAGCAAAATGACTAAGTGTGTGGATGAGTGAAAGATGTGAATGTGATCGTACAAACACACACCAACATGACTTGATGACAAGACGACTCAAACCAACCCGACACACATGTTCAACATGACTCATCAACGGTGCAAGCGACAAATGCGACACTCGTGATTGATCGTTGATCAACCATGATATGGTTGCACGAAAGTGAATGTGACTCTGTGTGTGAGTGCGAAAGATGTTTTCATAGTGAACATAACATGTACACATGAAGTGAAGACCTTGAGCATGATCAGAACATGGTTACAAGCAAGACATTGACATCACATGAAAAAGCTTGGGTGGAATGAACAAGAAAGGTGGGTGTGAAGGCTCACACGAGCTCGCGGAGTGAACCCGAGTGTATGCAACCATCAAGTGAAACTCTCAAGGGAGGATCTGAATTTATGTGCAGGAAATTTTTTTGGAAGGTTGTTGTAGCCGCTACAACAACGATCTAGCCTTGTCTTCACTAGCTTAACATAGGAGAGAATATCATTGTTTGGAGAAGCAAGACGTTACTTAATGTTCCACTATTGGAGCTAGTGGCTCGCCATTGTAATTGTGTACTTGCATCTTTCACCTAATAACCATAAGCTAATGGGCCAAAAAAATTTCATGCGTGTATCATGAATGTAGTAAGACTATTCTTTATATGTTTTTGATATGTTTTTTGTTCACATGTACTAAGGAAATTGAACTATTTCAGTGGCTTTGGTACTTATCTTGTTGAATGTGCATTGTTTTTCCTTTAATGATCATTATGTCTATGTGAACTACTTCACTAGATAACAAACAAATATTTTCATGTTGTGTGCCTCTATTAGGATAGTACTATTACTTTCCTTCTAGAGACTCACTCTTACTTCCCTCTCGTAAAAGTCTTCTTTCAGACATTGCAATTGGTGTTTCACAATGTCATCTTACTTGATAATTTCAAAGGTTATGTGCATACTCTCTTATGTTATCCATTACAGCTAAGGTAAACCTTAATTTATGATGGACGGGAGGATACTCCAGATGGGGCTCCCACTCCAAACATTTTGAGGTCTAATTGGGACTTCACATAAGGGAGATTCCCTTGGTTAACGAATTTCTAGCGTCAATTTTTGGCACTAGAAGGAGGGCTAGATGCTAAGTTATGCCCATTGAGTCTATTTCAAATATCTTATCTTAAATGGCTCATTCCAAAAACATACTCTTGGGGTGTTTCTATAATAAATCCTATGGTAAAATTTTAATCCACAATGATCCTCTTTATCATTTGTCTCAATTAAAGTTTGATGGTGAGGGTGAAATATCCATAGCCGATTACATCTTTAATTTTATCTATTTTTGTGAATTTTATGAAATTGATTTTGAATATGTGGCTTGTGTTCTTTTCTTCCTTACACTTGAAGGTCAAGTTAACCAATGGTGTCATACCTTACCATCTTCTGCCATCCATTCATTTGATCAATTTCTCAAGGAGCTTCAATAAGAATTTGATAGGTATGGTTACCGATATGTTTTTAAGAGAATAAATAAACTAAGAATGAACCCTGGTGAGTCAATTAAGGAATTTTCTAATCGATTCCTTCACCTATATTAGGAATTTTTTGAAGAATGCACATATTGGGATTTCTTTAAACAAAAGTTTGAGCATTTGGTTCATATCTCTTTAAAGTAATGTGAATCTGAACCCCTAAACCATCCTGCTCTCCCATGTTTTGAAAATCATGAGACACTTCTATTTTAAGAGGAGGAACCTATTATTCCTTTTTTTCCTTGTCCTCCTCCTTCCTCAGTACCAATTTGGGTGTGTCTTGGTGATAATGTTGAAGTTAGGAAATCTGGAAATCTAATGGCTACTACATCAACCTTCATCTACTTCTCATGATTCAGATCCAATGGAGGAAACCTTGGAATGATTCATCTAGCCTAGGGTGAAGACTAATCCTTCCATTCCTAAAGAGGATATTAACACTCTTAAACTCAATCTTCAATCTGGTTCCATTGAAAGTATTACTTCTTTAAGGGACACCTATCATCCTTTATCATCTACATGCCATGACTCTTTGTACCTTTATCTGCTTGATCAATATACTCCACTAATGAGTTCTTTAGACTCTCTTGATTTTCAAGTTGTTGGTTCAAATTGTGACCAGGTGCAAGGTAGTCACATTTCACATGTAGAGGAGCAAAAAAGTGAAGATTCCTTAGATATTTATTTTCTTTTTCAAAGTCATCTATGTGAAGGTGATGTTCCTTCATTATCGGTTGATTTTAACTATACTAATATTCATATTCAATCAAATGAGATCAATTTTATTAATCAATATATAGTCTTGGGAAACCATCATTCTGATGATGATGAATCTGTTGATTTATATCATGATCAATGTCCAAGTACACTTGTTGACCTTTTGATTTATTGAGAATATCTTGATTTGAAAGAATTATATCTAGAATATGATTCAATCAAAGAAGATGTTCTTATGGAAACTTCCTGTTCATCTCACTATCCCTTGTGCCATATTATTTGTAATGCATTAACTTGTGGAAGAGGATATTCCATGCTCTTCAAGTTCATCATCTAATCAGTTTGATTTTGAATCGATACAAGGTAGTGAGGTTATCCATAGTGAAAAAGGAAACAATCAAATCACTGAGTATCCATTCTATACCTTTTGATTTCCAGTATTTCATGAAGAAAATTCTTTTGCTCGAGTTATTCATAAGATTGATCCAATCTATCCTTAGATGTTCAATTAGAAGAATCTTTTGACTTAAGTAATCTGGTTGTTGAATTTGTAAAATTTGATAAATTCAGTGATAGAGATGGATACCATTAAATAGTAGTGGTCTTTTTGAAATTACTGGTAGTAGTTATCCACACACCATGCATGATTTGATTCAATCATCAAAATGTGATTTTACAATCCTTGAAAGTTTCAAAACTTATCAGGAAGTTGAGGCACTTGCAACTCTGGTAAGATCCCCGAACTAAGTCAAATCTGGGTTCTCTCGCAAAATTATTTTCTTTGCATGGTTTCACTGGATGTAAATTCCTTCAGATTGAAGATTCTACTTTTAGTTGATTAATCTCCATGGAAGGATCTTGTACCTAACTCGATTTTGGAGCATAGATATCTCATGAAAGCATGGAACTCTTAAGTTGATCATTTCAAAATTTATCTCTGGCCGAAGGAATCATTCTTATGAGATACAATTGAGAATAATCAAATCCTGGTTTTTCTTGTGAATGTCATAGTGCCAATGTTTTTCTTCATTGCACTTGAAATTATCTTGAGTGCTAGTGAATGCATGAGTTATTTGGTGAATCAAATTCCTCTTCACTCATTGTGTCCTGACTAGTTTAATGTGTTTGCTATACTGACATTCATTTTCACTTCTTTTGATGATTATGGTGCTAATGTAGTTTGTAACTAGGTACAAGGAAATGGTTTGTTTGTCATATTCATTGTGCGAGGGAGATGATCCTATTGATCAAAGAATTTGTAAATTTGTTCAAACTAATTTATATTTGTTGTTAACTAATCAAGAGTCTTGTGCCTAATCAGTTTATATGATCATGATAACGATCATTCAACTTATCATTTTCCTACTAGCATATCTTATGATAGTTGTTTTGCATTGATTAATCTTTATGGTTTATCTCACTATTTTGATACTTGTCAAGTAGTTGAGGCACTTCAGCCTTCGTTGATAGTTATGTTAGTTCCTCACTATCTTGACAAGCCTTTTGAACATGATTAGATTCATTTTCCCTTACAAGATTCTCATCCAGATCCCATGATTTTAATTGAAAATTCATCTTTTCAAGGATTTCAAGGTTTTCAAGAGGATTTTTTTGAATTTCATGATCCAATCTATGATCAATTGGAAGCATCGTAGATAGAAATCCCTTTTTCTAATAATAAGCCACAATATTTCTTGATGTGTGCTAAGAAGGAAAAAACAGATGAAGGTGCATTCACAAGAAATTTTCAAGGTTTGTTTGATTATGGTTTTCATTGAAAAGGCAAGATTGCAAGTTGGTTAGAGGTAGTTGCTGTGACACATCTTTCTGTTGACTAGGAAGACCTTCAATTTTTTGTGCAAGTTATTTAAGCTCTTATCTTTTATATTGCACATTTCTTTATATCAGCTTTAATCACTCATATCTTTGAGATTGCAGGCCAAGAGCATTTACACCAGATACATTGGAGATTCCATTATAATTGGCCCTTATCTTTTAATTGTTCATGTTAGGAGTAGGTCTAGCTACATTCTAGTGCCCTTGCATACTCATTATGCACTCACTTTTCATCTGCTCCACTTTTTTTTAATTTCTTATTTTTGTCATGCATGTTGTTTTAGTTTAGTTCTCCATTTGCTTTGTTCTTTTGATCTTGTTTTCTAGGTTTATCATGTATTTTATTTTATTTTTTCTTTAATAATACTTTGCTTGAAAAATTCTCTCTCTTGGCTCAAAAAGACAATGTGGAAAATTTTGAAAAGGGAATTGTGATGATGAACATTGCATGGCTAATTCGTTACCTCTTCTCCATTTGGGTTTACATACCTTTGAAGTCGATGATGTCTGAATGGAAAATACAATTCATTCCAGATGGAAAGAATTTGGTCAAACTATGAAGCTTGTATATTTATTAGGATATTCATCATGACTTAGCCTTGTATTAAATGGTGTTTCAACATGTCGACTCAACCAAGTAGAAAAGGGAAAGGAGAAAAATTTAAATGAGCATATTAACTTCTGTTATCTTTCAAATCCCTTATACAAGGAACCAATTATCCTTCTCTCAATAAGTTGATATCCCTCTTCCACCTATGCTATAAATATTCAATAAGTGCTTCAAACATATATTTAAGAAAATATAATAAAGGGTGAAGAAGAGAAAGGCTTCCTGCATAGATAGGTGAAGCAAGCAACTTCGTCGAGGTATTGTTTAGGCCTGCTGGTAGCGAAGTGATGCTTGTTGTTATAGACATTTTTGTGCCTCGCATCATGGAGCATGAAATGTCAATAATCACAGGGATCCTCAGTCCCTAAACATGTTGTTCTTACCCCTAAAAGAACAAGGTCATCAAACAACAGCACTTCCAATCAGTTCTCCACCTGAAAACACTTCAAAACAGGCTAATTTTGGATCATGTCAGCTGCTCCACTGAGCTTCTGCGCTGGAATGCAACTGTCCCTCCTTGTACCTGCGCTGGAAGTCAAATCTAATGAAGGCTACCTGCGCTGGGCGAGATTGGCCAAGTGGCACAGTCATTCTGCAAGGTGTCAACTGCCCAGGAAGCTTCCAAACTGACACTTGGTTCATGAGATTCGCCCTGTGATGAGTAAGAGGTACTTGACCACCATGTGTAAGCAAGGATCTCCAAGTGGACTCAAGAACTGAAGATTAACTGAAGAGGGAGAGGACACAAGGCAGCTTCATGTCAGTCTCAAGCTGACTCATCCTTTCTTCTTCTCTCCTATATATAGAGCTCTTCTATGAGGTCTAAGGGGCTGGAATTTTGTGTAAAGCAAGGAGGTGCTGTTGGTTTACAGTTAGAGCTATTGGGGGATTGTTTTACTAGAGGTGAAGAGGAGAGTTCTTGCTGCTGGGGAGGTGCTGCTGGATTGGAGCCATCATTGGTTGTAACCTTCTCAGAACCCTGTTACTTCTATCAATAAAGTTTTGCATGTTCTCCTATATACTTGTATTGCATTGATGTATTGTATTTACATGTATAGTTGATTCACTCTAATCCATGTATCAGTTATGAGTACTTGTATCTTGTAGTTTCCTCTCTTGTTTTGTGCAGGATCTGTGTGTAGCTGGATCGGCAAAGAGAGCAAGGAGCTGGGAACAAGAGACAAAGAGAGAGGACAAGGATCGACTAAGCGAAAGACACCAGGTTGGTTAATCTTTCTTCATTCTCTCTGTACTTTCATAAAGGAAATCATCAAAACTTTACTTTCAGTTGTTGCTAAAGACTGTCACCTTTAGAGTAGGGATAGGGTCATCCGCATCGGATACTTTTCCCCACAACACTTGTGTGTCCTTGAGGTGTTCCACCGAGGTACTATCTAGACTTGCTGTAAGTGGAGAAACATTGAGAAATGTGCTTATGAAATCTCAATATAGTTATTATACTTATCCCTTATCGAACAGTAATGAATTATGACTAGTTTTATATTGATGTGTTTCAAACTGAGTAAGGAATAGAAGGGACCATATCTTTAACCAGGATAAGTGTAAAAGTTGAGGTAATTCATATGGTGAATCAATACTTCCTGAAATATTTATACCTTGCACTTAAATATGAAACCTGAGCATAGAAACTGGAGTTCTACTAGTGTGTCGCCAAGTCTTGTCATGGCGACAAACACCGTCCAAATTTTATCTTACACTTAAATTTTGGAGCATATTGAGGATATTTTGATTTATCATCCCATGATCACTTTATGGTCATATAATGTTTTGCAAAGTATTAAGTCTTCTTTTAAGTGTCAAATTCACTTTCTCACACATGTTCTATCTTTGATGAATTCACAAACACACATATTTCTATGCAAGCTTAGATATGCATTGTGCATCTCTTGAAGGTGTTATCACTAGGTTGGAACAGGCTGGGCTGTGTCAACCTCCAACCAAGAATAACTATTTCAAACCAACTTTTAACTGGAAGTTATCCCTTCCAATCTGAGAGGGCTCGCTCAAAATACTTATAAAATTCACTATATAAAACTCAAAAATTTGAGATGGCTAACTCTAGATTGTTATGTGATTTTGCAGGTGAAAGAAAGTGTGATG
This sequence comes from Pinus tabuliformis, assembly GCA_031772625.1. Classification (NCBI taxonomy): domain Eukaryota; kingdom Viridiplantae; phylum Streptophyta; class Pinopsida; order Pinales; family Pinaceae; genus Pinus; species Pinus tabuliformis. Next base: position 890,250,628 of record CM062812.1, on the reverse strand, counting down.
GCTACCACCATTGGGCATGGAGTCAATTAAGAAAAATTTCAATTACAAACAACACTCTTTAATGGAAGCTGAGGCATTTTTGGCTTTAAATTGGTGTGAAGTAAACATTTACAGTAAAACATAGAAAATTGAAGGAAGTTGGAGCAATTTGACATGAATTCCAAGTAATCAATATGCTATGAACACTAATAACAACATGAAAACATGATAAGAAAACATAAATCCAAAAATGAATCTAAGGTAGAAAAACAAAGTCTGCTGCAAATGTATATTAACTGGATAAAAGATTTACATAAAGTGGCCTTCTCACATCATCGATCCACACCTTTAGAGTCAAGAAACTACACATATATAGAGTGAGATCTCTTTTACAAAATATGCCACCTCATCTAGATTCGATCAAAAACTAAGAGACCTAATCCTTTTTGACTTACAAGACATTGAGCCTTTGTAGGGATTTTTCTGTTTTACACAATTTCAATAAAAATAGGATTCTTCCATCATTTATGAGCTCAACAAAATTCTAATGATGAACCTTATCGAATACAACCAACTATTGAATGTGTTGGACTGTTTTTGTGACTTTGACATGTGGATATTGACGTGGTTGACTGTGATGACCTGGACCTCCACCAAGATGATTTTCAAAATTTCTGCAACAAATCTGGCTAGGAAAAATTATGTAAAATAGGCCTCGCAGATAACTGTATATCTTCCGAACCCTGATATCTATGTAAAACTGGAGAGAGGATTTTTTATATGAGCTTGTTTTGAGAAAAAACCTCCTTCATATTTCAAAAATTCCTTCATTTGGTCAGAAAGTGAGCTTGAAGTTGACTACTAAAATAGTCATTTCTAGAATTTCCATAGCAAATTTTGGTAGCATGTTACAAAAACATACCTCTCATACTTTTCTGATTTTTCTGTAAGTTCTAAAGTCTACACTGATGTTTTTTAGCTAAACACATGCCATTAGAACTCCCTTGGCTGAGGGTTTTACTTGTATTTTCATTAATGATAACCTACAACAGTTTTGTAGCAAATATCCAGCTTAATTATGGGGAGTTGCTACGAAATTTGAATTTTCTAAGTTTTTTTATTTTTTATGTTTTCTTCTGCCTTCACATGTAAAACTATTTCTAGATGACCATTAAAGATTTGGAAAAATTCTTTTTGAGGAAAGTTATGGAGATGGTTGCATTCATATCAATCCCTTTATGCTCTTCCTTAAGAAACTCATCACAATTCGACAGTTGAAACTTCTGCACCTTAAGCCACATTTCTCTAGACCTAGGGATTTCCGTAGCATGATCAATGGTGTCAGGCGACACTGTAAAGTTCAGCATGCCCACCTTTCATTCTATCCCTAAGAAATTGATAGCAAAGTCTTTAGCAATTTTCTCATGGTAACCCTGCAACTTTTGACATAAATGAAGGAAGCCCACGTTGGAAAATGCTTGAGTGAAGGTAGGGTCCTCTTTCAGTAGCTTCATAACCATTTATTCATATCTCACAATTGAGCCTCCTTTGTATTTTTTTTTATGTGCTACCATAGCTTCAACATGCTGAGAGTTTCTTCTCACCTGCAAATTACCCTAAAGACAACTAGACTAACTATTGACACCAACAAATCTATCCTAAGGACAACAAGACCAACTCACATGAAAGTAAAACTGATTTTTTGATAGCAAAAGCAGTTCAAATGGAAATAAGACCAATTTTATGACAACAAGAGAAATTTAAAGAGGAAATAAAAAGATATAGGAATGAAGTTATATGGTGTACGCATTTTGGGAATAATGGATAAATACAAATAGAATGTAATCATAACCCATCGTGACTCTGACCATAATCCTTTTAAAATATTATACTGTTACCATACTGTTACGACAATAACTAAGTTTTGTAGTGGGACAAGTGTTTGAAGAGATGGATCCGCTACAAAAGTGTCAAGAACTTCTGTAGCAAACTCTCGGTTTCCATAACTAGAGTTGCTATGAAAATCTGCTAAACTGTAAAAAACTAAGCATGACCAGATAAGCTCGAGACATATGTAAGTTGATTTTAACCTTTATGATGGCATCACATTTAAACTAAAAATGAACCTATAAACAGCCAATATGACCAAAAATACTTTTTGTACATGAATTTTATTCTAAGAAAAGTCAAAACCCTAATTAAATTAACCAATTGACTCAAAAGCTAACTCCAAGGGTTATCATGGATAACAAAAGGTAAATATTGTGCAATCACTAGTTACAGTGATTTCATAATCCATAAACATAATACATTTTGAATCACATGATGAAAGTCAATGTGTACTCTCGATTGACAATCTACCTCACTTCGATTGCAATTGTACTTCTACTTCAACAAGTCTTATCATCTGTCACTTTGGTGCACCTTTTTTTCCGCAAGTGTCTCTTTCACATTCGTGATTATTTTTTTTTCTTTCTTTCACTCTAAAAAGTGTCGTTTTAATATTATCTTGATTATGGCATGTTTCTCTTTTATTTTTTTTAGTCCTTTGAAAGTGTCATTTCCACTTTTCTCTTGCTTTAGCAAGTGTCATCTCGTGGTTGGGGAAGTGTCGCATCTAGTCAAAGGGAGTCATTTTTCCATTCCCGAAGGGAAGTTTTGATGCATTCTCTTGCAATACTATGTTCCATCTATGATAATGACATGCATTAGAAAATTCCCAAGTTTTATGCATTGTTGTATTGGTGTCATCACTATCATCGCGAAGTGTATCTTACGTGTTGCACTTGGAGGAGAATGTTGTTTTTCCATCACATTAAGGGGATCATGTGGATTATGAGTGTTTAGTGTGCAATTTTATGTCATAATTTTTTTTGTGTGTGTGATCATGTTCAAGTACTACCTTGGTTTCATCTCTACCTCATGATCCCACATTTAGTCAAATTCCAAACGATTTTTTTCCTAGCCAACCTGGATACTCTCTACCCCTCTGAACTATGCATTAAATAGTTGTAAGCTCCAGTCATGCATCCCTGCCTCTTGGAACCATGAATTGCATAGTAATTCCTCCAAGGACTACGCATTGTGTAGTCACAGTGCTCAACTACTAGCTCCTTCTTGTGAGAATTGCACAATCTTTCCTTCTAGTCAGTATTTCATTGCGCATTATACAATTTTAGTAAGAAATATGTCTCTCTATCTCTCTGAACTATGAAACTACGTAATATAGTGGCTTAGTCTCTCTTTAGAATTACACATTGCACAATCTCAGTGAATAAGCCCTTCTTGTTTTCCTCTTTAACTTTCTCAATTTCACAATCTTTAGTCATTGGCCTCCTCGCACTGTGCATTTCGCAATCTTAGTGAAAAATCCTTCGTCATTGTCTGACTGAGTTTCCCAATTGTGCAACCCTATGATTTTGTCTCTCATAACTGTACATTGTGCAATTTCAGTGAGAAAACCCTCACTGTTGTCTCATTAACTCCCTCAATTGCGCAATCTTCCTTCTCTAACCCCTAGATGTTGTGTATTGCATAGTCACAGTCACTAGAGCCTTACTCTTGACTCTTGGAACTATGCACTATGCAATCCCTGAGCCTCCTCCTTAGCCTAGTACCTTGTTCCGGATCAACAAGTGCATTTCATGAAGAAGGTTAGACTAGGATATTTTTGGGTTGATGTTGTCTTGTCATGAGTGAATTTAATCTGTAGGTACTATACTTTGACATGATAAGATGATGCTTAGAAAGGAGGAGAAGGAGACTATGCTAGAAGACACTTGTGAAGTGGGAACCATGAAGAAGTCATCAAGCAAGAAGATGAAGGGGCATTAGTTTACGACAAAAGAACAAAGATCAGGACCACATGAAGACTCCATATCATTCATTCCCTTGGAGGGTGAAGATGAATAACAAAGTAGATCTTTCATGAATATGAAGTACTTAACCAATCTATCACGAAGATTAAAGACAAAGAAATAAGAAGAAAAATTTGGCATTTCCATCTCATCATGAAGTCCATGTCATCATTGTCAAGTTGTGACTTGTACCAATGTCATCACAATGTCATGTGTGCCCATGCGTTTTTCCACATCATTTGTGGATGTAATGATGTAATTATCAAAAGGAAAGGACAAAATGTAATGTGTGGAAATCTAAGAGTCATATATGGAATATGAAAAGTCACATAGTTATATATGGAAAATAAATCTTTAGGAAAAGTCCAAAATTCATATAGAAGTCCAAAGGTCACATTAGAAGTCCAAGAGTCATGAGGGTAACTCAAGAATCATAGGGTATTTGAAAGTTCATTTCTCTTGTTATAAAAGAAACATCATAACTCAAGTGAATGGATTTTGTGAGGCTTAGCCTTGGAGATCTAGCCTTGGCTTCCGTAGCTTAACATAGGAGATAACATCATTCTTTGAAGAAGCAAGAAGTGACTTAATGCTCCACTATTGGGTCTAGTGCCTTTCCATTTTTATTATGTACTTGGATCTTTCACCTAATAATCAAAAGCTCGATAAGCCAACACATTTTCATGCATGTATAATGAATGTAATAAGCCTATTATTTATATGTTTTGATATGTGTTTTGTTCACATTTACTAAGGAAATTGAACTATTTTAGTGGCTTTAGTACTTATCTTGTTGAATGTGTTAGTATTTAGTTTAATGATCATTGTGTTTATGTGAACTACTTCGGTAGAAAACTAAAAAATATTTTCATGTTCTCATGTGCCTCTCTTAGGATAGTACTATTACTTTCCTTCTAGAGATTCACTCTTTCTTCCCCCTTATGAAAGCATCCTTTTATACATTGCAATTAGTTTTTCATAGTGTCATCTTACTTGCTGATTTCAAAGGTTATGTGCATACACTCTTATGTTATCCATTACAGCTAAGGAAAACCTTAAGTTATGTTGGTCTGGCCGATACTCCAGATGGGGCTACTACTCTAAATGGTGTGAGGTCTAATTGGGACTTCAAATTGGGGAGACGCCCTTTGTTGATGAATTTCCGACACTATCAACACTTCTTTAATTAGAAAAGATCCATTCAAATTTAATTCAAGCCATACTGATTTTTGTTTAATATTTTATTTATATTTGTTTTTATTTTAAATAATATTAAATTCAATTAAATTTATTTTTGATATTTCAAAACAAGTTTAAATATATTAAAAAGGTTTTAAAACTTTATTTAAAATAGTAATTTATCAAATTACCCAAAATTTGCCTAGCACTATGAATTTTCCAACACTTTGCTTATTTTGGAATTCAAACTTTCATTTGAAATATCTTGAGATCTACTCAACAAAATCGAGAACAGAGAGCTTGTTAAAAATAAAATTATGTGGAAAAGGATCTAAAAGTGGTTTTGTAACTAGATTTTGTCACTAACCACTCCAAAATATTGGGAGAATTTGGAGCTAGGAATTCGCAACAACAAAGAAAATTCACTCTTTTTGAGTTTGATTTAGGAATTTCATTTGCCCAAAATATATTTTAGTTTCAAATTCTTTTTCATATTATTTATTTCTCAAAGGAATCCTTATAAGAAGAAATGGGAAGCACGCATCTCTTTTTTTAATTTAATTTATTTAATTTTAATTTATGAATTTATTTTTGCAATTTTATATTTTAAATTTGAATGTGCGAATTTGATTGGATTTCATTTTAATTTTAATTTAATTTTTAAGGATGTTGTAGAGGATTATGAGGGAAAGGAGTCTTTGATCAATGGAATTGCACCAGGAAGAAGAAAATAAGGTTTTTTCCAACTCTAAGATCATGGATATTCAAAGATTTCTTTCAACATCTCTCCCTTTTGGGATTCGTTTTTAAATTATAAATAATAATTTTGAGAAGGATAGGGGGTTTCCAATTCTCTACAAAAAAAGAGATTTTTTCACTAATGAAGGGACTGAATTTTGTAGATAACTATTATTTGGACTAAATTTTAAGAGATGTATTACAAATCTAAAAATTTCATGTTATCATCAAATTTTATAAGAATTTCATGTACTTAGAGAGCTTTGAATAGATTTGAAAATTTTATATTCTATCGTCAAGGTTAAAGGCTAATTGATAAAATTATTTTAATTCAATTTGATTAAATTATTGATCTAGATAAGTGTTAATTTATGGGTTCTACACTACTATGAATTCAATTTAATTTTATGCTTATTTAAATCATTGAAGAATGGAAGAAGTTGGATCAGAAGGCAAAGAGCATGATACGGTTGTGTGTCTCAGATTCAGTATTTCTGAATGTATCAGGGGAAGCTACGGTGAAGGCTTTTTGGGACAAGTTAGGAACTTTGTACCAATCTAAGTCTTTGGCGAATAAACTGTTCCTACGGAAAAAGTTGTATAACCTGAGGATGAAAGATGGAGACTCGATGACAGAGCATCTAAATGCATTTAATATTGTGGTAAGTCAGTTATTATCTATTAATATTAAATTTCAGATGAAGATAGTGCATCAGTTTGTTGTGTTCTCTACCAGATTTGTGTGATAGTATGGTTATTGCAATAGGTAGGAATGCCACTGCCTTGAAGTTTGATGAAATAGTCTCATCCTTGTTGACAAAGGAGATGAGATGAGAAAATATGGAGAGACAAAATGGTGATGCCTTGGTTTTACGAGGACAACCCCTGTACAGAAACAAAAATAAGTCATCGAGTGAGAGATCTAAATCTAGAGGGAGATCAAGTTCTCCAGGAAAACCTATAAATGTGGTGTGTTGGAAATGCGGAAAGGAAGGGCACTACAAAAGGGATTGTAAATCTAAAGCTTCTAATAGAGGAAAGGGATTTGATGATGCTCCTCCTTCAGAGGCGAAAACCACCTCAGATGAAGGAGGGGATGTGTACTTGGCTTCTTCAAGTACACATGTAGATCATGAGGCATGGTTGATTGAATCAGGTGCATCTTTTCACTTCACTCCCCATAGAGAGTGGTTCTGCAAGCATGAGAAATATGATGTGGTGATGTATTCTTGGGGGATGACAGGAAGGCTAGAATCATTGGTCGTAGAAAAGTAAAGTTGAAGTTGCAAGGTGGAAGGATTATAACACTTCCGGGTGTTCTGCATATTCTTGCATTAGCTAGAAATCTTATTTCTATAGGAAAGTTGGATGATGCAGGCATAAAATTAGTGTTCAAGAAAGATACCTACAATATCGTTTGGGGAGCACTGGTATTGATGCAGGGAGTCCAGATTAGAACTCTGTACAAGCTGCAAGGTAGCACTATTATGGATGGGTGCAACAATTTTGTGGTTCCTGAAAGTGGAGCAGAAAATCTAGTGGTCTTCAGAGAAAAGATCATGCTATGGCATCAAAGGCTTGGACATATTGGAGAGAAGGGCCTTCAAATAATTCATGGTAAAGGTATGATAGAAGGTATGATTAATAGCTCTCTGGATTTTTATTTCTGTGAAAATTGTGTATATGGGAAGAAAAATCGGGTGAGTTTCCCCTTTGGCGGTAAGAGGGCGAAACAAATATTAGAGCTTGTGCACAGTGATGTGTTTGGACCTGTGAAGGTTCCATCACTAGGTAAGTCAGTGTACTATGTATCATTTATTGATGAATTCTCAAGGAATACATGGATATATTTCCTTAAGAAGAAATCTGAAGTCTTTGACAGGTTTAAAGAATTTAAGGCTCTGGTGGAAAACCAGACAGAGAAGAAGATAAAGGTGCTAAAGACAGATAACGATGGAGAGTTTTGCAAGAATGAATTTGAAGAATTTTGTAAGAAGTGTGGTATAGCATGGCAGAAGACTACTCCATACACACCTAATAAAAATGGAGTTGTAGAAAGAATGAAAAAGACATTGATGGAAAGGGCAAGAAGCATGGTCATTGGTGCCGGGTTAGGACAGGAATTTTGGGTAGAGGCAGTGGAGATTGCATGTTACCTAGTCAACAGATCACCTTCATTAGTGTTGGAGGATAAGACTCCATAAGAGGTGTGGACTGGTAAGAAACCCTCTCTTTCACAATTGAGGGTATTTGGATGTGATGCATATGTACATGTTCCAAAGGAGAAAAGAACAAAGTTGGATAGTAAATCTGAAAAGTGCATATTTATTGGGTATAAGGATGGTTTAAAGGGTTATAAGCTTTGGAACCCAGTAACAAGGAAGGTTGTGTATAGCTGAGATGTGGTGTTCAGAGAGGCGAAAGATGTTATTAAACATGAAGTGCCATCAAAGGAACTTGAGAAGATAGAGTTTGAGCTATAGGAGGAAGTATCAGACTCTACAACAGAAGAGGAATCAGAAGATGAAGAGCTACAAACTCCGGTTGTGAGAAGATCAGTTTGAGAAAGAAGGAAACTAGAAAGGTATAGTCCATTCGCTTTCTATTCAAATTTTGCTTTATCTATTACTAATGATGATCCCAGAACTATGAAGGAAGCAGTAGATTCAGATGATGGAAAACTCTGGAAAGAGGCCATGGTTGATGAAATGGCATATTTGCACAAAAATGAGGCATGGGATCTGGTGGAGTTGCTGGATGGAAGCAAAACCATTGGTAGAAAATGGGTGTTCAAGAAGAAGTCAAATGCAGAAGGAAAGGAGGATAAATACAAAGCTCGGTTGGTAGCAAAAGGTTATTCCCAAGTGCCGAGAATTCATTTTGGTGATATTTTTTCTCCAGTTGCCAAGGTAGCTTCTATTAGATTACTTTTATTTTTTGCTGTTGCTTTTGATTTTGAGGTAGAATAGATGGATGTGAAGACAACATTTCTTCATGGGGATCTAGAAGAGGAGATCTGCATGAAACAACCTGAAGGATTTGTGGTGAAGGGTAAGAAAGAACTGGTATGCAAGTTAAAACAATCTTTGCATGGGTTAAAACAATCACTAAGGATGTGGTATAATAAATTTGATACATTTATACGGGGACTTAGCTTCACTAGAAGAAAAGAAGATCACTCTGTGTCTTTTAAATTAATTGGTTACTGTGTTATTTATCTAGTCTTGTATGTGGATGATATGTTGCTGGTTGGAAATGACAAAGAAATTATCCAAGATTTTAAGACCCAATTGTCCTCCAAATTCGACATGAAATATATTGCTGTTGCAAACTATATTTTGGGCATGGAAATTAAAAGAGATCGGGAAAATAGGAAGCTCTAGTTAAACTAGAGGAAGTATGTCAAGATAATACTTCAGAGGTTTAATATGCAGGATAGTAAACCGGTGAAGGTTCCTATTCCTGTAGGTGTGAAGTTATTTGTTGAACAATGTCCCAAGACACAAGAAGAGGAAGAGGACATGTCCCGTGTTCCATATGAAAGTGCAGTTGGTAGCTTGATGTATGCAATGGTCTATACTAGACCAGACATTACACATGTAGTGGGAGTATTGAGTAGGTTTATGTCAAAAACAGGGAAGGAGCATTGGAAAGTAGTGAAGCGGGTTTTCAAGTATTTGCGTGGAACTAGTGATTATGGTTTGTGCTATTAAGGAAGACTAGGATTTGAAAAAATATTGGATATTCATGGCTTCATTGATGTAGACTGGGCTGGAGCTTTGGATTAGAGAAGATCTACAAGTGGGTATGTGTTCAACCTATTTGGAGTGGTAGTCAGTTGGATGAGTAAGAAATAATCTGTAGTGGAACTATCAAATATAGAGGTAGAATACATGGTAGCCACTCATGCAAGCAAGGAAGCAGTCCAATTGCAGAGATTGTGTTCAAGTATGGGGTTAGTACAGGGAGCTATAAGGATAGACTGTGATAGCCAAAGTGAAATTTTCTTGACAAAGAACACTGCTTATCATTCAAAGAAAAAGCACATTGATGTTCAGTATCACTTTGTGAGGGATATGATAGAATACAAAAATGTGTTGGTGGTAAAGGTGGACACTTTGAATAATACTGCAGATGCATTGACAAAATGTGTGAGCTCTGAGAATTTCTCTTGGTGTAGAGAAACAATTAACTGGGGGGTTAGAAGGGGGCGGAGCCCCCCCTTCGTTGTGCTGATTGTGCAGCGGGGGGGTCATAGGGGGTTTGAGGGGGGCAAGTAGCCCCCCTCTATGGGGTCGAGGGTAGTGCCCCAGGGAATTTTTTTTTGGACCCTATATTAGGTTGGGTGGACCTACCTATGGTTTTATGCATGGTTTTCGCACATGGTTTTGGATGTGATGATTTTTAGTCCTATGGTATTGGATGCCTTGACATGTATAAATATGTATTGTAACATTGAAAGGAACATAATGAAAAATCAATATGGTAGTCTCGGTTTTGGGATCCAATCTTTGTGTATATGTGTTTTATGTGTTATGCACTTGCATTGTTTATTTTCTGTGTTTTAGAATTCGTATGCAAGTAATTTCTGTATGGGGTTAAAACATAGAAGATTTAGGATTTATTTTATGTCACTTGCATCCTAGTGTAAATTTGCATTTGGAATATATTCATTGCATTTTAGAAGTCTCCTTACATAGGAGAAAAATATAATGTGGCTTGGTTGGGCCCTTGTTTCAACTTAGGGAGTTTCATTCTCGCAAGATCTATGCAATAGGGTAAATCATATATCTCTCTTATTTTTTATAAGTAATTAGAGACATCACAAGTCAACAAGGAGAGTGAGGGGGTAACTAGACCTAACAGAATCAATCAAAATCACCATTCTGAATAGACAAGGGATTGATTGGGGCCATGTCCATGTGATCTCCCCATTGTTTATTTCAGTCATTTTTGGCCATCAACAATATGGTATTGTATTGTGCTTATAAACAGGGAAAATTATGCGATATTTATGTACATCACTAGTGGATATAAAACATAATAAGTAGCATATTTATCTCACAGACTATAGTGGAAAATAAATTAAATATTTTTGATTGAGTAAACACAAAATGACATTTAATGTTTTTCTTTTTGTCTCATAACGGTTGGATATTTGCATGAAAGGGTAGTTGTATGTAGACTGGGTAAGTATTGTGAACAATTATATGATTGAATATAACAATTTGCTTGAAAATAACGCTTTAACCAAGCATATTTGGACACCTATGCGTGAACGGAGGGCTAAGGCCTTTGATTCCTTGCCTAAATTGATTTTCATGCTATACATAAACTTCGTGAACTACCCAATACTTCATTTTGAGTGTGATTTTGAAAATGGAGGAAGGTAGGGGACATTGTCTCAGTGTGGGAGGAATCAAGTGATAAATATGGAAAAATGTGTTCCTGATATCAAAAAAATGGTCATCTAATATTCCTTTGTGGTAAACTCCAAGTTAATTTTCCACATAAAACTTTAAATGGGGTTTGAGGTGTGTAAGACTCTCATTTCCATGTGTAAGTCAAGACGTAACCTTAAGATGAAGAAACCTTTTGAAATTTACATTAAGGGTTGCATGGATTGATGGGTACATGCTTATGGCATAAGGATAGCTTGAAGACATGATAAAAGACAACAATCATTACTAAAATACAATGACATGATGCATATGTTGAGAAATCAACGTGCTTGTAGATTAGGGTTGATTCCTCTTACTTGATAATTAATTGTGAGTGTTTTTTGGCTTTCAATACTTTATTATGTTCATATTCATCATGAAATTACAAAAAACATAAAGAGCATGAATATAACAAGAAACAAAGAACCTAGATATAGGCTCGAAGCCAAGGAAAATCCCTAAAACCCGAAAAAAAATCTCTTCTAATAGAATAAGATCAAATTGAGACATTCAAGTCCCAAGCCCAAGAACTCCACGAGGAACCAATTCATCCCTCCTTCAAATCTCCTCCAACAAAACCAAGTCAACAAGAATCAAAACTGGTCAAACCTCTTCAAGACAAAATTCTCGAACCTGCAACTTCATAAAGTTTCCCCAACACCTTCACAAAGTTGCCCTAACACCTTCACAGAAACAATTTGTTTTCCTATAATTCACAAAGTAAACCAAACAACTTCACACATGTGAATAAATACAAGAAAATAATCAATTTTTATGCCTTCTTTAGGTTCTTCTCTCTCTTCCTAGGCCTTCACAATTCTTCTTCTTCTCTCTTGATTTGAAATCAAAGTATGAATGAGTCAGAAAATGAGTTTGAAGTATCTTCCTTTTATAATCATCTAGGAAGTCAAATTGGGCCTCTTTAAGGTTGACTTGAGAAGGTAGGTATGGCTTGGTCTTGTGGGACAAAACGAATCTTTTTGACTAAAAATAATATTTTTCTTTTGATACAAAATAGTCGAAACGAGACTTTGACACATGATAAATTTGTTTCTTGACTCAATAAGCCATAGAAGCATTTAGAATATGCTTAGACTAGAATGGTAGTAGTAATAATAATAATAATAATAATAAAATTTATTTTTCTTCTTTTTTATTTTCACAAAAAAATACATATTGAAACAAGTATAAAGATAATTATGAAGACCAAACCTAGTTACATTTTTCAACACTCCCTATTAACTAGGGAGATATTCATAATTACACAACTTGATACAATAATACTCAAATTTAAATATTCTCATAAGAAGAGTTTGGCTTGATAATCCATCATCAAGAATCAACATCGTAACCAACATTGTCAATTTAAAAATGTCAAGGACTTGAATAACTAACTCTAACTCTCGACAATATTAGAGCACAATGTTAGGAGGAATATATTTGGACACCATGACAACCACCCCTCAAGGCACATGCCCCATCTAGATGTTCACCAGGTATACCCTTACATGACTATTCTCATCTTGGATTCTGAATCATCAGATAATTTTGGTCCTCTTCAACTACTCTTATCTTGGATGCCCTACCTCATCCTCAAATAGTATCAGTCGACAGGACTACTTTTATCATAGATTCCCAATCCTTAAGAAGTATCAGTCCTATATTTTTATCCAATCCTCCATTCTCCCTAACAATACCTTCACTATACTTCAACTATTAGTCCTAGCCTAGTGCATGACACATGGAGAATACGGTGTCCCTTATCGCTTCCTCTCAACCAGGGAGGAGATATCAACTAGCCCAGGATTGTCTCTCAAATATTCAAGCTTCTTATTAGGAAGAGACTTCGTCAATATATCAACTGTTTGTTTATCTGTGGATATGTATTATAGATTCATGACCCCATATTGTACAAACATTCTAATATAGTGGTACTTATTATTGATATATATGCTTTGTTCTAGCATGAAAAACTAGGTCCCCTATCAACCTTATCAAACTCTGTTTGTCACAATGTATAATGGTAGGTTCCAAAGGTCCTTCAAATAAATCTGAAAAAATCTTTCTAAGCCGAATTTTTTTTCTACCAATCTCACCTCTTGCAATATATTTGGTTTCAAACTTAATGCAAATGAATCTTGTTTCCTACTCATCCATGAGATCATAAAATATCCCAAGCTAAAACATCCATCGTTAGTGCTCTTTACATCTGCATCACTACCTCTTCAATATGAATATGTATATCCCAATAACTGTATGTCATTACCAACATATCTTAAATAGTGATGTATAGTACCACAGAGTTATCTCAAAATTGTTTAGCTTCTATCTAGTACAAAACATATGTCCAGTTAGGTGTTCAAAAGGTATGTCAAGGAGCCAATCAACTTTTAGTAGGATGTTAGATCAACAAGTCTTGAATTTGAATTCCTTAACTTTTTCAAATTAGTGATATTGGTGTTGTCATCGACTTATTGTCCATCATACCAAACTTCTACAATACCTTGTTGTTAAGGGATAAATTCCCCTAGGGTCTTGGGTTGATACCCTAGCAGATCAGAGGTTATCTACACAGAGAAACACACATTCCACACAGCCATGATGCTAATATAAACAAACTAAACGAAGAGAGGTGCACCTAGGGGTCCTTTGTTTGGGAAGATCCAGCCAGGGTCCAAACCCTCTTGGAGTTCCTTTTGCTCCTTCAACCTGCAAAACAATCAATTCAAGAAAGCACAGTAGTATATGGACCAAGCATCATAAAGAAATCATCTTCATGGCATATTGAAAGGTAGTTAGTTATACAATTAAAACAACCATTCATATGTGAATCATAACATTGATATCATAAACATGAAGAAGATTTATATCAGGAACAAGACAAGTGTTTCTTTTATTATAGATAACTAAAGTAAGAAAGGAATGATTTCACTTGAGTCATCCTTTCATAGGCTCCAAGTGGAACCGTCCTCCGGATTCATCCAGTCTCAAGCCTTCAACCAACTCCTTCCATGACTTACTCCATGATATCTAAAGTAGTAGAAAGACATCATAACACAAGGAAACAAGGGTTTCCTGTAAATGGCAGAAGTGCTAGAAGCACAAGGATCTCCAGACCTGGTTAGGGATAATCTCAGCAAGGTGATCTTTCTCTCTCTTCTCCCCTCCTTTAGGCCTTCCCATTGAAGCCTTTTTATACTTCTCCCAAAGTATTTTTTTGGTTGGGAATTCGTTGGGAACAGTTGGGCCACGAGCACTAATAGGTAATCAATAGGTAAAACTCATGATCTCTGCCTGAAATTAAGGATATTTATTTTTTTTAAGTGTTTTAAGACATATACACGGGTTGGGTATACACAGACCCGCGTACACACACATTTAGCTCAGGGCAATGTCGCATATAGGGAGTAAAACACTGCTTTTTAAGTATTTGGACCAGGCCTGAAGGAGGGGTTTCCCTAGGCCATGAGTGCAGCATCACAAACATCAAGAGTGATATTTGGAGCTATAACAGATGCCCCCTAGTATATGAGGTTAGAAGGGGTACATGATGGCCGAAATATATTATGTAAGTACATGGAAAGGAAACCTATCAAAAAACTGAAAAGGACTTCACCACAGTTCAGCCTGCCAAGCCACAAAAGGAGATCAGAAAGAAACATTGTTTGAGGCGGGCATACCCATGCTCAAAGAAAGTAAAGCATGTTTGCATATCAAGTACAAGTGGATCCTGTTATGAAACCAGCTCAAGAAAATATAGAAAAGATAGATCAACGCCTTAGAATTCAGCCTCTTCGAGTGGGCAACCTCCTTTACATTACATAAATGAACAATTCTTGGATGATTCAAATGACAAAACCTCCTTTCTATATATAGGAGTCTAACGAGTCATAATATAATCCAACCGACCTAACAATAATAATATAAAGCCACAAAAATAACAATAGAGGGATTCTATGGGGCATAGTAATAACAATATGGGGGCAATAGGGGCACAACAATATTAATAAGGGGTATAACTACAATAGTAATGGGGTAATCACTAGTATTATAGGGACCCAACATGCCCCTCTCCTTCAAAAAAGTGTTGTCCTCAACGCTTGAGTAGTTCTGGATACTTCTGCATAAAATTCTCATCCTCCCATGTGGAATCTTCGGCGGATAAGTTCTTCTACTTGATAAGATACTTTGAAGTTGATCGATTTCGTAGGTATCGAGTTCTTGTCTCTGTGAATGCTTCCGGTTCTAATATAATTTTTCCTTCCTCATCAAGTTCTGGCAATATTGTTTGAACTGGGAGCTTGTCGCCTATAACCTTCTTTAAACATGAAACACAGAAAACTGGGTGCAATCAAGAAGCTGCAGGAAGCTCCAATTTGTATGCCATAATACCAATCTTTGCAACACCTTGTATGGACCATAATACTTTGGTGATAATTTATTATCCTTCTTAGCTTGCTTGAGGGACATTTGCTTATATGGTTTTAGCCGTAGGAATACCCAATCACCTACATCAAAACTTCTTTCACTGCGATGTTGATCTGCCTGTTGTTTCATTCTATTCTGTGCCAACACGAGGTTATCCTTTAAGAGTTGGAGGACTTGTTGTTGATGTTTGATGTGATGTTCCAGTGCTTGAACCTTAGAATTTTCTCTTAAATATGATGTGATGGATGGTGGTTGATACCCATAAAGTGCCATAAATGGGGTCATTTTTGTTGCTGTATGGAAGGAAGTGTTATACCACCATTCAGCGAGAGGCAACCATTTGACCCATTATGTTTGTTTATCAAATATAAAGCAACGAAGATATCCTTCCAAACATTTGTTTACTATCTCAATTTGCCCATCAGATTGAGGATGATAAGATGAGCTATGAGCTAACTGAGTACCAAGACAAGAAAATATTTCTGTCCAAAAATTTCCAGTGAAAATGGGATCTTTGTCACTTACAATAATCTTTGGGTTTCCATGTAGCTTTTGAATTGTTTCCATAAATGCAATGGAAACTGTACTGGCTTTAAATGGATGTGATAATGCACAAAAGTGTGCATACTTGGTAAGTCTGTCAACTACCACCATGATGACACTCTTTCCCTCAGACTGTTAGAAAATTATATATTACGGAGCAATGGAACACATAAAATATTGCAGAAATATAAACACAGAAAACACACAAAACAAGAGAGACACAGATATACGTGGTTCACCCAATTTGGGCTACGTCCACCCCGAACAACCAGTCCTTCCTTTCTATTATCCAGCAAAATGAAGAGACACAACCTACAACAAATCCGCTGTAATATCCTCTGTTTTCTCTCACAGTCTCACCTCTCTGTTTCTCGCTCACAGAATACACATCTATTTCACAGCCTCAAATACAATGCCCTCATACAAAGAGAGGGTTTTCCTTCTAGGGCAAAAAACCCTAAACTAAACACAAGTTCTACATCAAATCATCCGCCTAATGAACGGCCCAGATTGACTAGAAATTGCTATACTTTTACAAGGAAATTTTACAGTTGTTTTTAGCTTCGGGGGCATTGCCCCCGAAACCCCCCGCCAGGGGGGGGCTCCCAAAGGTCGCAGCCACCCCCCCCCCCTGGACCCCCCTGCAGCGAATATTTTACAGGCAGCATTGCCGCCCCCATTTCGAACTGGGTTCCAAAGTGGCGATACCTTTGAATATAGAAGATAAGCAAGCTCCACACCCAACAATCTCCCACTTGGAGACTGATTCTAGCAACTCCACCGCTGCTCCATTTGTTGGACAATGACTCCTCTTTGGACCTGGCTGTTTCTCATCTTCATCGTCATCCTTGAAGACCAATTAAAATTGAGCATATTCTCAGTTTCTCCCTGGTTACAACTTTTTTTAGCATATCTGCAGGATTCTGGCTAGTGTGTATCTTTTCCAGCTTCAACTCTCCATCTTCCAACACTGATCGGATGAAATGGTACTTGAGCTGTATGTGTTTAGTCCTAGAATGAAATGCTGAGTTCTTTGCAAGATGAATGGCACTTTGGCTATCACTGTATAATGTGCCCTTATGATGCTCCTTACCCAATTCACCCATAAACCTTTGTAACCAAATCATTTCTTTACTAACCTCTATAGCAGCAACATACTCTGCTTCTGTTGTTGAAAGTGCAACAACACTTTGGATTTTTGAAACCCAACTGACAGTTGTTCCTCCAACAGTAAATACATATCCTATAGTGCTCCTCCTATTATCTCTATCACCTGGCATATCTGCATCAACATATCCCTGTAGGGAAATGTTTGAACCACCAAAGCATAATGCTTGATTTGTGGTACCTTTCAAATATCTGAGAATCCATTTCACTGCCATCCAATGTTCCTTTCCTTGATTCTTCATGTACCTGCTTACAACTCCCACTGAATGTGCAATATCAGGCCTTGTGCAGACCATTGCATACATTAAGCTTCCAACTGCTGATGCATATGGGAATTTAGACATATAATCCATGTCTTCTTGGGTCTTTGGGCACATTTCCTTGCTAAGTTTGAAATGGCTAGCAAAAGGTGTACTAACTGGTTTTACATTGTGCATGTTAAATCTTTTCAACACCTTTTGTATGTACTCATTCTGAGACAATGTTAATTTACGATTTTTCCTGTCTCTAGTTATTCTCATACCAAGGATTTGTTTTGCAGCTCCCAAATCCTTCATTGAAAATGAATTTGACAGTTTTATTTTGAGCACATTTATTTCCTGCATGTTAGATCCTGCAACAAGCATGTCATCTACATACAATAACAATATAATATAGTTGCCATCATTTTTCTTTTTCAGATAAACACAATGATCAGAGTGACATCTAGTATAACCTTGTTCAGACATAAACTTGTCAAATTTTAGATACCACTGCCTTGGAGCCTGTTTTAAGCCATACAAGCTCTTCTTCAACCTGCACACTAGTTTCTCCTTCCCTTTCACTTCATATCCTTGTGGCTGCTGCATATATATCTCTTCCTCCAAATCCCCATGGAGAAAGGTTGCCTTTACATCTAACTACTCAAGATGCAAATCTTCAGCTGCTACAAGACTTAAAATAGTTCTGATTGAAGTCATTTTAACAACAGGAGAAAATATTTCATCAAAATCAATACCTTTCTTCTGTGCAAACCCCTTCACCACAAGTCTAGCTTTGTACCTCTGTTTTCCTCCATCTTCCTTCAGCCTGTAAACCCATTTATTCTTCAATGTAGTTTTTCCTGCAGGCAACCTCACTAAATCCCAAGTCTGGTTATGCATTAAGGAGTCCATCTCTTCTTCCATGGCTACCTCCCACTTCTTCCTGCTTTCAACCTGCATTGCTTCTTCATAACATTCGGGTTCACCGGAATTAGTCAACAATAAATAATATATTGAAGGAGAGTACCGTTCAGGGGGTCTACTTATCCTGGTAGATCTTCTAACACCACTTTCAGGTGTTTGGGGTGTCTGTTGTTGTTGTGATGGTTGTTGTTGTTGTGGTTGTTGATTATTATTATTTTCAGGCGTCTTTACTTTTTCAGTGATTTCATCAAGAACTGCGTATTCCTTGTTTTCCTTTTCCTGTTTCTTTTCCTGCAACTGATTCTTATACAAGACCTTTTCATTGAATATTACATCTCTGCTCCTAATGATTTTGTTATTTTCGTAATCATATAAGCGATAACCAAAATCATTAACACCATATCCAATAAAGGTACATTTCTTTGACTTTGCCTCAAGCTTTGTTCTATTTTCTTTATCAATATGGACAAAGGCCTCACAACCAAAAGGCTTTAAAATAGAGTAGTTTACCTTTTTACCTGTCCATGCTTCCTCTGGAACACCACCATCCAAGGAACTTGAAGGCCCTCTGTTTATTAGATAAATAGCAGTATCTACAGCATCTGCCCAAAACTGTAAAGGCAATCCTGCATGCAATCTCATGCACCTTGCACGCTCCATGATAGTTCTGTTCATCCTTTCTAACACACCATTTTCTTGTGGCGTTCTTGGAACTTTATTCTCTCTGCGAATTCCATGCTCTGAACAGTACCTATCAAATTCTTTGCTGCAATATTCACCTCCATTGTCTGATCTAAGACACTTCAATTTCTTTCCTGTCTCAATCTCAACCAAAGTTTTCCATTTCTTGAAAGTATCAAATACATCAGATTTATTCTTAATACAATAAATCCATGTTTTTGTAGTTGCATCATCAATAAAAGTAACATAATAACGAGAGCCACCGAGAGATGATACCTGAGCAGGTCCCCATACATCTGTATGCACAAGCTCTAATTTTTCGCTCTTCTTTTCTTTCCCAACTCTGAGAAATCTGACTCTCTTTTGTTTTCCATAAATGCAGTTCTCACAAAAGTCCAAATCAACGTTCTTCAAACCTGGCAAAAAATTCCTTGAGTGAAGAATTTTCATCCCCTTTTCACTCATGTGTCCGAGCCTATGATGCCATAACGCTGCATCTGCTCCTTTGGAAGTTAAAGCATTAACAGAGTTAGAAATTCCATTGCATAAATACAATGTACCAACCTTTTCACCTTTCGCTATTACCAGGGCTCCTTTGGTGACCTTCCAAGCTTTATCTGTGAAAGTTGTCACACAGCCTTAACCGCCTAACCGCCCCGTTGAAATCATATTTTTCTTTAGATCTGGAACATGCCTTACCTCCTTTAGTAGCCATTGGTTTCCATTCTGCTGTTTTACAAGAACCTTACCCATTCCAACAATTTTACAGGGTTTATCATCACCCAACGAACTTGTCCAAAATCTCCTTGAACATAGTCATGAAAGTATTTCTTATCAGGTGTGGCATGGAATGAGACCCCTGAATCTACCACCCAGGAATCAGTAATATTTTCAAAAGAAAGAATCAAAGCATCTTGTAACACCTCACCTGTCACATTTGCTTCGTGATTGTTTTCTTATTGTGCATCTCCTTCCTTTCCCTTCCAAGATCTACAGTCTTTCTTTAGGTGTCCTTTCTTTCCACATTTCCAGCACACTATCCCCGATCTGGACTTGGATCTGCCTTTCCTTGATTTACTGTGATATTCTGAGCTCTTTCCTCTTTCCATTTTTCTTCCTCTAGACTCTGCACTCAAAGAATTTCCCGATGTCTCATCGGAGCTTTTCCGTCGCATTTCCTCGCTAAGGATAGCACCGACAACATCATCAAACTTTAAAGTACTAGATCCAGAAACGGAGTTACTAATGGCCATTACAAAACCATTCCAACTTTCTGGCAATGAGCACAAGAATAACAGAGCTCTAACTTCATCTTCAAAATTTACCCCTACAGAACTTAACTGACTTGTAACTGTATTAAAATCATTTAAATGGTCTACAACAGATCCACCTTCCGACATCTTCATATTAAATAACCGTTTCATAAGAAATACCTTGTTTGAGGTCGAGGGTTTTTCATATAGTTTCGACAACGCCTGAATCATACCCTCTGTCGTGGTTTCCTTCGAAATGTTGAAGGTGACTAATGCAGCAAGGCACAACCGTATTGTTCCAAGTGCCTTTCTATCAAGAAGGTTCCATTCTTCGTTTGTCATACTCGTCGACATCTTTGATTTTCCGCCCAATGGTAGCTATAGATCGTTTTGATACAGATAATCTTCCATCTGCATCTTCCACAGCGAGAAGTTTTGGCCGTTAAATTTCTTGACCCTAAACTTACCATCTTCCGCCATTGCTCCCACTCGAACCAGGAACCCTTCTTTCTTGCGAGTTTATTAGCCAAATAGACCTTCGGCTCCGATACCAGTTGTTAGAAAATTATATATTACGGAGCAATGGAACACATAAAATATTGCAGAAATATAAACACAGAAAATGCACAAAACAAGAGAGACACAGATATACGTGGTTCACCCAGTTTGGGCTACGTCCACCCCGAACAGCCAATCCTTCCTTTCTATTATCCAGCAAAATGAAGAGACACAACCTACAACAAATCCGTTGTAATATCCTCTGTTTTCTCTCAGAGTCTCACCTCTCTGTTTCTCACTCACCGAATACACATCTATTTCACAGCCTCAAATACAATGCCCTCATACAAAGAGAGGGTTTGCCTTCTAGGGAAAAAAGCCCTAAACTAAACACAAGTTCTATCGTCAGATCATCCGCCTAATGAATGGCCCAGATTGACTAGAAATTGCTATACTTTTACAAGGACCCCTGCTTGGACCCCCCTGCAGCGAATATTTTACGGGCGGCGTTGCCGCCCCCATTTTGAACTGGGGTCCAAAGTGGCGATACCTTTGAATATAGAAGATAGTCAGACTCCACACCCAACACAGACTTGGGTAAACTTGTGATAAAACCCATTGAAACCTCCTCCCAATGTTGGTTTGGAATGGATAAAGGTTGTAATAGACCCGGTGTCTTAATTGTTTCAACTTTATTTTGTTGGCAAACCAAACATTCCGCCACAAAATTTTGAATATTTGATTTAAGGCCATCCCAAAAAAATTCCTTCTTAACCCTGTGGTAAGTTTTTAAAAATCCTGAGTGCCCTCCTATGGGAGAAGTGTGCAATTCCATAAGAATCTTTTGTTTTAGTTGGGAATTCTTACAGAGGTATAAGCAATCTTTGTACCATAACGAATCATTTTGCCAGCTAAATGTATTAGACGTACTGGAATCTTGTTGTAACTTTCGAAGAAGTGCCCACACTTCTTCGTCATTCTTCCATTCCTCCCTTGCTTCATTTATCCAATCTGGTTGGATAATAGAAATGGTGCACAACAATGCTTCCACATCCTCATCCTTTCTTGAGAGTGCATCTGCCACCACATTTTGCTTCCCTTTTTTGTAGATGATTTCAAAGTCATAACCCAACATCTTTGTGACCCAATTTTGTTGCTCTTCAGAGGATAATCTTTGTTCTAAAAAGTATTTAAGGCTATCATGATCCGTTTTTACCTTGAAGTGTCTTCCCATTAGGTAGGGTCGCCATTTATTAAGTGCATGGAGTATTGCCAACATTTCCTTCTCATAAATAGCTTTGCTTAAAAACTTTCCCTTGATTGGACGACTTTCAAAAGCAATGGGTCTTTCATCTTGCATTAGAACAACACCAATTCCATTCCTTGAAGCATCACATTCCACAATAAAGGTTTTTGTGAAGTCCGGTGTAGCTAAGACCGATGCTTGGCACATTGCCTCTTTAAGATGTTCAAAGGCCTTTGTTGCTTCCGGAGTCCATGAAAATGCATCTTTCTTCAATAATGTTGTTAGAGGTGCTGCTATTCTCCCATAATTCTTAACAAACTTGCGATAATACCCTGTCCACCCGAGAAATCCTTGCAGATGCTTTATGGATGTGGGGATTTTCCATTCCTTAATGGCTTTAATTTTTCTAGGGTCTACCTCAACTCCTTCATGAGATACAATATGACCCAGATATTCCACCTCCTAGATTCCAAAGAAACATTTGGATCTTTTTGCATATAATTGTTTCTCCTCCAATAGTTGTTGCACCCTGTCAACATGTTCAACATGATCCTTCCAAGACATGCTGTAGATTAGTATATCATCAAAAAATACTAACACAAATTTTCTAAGGAATGGTTTGAAAATTGAATTCATCAAACCTTGAAATGTTGAAGGTGCATTGGCAAGGCCAAAAGGCATGACCAAAAATTCATAATGACCCTCATGAGTTCTAAATGTTGTTTTTGGAATGTCTTCAGTCTTCATTATGATTTGATGATATCCTGAACGAAGATCCAACTTGGTGAAGTAAATTGATCCATGCAATTGATCCAGTAATTCATCAATGACATGAATGGGGAACTTATCTTTAATAGTGAGCTTGTTGAGCTCCCTATAATCCGGACACATGCGCCATGATCCATCCTTCTTGTGCACCAATACTACTGGAGCATAGAAAGAACTTTGACTCGGTTGAATTATACCAGACTCTAGCATATCTGCAACCATACGTTCAATTTCACTCTTTTGGACATAGGGATATCTGTACGGCCTGATGTTTGGAGGAACACTTCCTGGAATCAGATGAATAGCATGACCATGATCACGCATAGATGGGAGACCTTTGGGAGTCTCAAATACCTTGGAATGATTGTCCAGGACTTTTTGGAGATCTGGAGAAATAGATGATTCCGATGTGGAAACATCTAGCGAACATAATTGTGCAATTACACATCTTTGCTCCTTTTTTAGAAGCTTTGTCATACCATTAGAGCTGATTATCTTTCCTGGTTTCCCTACAATACTGCTTAATTCAACTTCCTTTCCTTCCATAGAAAATTTGATGAAAAGTTCTTGAAAATTAAAAGCTATTTTACCCAAGGATTGTAGCCATTGGACTCCTAGTACAACATCAGCACCTCCCATTGGAATGGAAAGCATTGGGCTAGTCAATACATATTCTCCCATAGATAGCTTGATATTATGGCACTTTCCAGAGCAATTTATTGTTCCTCCATTTGCAATTATCACTTGACACTCTGGTGCTGGATATAGGAAGCAATTCAATTCTTTTGCTACCTTACAATGAATAAAATTGTGGGTGCTTCCTTAATCAATCAACACTATTACCTTTCTCTTCTTGATTTGTCCTTCTATCTTGATGGTTTGAGGAGTGGTAATTCCCGCAAATGCATTACAAGATATGGTCGGATTTATTTTTTCTTCATCTAGGCTTTGTTCCTGGAGTATATCCTCTTCTTTTGACCTTTCTTGCTCCTTTTCTTCTTCCTCTTCACAATCTATGTAGAATAATTTCTTCTCAACACACTTATGACCTTTAGTGTATTTGCTATCACAACTGTAACAAAGCCCTTTTGCTATTTTTTCTTCCAATTGTTGTGGTGTCAACCTTATAGGTTGTGGAAGACTAGGGGCAACAACACTTCCATCTTTATAGTTGTAAGTGGTATGCTTCCTGGTTGCCATAATTTTGCTTTCCTTTTTTCTTGCTAACCTGAATGCCTTCTCTAATGAATCAGGTTCCCAAAGGTGAACATCATGTTGGATATTATCCTTTAAAGACTGTTATGAAACCAGCTCACAAAAAGATAGAAAAGAGAGATCCACGCCTTAGAATTCAGCCTCTTCGAGGGGGCAACCTCCTTTACATTACATAAATGAACCATTCTTCGATGATACAAATGAAAATACCTCCTTTCTATATATAGGAGTCTAAGTGGTCCCAATACAATCAAAGCCTACATAACAATAATATTGTAGGGCACAACAATAACAATAGTGGGCTTCTATGTGGCACAATAGTAACAATATGGGCACTACATGGGTACATCAATATAAATAAGGGGTATAACTACAATAGTAATGGGGTAATCACTAGTATTATAGGGACCCAACATGCCCCTCTCCTTAAAAAAAGTGTTGTCCTCAATGCTTGAGTAGTTCAGGATACTTCTGCATAAAATTCTCGTCCTCCCATGTGGAATCTTCAGCGGATAAGTTCTTCCACTTGATAAGGTACTCTGAAATTGATCGATTTCGTAGCTGTCGAGTTCTTGTTTCTATAACTGCTTCCGGTTCCAATATAATTTTTCCTTCTTCGTCAAGTTCTGGCAATATTGTTTGAACCGGGAGCTTGTTGCCTATAACCTTCTTTAAGCATGAAACATGGAAAACTGGGTGCAATCGAGAAGCTGCAGGAAGCTCCAATTTGTATGCCATAGTACCAATCTTTTGCAACACCTTGTACGGACCATAATACTTTGGTGATAATTTATTATCCTTCTTAGCTTGCTTGAGGGACATTTGCTTAT
Source organism: Pinus tabuliformis (assembly GCA_031772625.1). Classification (NCBI taxonomy): domain Eukaryota; kingdom Viridiplantae; phylum Streptophyta; class Pinopsida; order Pinales; family Pinaceae; genus Pinus; species Pinus tabuliformis. Next base: position 890,225,639 of record CM062812.1, on the reverse strand, counting down.
ATGTTTGTAGCCGTAGGAATACCCAATCACCTACATCAAAACTTCTTTCACTGCGATGCTGATCTGCCTGTTGTTTCATTCTATTCTGTGCCAACACAAGGTTATCCTTTAAGAGTTGGAGGACTTGTTGTTGATGTTCGATGTGATGTTCCATTGCCTGAACCTTAGAATTTTCTCTTAAATATGATGTGATGGATGGTGGTTGATACCCATAAAGTGCCATAAATGGGGTCATTTTTGTTGCTGTATGAAAGGAAGTGTTATACCACCATTCAGCCAGAGGCAACCATTTGACCCATTGTGTCTGTTTATCAGATACAAAGCAACGAAGGTATCCTTCCAAACATTTGTTTACTATCTCAGTTTGCCCATCAGATTGAGGATGATAAGATGAGCTATGAGCTAACTGAGTACCAAGACAAGAAAATAATTCTGTCCAAAAATTTCCAGTGAAAATGGGATCTCTGTCACTTACAATAATCTTTGGGTTTCCATGTAGCTTTTGAATTGTTTCCATAAATGCAGTAGAAACTGTACTGGCTTTAAATGGATGTGATAATGCACAAAAGTGTGCATACTTGGTAAGTCTGTCAACTACCACCATGATGACACTCTTTCCCTCAGACTTGGGTAAACCTGTGATAAAATCCATTGATACCTCCTCCCAACGTTGGCTTGGAATGGGTAAAGGTTGTAATAGACCCGGTGTCTTAATTGTTTCAACTTTATTTTGCTGGCAAACCAAACATTCTGCCACAAACTTATGAATATCTGATTTAAGGCCATCCCAAAAAAATTCCTTCTTTACCCTGTGGTAAGTTTTTAAAAATCCTGAGTGCCCTCCTAAGGGAGAAGTGTGCAATTCCATAAGAATCTTTTGTTTTAGCTGGGAATTCTTACAGAGGTATAAGCGATATTTGTACCATAACGAATCATTTTTCCAGCTAAATGTATCAGACGTACTGGAATCTTGTTGTAGCTTTCGAATAAGTGCCCATACTTCTTCGTCATTCTTCCATTCCTCCCTTGCTTCATTTATCCAATCTGGTTGGATGATAGAAATAGCGCACAACAATGCTTCCACATCCTCATCCTTCCTTGAGAGTGCATCTGCCACCACATTTTGCTTCCCCTTTTTGTAGATGATTTCAAAGTCATAACCCAACATCTTTGTGACCCACTTTTGTTGCTCTTCAGAGGATAATCTTTGTTCTAAAAAGTATTTAAGGCTATCATGATCTGTTTTTACCTTGAAGTGTCTTCCCATTAGGTAGGGTCGCCATTTCTTAAGTGCATGGAGTATTGCCAACATTTCCTTCTCATAAATAGCTTTTCTTAGAAACTTTCCCTTGATTGGACGACTTTCAAAGGCAATGAGTCTTTCATCTTGCATTAGAACAGCACCAATTCCATTTCCTGAAGCATCACATTCCACAGTAAAGGTTTTTGTGAAGTCCGGTGTAGCTAAGACCGGTGCTTGGCACATTGCCTCTTTAAGATGTTCAAAGGCCTTTGTTGCTTCTGGAGTCCATGAAAATGCATCTTTCTTCAATAATGTCGTTAGAGGTGCTGCTATTCTCCCATAATTCTTAACAAACTTGTGATAATACCCTGTCAACCCAAGAAATCCGCGCAAATGCTTTATGGATGTGGGGATTTTCCATTCCTTAATGGCTTTAATTTTGGTAGGGTCTACCTTAACTCCTTCATGAGACACAATATGACCCAAATATTCCACCTCCTGGACTCCAAAGAAACATTTGGATCTTTTGGCATATAATTGTTTCTCTCCAATAGTTGTAGCACCTGTCGACATGTTCAACATGATCCTTCCAAGACTTGCTGTAGATAAGTATATCATCAAAAAATACTAACACAAATTTTCTAAGGAATGGTTTGAAAATTGAATTCATCAAACCTTGAAATGTTGAAGGTGCATTGGTAAGGCCAAAAGGCATGACCAAAAATTCATAATGACCCTCATGAGTTCTAAATGCCGTTTTCGGAATGTCTTCAATCTTCATTCTGATTTGATGATATCCTGAACGAAGATCCAACTTGGTGAAGTAAATTGATCCATGCAATTCATCCAGTAATTCATCAATGACAGGAATGGGGAACTTATCTTTAATAGTGAGCTTGTTGAGCTCCCTATAATCCGGACACATGCGCCATGATCCATCCTTCTTGTGCACCAATACTACTGGAGCAGAGAAAGAACTTTAACTCGGTTGAATTATACCAGCCTCTAGCATTTCTGCAACCATACGTTCAATTTCACTTTTTTGGACATAGGGATATCTGTACGGCCTGATGTTTGGAGGAACACTTCCTGGAATCAGATGAATAGCATGATCATGATCACGCATAGGTGGGAGACCTTTGGGAGTCTCAAATACCTTGGAATGATTGTCCAGGACTTTTTGGAGATCTGGAGAAATAGATGATTCTAATGTGGAAACATCTAGCGAACATAATTGTGCAATTACACCCCTTTGCTCCTTTTTTAGAAGCTTTGTCATACCATTAGAGCTGATTATCTTTCCTGGTTTCCCTGCAATACCCCTTAATTAAACTTCCTTTCCTTCCACAGAAAATTTCATGAAAAGTTCTTGAAAATTAAAAGCTATTGTACCCAAGGATTGTAGCCATTGGACTCCTAGTACAACATCAGCACCTCCCATTGGAATGGAAAGCATTGGGCTAGTCAATACATATTCTCCCATGGATAGCTTGATATTATGGCACTTTCCAGAGCAATTTATTGTTCCTCCATTTGCAATCATCACTTGACACTCTGGTGCTGGATATAGGAAGCAATTCAATTCTTTTGCTACCCTACAATGAATAAAATTGTGGGTGCTTCCTGAATCAATCAACACTATCACCTTTTTCTTCTTGATTTGTCCTTCTATCTTGATGGTTTGAGGAGTGGTAATTCCTGCCAATGCATTACAAGATATGGTCAGATTTATTTGTTCTTCATATAGGCTTTGTTCCTGGAATATATCCTCTTCTTTTGACCTTTCTTGCTCCTTTTCTTCTTCCTCTTCACAATCTATGTAGAATAATTTCTTCTCAGCACACTTATGACCTTTTGTGTATTTGCTATCACAATTGTAACAAAGCCTTTTGCTCTTTTTTCTTCCAATTGTTGTGGTGTCAACCTTGTAGGTTGTGGAAGACTATGGGCAACAACACTTCCATCTTTATAGTTGTGAATGGTATGCTTCCTAGTTGCCATAATTTTGCTTTCCATTTTTCTTGCTAACCTGAATGCCTTCTCTAATGAATCAGGTTCCCAAAGGCGCACATCATGTTGGATATTATCCTTTAAAGACCCTATGAACACATCAATCCTATGCTCCTCTGGAATATCTTTTATACTTATGTTCAATTTTTGGAACTCTTCAATGTGCTCCATTATTGAACCCTTTTGTTTGAGATTCATCAATTGGCTAAAAAAAGTGTTGCTTTTTGTATCCTCATAATGTGCTATCAATTCTTCCGTAAAAATTGCCCAAGTGATAAATTGTTTACGAGAACAAAGCCATTGATACCATACAAACTGATTTGGTTCCAAATATAAAGTTGCCATACGTACCTTTTGTGTGTTTTGCACATTATTGAGATCGAAGAATTGCTCCATCTGTAATATCCATGTGGCGGGATCCTTGCCATCAAACTTCCTCACATCGATTTTTGGAACATGGTGAGTCTTCGATCCAACATTAGAGTCTATGGAATCATGATTAACATTTCTTTTATTCTCATCATGAGTTTCCTTTACTACCTTTTCACCATTAGTGACCCTTTCTTGTAGCAACTTCTTCAATTCATCCATCTTATCATCCATGCCATCAAATTTAGCGTCAATCTTAGCTTCCATGCCATCCATCTTAGCTTCCATTCCCTTTATCTTAGATTCCATGCCATTTACCTTAGATTCCACGCCACTTATCTTAGCTTCTGTTAGCTTTTGTGAGCGTGACATTTGTTGCACTTGTTCTTGTAATTTTGATATATCATGTAGCATTTCTTCCTCTTCTTCATGAGTCATGCTAGAGCTTTCAGGTTCCTTACTAGGTGTTTGCATTTTCTTTCCTCGGGGCATCGGTTACCGATAATAATGCTTTACTATGCCCTTTGAATTCCGTTAAACCAAGCTTACACAAAAATTTAAAAAAAAAACTACACACCTTTTTTCACTTTATAGAGGCCTGATATTGAATCTGCTGTATCTCTGTGATTTCGGATCATCCAGTTCTAAAATTGCTATCTGTAGTAGCCTTCTGCGTCCTCTTTCCAATGCCACAAGTCTGAGCCAAATTGGATTCTCCAAGGAAGAGTTATGTGAAATCTCCCACAGCGACTTGGTTTTAGACTGGTTCAGTAGAGCGAACTTGTACGACGTGCCACGAGTCACTGTTTCAACCTTTGAATCTGAAACTCACCCAAAAGAAACTAATGTCCGTCTGATATATGTACCTTTTTACGAAATTTTAATCCGATCCTCAGAGAGAGAGTTATGACGAATTTCCCCAGGTCACCTGTTTTGAATGTAATTCAGGAGTCTGCAAAAAGACCAACTTCCTCAGATCATATCTCCAAAAATATCGTGCGAAAAGTTCTGAAATTCGGACCCAAGGTTCAGCGCCAATTCTTCTCAAATGGGTTTTTTTTGCGACTTCTGAAACGTCACAGAAAGAAAGTTATAGCGAAAATTCCACGATGACCTGTTTGGAGCAGCGAAACCCTAGAATCCAAAGCTCTGATACCAAATGTTATGAAACCAGCTCACAAAAAGATAGAAAAGAGAGATCCACGCCTTAGAATTCAGCCTCTTCGAGGGGGCAACCTCCTTTACATTACATAAATGAACCATTCTTCGATGATACAAATGAAAATACCTCCTTTCTATATATAGGAGTCTAAGTGGTCGCAATACAATCAAAGCCTACATAACAATAATATTGTAGGGCACAACAATAACAATAGTGGGCTTCTATGTGGCACAATAGTAACAATATGGGCACTACATGGGTACATCAATATAAATAAGGGGTATAACTACAATAGTAATGGGGTAATCACTAGTATTATAGGGACCCAACAAAGACCCTATGAACACATCAATCCTATGCTCCTTTGGAATATCTTTTACCCTTATGTTCAATTTTTGGAAGTCCTCAATGTGCTCCATTATTGAACCCTTTTGTTTGAGACTTATCAATTGGCTAAAAAAAGTGTTGCTTTTTGTATCCTCATAATGTGCTATCAATTATTTCGTAAAAATTGCCCAAGTGATAAATTGTTTACAAGAGCAAAGCCATTGATACCATACAAACTGATTTGGTTCCAAATATAAAGTTGCCATACGTACCTTTTGTGTGTTTTGCACATTATTGAGATCGAAGAATTGCTCCATCTGTAATATCCATGTGGCGGGATCCTTGCCATCAAACTTCCTCATATCGATTTTTGGAATATGGTGAGTCTTAGATCCAACATTAGAGTCTATGGAATCATGATTAACATTTTTTTTGTTCTCATCATGAGTTTCCTTTAGTACCCTTTCACCCTTAGTGACCATTTCTTGTAGCAACTTATTCATATTTATCTTCAATTCTTCCATCTTATCATCCATGCCATCAATTTTAGCGTCCATGCCATTCACCTTAGCTTCCATGCCATCCATTTTAGCTTCTACACCTTTCTTTAAACAATCCATCTTAGCTTCTACACCTTTCTTTAAACCATCCATCTTAGCTTCTACATATTTCCTTAAACCATCCATCTTAGATTCTGTTGCTCTTTGTGCAAGTGACACTTGTTGCACTTGTTCTTGTAATTTTGATATATGATATAGCATTTCTTCTTCTTCTTCATGAGTCATGCTAGAGCTTTCAGGTTCCTTACTAGGTGTTAATAATGCTATATTATGCCCTTTGAATTCCTTCAAAATAAATTTTCAAACCAAGCTTAAGCAAAAATTTAAGAAAATCTACACACCTTTTTTCACTTTGTAGGAGCTCGATATTGCCTCTGATGTATCTCTGTACTTTCCAATCATCTAGTTCTGAATTTGTGACCTATAGTAGCCCTCTGTGTCCTCTTTCAAATGCCAGAAGTCTGACCCAAATTGGATTCTCCAAGGAATAGTTATGTGAAATCTCCCACAGTGACTTGATTATAGACTAGTTCAGTAGAGCGAACTTGTATGACGTGACACGAGTCATTGTTTCAACCTTTGGATATGAAAAATGCATACAAGAAACTACAGTCTGCCCTCTTTCTATACCTTCTTATGAAATTTTAATCCGATCCCCAGATAGAAAGTTATGACGATTTTCCCTAGGTCACCTGTTTGGAATGTAATTCAGGAGTCTGCAAAAAGACCAACTTCCTCAGATCCTATCTCCACAAATATAGTGCAAAAATCTCTGAAATTTGGATCCGAGGTTTAGTACGATTTCTTCTCAAATGGGTTTTTTTTGCAACTTCTGAAATGTCACAGAAAAAGAGTTATAGCGAAAATTCCACGATGACCTGTTTGGAGCAGCGAAACCCTAGAATCCAAATCTCTGATACCAAATGTTATGAAACCAGCTCAAGAAAATATAGAAAAGATAGATCAACGCCTTAGAATTCAGCCTCTTAGAGGGGGAAACCTCCTTTAGATTACATAAATGAACAATTCTTGGATGATTCAAATGACAAAACCTCCTTTCTATATATAGGAGTCTAAGGAGTCATAATATAATCTAGCCGACCTAACAATAATAATATAAAGCCACAAAAATAACAATAGAGGGATTCTATGGGGCATAGTAATAACAATATGGGGAAATAGGGGCACAACAATATTAATAAGGGGTATAACTACAATAGTAATGGGGTAATCACTAGTATTATAGGGACCCAACAGATCCACTAAGTACACAAGTATAAAAGACTAGAAAATACATAATGGATCATCTGATCATGATTAAACAAGCACATGTCTAAATATCACATATAAGGATGTCAATGATGCTGAAGGATGAAGCGGATCGCTGATATCAAATATTGATCCCAAAAAGTACCAAATGAACATGATGGAGTAAAATGGTACTACACTGCAAACTCAGGTGCCAGCATATAGAATGTCGCCATGAATGACTATAACATATAAGGTAGAATGGTATCAACTAGCAGCAACTGGAGCAAATTTTAAGTGAACCAATGAATGCTGATACAACCTAAGGTCTTCACCGACCACCATGGTACATTTCTACACCATGGGAGTAAATGATCTGAAGTCGACCATGTGATAAATCATTTGATTACCGGCCATTGATGTATACCATTAACAAACGCGAGACTACTCACCGATAATGATAATGAGTGTCAAGGTACCCAGTACAATCTAGCAAGTGTGAATAGATGAGATGAAGTCGAACACCTATAAGAATCTATCAATCAGGAGACAATGATGGTTTCCCACTGTCGATAGCGAAGGATCTGCCACTAATGACCGCAAACGCCAAGGTACTGCCAAATGGACTCTAGATCTTTGTCCCAGAGCAATGAGTCGTAGTCAATAGGGAATGATCCACTAGAAGGAAGGCATTAAGTCATCCTTCATTAATCTAGTGCGAGTGTAACCTGTAGGCCAATAATGTGGAAGGAATCAGATGAAAAAGATGTAGTAACCTGAACGAAGCACGTTTTCGGCGTACACAAGATGTGGCTAACGCACGACAGAAACCCTATGAACCAACCAATAATGAAAGCTAACATAGAGGCGAGGTATCCACCAATAGGGTCAAATGGAAACCAAAGTACTGCATGAATCCCAATGTGTGATAATGTAAGCTGATGTCGAACACAAGGGAAACCACTGTTGGGTCCCTATAATACTAGTGATTACCCCATTACTATTGTAGTTATACCCCCTATTTATATTGTTGTGCCCCTATTACCCCCATATTGTTATTTCTGTGCCCCATAGAATCCCTCTATTGTTATTTTTGTGGCTTTATATTATTATTGTTAGGTCGGCTGGATTATATTGTGACTCCTTAGACTCCTATATATAGAAAGGAGGTTTTGTCATTTGTATCATCCAAGAATTGTTCATTTATGTAATGTAAAGGAGGTTGCCCCCTCGAAGAGGCTAAATTCTAAGGCGTGGATTTCTCTTTTCTATCTTTTTGTGAGCTGGTTTCATAACATTTGGTATCAGAGCTTTGGATTCTAGGGTTTCGCTGCTCCAAACAGGTCATCGTGGAATTTTCGCTATAACGTTTTTTCTGTGACGTTTCAGAAGTCGAAAAAAAAACCCATTTGAGAAGAAATCGTGCTGAATCTTGGGTCCAAATTTCAGAACTTTTTGCACGATATTTGCGGAGATATGATCTGAGGAAGTTGGTCTTTTTGCAGACTCCTGAATTACATTCAAAACAGGGGACCTGGGGAAAACCGTCATAACTTTCTCTCTGGGGATCGGATTGAAGTTTCGTAGAAAGGTACAGAAAGAGAACGGAATTTAGTTTCTTGTGGGTGTTTTTCAGATCCAAAGGTCGAAACAGTGACTCATGGGACGCCGTACAAGTTCGCTCTACTGAACTAGTCTATAATCAAGTCACTGTGGGAGATTTCGCATAACTCTTCCTTGGAGAATTCAATTTGGGTCAGACTTGTGGCATTGGAAAGAGGACACAGAGGGCTACTACAGGTCACCAATTTAGAACTAGATAATCAGAGAGTACAGAGATATATCAGAGGCAATATCGAGCTCCTACAAAGTGAAAAAAGGTGTGTAGATTTTCTTAAATTTTTGCTTAAACTTGGTTTGAAAATTTATTTTGAAGGAATTCAAAGGGCATAGTAGAGCATTATTATCAGTAATTGATGCCCCGAGGAAAGAAAATGCAAACACCTAGTAAGGAACCTGAAAGCTCGGGCATGACTCATGAAGAAGAGGAAGAAATGCAACATGATATATCAAAATTACAAGACCAAGTGCAACAACTGTCCCTTACACAAAAAGGAACAGAATCTAAGATGGATGGTTTAAAGAAAGGTGTAGAAGCTAAGATGGACTGTTTAAAGAAAGGCGTAGAAGCTAAGATGATTGACATGGAAGCTAAGATGGATGATTTGAAGATAGATTTGAAGACAGACATGGAAGAATTGAAGAAGTTGCTACAAGAAAGGGTAACTAATGGTGAAAAGGTAGTAAAGGAAACTCATGACGAAAACAAAAGAAATGTTAATCATGATTCCATAGACTCTAATGTTGGATCGAAGACTCACCATGTTCCAAAAATCGATATGAGGAAGTTTGATGGCAAGGATCCCGCCACATGGATATTACAGATGGAACAATTCTTCGATCTCAATAATGTGCAAAACACACAAAAGGTACGTATGGCAACTTTATATTTGGAACCAAATCAGTTTGTATGGTATCAATGGCTTTGTTCTCATAAACAATTTATCACTTGGGCAATTTTTACGGAAGAATTGATAGCACATTATGAGGATACAAAAAGCAACACTTTTTTTAGCCAATTGATAAGTCTCAAACAAAAGGGTTCAATAATGGAGCACATTGAGGAGTTCCAAAAATTGAACATAAGGGTAAAAGATATTCCAGAGGAGCATAGGATTGATGTGTTCATAGGGTCTTTAAAGGATAATATCCAACATGATGTGCGCCTTTGGGAACCTGATTCTTTAGAGAAGGAATTCAGGTTAGCAAGAAAAATGAAAAGCAAAATTATGGCAACTAGGAAGCATACCATTCACAACTATAAAGACAGAAGTGTTGTTGCCCATAATCTTCCACAACCTACAAGGTTGACACCACAACAATTGGAAGAAAAAAGAGCAAAAGGGCTTTGTTACAATTGTGATAGCAAATACACAAAAGGTCATAAGTGTGCTGATAAGAAATTATTCTACATAGATTGTGAAGAGGAAGAAGAAAAGGAGCAAGAAAGGTCAAAAGAAGAGGATATATTCCAGGAACAAAGCCTAGATGAAGAACAAATAAATCCGACCATATCTTGTAATGCATTGGTGGGAATTACCACTCCTCAAACCATCAAGATAGAAGGACAAATAAAGAAGAAAATGGTAATAGTGTTGATTGATTCAGGAAGCACCCACAATTTTATTCATTGTAGGGTAGCAAAAGAATTGAATTGCTTCCTATATCCAGCACCAGAGTTTCAAGTGATGATTGCAAATGGAGGAACAATAAATTGTTCTGGAAAGTGCCATAATATCAAGCTATCCATGGGAGAATATGTATTGACTAGCCCAATGCTTTCCATTCCAATGGGAGGTGCTGATGTTGTACTAGGAGTCCAATGGCTACAATCCTTGGGTACAATAGCTTTTAATTTTCAAGAAATTTTCATGAAATTTTCTGTGGAAGGAAAGGAAGTTGAATTAAGGGGTATTGCAGGGAAACCAGGAAAGATAATCAGCTCTAATGGCATGACAAAGCTTCTAAAAAAGGAGCAAAGAGGTGTAATTGCACAATTATGTTCACTAGACGTTTCCACATCGGAATCATCTATTTCTCCAAATCTCCAAAAAGTCCTGGACAATCATTCCAAGGTATTTGAGACTCCCAAAGGTCTCCCACCTATGCGTGATCATCATGCTATTCATCTGATTCCAAGAAGTGTTCCTCCAAACATCAGGCCGTACAGATATCCATATGTCCAAAAAAGTGAAATTGAACGTATGGTTGCAGAAATGCTAGAGGCTGATATAATTCAACCGAGTCAAAGTTCTTTCTCAGCTCCAGTAGTATTGGTGCACAAGAAGGATGGATCATGGCGCATGTGTCCAGATTATAGGGAGCTCAACAAGCTCACTATTAAAGATAAGTTCCCCATTCCTGTTATTGATGAATTACTGGATGAATTGCATGGATCAATTTACTTCACCAAGTTGGATCTTCGTTCGGGATATCATCAAATTAGAATGAAGATTGAAGACATTCCGAAAATGGCATTTAGAACTCATGAGGGTCATTATGAATTTTTGGTCATGCCTTTTGGCCTTACCAATGCACCTTCAACATTTCAAGGTTTGATGAATTCAATTTTCAAACCATTCCTTAGAAAATTTGTGTTAGTATTTTTTGATGATATACTAATCTACAGCAAGTCTTGGAAGGATCATGTTGAACATGTTGACAGGGTGTTACAACTATTGGAGGAGAAACAATTATATGCAAAAAGATCCAAATGTTTCTTTGGAGTCCAGGTGGTGGAATATTTGGGTCATATTGTATCTCATGAAGGAGTTAAGGTAGACCCTAGCAAAATTAAATCCATTAAGGAATGGAAAATCCCCACATCCATAAAGCATCTACGAGGATTTCTTGGGTTGACAGGGTATTATCGCAAGTTTGTTAAGAATTATGGGAGAATAGCAGCACCTCTAACAACATTATTGAAGAAAGATTCATTTTCATGGACTTCGGAAGCAACAAAGGCCTTTGAACATCTTAAAGAGGCAATGTGCCAAGCACCGGCCTTCACAAAAACCTTTATTGTGGAATGTGATGCTTCAGGAAATGGAATTGGTGCTGTTCTAATGCAAGATGAAAGACCCATTGCTTTTGAAATTCGTCCAATCAAGGGAAAGTTTTTAAGCAAAGCTATTTATGAGAAGGAAATGTTGGCAATACTCCATGCACTTAAGAAATGGCGACCCTACCTAATGGGAAGACACTTCAAGGTAAAAACGGATCATGATAGCCTTAAATACTTTTTAGAACAAAGATTATCCTCTGAAGAGAAACAAAAGTGGGTGACAAAGATGTTGGGTTATGACTTTGAAATCATCTACAAAAAAGGGAAGCAAAATGTGGTGGCATATGCACTCTCAAGAAAGGATGAGGATGTGGAAGCATTGTTGTGTGCCATTTCTATTATCCAACCAGATTGGATAAACGAAGCAAGGGAGGAATGGAAGAACGATGAAGAAGTGTGGGCACTTATTCAAAAGCTACAACAAGATTCCAGTACTTCTGATACATTTAGCTGGCAAAATGATTCGTTATGGTACAAAGATCGCTTATACCTCTACAAGAATTCCCAGCTAAAACAAAAGATTCTTATGGAATTGCACACTTCTCCCTTAGGAGGGCACTCAGGATTTTTAAAAACTTACCACAGGGTTAAGAAGGATTTTTTTTGGGATGGCCTTAAATCAGATATTCAAAATTTTGTGGCGGAATGTTTGGTTTGCCAGCAAAATAAAATTGAAACAATTAAGACACCAGGTCTATTACAACCTTTATCCATTCCAAGCCAACGTTGGGAGGAGGTTTCAATGGATTTTATCACAGGTTTACCCAAGTCTGAGGGAAAGAGTGTCATCATGGTGGTAGTTGACAGACTTACCAAGTATGCACACTTTTGTGCATTATCACATCCATTTAAAGCCAGTACAGTTTCTACTGCATTTATGGAAACAGTTCAAAAGCTACATGGAAACCCAAAGATTATTGTAAGTGACAGAGATCCCATTTTCACTGGAAATTTTTGGACAGATTATTTTCTTGTCTTGGTACTCAGTTAGCTCATAGCTCATCTTATCATCCTCAATCTGATGGGCAAACTGAGATAGTAAACAAATGTTTGGAAGGATATCTTCGTTGCTTTGTATCTGATAAACAGACACAATGGGTCAAATGGTTGCCTCTGGCTGAATGGTGGTATAACACTTCCTTCCATACAGCAACAAAAATGACCCCATTTATGGCACTTTATGGGTATCAACCACCATCCATCACATCATATTTAAGAGAAAATTCTAAGGTTCAGGCAGTGGAACATCACATCGAACATCAGCAACAAGTCCTCCAACTCTTAAAGGATAACCTCGTGTTGGCACAAAATAGAATGAAACAACAGACAGATCAACATCGCAGTGAACGAAGTTTTGATGTAGGTGATTGGGTATTCCTACGGCTACAACCGTATAAGCAAATGTCCCTAAAGCAAGCTAAGAAGGATAATAAATTATCACCAAAGTATTATGGTCCGTACAAGGTGTTGGAAAAGATTGGTACTATGGCATACAAATTGGAGCTTCCTGCAGCTTCTCGATTGCACCCAGTTTTCCATGTTTCATGTTTAAAGAAGGTTATAGGTGACAAGCTCCCAATTCAAACAATATTGCCAGAACTTGATGAGGAAGGAAAAATTATATTGGAACCGGAAGCAATCACAGAAACAAGAACTCGACAGCTACGAAATCGATCAATTTCAGAGTATCTTATCAAGTGGAAGAACTTATCTGCTGAAGATTCCACATGGGAGGATGAGAATTTTATGCAGAAGTATCCAAAACTGCTCAAGCGTTGAGGACAACACTTTTTTGAAGGAGAGGGGCATGTTGGGTCCCTATAATACTAGTGATTACCCCGTTACTATTGTAGTTATACCCCCTATTTATATTGTTGTGCCCCTATTACCCCCATATTGTTATTTCTGTGCCCCATAGAATCCCTCTATTGTTATTTTTGTGGCGTTATATTATTATTGTTAGGTCGGCTGGATTATATTGTGACTCCTTAGACTCCTATATATAGAAAGGAGGTTTTGTCATTTGTATCATCCAAGAATTGTTCATTTATGTAATGTAAAGGAGGTTGCCCCCTCGAAGAGGCTAAATTCTAAGGCGTGGATCTCTCTTTTCTATCTTTTTGTGAGCTGGTTTCATAAAAACCACTCAGTCAAAGACCCATGATATTGATCGATGCTGAGCACAAGGTAACCTATCAATAATGAAAATAGGGCCAGGGTGTAGCTCTAGGTCTATCCTTAGAGCAAGATGTCATTGTCGATAAGGACAAGACCCGCTAACAAGAATTCAATGGGGACCTTCTCAAACCGGCACAATTAAAGGACCAATATAGCTGATGTGATGATAGAAAAGTCACTGACAACCAGGGATGGATGACTGAAAAATGATTCAAGAGACACCGTAGAGAGGCCGACTCAGGTTAACTTCCCTTGAACAAAAGCACGACTCAATGTGACTATGTGGCAGCATATGATGACTCTGTATAAGCTCGTTGTGTAGGAGGCACGAACAAACCCTCCATATGATTGGAAGAGATAACCAATCGGGGGAGAACTGACTCAATAACAAGGTTAAGGCGTACCTAAGTCAAACTAAATCCCACCCAAACGGAGGAGACTTTGTTTTGAGTGCTTTGTTCAAGGGCGACACGACTAACTCTAGCTGCCAACAATAAGTGGAAATATTGTCCCGTTCCCGCTCTTTTTGGAATATATAATTTTTTTGTCTTTTTCTTTAAGCTGGAAAAAGAATAAAAGAATGCTATAGTACAGTGGAAAGAACGAGTGTCAGTGAAATAGATGATCTAGTTCCTGGGATTGGAACAATCCTATGCTCAATGCAGGGAGGTGAAAACTGGTCAAAGAAACTCAAAGGTGTGTTCCTTCCATGGGTCAAGGTGTGTCAAGTTGCAGAAGTCAAGGGCATGCAAGTTTAATTTTGCAGTCGTCATGGTCAAAAGTTTGCTTAAACATGAGTCCAAGTGAAGCCGGCTCAAGGCCAAAATGTGCAAATGGTCAAAATGCATTGCAGTAGTACAACTCAACACAAAGGAGCCTCCAGGGTATAAGGCCAGAACGAAGCGAAGCAGCAAAGAGGAATGAGGCTTCATTGCTTAAGTCATTGCGGGACTACAGAGGAATCCTGAGCCTACTCAGATCGAAGTAGCATGGGCAGCAAATGTTAGTGAGGTGCTAACTACGATGCCCATGAAAAGGATGGCTCTACCATTGTGTCATGATTTAAAAATCGGCGAGTGAAGGTGGTTTACGAACCATAACATGATGGGAGCGACCCTATGGCAAGTGTATCAACAAATGGAGGCTAGTATGCATAATGCAACAGAAAAATGGCTTCCCTAACCTATATGCTAGTGAGAAAACGATACCTGCCATGACGGGTCAGCAGTCATGGAACCGTCTCGAAACTGTCGAAAAAACATCCAAAATGTCCTGAAAATCAAATCATTCTCGACATTCCAGGCTCCCAAGTTAACAGTTACATGAGAACAAACAAAATAAAGTTTTGAAAAAAATTTGCATTTTCAAAGCCTATAAAATAGTTTTTGGACTCACCATTTTCACCATTTGAGTTTGAGAGCAAAGGAGTGGAGCGAAAGGAGCAAACTTTTCCATACGCCGAATTCAACCATTCAAATTCTTCCAAATTCACTAGGTAACCCTTATACTTATCTTGTATCCAATTGTGACAAGTTTTAGAATTTTTAATTTAAGTTTTACCATTGAATTTTTGTAAAAAATTTCCTCGCTGCGTATACGCGGGTTGGATATATGAAACCCACGTATACGCAGGCCCTACACGCGACCGTGTGTAAAACGGACCTGCGTATACGCTGCGAAATCTTCAAACAAAAAAAACTAATGGTCTAAATTCATTTTTTCTTCAGGATGCCAGTCACTTGGAGAGAAAGAGAGCATGTCGTAGTGGATGATGAGGTTATGAATGATCCTAATGCTTTGGATGCCTTACGGGGATGTGGTTTGCTAAAGTTCTTTAAAATGCCAAATATGAAAGCAAACACTCTTGCTGGAAATGCTCATTCACTATTGGAGCATCGAGGATGACGCATTTATGATTGACCAGATGCCACTCAAGATAGAGGTTGAAGACATTTATTTCATCACAGGCCTTTCCCAGAGGGGAGAGGTGGTGTTATAGAAATTTTTGGGCACTACAAACCCAAGCATGAAATGTCCATAAACCAAGGGCTCCTAAGTCCCTAAAAGTATTGTTATAACCCCTAAAGGAACAAGGTCAACAGATTACAGCTTCTCCTAGAAGTTCTCCATGAAAAACTGCTCAGAATTGGTCAAAACAGGATCATTTCAGCTGCTCCACAGGCCAAGTGCGTTGCATCTCACCTAAATACACTGTGTGGGTGCGTTGCATTTCAAAAAGCCCTTCTATGGGGTACGATGGGTGAGAAATGACAAATGGCAGTATCATTCCGCGAGGTGGAGAGGCAATGGAAGCTTCCAGAAACTTCTCCTGTGACACTTGCCTCTCTGAATTTGACCAAGGATGAGTAAGCGATCATCAATATCCAAGTGGAAGCAAGAACTATCAGAGAGAAGACACTAATCAAATCACAAGCTGACTCATCTCCCTTACAGATATCTATATATGGATCCCTCATCCCAGAGATCCAGAGGCTCGAATTTTGCATATGGTAAGGAATTGCTGTTGGTTTCTTGAGACAAACATCAGATTGTTGGGTGATCTAAGCTTTGTATGAGGTGAAGAGGGGCTTCCTTGCTGAGAGTTTGATGCTGGGTCAGAACAACTGGTTGTAACTCCTCTTGGCTCTTTCTTTTTTATCAATAAAAGCTATTCAATTTCTCCTCCATACTTTTGTATCATTCATGTTTGCTGCATTTGTATGGTCAATTTATATCTGATCCTAGATTGTTTATGATTATAGATCCATGTCTTTGTATAGTGCTATGCTACTGTGATCTTACAGGTACTCTGTGAAGCTGGGCATGCAAGGGAACAAGTAGTGAAAGACTATCAAGGAAGAGAGGAATCAAACCAGGAGATTAGCGCAAGACAGAGGTTGGTCTTCTTTGTTCCTATCTATCTATAATTCATAAAAGAAAAATGAAAGTAGCTTTACTCTGTTTGTTTCCAAGGCAACTGTCACACCTTAGTGGGATAAGCAGTTATGAGTATACACTTTTCCCTGTAACAAAATGGTGACTCCACTGGGGACGAATTAGTCTATTTGTTTATCTTCCTTGTTGTCTATTTCATAAACTTACAGGTAGCATTCGAACTGCATTTGCCATAGCAAATGCAAAGTAGATAAATGCTACTTTAGTCCATCTACGGGATCTGTTTATGATTTAAACAACTGATTCACAAACTCTCTGATTGCCCTTGTGATAGCTTTTAGATCCTCCTTAGATCTACCCCTGATTGTTGAGTTACTGATTACTTTTTGCTCGGCCAAAACCCATGAACTGAACTGCAAACTGTGACTCGGAACCCAAGCAAAGTCTCGTTTCTGGCCCAACGCAGGTACTGTTTTGAGAATCTGAACTTCAGCGCACTTCTCGAGTGGAGAAGGTGCGCTACATTTCAAATTCCCTGTGTTGCAGGTGTGCTAATCAGGCCATACTTTGTGCAGTTTTGGTTTCTGTGATTCATTCTTTCCAGTTCTATTCCTGAATTTTGCTGCCTGTGATCAGTATATGTCTGTTTGAGACCCCTTTTCCTTGCTGTTATTTCGCCTCCTTTGTACAAAAGAACTGTAAATATTTTTGTGTGTTTGTTGAGTCATTTTCAGTTCTCCTTTGCAAAAGTAGCATAATCGTACTGTTGTCCTTTGATTTGAAACTATTGCAAGTGTCGATTTCAATCGTAGGAAAGAGTTTGATTGCTGTTGATAGTCGATTATCCTATTACTATTGTTTTTGGTCTGAATTTGTAACTTTTCTAGTGTCAAAAACAGGTATTCATTTCAAAATCGTAAAGTGTTGTGATCGTCTCCATTTTTGATTTCGAAAAGAAACTTGTTGATATTTGTCGCTTGAAAAGAAATTCAGATTTGTGCATCAACTTTCTTCTTATCATTCATATACTAAGAAAGTCGAAAACAAATACATGCATGTGCATTTGCATTTAGACAGTCTGATTGGTTTGATTTAGGAAAGTGCATTTAGAGTGTGCCCTTTGCTCTCTGTGAAAGAATTTTGTCTTTCTTTCCTTAGTAGCTAGGATTTTCATTGCACAAAGAAGATAAAAAGATTGTTTATCATCTTAGATTGCATTTTAGGAATTACATCTACATCTCGCGGTGAACCTGAAAGGCAAACTTCATAAACAAGATCAACCATAAAATAAATTCAATGAATCTAACAACGCTTTGGAACTTAACGCACAACATTTAGAAGTCTAGGCTAGAGACATATTCCGGTGTCGTAAATCCTGGTAATTGTTGTTCTCACTGATGGTTGGGTGATTCCTCCACTTTGAGACAATAAGTGCCAGTATGGACTTGTGCTCCCACGTACCATCGAGTATATTTTGGGAGACCCCAATAGGCTTAATCCTTTATCCATAGGAAGCCGTGTCTGCCGCCCTATCGATCGCAATGCACTGAACACAGCATTCGGGAAGATTGACTGCCGTACCGTAAAAAGTATTCTACAGTTTTGCGATTTGTTTGGTAATCTCTCTACCTAGATTTCCAGAGCAGTCCCTTTCGTTCCTTTTCAGACTCTTTAATAGAAAAGGTCCATCTGAGCACTTGTCACTTCAGGCTCATTAAAAATCGAAGGAGACTAGAGTCATCTTTTGTTTTTTCTTGACTCTTAAAAATTGAAAAAACAAGTTGTGTCAAAGCATGTAAAATTTATTTTAAACGGAATATTCATTACCCTTTCCTACATTGATCTTGGGTTGAGAAAATGGAATCCACTAACCAAGGAATTCCCCTTGGAGGAAATCCTAGTCCCTTCTCCTCTTGGGGAGATGTTGGTGCACCCCATATGGCCACATTATCGCTTCTAGGACTGACGATCGGCTTGCCTGTATTGCTCTTCTCAACCTCTGTCATTCAGAACACCGCAATTCCTGAACAATCGAGTCAGCAACTAGACGAATCCAAAGTTACCCACCAACCTTCTACTTCCTCTAATTCTTCTTCTCTGCCTTCCTCTTCGCTTGATGGGGCTGGTAAAGCCAAAAGTCAAGTACCTGAGAAGAAGAAGGAAAAGAAGAAGAAAGAGAAGAAGAAGAAAGAGCCAAAAGCGAGTGGGGGCAAACGAGTGTCGTCTAGAAAAAATCCACACACTGCACCGACCAGGCCTAAATCGCCATGTGTCATTTGCAAAGGAGACCACTATCATAGAGATTGTCCTTGCATCCCTCGGATCTTAAGGGACTGGTCTCCTCGTTTGCACAACCCATTGTTGTCAACCTCTGATGATCATGTTGGAAACACACCGTCAACTAGTGAAAGTGAAGCCCTAGGACAAAAAGGAAAATATAGATTTCCTTGTAAACTGTACGAAGGCGATCATGCCGTCCACCGTTGTCCCTTCTTAGATGAGGCTAAAAGAGTTTTGGACGATCGTCTGGTTTCACCGTTACGACTTCCTCCTGGATATAAAAAACTCTTGTCGAGTCCGTCACTAGTTGAAAATCCGGCTGGCTCGCTCAGGTGGTCGGCTGAAGCATCTATCATTGAAGACAAACCATCTGAACCCATACCAGAAGAAAGTCAAAAGGTCGAGGCGGCAGTTGACCCGGTCTTGCCTTCAGAGGTTCCATCTTCAGATGATACAATCACCGAAGAGAACAAGGATGACACCGTCCAAATTATTTTTGTAAGCACAGACTCCAATGAACATGGGGTCAATTTACCCGTTCCTTTACCGCAGGAAGGAAGTTCGTCAGAGTCATACCTAGCCGTCTATTCGGTCCCACCTCCAAGCAACCTAGTTGTCTCCTTTGATTGGAATCAACTAGGCAGTCCCCGTTTACCAACTAGTGTACTGTTCCGAATCATTGTTCAAATATATAGAATGGTTATGGTTGGTACCATCATAGATGAAGGGGCTTCTGTGAGTATCCTTTCCTCGACTGCTTGGAAAGCACTTGGTTCGCCATCGCTTTTGCCTGAGATGAGAAATCTAATAGGCTTTGATAAAGGAACTAGTCAACCGTTAGGGATCCTTCCCAATGTACCCATAACATTGAGAGGAAAAATTGTTCAAATGAACGTAATGGTAGTTCAAGGACCTCTAGATTATAATCTACTCCTTGGGCGAGACTATATTTATTGCATGGGAGTGATTGTCTCCTCACTCTTTAGAGTAATGTGTTTTTCGCACAAAGGAAGAGTGGTCAAGCTCGTAGACCAGCTTTCATTCCCCGGTTCACGCATAGCAAATAGTCATATACCATCCCTGAATGGTCTTTTCATGCAAGAAATGTCTCAATCCCCAGTCCGCCCACCCGATGAGCGCGAGTGATTTGGGGGACATGACTGAAACCCAGGGGGCATGCACCCTGGTCTGCTTCGGCAGGAAAACTTCGGTTATAGGGTAGGTTTCCGCGAGAGATATATGACTGGTCTGTACTCCCGTCTGTGATTGGAAGAGGGAGTTATTCTGGAACAAGATTCTCTTGTCAAAGTTACGTGTTTGGAGTAGCCTCCTCCACTCACCTTTGTCTATTTCGATAGACATCGCCGAAGAAATGTTTTGTTTGCACTGTGAATAGAACAATCTTTGGTAACCTGAAAGAGGATTACCTTTCCTGATAAAACAAATGTTTTGTCAATTTGAACAAAAGGTGGCCTTGAAACTTTATTTTATACCTGGAGGCATGCAAACCTTTTGGCGTGTAAGTAAAGAGTGATCATTTATCTGTTTTTTGGATTGGTCGTTTCCTAACTTGCATAAAGAAAGGATGTGGGGAAAAACTCTAAAAATTTTCGTTTTTAAATGGGACATTCTTATTATACGACTGGATTAATCGAGCAGTTTTAGCACATAGTTCAAGCTCGTTAAAAAATAAACATAAGCCATGAGCAAATGTTTCCCCCGCGTTTAAGCTCATTAAAAAATGAACTATTCCCCGGTAAATAACCATCGTGAATGTAGTACTTCAACCTTTAAAAGCCTTGGTCGTGTTCTCACCATCACCTCCACTCTGTATTGGCCGATCATTCACCTCCATTTGATTGTTTACCCCTTTTGAGGAACAGCTACAAAGAGTGATCTCACTAGCCATCCTTGTAACACTGCCGTGATTGGAACATTCCAAACCTTACCTGGAATCAGCTGCTACCCAATTGTATCACTCGTTCCTCAAAAGACGAGTCTCCTTTAAGCTCTTCTCAATTGACTCGTAAAATCTGAAAAGATTGCCGAGCCATTGGCCTCTCTAGCTCCTTAAAGGGACCAGAAGTGCTATCCCTCCTCTAAATTTTAATATTTTTGGACCTGAGGGATTATTACACAAAAAGATTGAGCGCTTGTTTTGTTCGGCTCGTTAAAAGTATCGAAAATTCATCCCTTCTGTATTGTTTTATACTTTTTCGGACTTAAGGGATTAGATGACGAAAAAGGAATTTTGGAGTTACCTTTACGTTCCTTTTCAGACTCTCTAAAATTGAAAAGGACTGAGTTATCTTTGTCGTTAAACTCGTTAAAATTTTTAATAGCGACAAACTTGTCTATAGACGAGAACGAGTTTCACTATCGCTAGGCTCGTTAAAACATAGCGATGGGTTTTCCCGAAGGGAAAATTATAGAACAAGCATATGTTATCCTCCTCAAGCTTGATAAAAATAAAGAGGTACTGGTCAGCAATGACTGGGGAAAAATTGGGAAGAAAACTTGAAGAAACTTTGTTGGTAGCAAGTCGCTCTTGAACATGACACCTTCACTCCGCATCCAAGTCGAGTTGGGTTGTTTCATTCACTGGTCACATCACCATGGTCACATCATACCATCCACATTTGGGGTTAATGCTACCAATCCATCACGTCAGTGTCACCGATATGTTCAAGAGAAGTCATTCAGAGAATTCACCTGTGTCTCACCCACTACAATACATTTATACTCCATTCTTTCATGACCGCCACCCTGAACCTTATATCACCAGATCGTTTTCACCTCCATCAAAATCATTTGCTCCGTTCCGTGTCATTGATGTGGGATTCATTAAGGCCCTCCTATGACGAATCACTTCTTGTCGACATCAGCTCATTATCCAAGAAGTTGATCTAGGAACACCCCATTTAGTACTTTGAAGCTTGCATGCCTCAATGGTAAGTTTCTCACTTCTGGCGACAGGTTTACATCAATGACCTTCGACCGAAAGATTTTACGTGGTGTTCGACGCCAAGTCCTTTATTCACACCACGTGAATTGTACTGCAGTACCTTGAGGGTCATTATCATTATAAGTGATTCCTCTCGCGCTTGTTAACAACTTATATCATTGGCTGGTAATCAAGCGATGTCTTTCCATGTTCGACTTCAGAACATTTCTCACATGGATAGACTTGTACTTCGAGTGAAGATCGAACGAGATTGAAGACCCCGGATCTAGTTTCATCCATCCGGGCTGCGATATACATTCAGGAAAATAAAAACATCAAATGTACATCATTGCTACACAAATAATCATCCAATCAAAGGGATGATCGCTCTATCAGAATCATCAGTCTACACTCAGACGATTGTCTATCTTATGTACATGAAAATGAATTTATAAAGCTGAGCATGGGAATGCCCTCCTCAGCTAGATCATGAAAATATTATGAAGATAATGTATTGTATTGTATCTTATTACAGGTCTCCTCCTAGCTTGAAAGAACTTCGGATCCTCATAATAAAGCATTTCACTCGACATCAAAAGATTAACGACCTCATGCTTTAGGGGGCAACTGTTATAGACATTTTTGGGCACTACAACCCCAAGCATGAAATTTCCATAAAACAAGGGCTCCTAAGTCCCTAAAAGTGTTGTTCTAACCCCTAAAGGAACAAAGTCAACAGATTACAGCTTCTCCTAGAAGTTCTCCATGAAAAACTGCTCAGAATTGGTCAAAACAGGATCATTTCAGCTGCTCCACAGGCCAAGTGCATTGCATCTCGCCTAAATACATTGTGTGGGTGTGTTGCATTTCAAAAAGCCCTTCTATGGGGTGCGATGGGTGAGAAATGACAAATGGTAATATCATTCCGTGAGGTGGAGAGGCAATGGAAGCTTCCAGAAACTTCTCCTGTGACACTTGCCTCTCTGAATTCGACCAAGGATGAGTAAGAGATCATCAATCTCCAAGTGGAAGCAAGAACTATCAGAGAGAAGACACTAATCAAATCACAAGCTGACTCATCTCCCTTACAGATATCTATATATGGATCCCTCATCCCAAAGATCCAGAGGCTGGAATTTTCCATATTGTAAGGAATTGCTGTTGGTTTCTTGAGACAAACATCAGATTGTTGGGTGATCTAAGCTTTTTATGAGGTGAAGAGGGGCTTCCTTGCTGAGAGGTTGATGCTGGGTCAGAACAACTGGTTGTAACTCCTCTTGGCTCTTTCTTGTTTATCAATAAAAGCTATTCAAGTTCTCCTCCATACTTTTGTATCATTCATGTTTGCTGCATTTGTATGGTCAATTTATATCTGATCCTAGATTGTTTATGATTATAGATCCATGTCTTTGTATAGTGCTATGCTACTGTGATCTTATAGGTACTCTGTGAAGCTGGGCGTGCAAGGTAACAAGTAGCAAAAGACTATCAAGGAAGAGAGGATTCAAACTAGGAGATTAGCGCAAGACAGAGGTTGGTCTTCTTTGTTCCTCTCTATCTATAATTCATAAAGGAAAAACGAAAGTAGCTTTACTCTGTTTGTTTCTAAGGCAGCTGTCACACCTTAGTGGGATAAGCAGTTCTGAGTAGACACTTTTCCCTATAACAGGTGGTACATTCGATGGGCAGATCACGAGGCAGTCTCTTGATCGAGGACTATGTACATATATACTGCCTGGGACATCTAGAGAATATTTGAAGTCAAATTCCAATCAAACATGTGGAGATTTTATCGCTGAGGATAATCCTGTTCACCATAGCTAGAGTGAACGAATCAACTTCTTTGCACCAGGCATCATGGCTAGCCATGAGCTTGGCGGTAGACTATCTGACCACTATATTTGACTGGTGTACTCCTCTTCTAGCCAACCTGAAAAGCCAGCTTACCTCTATCAAGAAAGGGCAGACCAAAAACTTCAAATATGGAACCATTTTGTGCTCTTTCTTCTTTGAGAGGGTCCCTGCACTTTGTCCTAGAGCATCAGTTTCAATCAGCACCCCATGAGATCCACACATGGGCAGGTGGGTTGAGTTGATGAAATGTCTAGGAGGTGGGGACGTCCCATGGACTACATTCGACGATGACTTCTTCTCATGGTGGGAGTAGTAGATCATTGCCATAGATGACTACCCTTATGATGGGTTGGACTTTTGAGGAGATCTCGATCTAGTATTACCATTGACCGCAGCAAATGCAGGCGCAGAGTGCAAGAGTCTAGGGTTGTCCGCCCTAAGATAATGTAATTTAATATAAAGTTTTTCGGCCTACCCATGGTCCGTGGACCATAGGATTGTATAAATAGAGCGAGGCTCTAAGTGTAAAGGGAGTCTTGGTTTTTGATAAGTAATAGACATATGCGAAGGCATGGTTAGAAGATAGAAGTGGTTTTGAAGGTATTGGGTCGTAGTGATAGGTAGAGGCTTTACAGCTGAGTGTGCAAAGGTCTAGTAGAGTCCGCAGCTAAGTGCACAGACCCCTGCAGCTGAGTGTGCAAGGTGGACTCGGGTCTGTAACTGAACTTGAGTATTAATAAAGATAAGATTAATTCATAACATTGTGCGTCTTTTTGTATATTTGTATTTATATGTTCTCATTATCTTTATGCATTTATATTGTTTTTGAGTATGTGTGCTAATCTGAAAGTTGAACAAGTCATAAGAATATTGGGCCCACACAAACTAATTTAAGCACTAATATAATAGCACAGTAAGGATCGGGTTGGAATAACATGATATTCACAAATGGCGCACGGGTTGCGAAGAGTAGAAAGATGCGCGGAGCAGCACAACACACAAATTAGGATTGCAAACCTCCAGAACCCTCATCAAGACATCCCTAGGGTGCAGAAACCTGGTTGCAGCACCCTCCCATACTACTTCGGGTGAGACCTCAATCCGCACTCCGTGGACTGTTGCCGAAAGGGCCAGTAGTACCGAGATTTGCTTGGCTAAACTTGCTGTCGAACCTGGGTCAGGCCCCACATAGCCAACAAATGGTTCTGCTGCCAGGACCAGGATCTGCCTAAGGGATGTCTGATGTCGTGCCACTGGAATCCAACCAAGAAGGAATTTGAAGAGTGGTTGGACAAGAATATTCACGAGTTCGTGACACAGAAAACATAACTCCGCAGGTATCCGAGAAAAGGTGGTTGGATCGCTATGTGTATACAGAAATCCATGAGATCTTCTTTGTATCCTTTCCTTCTAAACTGTATGAGTGGATTGCGAGGTTAGCTGATAGGCAGGGAAGGTGTAAACTCGACCAAACGATAGTGTGGACTCCGGAATTAATGCACATACTAGAGGCATCGGAAGATAAGATCACACGAGCTGTGGACCATTGGCTCGACTGGATAATAGGGGGATTTATCACTGAGTTTATGGTACACACGACCGTGAGCTACAACAAAGCAGAACAATGTTTTCTTAAGGGACCGCAAGGTAAGTACATTAAATCTCTGAATACCTATATTAAGATGCTGTTATGTGTAAAGTGGGTTATGTGAATACATTAAGACGTGAAGCAGAAATATCTACAAAGGTAGCAGGGAATTAGTAAATAGTGCCTTAATTTCACCTTTGCGAGAGAACGAGGAGGAGCTCGCTCGGGTCTCTGAGAAGTACTGTCATTTTGATAAGACAGTGCATTCCACAGTTACCACCTCCACCCTCGCCACCACTCGCTTCACCTCCTTCACCTCCATCTCCATCCACTCCACCTCCACCAACTCCGCAGTTCAGCATGGCGAGCACGATCAAGCTACCCATATTCAGAGGAGTAGGGAATGAGGATCCGGACCAGTTATGGTTCATGGTAAAAGCAGTGTGGGAAGCGCAAGGGGTCACTGATGACAACATTAAGAAAGCTACATTGGTGAGTGCCCTGTAGGGTCGCACATTGACATGGTATATCAAGAATTATAATGACCACCCAAATGCAGGGATAGCAGAGATCTAGAATGCGTTGAATAGAGAATTTAGCTGGCTGAAATCAGAGACACAATCAATCATTGGGTTTAAATAGATCACGATGCTTCCAGGTGATACCACCTAGGATCTAGATCAATGACTAAAGAGTATGATTCGCGAGGCTAATATGATGCTCACAGATGCACAGCATCACGCATGGTTTGTGGCATCTCTAACAACGCACCTGAGGATGGCTCTATCACAACAGAAAATTTCTACCCAGGCCGAAGCGTTGGAAATGGCAATGAGGTTGCATAGACACCGATACAAGATCTGGGGCTGGGAGTTCAAAAAATCCATACACAACTACAAAATATTTTCCTGGAAATGCAGAGCTTGAAGCAGGACAGGGCACCGCGGCCAGAGGCACGTGAGGAAATATGGTGCGAAAAATGCAAAGGCCAGGGCCATGACAAAGACCATTGTCTAGTATTCGCGAACTACTTGGCAGGAGGGGGGCCAATGCCGTTGAGACCAGAAGCAAAGGCAAGGCCAAGTGCAACACCCAAGTTATGATGCATGATCTGACAGATAGGAGGAAAACACGCGATGGATAATTGTCATTTTTTTGCAGAAGTATACAAAAACTCCCTAGCAGTTGTTTTGTAATTTCTGCAGGTTGGTAGGCCACGACGAGCGCACTTGTTGCAGTTATGAATTAATGATGGACTGGAACCTAGAATATAGGATGCAGACAAAAACATGAGCCCTCGACTCAGCTGCGGGGATGGTGCACGTTGTATTTCACGAGCGAGGCCAAGGACAAGGAGGAATGGGACCAAGAAGGGTCCGCGGACAGTTGATTTTCTACAATTGCAGCGGACCCGGGCACTATGCCCGCAATTGTACCAACTCGACGAGGATATCATGTTCATACTATGCTCAGTTTGATCATGAAATGGTAGATTTCCCTATGTTGATCACACAAATGCACGAGAAAAGGGTAGTCCAGCCTCCTTCGACTCAGAATATCCAAATGATGAGGTCTGAACCACGCGAAGAAGACCTAAATGTGAACATGGTGCTCAGAAGCGATGTGACCACTGGGGAGGATAAGAGGAAGCAACTCGAGGAAGATACATGGGTTCGCAAGGCTCCTACAAAGGAACCCGAGTTTGACTTAAAACGTGCAAAGGAGACCTTCATGGAAGCTAAGAAGAGCTTCGCGGAGGCCTCCACTTCAGGTAGTAAGGATCAACTAAAGCCAGGAATTGATCCTTATATGCTTACTACCTTTTTGGAGACATGCATGAAATTGTTGTGCAACAATAAGGAAGTTAAGGGACTACAGGAGTTGATCACCAGGTGCACAGGGTCAGGGGAACCGCGCGTAGTCTGGAACCTAGGAAAGCATTCATTACACACTAGGAGGGAAATGAGATTGACAGTGTAGATTGGCAAGTATGAAATGGATCATGTAATCCTAGACCTGGTTTCGGATGTGAATGTATTACCAAAGCAAACATGGGAACGTATGGGCAGGCCCGTGTTGCAGTGGTCCCCTATTCAATTACGAATGGCGAACCAATATAAGATTTTGCCCATGGGGAGGTTACAAGGGGTAACAATTGATATCGAAGGTGCGAGCACATAGACAGACTTTGAAGTAATAGAGATTTTCGATGACAGCAATCCCTATCCCACGTTGCTAGGAATAGACTAGGCAATTGATATGAATGGAGTTATCAACCTGAAGAAGTGGAAGATGATCTTCGAGAAAAAGTACCTACACGTAGTAGTCCCACTAGACCCAGCCGAAGGAGCGCACAACACTGAACCAGTGCGTGACGATGAGCTGGATTGTATTTACAAGATAACTACGCGAGATTAGGATTGGGTGAATCCAACTGTAGATGGAAGGATCTCATGGGAGCGCGCAATTTCCTGCACCTTGGATTTAGATGAAGAAGATGAATGCTGGCACGATCGGTTGAACGAAGTGACAATGCTAAATTGAAACATGATGATTAGATCACTACGTTGCATAACAACCTAGGCCTGAGAGCTGCCAACATATGATGGATTGACAACGGTGGATGAATTCTTGAGCAAGTTTGAAAGCGCAGTACTGGAACAACAGCTGTTCGATGCGTTGAAGTGGGAAATACACACAACACCTGCACACTGGTGGGGAGCACATCAAGGAAATTTTGAGAACTGGTGTGGATGTAGAAGGATGATGTGCCTACGATTTTGGAAACTGCAACTATGGATAGAAGATAAATACGATGGACGAGATGACCCGCGCATGCACCTCGCGAAATGGACCAAGACCTATGGGGAAGAACCATTTCCTGAATGGGTACATTTATTCTACCATACCCTAGATGTCATACCCATGAATTGGTATACTGAGATGAAACTCTGACATGGTACAGGCGAATGGGATGTCTTGCGCGAGGGATTTTTGTTAACATTCACATTTGAAGACCGATGGTCGGATACTGTTGACGACGCGCTACAAGCAGTGAAAGTCGCCATCTTCAAAATACCACAGGAAACATTGGAAGCACTTCAACCAGCATGGGAAACCCAGTTAAGCAGTGCCCTAGAATGTTATAATGTGCAAGTAGAGGAGGATGATGACGACCCCTGAAAAATTAATATTCCAGAAGCTGAAGGTTTTTGCAAAGTTCGAGGACCATCAATTAAGGAACCTGACAACATTGTTCCACTAAAAAAAATCAGGTAAACATTGGCACAGACGTGGAGCTGAAGCACATGACACTTGGGGACTATTGGGACGATGCTACGGTAGATAAGGTCACCAAGTTACTCCATGAATATCAAGATTTGTTATCAACCAAAATCACAAACTTAAAGGGGATCATTGGCGACTTCGGGATGATGAAGATCACTCTGAAACTGGATGCGAATCCAGTTAAGCAACGACCTTACCATTTGAATCCAAAGTATAAAGAAAAGGTCCGTGACGAATTAGACAAAATTCTCATAGCCGGAAATATTGAACCAATGGAAGAATCTAACTGGCTTGAACTCTATGGAACTCAGTTTCAGGCGCAGTATTTAATAAGGCCTTATTCCATGGAACTGACTAAGGCTAAAGCTATCCATTATAGCTGCGATAATTGCGAGAACTTGCTATATCTCAGATTCTTGAGAGAGAATCAAAGTGTTTGTAAAGAATGTGGATAAAATCTGCAAATGAATAGTTCAGATAGAATAGAACTTGAGTCCTATGGTAGTACAGGAGAAAAAATAGAAGGGCAAAATTAGAATATGCATGGACCTTAGGAAGATTAATGATGCCTGTGTTCACGATCCATTCCCGACACCATTCAAAGATGAAGTATTGGAGAATGTTGGCGGTCAAGAAGCTTACTCATTCATGGATGGCTTCTGAGGGTACCAACAGATAAAGATCGCGTCAGAAGATAGGAGCAAGACAACCTTCACAACCGAATGGGGTTGTTTTCAATACACCGTTATGCCCTTTGGACTGAAGAACGCGCCAGCAATATTTTCGCGCATACTAGTAGCTGCATTCAAGGAATAAATCCACAAGTTCTTGGAGACCTATCTGGACGATTGAACTGTATTTGGGTTAGTGAAACACAATATAGTGAGCTTACGTTTGACGCTGGATACTTGCCAACGACACCAGACTGCGCTAAATATTAAAAGGTGCACCTTCATCATTCCCTTTGGAAACCTGCACGGCCATGTGGTTTGCAACCAAGGCTTGATGGTGGACCCTACGAAGATTACTGTTATTCTCAATCTAGAAGCACCGCAAAGTGTCAAACAACTACGCGGTATTTTGGGGCACATTGGTTACTATAGAAAGTTTATCAAGAGCTATGCACAAATAACAGTGCCAATGAGAAACTATTAAAAAAGGATGCTACATATTTTTGGAATGATGATTGTAGGAAAACTTTGGATGTTCTCAAGGAGAAAATGGCATCCGCTCCCATCCTGGTCTTTCCAAAATGGGAAGTAGAATTTCATGTACATGTTGATGCATCATGTATTACGCTGGGAGTTGTACTTACGTAGGAAGGCACGAAAGGCATGGATCACCTGATCATGTTTGCGAGTTAGTGACTGTCCAAAGCCAAAAAAAACTACTCTATTACTGAGCACGAAGGGTTGGCAATGGTATATGCGCTCCAGAAATACCGACACTATTTACTTGGTGGACACTTCAGGATGTATATCGATCATTCCACGTTGAAATACCTGGTGAAAAAGCCTATGTTGGGGGGGCACATATGCAGATGGCTGTTACTATTTCAAGAATATGACTTTGAGGTCATCGTAAAGCCGGGACACCTAAATGTAGGACCAGATCACTTATCACGAATTGAGACAGGCGAGGAGCCAACAAATTTGGAAGAAGGACTACCTGATGCACAGCTCTTTGCAGTGCACGTCGCAGACAACCACTTCGAAGATATAATCCATTTTTTAACCACAGGGACTGCGCCAAAGGAATATTCAGTCCAACAGAAGAAGGAATTGGTGGTGCGCGCGGCGAACTTTTCTGTCATCACGAGGCACCTCTACAAAATGGGAAACGATGAGATATTGTGAAGATATGTACCTGAATTTTAACAAGGATAGATCCTCGCAGAAGCACATGGGGGGGGCCACAGGAGGAAACTATGCAGGACACGCGACAGCACAGAAGATTCTTCGCTTTGGGATATGGTGGCCAACCCTACATCAAGATTCGAAAGCACACTATCGGGCCTGCGACATATGTCAAAGCACTGGGAAACCATCATGATGGGATGAGATGCCACTCAATCCACAGATGACCCTGTAGCCATTCGAAAAATGGGCAATTGACTTTGTGGGAGAAATCATACCTCAAGGAGAGATGGGTGTAGGCTACATCATCATCGCGATAAAGTACCTGGCTCAATGGGTGGAAGCACAGCCAGTTAAGGACTGCACGACCACTACAGCTGTGAAATTTTTGTTCGACAATGTGTTGACATGGTTTTTTTGCTCGAAAAATTTAATGAGTGACCACGAAATGTACTTCCTGAATGAAACCATTAGCGCACTCATCGAAGAATTCTAGGTGTATGATCAACAAAGTACATTGTACCATCCACAAGCTAATGGGATAGTAGAAGAATTCAAAAAAAATTTCGAGAGTGCGGTGACCAAAGTATGTAATGCATAGCAAAACGACTGGGACCTGCGCATACCTGCCGTATTATGGGCATATAGAACCATGTGCAAAAAATTGACGGGTCAGCCACCTTTCAGGTTAGTCTATGGCACGGAAGTAGTCATGCCAATGGAATACATTGTAAGTAGTTTGCGGATCACAGCACTTACATGCATGTCGGACCGCAAAGCCTTGGAAGAGAGGCTTGCGCAATTGCAAGAACTAGAGGAAGAATGATTTCTGGCGAGATTCCATTAGCAGGTACAGAAACAATGCGAGAAAGCTTGGCATGATCGCCATATCAAGTTGCCAACATTCAAGGTAAACGATTTAGTGTTGCTGTATGACAGCATGTTCGAAAAATTTCCTTGAGAATTCAGAATGCATTGGTTGGGACCATATGTGGTAAAAGAGGTCAGAGATGGAGGCGTGGTTCAGCTAGTCAAACTTAATGTAGAACCCTTCCTAGGAAGAGTAAATGGCAGTCGCCTGAAGCCCTATATGGGTGGGCCGGCTATTTGACTAACCGACCAAAGCACAGTCTTCGCGATCTGAGAAGCTGGACAAATGTGCGAGACTATAAACAAAGTTACTAGAAGCTGACATCATAGTAGAGAATCAAGTCTGACACATATGATTCAGAAGCAAAAATGGAGCAGATCCAGCTGACGGCAGAATGGTACGCTTCGGACCTTCATGCTGCATAGGCACAGTTGGATGGACTTCGCACAAATATCACCACACCAGTAGAGTGACTCGGGATGAGTCACGATGATTGTGTTGGGGGTCTGTTTGGTAGAAGATCCCCCCCATAGCATGTTTTGGGGCTTGAGGCCCAAATTTTTCTCAAGTGTAATGTAAAGACCTCGCGAAATGTAGGCGCAGAGCGCAAGAGTCTAGGGTTGTCCACCCTAAGATAATGTAATTTAATGTAAAGTGTGTCGGCCTACCCATGGTCTGCAGACCATGGGATTGTATAAATAGAGCGAGGCTCTAAGTGTAAAGGGAGTCTTGGTTTTCAACAAGTAATAGATAGATACGAAGGCATGGTTAGAAGATAGAAGTGGATCTGAAGGTATTGGGTCGTAGTGATAGGTAGAGGCTCTACAGCTGAGTGCACAGAGGCCTAGTAGAGTCTGCAGCTAAGTGTGCGGACCCCTACAGCTGTGTGCGTAGGGCGGAGTCGAGTCTGTAACTGAACTTGAGTATTAATAAAGATAAGATTGATTTAGAATATTGTGCGTCTTTTTGTAGATCTATATTTCTATGTTTTGGTTATCTTTATGCATTTATATTGTTTTTGAGTACACGCACTAATTTGAAAGTTGAACAAGTAATAATAGTATTGGGCCCACACAAACTAAGTTAAGCACTAATATAATAGCACAGTAAGGATTGGATCGAAATAACACGGTATTCCCAAAGGGCTCACAGGTTGCGAAGAGTAGAAATCTGTGCGGAGCAGCACAGCGCGCAGATTAGGATCGTGAACCTCCAGAACCCTCATCAAGACATACCTCGGGTGCGGAAACTTGGTTCCAACACCCTCCCATACTCCTTCAGGGGAGACCTCAGTCTGTGCTCCGCGGACTGTTGCCGAAAGTGCCAGTAGTACCAGGATTTGCTTCGCTGAACTCACTGTCGAACCTGGGTCAGGCCCCATGTAGCCAACAGAAGCACCCACCATGTCTCCATTACAAGGAACTTCGAATCTAAAAACCTACTAGTTTTTTTCCAGGTTTCAGCAACTCACTGCATCTCTTTTTCTCAAATCACTCTGATGGTTGAGATGTCAGGGGCACCAAACTCATGGATCCACTGAAAATCCAGGCCGCACGATTTAGATTAGTTTTATCTTTCCAGAGATTTGGATAGGTGTTACCCTGGTAGAAATAGTGCCAGATGTAAATTAATGTCTTTACATTGCCAATTATTAAGGCAAGATGATCTATAACCCCTACAGTTTAGGGAAAAATCACCCAAAACTCCAAATTTAGGACAATTTAAATTATTAAATTATTAAGTTTGTTGTAATTCAAAGTTTAAATAAAATAATTACAAATCTCTTTACTCTTTTTGAAAATAGAAAGCAACTTTTCATTCAAATAATATTATTTTAACTTTTAATTAATTGAAATTTATTTTATTTTAATTAATATAAAAGTGTTTTTGCTTATTTGTATGTATTTTTCCAAGTCATTTGTAATTTCAGATTAAAAATAAAATAATTATTGCACCCATCGGATCTCGTGTAAAAACGTAAACATGTAAACTTAAATGTAAATGTAAATGTAAACATTAATATTTATGATTTAACATTGTTAATCTAATGTCAGCCCTATTTAAAAATCAATCTAATTATTATTATGTATAAACACAACATAAATTTAAAATATAAAGAGGTTTACTAATAGTAAAAAAAAAAGGCTATGGTAAATAAATAGAAATATAAATAAACCAGAAGTATGGTAAATAAATAAGACTTTTTTTTTATATTTACTCCAAAGGTATGGTAAATATTATTTTTTTAAATAAAGTAGAGATATGGTAAATAAATAAAACCTCTTTTTATCTTTACTCCATTAACCTCTTTATATTTATGAAAACTCAAAATATAGGTTTTATTTAGGTGGATCCCGCAGGACACATAATTATTAATACCATGGGCCAATTACCATATTTATAAAAGAGGTATGATAAATAAATAAATATTAAAGAGGCATAAAGATGTATGGTAAATAAATAAAAACATATCAAATAAGATTATAAATCAACATCTAATCATATACCAAGCCTATGGGCCAAATACCATTGGAAATAAAAGAAATATGATAAATAAATTAAAATATAAATAAACAAGAGGTATGGTAAATAAATAAAACCTCTTTTTATATTTTCTCCATAAACATATTTACACTTACTAACACTCAAAAAATAGGTTTTATTTAGGTGAAGCCTATGAGAAAAATACCATGGGCCAAATTATTATTAATACCATGCAAAAAATACTATTAACAATAATATTAATATTAAAAGATTATTATTATTAAATCTAATATTCATATTAATATATCATAATATTGATATTATTAAATATAATAACTTTGTTTTAATCCAATATTAAATTTGCTATATTGCAATATATATTAATATATCATGATATATATTAACTCTATATATATGGGAGGTAAGAACAAATACATAAAGTTATAGAGGTGGTGAGATAGGGGGAGTGACGAGGGAGAGATGGAGATAAACTGAAGGAGAGCAGGGAGAAGGAATAAAAGGAGATAGAGGTAGAGAAGGGTCAAAGAGGGAGAGGGAGACACAAAGATGGAGGGGGAAGAGATAGGAGAGTGGGAGGGAGATAATGAGAGGATTGGAGGGCAGAGAGAGAGAGAGAGAGAGAGAGAGAGAGAGAGATGTGGGAAGAGAGATAAATGTAGGAGAGAAACGGCGAGAGACGAAGGATGAGAAAGAGGAGGAGAGAGGGAGGGAGATAGTGAGAGGATTGGAGGGCAGAGAGAGAGAGAGAGAGAGAGAGATGTGGGAAGAGAGATAAATGTAGGAGAGAAACAGCGAGAGACGAAGGATGAGAGAGAGGAGGAGAGAGGGAGGGATATAGTAACATAGGTAGATATCTATATATATATATATATATATATATATATATATATATATATATATATATATATCGAGAGAGAGAGAGAGAGAGAGTGATGAGGGAAGAGAGAGGGAGGTAGGAGAGAAAGGGAGAAAGAGGAAGTACGAGAGAGAATATTTGAGAGAGAGGAGGAGAGAGGGATGGATAGGGAGGGAAGAAGAAATACATAGAGAGTGAGAAGTGGAGAGAGAGAGGGAGTA
This sequence comes from Pinus tabuliformis, assembly GCA_031772625.1. Lineage (NCBI taxonomy): Eukaryota > Viridiplantae > Streptophyta > Pinopsida > Pinales > Pinaceae > Pinus > Pinus tabuliformis. The sequence continues at coordinate 890,190,700 of CM062812.1, read as the reverse complement.
ACAATGGAGAGATGGAGAGAGAGTGGGTATGTTTGGGATTGAGATAAAGACAAAGAAGGAGAGATGGAGAGAAAGGGGGAGAGAATGAGAGAGGGAGGGATATAGTAATGGAGTTGGAGGTTGAAGAGTAAGAGAGAGAGAGAGAGAAAGAGAGGAAGGGAGAGAGAGAGGACGTGAGAGAGTGGAGTGAGGGAGGGAAAGAGAGATGGAGTTGGAGGGGGGGGGAGAGAGAGGTAAGAATATAGAAATATAGAGGGAAAGTTGGAGAGAGAGAGAGAGAGAGAGAGAGAGTGATAAAGAGGATGGACACAGAGGGAGAGAGGAAAGAAGTAGGGAAGAGAGATAGAAGTGGGGGAGAGGGAGAGAAGGGGAAGAGAGAGAGAGAGGGGGGGGGATAGGAGGAGGGAGGGATAGGTAGATAGATTGAAGAAATAGAGTGTATGTTTTGGCGGTGATATAGAAAGGCAAATGGAGATAGAGATATAGATGAAAAGTGAAGAGAGGAAAGAAGAGAGAGATGGAGAGAGGGAGGGAGGGACAAATATATTGATAGATATGAAGTGAAATAGCATGTGTGTTTGGGGGTTTGAGATAGAGTGGAAAATAAGGACATATGGAGGGAGATATAGATATATATGGGGGGGAGAGGGAAGAATATTTCTTGCACTAGATACATTGATTTCAGTGTAGACGGTGATTTCTAATCCAATTTGATTTCTTGCACTAGATGCATTGATTTTAGTGTAAATGTTGATTTCTAATGATATTTGATTGCTTTCACTAGATGCATTAATTTCAATGTAGATTATTTCTAATCCTATTTGATTTCTTGCACTAAATGCATTGATTTCAATGTATATGGTGATTTATATTCCTAATTGATTGCTTGCAGTAGATGCATTGATTTCAATGTAGATGTTGATTTCTAATAATGTTTGATTTCTTCCACTAGATGCATTGATTTCAGTGTAGATGGTGATTTCTAATCCTATTTGATTGCTTGCACTAGATGCATTGATTTCAGTGTAGATGTTGCTTTATAATCATATTTTCTTACTTGCACTAAGTGCATTAATTTCAGTGTAGATGTTGGTTTATAATCCAATTTTCTTATGTGCACTAGATGAATTGATTTGAGTGTAAATGTTGGTTTCTAATATTATTTCATTGCTTGCACTAAATGAATTGATTTCAATGTAAATGGTGATTTCTAATCCTATTTGATTGCTTGAACTAAATGCATTGATTGCAGTGTAGATGTTGCTTTATAATCATATTTTCTTACTTTCACTAGGTGCATTAATTTCAGTGTAGATGTTGGTTTATAATCCAATTTTCTTGCGTGCACTAGATGAATTGATTTGAGTGTAAATGTTGATTTCTAATCTTATTTGATTGCTTTCGTTAGATGCAGTGACTTTAGTGTAAATTTTGTTTTCTAATATTATTTAACTATTTGCATTAGATTCATTAATTTCAGTGTAAATGTTGATTTCTGTTTTGATGTAATTGGATGTGTTGGCTTGATAGGCCCTGACCCAGGTTTCGCGTTAGTCAGCCAAGCAAATCCCTACACTACTGGCCCTTTCGGCATTAGCCCGTGGAGTGCGGACTAAAGTCTCACCTGAAGCAGTATGGGGGGATGTAGGAACCAAGTTTCCACACCTTTTGATGGTCATGATGTCAGTCTATACTTCTTGATCCTGCCTTCATGCAGATCGATAAGCCTTTAGGGCTTATCAATGTTCCTTCTCTTTCGTCCTTTAGCACCTCTGGGAAGGTACTTGACTAATCTTCACGCAACCCTAACCCGAGGTCCATCCACTTATGCGCCTCTCTGATTGAGTTACTGCATAAGTTCCCGAGTTATCTTAAGTGCTACCTAATCTACCATGCATTTATAGTTACCTTCGTGTAATCCTTTACTCTTGATTGCGTTCAATTAACAGATATAATCAAATACATGTGTGCATCAATTAAGCATTATAATGTAAACCCATATCGTAACATAATATAATTAGATGCGTTAAATAGAGAAAAAATACATAACGATTGGAGAATAATTCTCTTTATTGATATCTCAAGTTCAGTACAAACTCTATCCGCCCTATGCACACAGCTACAGGGGCCCATGTACTCAGCTACATACTTCCACCCTAAGTCTCTATTTACTTAGCTGCAGATCATATACCTATGGTAAGACTTGAGAACACTTAGAGCTTCTTCCCCAACATCCTTCTTTTGATCTCTACTCCCCCCTTAGACTCTTCTAAGACTTCATTTTTATACAATCCCATGGTCCGCAGACCATGGGTAGATCTTTACAGCCGACATGATACTTCACAAAACAAGTGCAGACAACCCTTTGACCTCTTCGAACTCCGTGACCACAAAGCGTGGAGACTTTACATCTTTATTACAAAATTTGGGCCTTCTACCCCAAAACATGGGCTTTTATCCCTAAAACTGGCTCTTGGGGGAACCCGTTCCCAAAAGGCCCCAACACAAACATGGTGACTCGCCCTCAAGTCACTTTGCGGGCATGGAGATCTTGGTGCAAAGACCCCCAGCACGACCTGTATGACTGCTACCTCAGTGATGAACTGCGCAACTGCCTGCTTTATTTTTTTGACCAACTGCTCTATTGTTGGCCCTGCATTGTTAGCCTGAAGCTTTTGCTAAGTCTCCTACAAACTAGCTAGCTTGCCTTCAATGGAGGTCATGATCAGGTAGGCCTAGTCCAACCAAGGTTTCAAGTGAACCTTAAGCATTCCCTCTTTGTGTTGGGTTGCATATACCTACTCCTTCATTCCTTGGCCTCTTGTAGCTTCGTGAGTCTCTTTGTGAGGGCAATAATATGTGTTGTACCTTTCACCTCATCATAACACTGTTGCAGCTCTCGCACCTCTGTTACTAGCCTCTGCACAGTAGGGTCTTCTTGTAGGTTGGTTAATACTTCAAACGGCTGTTCAAAAAGAATTATGCAGCCCGCCACTGCACTTTTTGCTTTTGTTATTGCCTCTATCATAGCAGTCGCACACTTCTCCTTGAATTTCGGTGGAGTCGAAGGCTGGGCCCTTAACTACAATTTTGCAATTTTGAGGTTTAGCTCCAACTGAACCTTTGCCAATTCTATGTGGGCATCGCACACCCCCGTAGTGATTTTTTTAATGCACACATCTACCCACTCATTTGCAGGAATGACCAACTCTGGGACCATTCAGCATGCTTCCTCCATGGTCTTAATCATGCACTGATTCATGTTAGTGAGTTCCATCATGGATGCGAGGGTGGAATCTCGCTGCACGCCCATCTGAGTATTGTTGATCTTTTACTCATTGATCACTTGCAAAGCACGCTATTCATGGGCCCTTAGCTCCACGATCACCCCATCCTGCAGCAGGTGGAGTGCGTCGCTATGAAGCGCTATCAAGTTCAACCCTACTCCATTGAGTGCATTGACAGCGGGCCTGTTGGCTTCGGTCTCTATCATCAGTGCTCCATATGGTAGCACTATGGCTCGGGAGTCCTTCACACACAGCATCCCGTCGGCTTCTAAAGTACCAATGGCCAAACTGGTGGGTGTCGCACTGGTCTATGTTGCCCGATTATGAAACTCTCGTAGATTTACCTGAATGGCCCCAAATTCCTGCTATTGCTACTGCTCAAACTATTGCAGTAGTTCGACGGTGGCATCGCGTACTATATACCAAATGTCATTCAGATCCCCCTCTATTAGGGTGATCGGATCCATGGATGTCTTGATGGCCTTGGAATTCTTCCGCGACCTTACTTTTTCTTATCCCCCTGACGCTTGATATGGAATGGAGGTGTCTACGGGTCTGCTCCTCCCTGTTCTGTCAGATTGTCCTCTTCTTCCTCTTCTTCTAGGGAGGGAAACTTCTCTTTGTCAAATCCACGCTCCTCTCCTCCTGTCCATCCCCTGTCTCTTGTGTTGTAGCGTGGTCTTCCCTAGCCTTTTCCTCAGCCTCATTCCTCCTTTTCTCAGTTAGCTACTCCATATTGAGCTTGGCTTCATCCTTCTTCTATTGTGCGGTTGTCTTATTGGATCCCACTGTTAAGTCCAAGGTAGTGTGCCATTCTGCCGAGCAGTTGTCAATAACTGCTTGAATCACATCATTCGTCGTTAATTAGGGCAAGTCATGCCACTTTTGATTGGAGTCCTGTCGTGCCCTTATGGATACATGGTGGAAATCGGCCTTAAACTCTGCATATGACTGCAATTTATCAAAGACAGTAGTCGACAACCGCAACTTGTGATTGATGGCCATGTACATGTTCATCTCCATCAAGATCCAACATATCTTGTTTTCCTTGATCCACTGAGGATCCTTAGTCGCCCATAGCAAAGCATACTTCGTGGCCTTAGGCAGGTCTGGTGTGACCGAGGGAAATTGGTTGTCTTCAAGTAGCTCTTAGGCTACCAGCATGATAGACAACAAGAGCCACACATAGTGGAAGGTCTTGCTGAGATCATGTGCCTCGCGGAAGTTCACGAGGAACTCACTGCAGAGGTAGCATGCCCAATTAAACTAAACCCCTTACACGCATTGGGCCATTAGAGCTACGATGAGTGTCGGTACTTCATCGGAGCGACACTTTCACATGACCTTTATTGCTAATATTTGTGTGGCCACTTTGACCACAAGGTCAGAAATACTTGTAACCACATAGCTGCATGACTTCTTTACTAGTTTGAACTTCTTCTTCATGGCCTTTGTGAGGGCCAGTTAGCCCGCCTTTCCACCAAACATCATAGTCAGATTCTCCCTTGAATATGGCAACCTCGTGATTCTATGTATTAGTCTATCAGTGATGGGTATTGGCTCCTCCAGCCACAGACACCCATTGTGTACCAAGCACAGCAACTGCTTGATGACCAACAAGGTAATGGGTGTGTGGTTGTAGTGCAGCACCCATATTAGGTTGAGTAGGCCTACCTTATCCACGCCTCTCAGCCACTTCCATGGCTCCAACGTTGTCACCTTGGTGGTCTTATGGAGGATGCATTGCATCAGTTGGTCTATCACCAAGTGAGGGAATCTTAGGTATCATCCAAGTCCCAGTCCTCCAATTTCAACATTGGAATCCATGCCAAGTGTGGTCCTTAAAAAACAATCTTGTCTGGAAGCAGAGATGTGTACAAGGTGACCTTTCTCTCGTCAATGTCCATAGGTACCTTGGCCTTGCCCCTACGCAGAGGGATGTACTAAGGAAATTTAGTAATGGGGTCAGATACCTCAACTTCAATTTCCTATGTGTCGATCCCAAGATCCTCATCATCCATTGGGATATCCCCAATTTCTTCCTCCTCCAGTTCCACATTAATGGTTTTGCCCTTTTCCTGAGCGGTGGCCTTATTCTTCGGTGGGTTTCTCCTATGTGACACACACACCAGTGGTGTCACAGCCTACTTTCCTTTATTTCATTTCGTGCCTTCCTAGGTCTAGGTAGGCCTTGGTCTAGGCGACCGTCGCAACTTGGGTATCTCTGCAACCTCCGGAGCAGTTCCCTCTCCTTCCATATCAACCTCCAGCATAGCCCCTTCGGCTATCACTACTTCCCCAATATCTATGATTTCTGTCGATGTCAACATGACGCTATCGAACAGTTCTTGGGTCTCCTTTGGTAACTGCTCAAACGCTGAACTCGCTATTAGAGCTTCAAATAATTCACGGTTCATATGCGTCTGAGAGCTTAATAACTCAATGTTGAAAATTCCAAGTGTTCTCTGTTGGGCAGTCACATGTAATTTATAGACCATTTTGAATTCAAATCGGACCGTTTCCCCAAAAATTAGTTCATTAATTCTATATTGGCAGCAGATTTTCAAGGATCTCACCCATAGATTTCATGTTAAATGTCGCCCCCCTACTCCACTTGGTCATTTTTCCATCGTTAAATCATGAATAGTGATGTTAACGGTCACTTTTTGGTTGAATTGCGTGGTTTTTCCCTAGTAGCACAACCTTCTGCGTGCTCATGTGGTCTCTGTGACATCTCCTCATTCTGCACAGTTCCTTCATCATGCAGTTCCCCAATCTGGGCAGTGTAGTTTATAGTCCCACGTCATCTTTCAGCTGCCTGGAGCACTAAGACTATGCTTCCTTCATATAGTCATCTAGCTGGATCATCAGTGTATGGCTTCAATCGACTACCATTCACTTTTCCTGCGAAGGGCTCCCCATTTAACTTAACGAACTGAACTACTCCACCATCGGTAATCTCTTTGATGACATAGGGCCCTAGCCAGTGCATCCTAAATTTTCCTAGAAATTTATCAAACTTCTTGTCATATAGCAAAACCAAATCATTACCTGGAAGGTGCACAATGTAATGTGTCGATCATGCCATGCCTTTTTGCACTCCTTTTGAACTTGTTGATGTAATCCAGCTAGAGATCGGTCCTCTTCAAGCTCTGTTAGTTGTACAAGCCTCTCTTCCAAGGCTCTGTGGTCCACCATTCCTATAAGTGTCACTATACATAGACTAGGTACAATGTATTCCATTGGCATCACAGCTTCTATGCCATACACAAGTCTGAAAGGCGTTTGCCGAGTCAACTTCTTGCAAGTCGTTTTGTAGGCCCATAGCACCACTGGTACGTGCATATCCCAGTCACTTCTCTAAGAATTGTAGACCTTTGTCAGTGCATTCTCCAGTATTTTATTGAATGCTTCCACCATCCCATTAGCATGTGGGTGATAAGGCTTGCTCTTCTGATGATACACCTGAAATTCTTCCGTCAATGCGCTCATTGTTTCATTAAGGAAGTGCGTACCGTGATCGCTCATAAAGATCTTTGGACAGCCAAATATCGTCAATACATATTTAGAAAGAAACTTTGCTTCTGTCACGTTGGTATAGTCCTTCAAAAGCTGTGCTTCTTCCCATCTGGTCAAGTACTATGTGATGCTGATGATTTACCGCGCACCTATTTTCTTCCTGGGAGGTTGAATTTGGCCCACAAAGTCAATCACCCATTTCTCAAATGGTTGTAATGTCACCTACAGTGTTAACGAAATTTCATCCCTTCACAATGGCTATTCAGTCCTCTGTCATGCATCATAGGCCCTACAATATTCTTCTGTGTCCTTATGCAGAGCTAGCCACCACAATCCAGCACGCAGAACCTTCTGCGCTGTCACTTTCCTACATAATGTCCTCTTGCAGCTCCTCCATGAGCCTCCGCGAGGATGTTGCTCTGCTCAAAGTCAGGTACATAGCGTTGCAATATTCCATCAGACCCCATTTTGTACATATGTCTTGCAATGACGGAAAAATTTGTTGCACGCACTATTAACTCCTTCTGCTGGCTTGTATACCCTTCTGGAGCAGTCCCTGTTGTCAGGAATTGTATGATATCCTCAAAGTGACTGTTGGCAATGCGTACCACAAAGAGCTGCACATCAGGCAGTCCTTCCTCCAAATTAGTGGGCTCCTCTCCTGTTTCAATGTGCGATAGATGATCTGGTCCCACATTCAATCATCTAAGCTTCACAATAACTACAAAATCATACACCTGAAATAATAACAACCACCTGTAGATATTCCCCCCCATCACAAGCTTATTAACCAGTTATTTTAACACAGAATGATCTGTATACATCTTAAAATGTCCACCCAGCAAATAGTGCCTGAACTTTTGGAGTGCGTATACCATGGCTAGTCCTTCACGCTCTATAGTGGAATAGTTATTCTCAGCCTTGGACAACTTCCTACTCACGAATGCTATAGGATGGTCCAATTCCCCATTGCCCACCTATGTTAGTACGACCCCCAATGTGATACATGAGGTGTCTATGTGCACATGAAATTCCTTTTTCCAGTCCAAAAAGAAGGATTGGTGCGGTGACTATTTTCTCTTTCAGCACGTCCATGATCTTCTGGCATTCATCACTCCAATAGAATGTAGCATCCTTTTTCAACAACTTCTCCATGGGCATAGTGATCTGGGCATAGCTCTTGATGAACTTCCTATAGTATCTAGTATGCCCCAGGGTTGTGCACAACTGTTTCACATTCCTTGGCGCCTCCAATTTGATTATCACTGCGATCTTTGTGGGGTCTACCATCAATCCCTGTCTGCACACCACATGCCCTAGCAGGATCCCAAAGGGGACACAAAACAGACACTTCTTCAGATTGAGTGTGATCTAGTACCTTCGACACGTATCTAACATTAAGCGCAAACTTTCCACATGACGCTTGACCAATCCAAACATTGTCCATTCATTAAAGTACACTTCAAGGAACTTATGAATGAATTCTTTGAATGCCACAATAACTACGTGCGAAAAGATGGATGGTGCATTCCTCAACCCAAAAGGCATTACAGTATACTGAAAACATCCCCATTCCATCACAAAGGTCGTCTTGCTTCTATCTTCAGGTGCAATTTTGATCTGATGATACCCAGAGAACCCATCAGTGAAAGAGTATGCTTCTTGGCCACTTACATTATCCAGGACTTCATCAGTTAATGGGGTCAGGAAGGGGTCATGCACACAAGAATCATTCAGCTTCCGAAGATCCACACATATCCTCATTTCATATTTTTGTTTCTTTTCCTGAACCACTATCAAGATTACCCTATCGAACTCTTCTACTGGTTCAATAATTCCTGTCGTGAGCATCTTATCCGACTTAGCGTGAACCCTTTCCTTATACTTAGGATTAATACGGTAAGGTATTTGTTTTATAGGCTTTGCATCCAGTTTCAGGGTGATCTTCATGACACCCAGGTCTCCTATTATCCCTTTTAGATCAGAGAACTTTGTGGGGAACAAATCCTGATATTAAAGGAGGAGCTCAGCAACCTTGCCTACTGTCGCGGCATCCCAATATCCCCAATTTTTGAAAATTTTGGTTTCGCCTCTGTGCCAATGTTGACCTGCCTGGTTTTCAGCAGCGTGGTTATGTCAGGATCCTCTATCTGCAAACCTTCAACCTTGTGGTGACCTTCAGTTTCTGTAATATTAACCTTTTGGGGATCCTCATCTTCTTCTTCAACGGTCACGTTATAACATTCTAGTGCATGACTCAACTGGGTAGTCCAATCAGGTTGGATCAGGTCCAAAGGATCTTGTGGTATCCTAAAGATCATTGCTTTAACCTCTTGTAGTGCCGCGTCAATATAGTCAAACCCATCCTCAAAGTTGAACGTCATTAAAAATCCCTGGCGCAAGATGTCCCACTCCTCCATGCCATGGCGGAGCTCGGTTTCCAAGTACCAATTCATTGGTATGACACCCAGGGTATGAAAAAACAGATGCACCCATTCAGGCTTGGGCTCCGCACCATAAGCCTTATTCCATTTAGCCAGGTGATCGTGCAGGTCATCTCGTCCATCATACTTATCTGTCATCCACACTTTTGGCTGCCCAAAACGTATTCTCATCATCCTCCTATAGTCACGCCAATCACTAAAACTATCCTTGTGCGTACCCCACCATCTTGTAGGCGTAGTGCGCAGTACCCAGTCCAAGGCCTAGAAGAAATGTTTCTTTGGCACTTCTCTTCCAAATGCATCCAAAAAGCAATCAACATTAGTTAGTCCATCATACTGTGGTAGATTCCTGACTTCGGATGACACACAGCACAACAATTTGGTCATCATATTACAATGCAGCGTCGAGACTTCATGCAGTCGGTTCTGCCAATGCTCCAATTCCTCATATGAGTCTGATGTGTAGGAGCTTTCGCGATCCCATGCAATGCATCCACTCATTGTAGGATTCACCCAATCCTAGTCTCGCACCATTATTTTGTAAATCTAGTCCAGATCATCATCGCTTTCATAATCTCGGACTGGTTCTATATAGCACGGTCCCTCCGCGGGATCCAATGGCACCACTACGCATATCGACTTGTTTTCAAATATCATCTTTTGCTTCTTTAGGTTGATTACCCCATTCATGTTAGTGGTCCAATCGATTCCAAGGAGTGCAGGGTAGGGATTTCTATCATCCACAATCTCAATTACCTCAAAATCTATCAACGCACTTGCACCCTCAATGTCAACTGTGACCCCTTGCAGCCTCCCCATTGGAATAATTTTCTGTTGATTCACCATCCTTAACTATATGAGAGACCACTGGAGCGCAAGTCTCGCCATTCTTTGCCAGGTATGTTTTGGAAAAAAATTCACGTCTGACCCTAGATCTAGGATAACTTGGTCCATCTCGTATTCCCCTATCTGCGTGGAGAGTCTCATCTCCCGGTCGGTCCTTGCCTTGTGCTTGCCAAGCTTCCTGACCACACGTGGCTCACTAGTAGCGCTATCCTTACCAACGCACCGATTGATCAACTCCTGCAAGCCCTTCACCACCTTACTATCACAAAGTAGCTTCATGCAAGTCTCCAAGCACATGGTAAGCATGGACGGATCCATTTCTTCAACTGGTTTCTCCTGACATCTAGAGGTATAGGCCTCAACAAAGCTTTTCTTCACTTCCATAATTGTTTCTTTTGTGTGCTCCAGATCAAACCCGGTCTCCTTCTATTATGAAACCAGCTCAAGAAAAGATGAAAAAGATAGATCAACGCCTTATAATTCAGCCTCTTTGAGGGGGCAACCTCCTTTACATTACATAAATGAACAATTCTTGGATGATACAAATGAAAATACCTCCTTTCTATATATAGGAGTCTAAGGGGTCATAACATAATTAGAGCCGACATAACAATAATAAAGTAAGGGCACAATAATAACAATAGTGGGCTTCTATGGGGCACAATAGTAACAATATGGGCACTACATGGGTACATCAATATAATAAGTGGGTTGTACTAATAACAATAAGGGGTTACACTAGTAGTATAGGGGCCTAACATGCCCCTCTCCTTCAAAAAGCGTTGTCCTCAACGCTTGAGTAGTTCTTGATGCTTCTGTATAAAATTCTTGTCCGCCCCATGTGGAATCTTTAGCACATAAGTTCTTCCACTTGATGAGATACTCTGAAATTGATTGATTTCATAGCTGTCGGGTTCTTGTTTCTGTGACTGCTCCAGGTTCAAATATGATTTTTCCATCCTCTTCAATTTCTGGGAATATTGTTTGAATTGGGATCTTTTGCAACTTTTGAATAAGTGTCCATACTTCTTCATCCTTCTTCCATTCATCCCTTGCTTTGTTTATCCAATCCGGTTGGATAGTAGAAATAGCACAAAACAATGCTTCCACATCCTCATCCTTGAAGAATCTTCCCGTTCGGTAAGGTCGCCATTTTTTAAGTGCATGTAGTATTGCCAACATTTCCTTCTCATAAATAGCTTGCTTGAGATGCAGCAGTAAAAATACCCAATCACCTACATCAAAACATTTTTCACTACAATGTTGACCTACTTGTTGTTTCGTTTGATTTTGCACCGAAGTGGTGTTATCCTTTAAAATTTGGAGAACTTGTTGTTGATGCTCGATGTGATCTTTCATTGCTTGAACCGTTTTCTTCTTGATATGGCCTTCTATCTCTAGAGTTTGAGGAGTGGTAATTTCTTCCAATCCTTTACAAGATATGGTCGGATTCATTTCTTGATGCTCGATGTGATCTTTCACTTCTTGAACATTTTTCTTCTTGATATGTCCTTCTATCTTGATAGTTTGAGGAGTGGTAATTTCAACCAATGAATTACAAGATATGGTTGGATTCATTTCTTCTTTCTCGATGTGATCTTTCACTTCTTTCACCTTTTTCTTCTTGATATGTGTTTCTATCTTGAGAGTTTGAGGAGTGGTAATTCCTGTCAATGTTTTACAAGATATCATCTGATTCATTTCTTCTTTCTCTGGGGTGGGGTCTTGGCGTATATCTTCTTCCTTTGATGTTTCATGACCCTTTTCTTCCTCCTCTTCATATTCTATGTAAAATAATTTCTTCTCAGCACACTTATGACCTTTAGTGCATTTGCTATCACAATTGTAACAAATCCCTTTTTCTCTTTTTTCTTCCAATTGTTGTGGTGCAACCCTTGTAGGTTGTGGAAGGCTAGGAGAAACAACACTTTCATCTTTATAGTTGTGAGGGGTATGCTTCCTGGTTTCCATAATTTCTCTTTCCAATATGTCACAAAGTGCTTTTACTCTTTCCAATTGTTGTGGTGTTGCTCTTTGTATCCTCATAATGTGCTATCATTTCCTCCATGAAAATTGACCACGTAACAAGTTGTTTGCGAGAACAAAGCCCTTCATACCATAAAAATTGATCTGGTTCTAAGTATGAAGATGCAATACATACCTTTTGTAATAGTGGTACACCATGTAGATCAAAATATTCCTCCATCTGAAGTATCCAATTTACCAGATCCTTGCCATCAAACTTCCTCATCTTGCTTTTTCTTGATTTTAGGAGCTTGATATTGAAACAACTGTAACTCTATACTTTCAGATCTTTAAGTTTTGAAATTGTGACCTGTAGTAGCCCTTTGCGTTCTCTTTCCAATGCCACTAGCCTGATCCAAATTGGATTCTCCAACAAAGAGTTATGCACAATCTCCCAAGATGACCTGATTATAGACTAGTTCAGTAGAGCGAACTTGTACGACGTGCCACGAGTCACTGTTTCAACCTTTGGATCTGAAAACTGCATACAAGAAACTACAGTCTGTCCTCTTTCTATACCTTGTTACGAAATTTCAATCCGATCGCCAGAGAGAAAGTTATGACGATTTTCCCCAGGTCACATGTTTTGAATGTAATTCAGGAGTCTGCAAAAAGACCAACTTCCTCAGATCATATCTCCGCAAATATCACGCGAAAAGCTCTGAAATTCGGACCCAAGGTTCAGCGCGATTTCTTCTCAAATGGGTTTTTTTGCGACTTCTGAAATGTTACAGAAAAAAATTTATAGCGAAAATGCCATGATGACCTGTTTGGAGCAGCGAAACCCTAGAACCCGAAGCTCTGATACCAAATGTTATGAAACCAGCTCAAGAAAAGATAGAAAAGATAGAAAAGATAGATCAACGCCTTATAATTCAGCCTCTTCGAGGGGGAAACCTCCTTTACATTACATAAATGAACAATTCTTGGATGATACAAATGAAAAGACCTCCTTTCTATATATAGGAGTCTAAGGGGTCATAACATAATCAGAGCCGACATAACAATAATAAAGTAAGGGCACAATAATAACAATAGTGGGCTTCTATGGGGCACAATAGTAACAATATGGGCACTACATGGGTACATCAATATAATAAGTGGGTTGTACTAATAACAATAAGGGGTTACACTAGTAGTATAGGGGCCTAACACCTTCTCTGATGCTTTGCAGACCCATACACCTTCTGCACGCTGATTCCCTTTATCCTCCCCAGTCATGGTTCCGCTCCGCAGCATAATGTTTACCTTAGGGTCTTCCTTGTGAGGTTCAACCGTCATCATCTGGAGGTTTTGCGTCAACTACGGAGGCTGGCCCCCCTTTTCGCAAATCTTAGCCAACAATATTGGGAAATCCTCAATCGCATGGTCAAACTGAGTATAGTAGCGGCATTACAATCACGTCGAATTCAAGGACTACCTTGCGTAGTGTCCTGGGCCTCCACAATTGTAACAAATCAGCTGTCCTCGACCTCTCTCAGGCCCTCCTCCACTGCGGCCTTGGCCGTGTCCCTGATATTCACCTCACGTTCCCCCAACGCCTTGGTCTGGAGGCCACGTTTTTTTCTGCATTTTATATGCAGGTGTCCTATCCATCATCAATTTGTAACTTTGACAATTGCACTCATCATGACCTACTGATTGACAAAAATTGTAGAACATTTGTTACGGTGTTTGTACAAATTTCTGTAGCAAATGGAAATTATTAGTCGTGTGTTTCCCTGCTGCCTAACATATAACACACCATAGCGTAGGCCCTGTACTTGTCCCTACTGTGGCCTTCGGCCATAGAGGCATTGGTCCTCCTACTGCAACGTAGTTCATGAACACTGGGCAATGATACTTGTCATGCCTCTGACCCTTACATTTTATGCACCAAAGCTCTATGCACACCTTTGGCCGAGCAGTTATGTCCTGCTTCAGACTTTGTATTTCAAGACAAAGGTTTTACAACTCCGCATGAATTTGTTGAACCCCTAGATTCAGATCTTGCATCGGCATTTTATGCAGTCTCATTTCAATCTCCAAGGCTTCTACCTGAGTCGTAATTTTCTATTATGGCAGTGCAACCCTTAGGTGAGGTAGGAGCAAAGCCATGAACCACTTGCAATGTTGCCCATCTGTCAAATTCATATTGGCTTCGTGAATTTTACACTTCAATCTCTGATCTAACTCCCAAGGGACCTCACCTAGTTTCATTGCGATTTCCTTGAATCCCACAACCGACTGTGCTTCAGACTTAGGCCTACTTAATTCTTTATTCAGAACAGTCTGGATCTCTGCCATCATAGCATCCTGGTTTTCATTAGAGTACTTGATGTACCAGGTTAGTGTGCGATCCTGCAAAGCACTAACCAATGTTACCTTCTTCATGTGATCATCCGCAATGCCCTGAGCTTCCCATATAGCCTTTATGATGAACCAAAATTGGTCCAGGTTCTCATTCCCTATGCCCTTGAACACAGGTAACTTTACGGAGTTTTCCATATTGAACATTGGAGGTGGTGGTGGTGTGGGTGATGGGGTGAGTGGTGGAGGTGAGGAAGGAGGTGGTGTATGTATTCGTGGGAACCCTCATCTTATCAACTGACTAGTGCTCAGGGGAAAAATATTCAGTGTCCCTTCGTCATCACTTAAAGGGAGTCTGATCAGTGGGCTATACTCAGAAGCTTTTCTTCCTCCGTCCCTAAAAGGTTTTCCACTTTGCGTAGCTCCAAACATCAAGGTAACTGCATAACCTGTTGTTCACACAAGAGCATCTTAATCTAAGTATTCAGTGTTTTTAAATACTTACCTCGCGGTCCTTTGAAGAAGCGATGCTCTACTTCACTGTAACTAACAGAGGTATTGACCGCGAACTTGGTTCACAAATCCTCCTATGATGTGTTTGAGCCAATGGTCGACAACACACATGATCTTATATTCAGAAGCTTCTAAGCTCCTTACTAGCTTATGTGTCCAAACAATCAGCTTGTAAAGCCTCCACCTTCCTTAAACGTTTTCCAACTTCGCGATCCACTCGTATAACTCAACCGGGAAGGAATAGAAGAAGATTTCGTGTATTTCTGTGTACAAGTATCTATCCAACAGCTTTTCTTTCGTTAATCATGGATTCTTGTTTTCTTGCGCTAGAATTCGTGGATCTTTCTATCCAACCAGGTTTCAATTTCATTCTTAGTTAGATTCAAATGATACAACATCACAAATCTCGTTATGCAGATCTCGACCCCGACAACAGAACCATTTGTTGGCTTGATGGGCCCTAATCTAGGTTTAGTGTTAGTCAACCAAGCAAATCCCTACACTACTGGCCCTTTTGGCATCAGCCCGTAGAGCACAGACCGAAGTCTCACCCGAAGCAGTATGGGGGGATGGAGGAATCAAGTTTCTGCACCCTGAGATGGTCGTGATGTCAGTATATACCTCCTAATCCTGCCTTTGTGCAGATTGATAAGCCTTTAGGGCTTATCAATGTTCCTTCTCTTCCATCCTTTAGCACCTCTGCGAAGGTACTCGACTGATCTTCGCGTAGCCCTAACCCGAGGTCCAAGCACTTACGCACCTCTGTGATTGAGTTACTGTATAAGTTCCCAATTTATCTTAAGTGTTACCTAATCTACCATGCATTTACAATTACCTTCGCGTAATCCTTTACTCTTGTTTGTGTTCAATTAACAAATATAATCAAATACATTCACACATCAATTAAGCATTATAATGTAAACCCATATCGTAACATAATATAATTAGATGCAATAAACAGAGACAAAATACATAGCGATTGCAAAATAATTCTCTTTATTGATATCTCGAGTTCAGTACAGACTTTATCCACCCTGCACACACAACCCTAGGTCTCCGCGCACTCAACTACGAACTTCCACCCTAGGTCTCTGTGCACTTAGCTGCAGAGCCTCTACATACGCTAAGACTTGAGAACACTTAGAACTTCTTACCCAACATCCTTCTTTCTATCTCTACTCCCCCTAAACTCTTCTAAGACTCCCTTTTTATACAATCCCATGGTTCACAGACCATTGATAGATCTTTACAACTGACATGACACTTCACAAAACAAGGGCGGACAACCCTTTAACCTCTTCGTGCTCTGTGACCACAAAATGTGGAGACTTTACATCTTTATTACAAAGTTTGGGCCCTCTGCCCCAAAAAATGGGCTTTTAGCCCCAAAACTGGCTCTTGGAGGAACCTGTTCCCAACAGGATGTATGATGGTACATTGATTTTAAAGTGATTGGATTAACATTGTGCATTGATTTTAGTGTAAGCACAAAACATTATTGACAATGTATATTGAATTTTGTGTTATAGTAATTCAACCTATTAATATTGGAGAGAAGGAGAGACAAGGAATGATATTTACTACAATAGATTGAGCTAAATATTTAAATGGTTTATGGCTTAACCTGTCCTTTTCGTATAATCGATATGAAAATATGACAAAAGTAAAAAGGGTGACAGTAAGAATAATAGAAGAAAATAGTTTTAGGTTAACCACAATGAAGACTATTTGTAATTGGCTATATTCTTATTATTCACATTTTCTATCATTCAACACTATTACAATGTCCCTTTACATTCAAAATTTATTTTTCATCATTTTTCATCATTAAAGTTATTATCATAACAATAAACTGAGGCAACTTAGAAAATTTAAAATTAAAATATACAAATTAATCTGAGACATATTAGCATATTTAAAATCATTATATTAATATTAGATGAATTTATGTATTATTGATAAAATTAATCATATGTTCGTTATATTTTCTTTGGCCGCACATGACTAAAACCAACCTAGATCCATCTTAATTCTGGATCTATCAAGCACCGAGAGGGATCAAATCTCTCGAGGTACAAACCTTTCCTCAAGCTTTGCACTCAAAAAAGAGGTTTTCACCTCAAGAGATGTGATCCCTCTTGTTGCTTGATAAATCCAGAGTTAAGATGGAACTAGGTTGGCTTTATTTTAAAATTGAGGAAATTACATAAATTTTTTAAAGTAACTTTTCATTAAAATAATAATTCTTTACTTTCAATTAAAATAATAATTCTTTACTTTCAATTACGTGAATTGATATAAAACTAGCCTAGATCTATCTTAATTTTAGATCTTAATTTTGGATTTACCAAGTGCAAAGGGGATAAAATCTCTTTTCTCTTTAAAAAAGGTTTGTATATGAAGAGATTTTATGCCTCTCACACTTGTAAATTAGGACTAATATGATTGAATTATTAATTATAATTATAATTCTTAATTTTATATTTCACTTTATTTATTTTTATTTTTATAATTTACCCCAACTCTATTTTGCTTAACATTTTTCACATCAAATTTTATTTTACGAAGTTTCCTCAAATTAGATGTTAAAATTGATTTTCAAATAAAATAAATTGGTTATATTTTTTAATATTAAAAGTTATTTTCTAATTTTCCCCATGGTGTAGATTAGTTGATGATAGAATGGGTTGTTAATGCATTTCTTATGATGTTATTAGTTTAAACTTCGATTATCTCAGTGTGCCATGTGTGAGGCAATGTGGGTACACTTGGAGGTGATTGTGGTAGTGGATAGAATCGATCCTTAAGTACAAACATGTTATAGTTGCCAATTATCTCATATACAAAAAAATAACAATAATAATAATAATCTTATTTTTTTTATTTTATTGAATTAATTATTTATCAAAATTAGATTTTATTGAAAGCACATGATTTTATTGGACGTAGTTTAGGTGATGGAAATAAAGGAAACTAATTTTCTTGTAAGCATTTTCTAAATTGTATCTCTACTCAAACACTCTCATAGAAAAAAAAAAGTCTTAAACCCCACCCATCAAGGAAGCTACCCAATGTCACCTTGGTGGCCTTCTTTCACTCTTTAGAATACAATAAGGATATCCTTATCTAGGGGAGAATCCTTAAATATTGAGCTAAGCTAGGTCATTGAATAATGAAAGGAAGTTCCTTAATGAAGACTAGTGATTTGACACTACTCACTCTCAAAGTAAAAGGTCAGGGATAAGTGTACAAATAGTCAAACAAACCATGAATTATTAACAAATTTTGAATGATTTTAATTAGCTCAATTAACCATATAGCATGAGATGCTGGTGAAGCATATATACAATGGCACAATAAAAATAGAAAATAAACCATAAATACCCAATGTCACCTTGGTGGTCTTCTTTCACTGTTTAGACTACAAGAAGGATATCCTTATCTAGGGGAGAATCCTTAAATATTGAGCTAAGCTAGGTCATTGAGTAATGAAAGGAAGTTCCTTAATGAAGACTGGTGATTTGACACTACTCACTCTCAAAGTAAAAGGTCAAGGATAAGTGTACGAATAGTCAAACAAACCATGAATTATTAACAAATTTTGAATGATTTTAATTAGCTCAATTAACCATATAGCATGAGATGCTGGTGAAGCATATATACAATGGCACAATAAAAATAGAAAATGAATCATAAATTGTCTATACAAGTAAGGCATTAGATCATCCATTCATCGTATTCATGAGCATTGGAGATTTAGAGTTCGTTATCATCATCAAGAGACCACTCTACAATTAAAAGATCATACACCAAAAATATTAACTATTTTTGGGACAACAAAGAGTTATGTATTTGTGATGATAAATAAAAGAAATATTCAAACTTGTCGTTGTTACTAAGGACAATGAAAAAAAAAAAGTTGAATGTGGACTACTTACACGTTTGTAACAGTCAAATTCCATCCATTTGTCATCATGCAAGTTGCATGAAGGAAATTTGGTAGTGGTACTAAGTGAAAATTCTTTTATCAAAGTTCATACCCTCTCCTTAGCACTACCACTTTGTAAGACGAAGAAGAAATGTGAAATATATGTGCAACCAACTAAATACGTTGGAAAGGTTGTTGCAACATATATAGGTGGTCATGTCGTGTTGCAAAGGAGGTGTTGGCCCACTCCCCTTTTCTATAATTTGTCAACCTTTGAATTTGATTCCCTGTGAATGTGATCAAATGATTTGACCCTAAAGATTCTAATAAGCTCCATAATTTTAATCATACTTTGATCCAATAAAGAAGTGTACAAGGAAGTATAACCTTTCACCCAATCCAAAACAACCTTTGAATCCCCTATGAATAGTAAGTTTAGATTGTTGAAGTGACACAATTAAAATGACTAACATAAATGACTAATTCATATTATTGTAGTTTTTGTTAGGTAGTCATATTTTCTTTCCTAGACTAAATTAGTCATTTATGTTAGTCATTTTTAGTAGTATTACTTATTAACTAGTCATATATTTTAACTGGTGACTAAAATAGTAATTTATGTTAGTCATTTTTAGTTGGGTCTCTTAATATTGGTAATTTTTGGTAGTATTTCACTTGGAAAAGTTGTGGTGACTAACGTTTTTAGTCACCTAGTCACTAACTTCATCATTTTGTACTAGTGGTAGGTTAAAATCATTCACCTGGAAATTCCACAAAAATAAATTGGCTTCATGTAGACACACTAGGTCTCTCTCAGATCCACAACTTTATTCTCCACTATCAGATCCTGAGAGACTGGTAAGAATTGCCTCTACAAGACAAAGACTAGAAGCCTCTACTTTTGCTTCTATTATCTGTTCATCTAAATTTTTTTCTGAAACTAATCCCTTTAGACTTGTTCCAATTCCTCATGAGTTATCAGATTGACCACCAAAAGTGTTAGAAATTATATCTAAAGGAGTTTATTTGCAGTAATCTCTCCTTGTTTATCAATTAGAATCTTATTATATTCCTAAACCTCTTTTAGAATCTCCTAAATGAGAAGCAAAATTAGGTCTAGAATTACCAGAATTAAAACCTAGTGATTTTATTTCTTCATTAATTCACACTTACCCATCTATTTTTGTTAATCCTGAAGAATTTTTTTCTGTGTATAAAAATCCTTTGTTTGATAGTGAAGGAAATTTTGGCCCAAAATTACAGAAGTCAGTAATACAAACACCAAGAAAAATAAAAAATTCCAAAAATTCGTCCAATTCATCTTCACCCCCTACAAGTCCTATTGTCATACCTCCTGTTTGATATTCCGAAGTGCCAAAACATTGATAACTGTGCAACATATGCATCATGATATACTGACCAAAACCTCCTTGAAGAACAAAAGGAAAACTACCGTGAGTCAATTATGAAGAAGGTTAGCTAAAACCCTAGATTTTAGGGCCAACACATTTTTCTCCACTCCCTTCCCGTGCTAATGGAAGGTTTCTCTGCTTTACCCTAGCACTGCCAGTGTGGGTTTTGATATGAAAACCTGTGTTGAACCTCTTCTAGTAGGTTTTCCCAAACTAGAGGAGAAGCTTCGTACACTATAATCTTCGAGAACAATGAGTTGGATATTGGATATTGTTGATATGTTTGAGCTCTCCCATTTTGACCTCTTGATATTATCATTATGGGCTTTCCCCTTGAGATGTGGACCTTCCTCCCTCTTTTGTGGATCCCTAACTCCCTCTCCCTTCCTATAAATCAACTCTCTTCCATTCCCAAATGGTTTTTCATTGATTGTTTGCATTCCTATATTGAGATTGTGCCCAAATGCTACCCATTCTAACTTGGAGAAGCAGTGCTTGAAGAGTCTTTGCTTGGACTTGGACATCCGCCAAAATGAGGTCTACAACATGAAGCCATAGGTTGTATTCTTCCCTTTTTAGCTTATTAATATATACATCTGAAGTTCACTTTCCATAATTCTATAAACGTTTATGATTTTAGCTTAATACTCCTTGATTTATTAAGTATTTTATGTTTGATGTATGCCATATATGCTCGTGCACCTTGTATTTCTCTTTGATCTTTCTTGCAGGTAATCAAATGTGAAGAAAAAGTAAGAATCGAGCTTGGAAGCAAAGGAATAAAATTCATATCCAACGGGTTGAGTGATTAGCATCAGAGTGACGTAGGGTACTCTCTCTTTGCATTTATTAAACATAAGCTAGGAAAGTGTATGTTAGTTTTTTTAGTTTGCTGCTAGACCCACCCATTGGGCTAGAGAGATTGCCACTGTCCGCAGAGGGGATTTATCTTCACAACAAAATGGTGACTCCACTGGGGATGGAACCCAGAATCTCTGGTTTCGAAGACTAGAACAACATCATCAGGAGACCTGCAAATCAAGCATACACATATAAAATAACATTATGAACTAGTTGATTATGAAGGAAATTCTTTGGCTGAGCCTTGAAACGGGCTTTACCTTAACAATTATTATGCATGATTTTTCATGTAAATGCTTTTGTACATTAGTGTGCAGTGTGGTTTTGGTCTGTTAGCTTGCTTTGCAAACAGGTTTTCCTCTGCTTACCTTGTGCTCTACCTGTTTTGCAGATGTCATCCAACCATTATGTTGGTTTTGCTAATGGTGCTTGTCATAGTACACAAAATTTATCTTCCGTTGCATGGGCAATCTATGACCCTAATGGTGAGTTAGTGAATTTACAAGGTATATGTTTAGGTTGTATGACTAATAACATTGCCGAATATAGTGTGGTCATCAAGATTTTGTTAGAAGCTATCACTCTTGGCATTAGAGAGTTAATCGTGAAACTTGATTCATAGCTCATTGTACTACAACTTAATGGACAATATTCAGTTAGAAACCCTCAAATTTTGAGAATGTATTTGTGAGTTCATCTCTTGGAACAAAACTTTAATTTTATTACTTATCATCACATTCCAAGATGCATGAACACATTAACATATGCATTGGCTAACTATGTGTTAGATAGACATTTGCGAAACATGTAAATCATAAAACATCACATAATAGACATGGTGAATAGAAAAACATGTGTATATATATCTATCTATCTATATATATATATATATATATATATATCTATAGAGAGAGAGAGAGAGTTTGCAAAAGATTTTGCTACATCAAAATGACAAAAACTGTGTTTTGAGACACATGGCTTCATAAGCCTACATCAATGCAGAAAGTAAACTAGAGCTAGATATTCGCCCACATGGTGCTCATAATAGTATGAAATAACCCTAATGACTTGGCCCAACAACTGATGCAGTCTAGCAGAAAACCCTACACTGTGTCTCTAGTACTGCAATGTCATTTCATCTATCAAGGTTTACTCTGGAATGCCCATGGTTAAAGCTTCTAGGTTATGCTCTACCTCAACAATCGTATTCGCTCCCTCCTTATAAGGAGCCTCCTCAATCTGGTGTGCCACTCATCTAGTTATTAGAGAAATCCCCGGAGTTAATTATGGTCCCACATCCACGAATCATCATAAGTCAAATCTCTGTACACATATAAAAAAAATCAAAAACATCAGAAACTTTGAAAAATAGTTTTTACATGCATTAGTATATTTTGTGCTTGGTGGAAGTGGAAGATCTAATCTCCTCGAAATTCATGCTTGCATATGCCCAATCATCAACCATGATTAACTATTGAGACAACAATCCAAAAAATGTCAGATGGAATGACATTTGTTGACCACCTCCATGTCAAGGCATCAAATCCACCCATCTGGGTAATCATGGATCTCTGAGTGTTGGTGCATCCATTTCTATCCACTGATAATGAAACAATGGCACACGTTCTAGGAAGAACGTCACCAAAATGGATATGAAAATGAATTGTTTCAGACTTCCTGACTTGCACTTGGTAAGTTGGCACTTCATATAGACCACCAAATCCTCACTCTAATTAAAGATTGTGGGATTTAGACATTAGATTATGTACTGGAAATGAGATTTCATTTCTTCATGCAATGCCTGAGCCACAACTATTTGGGCCATAGTATGCAGGATTGTTCGTAGTGGGAGATTTTTATGGTCCTTATATCTATATTCCCACTTTAGGTCTTTTTAGTCCCTAGACAATGCCTTGCAATTAGCATATTTGTGCTCTCTCCTCCAGTGTGTGAACCAAACAACTAAATCCATTGTCCCTTTCCAGACAAGCCAATAATGAAATAAATGTCTCCGATATCTATTTCAAGTTCTTGGTCTCTGATCATGAATAGTTGGAAATCCACATCCCACCAACTAATCATTCATTGTAATAACTTAGGTTGGGATCTAATCTCAGGAATCCTGAAGAAATTGAGCAATGAGCATGCTTGTAAGGCATCAATACAAATTAGATCTTGAGATGCTTGATGATATTCAACTTCGTGTCCTCTTTATTTCCATTCAACCACCATTTTGGCCTTATTATCCTATGGAAAATCAATGAAACAACATTTCATGAGCTTCCATGGAGGAAAAATTCAAGAAAAACCATGCAACATGGAGGATTTCACAAACAAAAAAAATTACCTTGGCACCAGTGCGATTGTGTGTGAATTTTCACGTGCTACTAGCACGATGGCTTAGTCTAACATAGGGTGAGTAGCGCAGGTTCGTTGGGTAAAACCCGCGTTGATCACCCTCGACATAACATTTTTACAAATCCACTTTGCAGCCTGATCTATGGATGAAAATGCATGAAATGAGTACCAAAATGAAGGGAAGGGACAGATCTCTTACCTTTAGCAAACGACTCGATGAATGGTGTCTGGGATTGATCGTACTCCTTGCCTGAAAATCAAGGTAAAATGAGGTAAAATGCTCTCAAATTTTCAAATTGGTGAAATGGTAAAAATGATTTACTTTTTGGCCTTTCTATAAGTTTTAAATAATATTTTTTACCAAATTAGGTCATATTTCACTCATTGTTTTAATATTTCTCAAAATCGTTAATGCACATTTCTTTGCGTGGTGACAGGTCATGCACTCTTGGTGATGGTGATTTATTTTTACTGATTCAAAGAGTTTTCTTTTATCACTTTTTCGGACTCGTAAAAAATAAGCGAAAAATCGACCCCCTGGAATCATCTTTAAGCTCTTTTCTGACTCTGAAAAAATGAAATATTATCAAGTACTTGTCGTTTCAAACTCGTTAAAGTAAATTAAATGACGTATACTCTATATAAGTTTAAACCTTTTCCAGATTGAGATAGAATATTTTACAAAAAAGGAATACCTTAGTCAAACATGGCTAAGAGGTTCTCTTGGATATTGTTTTCTATCTTTTTAGGTTCAAGAGATGATTTACAAAAAGAGGCCTTTGGAGTTTTCTTTTCCGCTTCTTTTTCAAACTCTCTAAACATGAAAAACATGTCGAGTTTCCCCTCCATCAGACACATAAAACATAAATGACGCAATACTTGTCACTATGACAAGACTGAGTTTCTCCTTCCTAGGGCTCATTAAACTTACTGGGATGGATTCATTCGAAGGATGAACTTATATGGAGAGCATATGTTATCCCCTTAAAGCTTACGATAAAAAATAATGGGGTAGTCACTAGAAATGGTAAGGGAAAAGTGAAAGTGATTATCTCTTGTATTCTGTAAAGGCACCATGTCACTCTTGAACATGACACTCATTTGTTTCTCGTGTCGAGTTTGGGACATCCTCACTTAGTCATTTAACTTCTTGGGTTTGGGAAATACATTTTTCCTCTCATCTAATTATACCACTTCATCTTCATTACCTCTGGTCCTATGTTGAGTCAAATGCTTCCAAACTCTGGAGTCATCTCATTTATATGTTCAAGAGAAGCCCTATCTGCAGTTCTTTACCACTTGTACATTGTCTAACTTTTTGCCACAGTCCTGGATCACACTTATCTACTCTACTACATCATTTTGTTTCATGTCGATGATGTGGGATTCATTATGTCCCTCCTTCAACATAACACTTCCTATCGATGCCATCTCATTATATAGAATGATGATCTAGAAACTCCCTTCAAGTACCTTAGAGCTTGCATGCCTCAATGGAAAGTTCTTCGCATTCAATGCTAGGTTTATATCATTAGCCTTTGATCGGATGATTCCATAGGTGTTTGGCTCCACTTCATTATTCACATTCATGGATTTTTCTAATTGTACCTTGAGAGACATTATCATTATTGGTGGTTTCTCTCGTGCATGTTAATGGTTTACATCATTGACCCGTAATCAAGTGTTTTTCTATCATGTTCAAATTCCACACATCTATTCACATGTTAGAATTCATACATCGATGAGGTCAAGACAGAGTGCAAAAACCTAGATTGTATCTTGTAAATGCAGGTTTCATGGAGTTATGAGTTATTCATGATTGTAAACATGTTTTCCTCTATATGGATGGTTATGACCATATCGTGGGTCCATATATATGATCCTCTTTATTCAGATGCTTGCGACCATATTGTGGATCCATACACATGATCCCTTCTATTTGTATGTTTGTATCGATACCATGGATTCATGTATCATTAGATTCATATTCATGTATCACTAGGCATGTTTATCAAAGATGTCATATATGTATATTTATATTTCTATGCTTGATTTGCAGGTCTCCTGGTGGTGTTTTTCTAGTCCTTGCACTAACTTGTAAATCATCTTAGCCATCACTCCATGTTCTATCTTCATGATTTAGATGGCATCTGTTACACAGTATTTGTTCACACCTCTTTTTCACTTCCTGTTCCATATCCCGAAGTGCCAAAACATTGACAATTGTGTAGCATATCCATCATGATATATAGACCAAAACCTCCCTAAAGAACCAAAGGAAAAATTCCCTGAGTCAATTCTAAAGAAGGTTAGCTAAAACCCTAGTTTTTAGGTTCAACACATTTTTCTCCATTGCCTACATGTGTTGATGGAAGGTTTCTCTACTTTACCATAGCGCTGCCAGCGTAGGTTTTGATATGAAAAACTGCATTGAGCCTCTTCTGGCAGGTTTTCCCAAACTTGAGGAGTAGCTTCATACACTAGAAACTTCGAGAACAATAAGCTGGATATTGGTCATTGTTGATATGGTAGAGCTCTCCCATTTGGACCTCTTGATCTTATCATTATGGGATTTCCCCTTGAGATGTGGACCTTCATCACTCTTTTGTGGATCCATAACTCCCTCTCCCTTCCTATAAAGCAACTCCCTTCCATTCCCAAATGGTTGGTCATTGATTACCTCCATTCCTATACTGAGATTATGCCCAAATGTTGCCCATTCCAACTTGGAGAGGGAGTGCTTAAAGAGTCTTTGCTTGGCCTTGGACATCCACCAAAAGGAGGTCTCCAACATCAAGGCATAGGTTGTATGCTTCCATTTTTATCTTATTAATATATACATATGACGTTCACTTTCCATAATTGTATAAATGTTTATGCTTTTATCTTAATACTCCTTGATCTATTAAGTAATTTATGTTTTATGTATGAAATATATGCTCTTGTACCTTGTATTTATCTTTGATCTTTCTTGCAGGTACTCAAACATGAAGAACAAGTAAGAAACAAGCCTGGAAGCAAAGGAATCAAAGTCATCTCCAAAGGATTGAGCGAGGTAGAGTACTCTCTCTGCAGTTGTTAAACATAAGCTAGGAAAGTGTATGTTAGTTTGTTTAATTTGTTTCTAGACCCACTCATTGGGATAGAGAGATCACCTTTGTCTATATAGGGGATTTGTCTTCACAACACCTATAAGCTCATCCTCATCCCCTTCACCGTCATCATCTTCTAAAAATTCATCTTCATCCTCCTCATCCTCATCCAAACAAATGGTTGGTATTTGGCCCATCATTCAAGGTCTTTATGTAGCCTTATTTCTTCCTAATTAGCTAAATAACTTCCGAGATGAATATTTGAAGCACTTACCCAAATTCAATGGTGAAACCGGTTTGTCTCATGAAGATCATTTGGTTGCTTTCTTATATTTTTCTAATGACATGAATATAGAACATGAAGATGTCAACATAAGATTGTTTGTTCAGTCTCTTGAATGAAATATTAGGATTTGGTTTAGACAATTGCGAGCTAACTCTATCCCTAACTAGAATGAATTGATTGCCATCTTTAAAAATGAATGGGGAGTTAAAAAGGATACAGTTTACTATCTATCTAAATTTGATGACTTAAAAAGAAACCCTGGTGAACCTGTGGCTGATTTTATAATACGATTTAATAAACTTTACAATAAAATTCTACCAGACTATAAATCACCAGTGGCTACTACTAAAGTTAGGTTGTCTTAAGGATTTGATTATGATTATGTTCTTATTCTTAGAGAAAGAACACGCGTCACCCTAGGAGACATGCAGACCAATTCCATTGAAGTTGAGACTAATAGATCAACATTATCTAAACTTAAAGAAAAGGAAAAAAGGCCGAAAGAAAAATGAAAGCGAGGGAGGAAGGAACTTGTTCCTATAAAAGTAAAACCGAGAATCAAAAAATTGATGAAATCACTTCCTTTCTTAGAAATATTTCAAATAGTATTTCAAACATCGAAACACAACCTAGAGTTGTTCAAAAAACATCTAACAGACGTTAGGCTCAGTAAAAAAGGCCTTTTCAACCCCAAATTTGACAAAGATACAAGCCTGATAAAAAAATTCAACCACCATTGATGATTGACGACCAAGAACCCGAAGAAGATGGACCATTAGTTACCAACGATATAAATTAATTTGGTCAATCCATCACAACAGAATGCTATAATTCCAGTTTCCAATTATCAAGATCTAATTCAGAATGAAGAAACTTCTTAGGTTTCTAAATATCGAGAAATTAAACAAAAGGTGTGATTTAAGGCCTAGACCAGGCCTTGGTAGGTCAGCTAAGAATGTCACAATAAACGAGTCTCCAGTAAAAACTGTTGAAACTCAAACAATTGCGATTCAACCATTAACTCAACCCAATGAACATAATACATTTAAAAAGGTTTTTTTAACAACTTTTAATGTAGAGAAAGAGTTAGAGAAAGTCAAAATTCTTGTTCCATTGTCTGAACTCTCCAAAAACCCAAGGTACAAAAATCAAGTATCAAATTGGATCCAATCCTTAAGTATAGATGTTGAGGGGGACGTGATTATTTTACAAGATGAAAAACCTTCAGTGGTTTTTGGTCCTAGTTCTAACATGATTGATGAGAACATTCCTCCCTTTTATGTTACTCTCAAAGTTCATGATTTTCTTCTATATAACTATATGTTAGACTCTGGGGCCTCTCATAATTTTATGCCCAAAGTAATCATGGATCAATTGCAATTACAAATTACCAGACCTTACCATGATTTGTACACCTTTGACTCCAAGAAAGTTCCTTGTCTCAGACTAATCAAAGACCTAGTTGTAACTTTAGCACAAATCCCTATAAAGAGTGTAGTGCTAGACATTGTAGTCACATATATCCCCCAAAATTTGGAATGCTGTTATCTAAATCATGTTGTGCCAAATTAGGAGGAAATCTATAGATGGATATGTCTTATGCTACTATTCCTGTATATGGGGGTGAACATCTTAGGTTATACAGAGAGGTAAGATTCATTAATATTGTTTGTAAGGTTGATCAAGAAATAAATCATCTGATTTATGTTGTTGATCAGGATTTTAGATGTTTCACATTATCATCTAATTATCTTTAACATTCCCAAATTTGCATTGACCAAAGCATGAATTGACCTAAATGTATAAAAATTGATGTCTATAAGTTATACTTTGATGGGGATTTTTCTAAAGATGGGGTTGGAACAGGAACTGTATTAATTTCTCTAGATAAATAAAACATAACCCAATCCTTTAAGTTAGAATTTGATGTTACTAATAATGTAGCAGAATATGAAGCCCTACTTCTAGGCCTTGAGTTAGTTAAAAGTCTCAAAGTTCCAAACTTAATTTTTTTCAGTGACTCATAATTAATTGTAAAACAAGTACGAAATCTATGCCAAGCAAAACATCCTAGGCTTATACCTTGCCGAAATGAGGTATGGGATTCTGTAGAGAACTATTTTATAGCCTTCAACATTACAACAATCCCAAGAGATGAGAAAATTTATGCAGACTCTTTAGCAGTTTCTGCAATCTCTTTTAAAACTCCTAATCCAATGCAATTACAATATCAAATTCAGGTAATATACAGGCCTTCAATCCCTAATAATCTTAAACACTGACAAGTGTTTGAAGATGATGAACAATTGAAGATTTTCCTACAAACAATTGATGAATTTTCAGCCTTACAAATTGAGGAAGACCAAATTATTGATCATAAATCAACTCATGAAAATGAAGCTTCATAGTTAAATAATAAGATAGCTGATCATAATATCCTCCAATTTCCAAAAAATTACATTCCTAAGGGTCTAATCCATCTCGAACATATTTTTGATAATAATGATGTTCTAAAAACTTCATTATTTAATACACAACAAGAGGATGTATAAGACTGTAACATTGGAACTCATGAAGAAATGAAGAATGTGAAAATTTCAGCATCATTACCTAAGGACATAAAAAAGAAATATATCAATCTTCTAAAAGATTATAAAGATGTCTTTTCTTGGTCCTATGAAGATCTCAAAACTTATGACACACGTCTCATTGAGCATAAGATCCCTTTAAAACCAAAAGCCAAACTGTTCCAACATAAATTAAGAAGAATAAATCCATTTTTCCTTCCAGCAATTGAAAAAGAACTAAAGAAAATGTCCCATGCCAAGTTTATTTTTTCTGTTAGATATTTTAAGTGGATTGCAAATTTAGTTCCTGTAAGAAAGAAAAATGGTGAAATTAGACTGTGTGGATTTTAGAAATCTAAACAAATTATCCTTAAAAGACAATTATCCATTGCCGAAAATGGATCAATTACTCCCAAGAGTTTCAGGTTCTAATAGGATATCTATGCTAGATAGTTTTTCTGGATACATCTAGATTTTGGTAGCTCCAGAAGATAGAGAAAAAACAACATTCACAACTTTTTGGGGTACATTTATGTATGCTAGGATTTATTTTGGCTTAACCAATGCAAGAGCAACATTTAAAAGGGAAATGGATTTATTTTTGTTGGTAAAATTAATAAGTTTATTGTTATTTATCTGGATCATCTAAATGTGCTTTGAAACTTCGATGAAAAGCACTTAAAGCACTTGAGAAAGGTTTTTGATAGGTGGAGAAAATTTCGAATCTTGTTCAACCCAAAGAAATCTTTGTTTCCCATAAAGGAAGGAAAGTTACTTGGCCACATCATATCAAAATAAGGACTGGTAATTGATCCAAAATGAGTCTTAACCATTGAGGTAATTAGTCTACCTAGAAATAAAAAGGAAATTCAAGCCTTTCTAGGAAAGATTAATTTTCTAAGGAGATTTATACCAAAGAATGCTAAGATTATTAAAAATATTACTGATATGTTAAAGAAATATCATGAGGTTAAATGGATAGTGTAGGATATATATGCATTTACACAAATAAAAAACGCTATTTCTAAAGCCCCAGTGCTAGCTAATCCTAATTATACAAAGCCCTTTAGAATTTTTTATTTTACCTCTGATACCACTTTAGC
The DNA here is from genome assembly GCA_031772625.1 of Pinus tabuliformis. NCBI lineage: Eukaryota > Viridiplantae > Streptophyta > Pinopsida > Pinales > Pinaceae > Pinus > Pinus tabuliformis. The sequence goes on along the minus strand of CM062812.1, from coordinate 890,160,170 downwards.
TATTGTTTTACTGCAAAAGAATGATAACCAAGATGACCAACCAATTTCCCATTTTAGTAAACTTATGAGAGATGCAAAGCTAAAATATGACATCATTGGAAAACAAGCCTATTCCCTTGTACAAGCTCTAAAATCTTTCACAACTTATGTCCTTCATTCCCCTATTACTGCCTATGTCCCAAATGATGTTGTCAAAACTGTTTTGGCCCAACCTAATACAGATGGTAGGAGAGGGAGATGGATAGCTAAAATTATTGAATTTGATCTAGACATCAAATCTACTATGCTAGTAAAAGGACAGGGTTTAGCCAAGATGTTGGCTGAATCTAATTGTAAAGTTCTGGGAATAAGCATTATGATGCCGATATTAAGAGAGAAGAATCCACAAGAACCTTCTCTAAGATCAGATGAGAAGAATCCACAAGAACCTTCTCCAAGATCAAATGAGAATAATCCACAAGAACCTTCTTCAAGATTAGCAAAGAAGAATCCACAAGAACCCTCTTCATCTATAGATGCAACTCCTCTTTCACTTCATATTAAGGAAAATTTCTTGTTATCTGAATAGTATGCTGATATTGTACACTTTCTTTGTGATTTTGAGTACCCTCTTGATTTCACAAGAAATAAGTGCAGAACTCTTAGATTAAAAGTAATGAAGTATTGTATCATCAATACCAACTTGTCTTAGAAAGACCCATTAAATATGTTACTTCTATGTCTGACTGAGAATGAAACAGAAGGTGTTATTGATTAGTTTCATGAAGGAATATGTGGGGTTCACTATACTTAGAGAGCAACAACATACAAGATTTTGAGAGTAGGTTTCTGTTGGCCAAAGTTTTTTTCACAGGTTGGGGCAAAAGTTAGAAGTTGCATTCCATGTTAGATTTTTATTGGCAAGAAAATATTAGCAACACTCCCCCTTGTTCCAGTTTTGATTGAGAAACCCTTTTTACAATGGGGATTAGATCTCATTGGAGAGCTACATTCATCAACTAGCAATAAGCACAAATGGATCTTAACCACCACAGATGACTTTACAAAGTGAGGAGAAGCTATCCCGGCCAAAAATTATACAGATATTGTTCTCATTAAATTTATTGATGAAAATTTATTATCTAGATTTGGTTGTCCTCAACAGATAGTGATAGATAATACACAGGCATTTAGTAGTGTTAAAATGATAGAATTTTGCCAGAAATATCAAATTTTATTGCGTCATTCTACTCCATACTACCCTCAAGGGGATGGATTGGCATAGTCATCTAACAAGAGTTTAGTAAAAGTGATAAAAAAGGTACTTGCAGATCATAAGAGAAACTAGGACAGTCATCTAAAGTATGCAATTTGGGCCAAAAGAATTTCACCCAAAAGATCAACAGGAAAATCCCCTTCTCAAATTGACTATGGCACTGAAGCCATTCTTCCTACAAACCTAGATTGTCTTGTCATGAAGCTTTTGTAAGAGTCAAATAAAGAGCCTGGTGATTTTTCTAGAAGAATCAACCAGATTATAGAATTAAATGAAAATAGAGATCAATTTTAGTACAAACTTCGTCAATACAAAAACAAGGTGAAAAGTTTGTTTGATAGGAAAGCTAGAGAAAGAGATTTCGGGGAAGGATTTGGTTTTGAAATGGGATGCCCGAAGAGAAGAAAAAAGGAAACATGATAAATTTGATAATCTCTAGTTGGGGCCATTCAACATTGCAGAGGTCAAAGGAAATAATACTTTGATTCTGCAGAACCTAGAAGGGAGATATTCTTCATTGCCTATCAATGGACAATATCTCAAGCACTATATTCAATACTGAAAGTGTTATAGCGATAGTTCATTGTACATTACTAGATTTATTTACATTTTTCATGGAAAGTGTGGTTTTCACGGCAAATACTCCATAGCCTGAAGAGAAGACACGTGGATCTGCATGTTCTCTGCATCTCACAGGGAAACGCAGTCCCTAGATGGAGTTAATGTTGTAACATTGTTTTATATTTTACATTTACATGTCAAAAAGAAAAGAATATATACATACATATATATATATATATATATATATATATATATATATATATAATGAATCCCTGGGAAAATAAAATTAGTGAGCAATTTGAAATGCCACTTTAAATTCAAAAAAATGAAAATTATATTAAGGTTCAAAACCTTGGTACTATGCTTTATTTTAATTATCATTTATATGTATTTGATATTGTTATTAAAAAACAAAGTTATTTTGTCACTTGCTAATAAACATTGTGCTGGAATCTACGATGTTGATTTTCTCCACCCAGATCTATGGCATACAGGTAATTTCACCCCCCCCCCCCCACCGCGCTCCCAACAATTAACATAAGGGGGGGTGGGAGTATTTTCCTCTGAAACTACTAATGAAACATGGAAGCCACTGGGCTATTTTGTGGGGCCACCTCCCAATTCCACTTACCGTTGTCACCTCTGCCCCCCTGAAATACCACCTTCACTCTCCCACCAATGACTCTTCTATCCACCGCTCGCCTCCCGTCACGTGTCTTCCCCTTTGTCACTCCTTCCCCACCATACAACTGTTACCCCTCACAACTCTGCTTCTGCTACCTATCTCGCCACGTCAACCCTGCCACATCACATATCTATTAACATTTAAAATCCATTGCCAAATTTCTTATGAACTTTATCTCATTAAATTCTCACGCATTTCTATTCGTTTTTCAAATAAAACCTCCCACTCCATAGATGTTAATTTTCCTATTATCAAAACAATTCAACTACCATAAAATATTTTGATAATAACAGTTCTTTTCCTTTTTCTCTCCATTTGATCTTGTAGAATAAAAGTGCCTTCGTCAACAAGCTTTCTGCGAGCAGCCAACAATTTCTACATGTAATTTTGTTCCTTGGACTTATTCTGTCAAACTTTTCTTCAGTCTATATAACCTCCTATACTTTCATCATTTCAAACCATAAGGGAAAGGGAAAGGCTAAAGAATCAAATCCATTCATTCCCCTGGTACTAGACTTTGACAAGGCTCCATTAATAAATACCTTGTACAAAATTACAAAAACCCTATCTAAATTTGACCTCTACAAGCTACATAACTAGGAAAAATAGAAGTATTTAGTTAAAAGCGATGAATTAAGCGTCTGGGAATCCTTTCTCCCACAATTTGTTTTCCGCCAAACTCACTTCTTTCCTAAGTTTTCTATTTGGTGCCACCTAAGACACTTGTCAAGTCAAAGGGCAGTCATTTCTTAGAACAATTTTTCCTATCTCCCCTAAAGGTATCCACAAAGCTTTGCAATTGAATATTAGGCCTCCCATGCCCATTTTTCTATTGATATTCTAATGGAATTATATAACAAAATCACATTCCCTCAAAGAGCCCTGATTTTTTGAGTATTTTCATCCTGAAAATGTTGAATTACCTAGGACGAGTCCCCCATATCCAACTTCAATTCTCCCTGAAATGTTCAAGCAGGCGATTTCTATGGTAACCCAACTCCTTGGATACTATAGTGATCAATGGGTAGAAGAGGTAGTGTTAGCTTTTCTATATACTTTTGTAGTTGGGAAGAAACCCTCCCTCCTTTTCGATTACAATCAGTTTTTGGCTAATTCAATCCATGACCAATTTGTCAATTTTGAAGCAGAAGGTGTCTTTAAGTATCAGTTGTTGGGTTGTGTTATATTCTTTCCATGACTATATTAGGTGGGTGGACCTACCTATGGTTTTGTGCATGGTTTTCCCACATGGTTTTTGGCGCGATGGTTTTCGATCCATGGTATTGGATGCTTTAGCATGTATATATATGTATTGTAACATTAAAAGGAACATAATGAAAAATCAATATGGTAGTCCCGGTTTTGGGATCGAAGGGAAAATCTCTCTGTATACTTTTTTATGTGTTATGCTATTGCTATATTTTATTTTCTGTGTTTTAGAATTCGTATGCAGGTAATTTTTGTATAGGGTTAAAACCTAGATTTGGTGCAAGAGGTGTTTTGGCTTCAAGGGGACGCCTTCGTTGCTGAGGGGTTTCACTAGGGCCTTTGGTAGACCTTGTTGAGTGGGATATATACGAGATAGATTCAGGTGGCGAAAGAAGATGGCGAGAAGTGGAAAGATAGAGATCGAGAAATTTAATGGTCAGAGTTTTGAGTTGTAGAAACTCAAGATGGAGGATCTATTGGTGGAAAAATATCAGTGGATTGTGGTAGATCCGGGTACTAAACCAACGAGAGTGTCTGATGAACAATGGAAGAAGTTGGATCGGAAGGCAAAGAGCACAATACGATTGTGTGTCTCAGATTCAGTAGTGTTGAATGTATCAGGGGAAGCTACGGCAAAGGCTTTGTGGGACAAGTTAGGGACTTTGCACCAATATAAGTCTCTGGTGAATAAATTTTTCCTACGGAAAAAGTTGTATAACCTGAGGATGAATTCATTTAATGCTGTGGTAAGTCAGTTATTATCTGTTGATATTAAAATTTTAGATGAAGATAAGTGCATTAGTTTGTTGTTTTATCTACCAGATTCGTATGATAGTCTGGTTATTACAATAGGTAGCAATGCAACTTCCTTGTAGTTTGATGAAATAGTCTCATCCTTGCTGACGAAGGAGATGAGACAAAAAAATATGGAGAGCCAGAATGGTGATGCCTTGTCTTTACGAGGACAATCCTAGAACAGAGACAAAAATAAGTCATCTTGTGGGAGATATAAATCTCTAGGAAAACCTATAAAGGTGTGCTGGAAATGCGGAAAGAAAGGGCACTACAAAAGGGACTGTAAATCTAAAGCTCTTAACAAAGGAAAGGGATCTAATGATGCTCCTTCTACAGAGGTGAAAACCACCTCAGATGAAGATGGGGATGTGTACTTGGCTTCTTCAAGTACACATGTAGATCATGAGGCATGGTTGATTGACTCAGGTGCATCCTTTCACTTCACTCCCCATAGAGAGTGGTTTTGTCAGTATGAGAAATATAATGGTGATGATGTCTTCTTGGGGGATGACAGGAGGGATAGAATCGTTGGTCGTAGAAAATTCAAGTTGAAGTTGCAAGGTGGAAGGCTTAGAACACTTTTCGGTGTTCTACATATTCCTGCATTAGCTAGAAATCTGATTTCTGTAAGAAAGCTTGATGATGCAGGTGTAAAAATAGTTTTTGAGAAAGATACCTGCAAGATGGTTCAGGGAGAACTGGTATTGATGTGGGGAGTTCAGATTGGAACTATGTACAAGCTTCAAGGTAGCACTATTGTTGATGGGTGCAACAATTTTTTGGTTCCGGAAAGTGGAGCAGAAAATCTAGTGGTCTCTAGAGAAAATACCATGCTATGGCATCAAAGTCTTGGATTTATTAGAGAGAAGGGCCTTCAAATACTTCATGGCAAAGGTATGGTAGAAGGTATGACTAATAGCTCTCTAGATTTTGACTTCTATGAAAATTGTGTATATGGGAAGTAAAATCGGGTAAGTTTCCCCTCTGGTGGTAAGAGGGCAAAATAGATATTAGAGCTTGTGCACAGTGATGTGTTTGGACCTGTGAAGGTTCCATCACTGGGTAAGTCTGTGTACTATGTATCATTTATAGATGACTTCTCAAGGAATACATGGATATATTTCCTCAAGAAGAAATATGAAGTCCTTGATAGGTTTAAATAATTTAAGGCTCTGGTAGAAAACTAGATAGAGAAGAAGATAAAGGTGATGAGGACAAATAACGGTAGAGAGTTTTGCAAGAAAGAATTTGAAGAATTCAGTAAGAAGTGTGGTATAACATGGCAAAATAATACTACATACACACCTGAGAAAAATGGAGTTACAGAAAGAATGAACAAGACGTTGATGGAAAGGGAAAGAAGCATGCTCAATGGTGTTGGGTTAGGACAGGAATTCTGGGTAGAGGTGATGGAGACAGCATGTTACATAGTCAACAGATCACCTTCATCAGCGTCAGAGGATAAGACTCCACAAGAGGTATGGACTGGTAAGAAACCCTCTCTTTCACATGTGAGGGTATTTGGATGTGAAGAGGAAGAATCAGACTCTACAATAGAAGAGGAATCAGAAGATGAAGAGCCACAAACTCCGGTTGTGAGAAGATCAGTTCAAGAAAGAAGGAAACGAGAAAGGTATATTCCATCTGATTTCTTTTCAAATTTTTCTTTATCTATTACTGATTATGATCCCAGAACTATGAAGGAAGCAGTAGATCCAGAGCATGGAAAACTCTAGAAAGAGGCCATGGTTGATGAAATGGAATCTTTGCACAAAAATGAGGGTTGGGATCTGTGGAGTTGCCCGCTGGAAGGAAACCCATTGGCAGCAAAAGGTTGTTCAAGAAGAAGACAAATGCAGAGGAAAGGTGGAGATATACAAAGCTCAGTTGGTAGCAAAAGGTTATTCACAGGTGTCGGGAATTGATTTTGGTGATATTTTTTCTCCTATTGCCAAGGTAGCTTCTATTAGATTACTATCATCTATTGTTGCTGCTTTTGATTTTAAGGTAGAACAAATGGATCTGAAGACAACATTTCTTGACGGGGATCTGGAAGAATATATCTACATGAAGCAACCTGAAGGTTTTGTGGTGAACGATATGAAAGAATTGGTATGCAAGTTAAAGAAGTCTCTGTATAGGTTAAAACAGTCACGAAGGATGTGGTATCAGAAATTTGATACATTTATATGGGGACTTGGCTTCACCAGAAGCAAAGAAGATCACTGTGTGTATTTTAAATTAATTGGTGACCGTGTTATTTATCTAGTCTTGTATGTGGATGACATGTTGTTAGTTGGAAATGACAAAGAAATTATTGAAGATTTGAAGACCCAATTGTCCTCCAAATTCGACATGAAAGATCTTGGTGCTGCAAACTATATTTTGGGCATGGAAATTAAAAAAGATCGGGCAAAGAGGAAGTCCTAGTTAAACCATAGGAAGTATGTTGAGACAATACTATAGAGGTTTAATATGTAGGATAATAAACCAGTGAAGGTTCCTATTCCTGTACGTGTAATGTTATTTGTTGAACAGTGTCCCAAGACACAAGAAGAGGAAGAGGACATGTCCTGTATTCCATATGAAGGTGCATTCGGTAGCCTGATGTATGCAATGATATGTACTAGACCAGACATTGCACATGCAGTGGGAGTATTGAGTAGGTTTATGTCAAAACCAGGGAAGGAGTATTGGACAGCAGTGAAGCGAGTTTTTAGGTATTTGCGTGGCACTAGTGATTATGGTTTGTGCTACCAATGAAGACTAGGATTGGATAGAGTTTTGGATATCTATGGCTTTGTTGATGCAGACTAGGCTGGAGATCTAGATCAAAGAAGATCTACAAGTGGGTATGTGTTTAACCTATTTGGAGGTGCAGTCAGTTGGATGAGTAAGAAACAATCTGTAGTGGCACTATCAACTATAGAGGCAGAATACATGGCAGCCACTCATGCAAGCAAGGAAGTAGTTTGGTTGCAGAGATTGTGTTCAAGTATGGGGTTAGTATAGGGAGCTATAAGGATAGACTGTGATAGCCAAAGTGCAATTTTCTTGGTAAAGAACCCTGCTTACCATTCAAAGATAAAGCACGTTGATGTTTAGTATCACTTTGTGAGGGATATGATAGAAGAAAAAAAGGTGTTGATGGTAAAGGTGGACACTTTGAAGAATAATGCAGATGCATTGACAAAACCTGTGAGCTCTGAGAAGGTCCCTTAGTGTAGAGAAACAATGGGCATTGTAGGGTTGGATAAATGACTAATCTCTCCTATGGAAAGGAAACAACAAGTGGGAGAAAGTTGGACTGTGTTATATTCATTCCATAAACAGCTCTCCTAGTTAACCAAGGGGTTAGAGGGGAGGCAGATAGCCCCCCTCTACGGGGTCTGGGGCAACGCCCTAGGGAAATTTGTTTTGGACCCTATATTAGGTGGGCAGACCTACCTATGGTTTTGTGCATGGTTTTCGCACATGGTTTTGGATGCGATGGTTTTTGGTCCATGGTATTGGATGCTTCGACATGTATATATATGTATTGTAACATTTAAAGAAACATAATGAAAAATCAATCTGGTGGTCCCGGTTTTGGGATCTAGGGGAAAATATCTGTGTATATTTGTTTTATGTGTTATGCTTTCACTATTGTTTATTTTTTGTGTTTTAGACTTCATATGCAGGTAATTTCTGTAAGGGGTTAAAACCTACATTACCCTCCCTTAGAGAGCCTAGATTTTTTGAGTATTTTCATCCTGAAAATGTTGAATTACCTAGGACCAGTCCCCCATATCCAGCTTCAATTTTCCCTGAAATGTCCAAGCATGCAATTTCTATGGTAACGCGACTCCTCGGATACTATAGTGATCAATGGGTAGGCGAGGTAGTGCTATATTTTCTATCTACTTTTGTAGTTGGTAAGAAACCCTCCCTCCTTTTCAATTACAGTCAGTTTTTGGCTAATTCAATCCATGACCAATTTGTCAATTTTAAAGGAGAAGGTGTCTCTAGGTATCAATCAGTCCTATTTTACCTTATTTTATTTTACCATTCAGACAAATTTAAATTTCCTTTACAAAAGATAGATAGTGAAGGTAACCCCTGGTCAGTGATTCACTAGATTTCTCTAATTAGAAATAACTCATAGGAGTATTCTTTCACTGATTATGTTGGCAAATTTTTATATACCTCACTATCTTTGTTAAATATTGATGTAATCCCAATAATTTCTCCAGAGATAAAGAAATTTTTACACTTAGCAAAGAAAGGCAAAGTTGGAGACTAGTATGTATACCATAAATACACTGACATTAGAGTTTATGGATCATAATTTCCTCCTTATAGTCTACCAGTTTTTGTACCTACTAGGATATTTGCATTGGAATACTGTAGGCAAATGTTAAATATGGATGAAGTGAATTTTGTCTCTTATAAGAAGAAAGCACAATTCAAGTTGAACACTCACACAGGGCCATACATCATCAACACTAGAGTTGTAGCAAAGGAAATAGAAGCAATCTTGAGTCACATGAAGTTCAAACTCAATTTTTCTCAGTTTTATGATATTTAGGGCATCATTTCCAAGCTCAGCTTGGAACAGAAAAGTACTCCCTATGCACACACATCAAGGCCTGAGATCGAATGATATGTGAATCAAGAAGAATTTACATAGGGTACTCTACAAGAAGCTGGAGAACAAATTGTCAGCCAATCATCAATGCAAACACCAATTCCCAAAGATAGTGGGCAGAAAAGAGAAAGAGAACATATGCCCCCTACAAATTCTGATAATCTAGATGTAGAGTCTATTATTTTTAAAAGGAAGAAGAAGGAGCCTAATACTACTCAAAAATTAGATTCTCCAATTAATCCTCTGTTTAGGCCTCAAATAATAACTATTCAGGATGAAACTCCAGAGGAAGGGAACACAAAGCAACCAACCACACTTATTTTATCAGGGACCCCTATCACTCCTTCTACTCAAGTAGAGGGAACAGTACAATCATTGATTGTGGAAGAAACGGTCCAATCTCTACTATCATCTAGTTCACAGGTTTCTTCTCAACAGAGTATTTTTTCCAAATATAGAGAAATAAATTTAAAGAATGAATATTTGAAGGCTTCCACCTACTCTGAGTTTTGGAAGATGACAACTAAAACTCGACACAAACTACTTTATACATTTGATTAAAAAAGGGACAATTCCAAATGGCCTTCATGGAACCTCTAGTGCCAGTCCCCAGGAGTGATGAAGACTATAAAGCCTCCATATTTTCAATTGTTACCACGAAATACATGAAATCAATCAGATCGATTACATAAACAAATAGGGGAGATGATCTTTTCATCACTCACTAGTTCAACAATAATTGTTTCCAATATAAATTCTCAGTCTAAAATTGAAAAAATGTCATCTTTTTGTAATGATAACAGGATCAAATATTTGGAATATTTGATCATAAATCTAGGACGTGATCCTAAGGATATCAAAGCATTATAAGAGCTCATCAAAAACAAGGAAGCAGACATTCAGGAATTGAGGAAGCAATTGAAGTTTCCCTCCATAGAGAATCCTCAAGAAAAAGAGGTTGCCAATATAGAAACAAATAAGGAAAAACTTTTTAATACTATAATTGAAAAAAATGCATAGATTCAAAAGATGGAGCATGGCATGGAAGCACTGTTAAAAGAAAAACAATAGTGAGAAGCAACATGAGTATCTACATCGGGCACAGGTACAATGGCAGAAACTCCAGCAAGGACTATAATTTCAAAATCTACAGAAGGGATTACTAGATCTATGGATTAATTATTAGTTGTTCAGTCAGAAAAAAGATAAATTGCTAGCAAAATTGGCCAAGATGGAGGAAAGTAAAATTAAAACTGACAATGCATACTTATTAGAACTTCAGAAAAATTACAAACTCATGCAATAGCTACAAAAGTATGAAGACAAGTACTTTGTAATTCAAAGGTTAGCAGAGGATAAGAACAACATTTGGAAAAACATAAATGCCAACATAACAAACATGTGGAATTCAATACAGATCATTTTTTAACAAGAGGATCTTGTACACAGAGTTAAGGCAATGATAGAAAATACAAAGGTAGATTTGGAGCACATGCTAGAAGAAGCACAAAATATCATCAAGTTGCTGAATTCCAAAACCGAGGAACTAGAAGGCTTGAACATTCCATACCAAACAACAATAGTCATGGAGGTCAAGAGGATCTTGACCAAGAAGAATTTGATGATACATTTGGAACATAAATGCAAAGATCTTGAGTTGCAAGTCTGAAGGTTCAACAGGAAATTTACATTGTTTCAAGAAAAAGGCTTACCTACTCTCAAGAATTCTAATGGCCAATTGATCCCATTAGAGAACTACCAAGAGAAACTGTGCAACATAAGTTCTAATACTTTCAAATTTGCAAAAGCTAAAGGAATGATCAGTGGGGAAGCATTCATATAGGGAATTCAATTTGACTTAAATATCCAGCACGAGGTTCACCACATTTTGGTAAATAAACCAGCTTTTGACACTTACATAGAGGTTGATGAAAGGTTCAAAAATATGGTTATATATTCTATTCCAAGTGAAGAAAGGTGGGACCAGTTCCTAGAATTGATCGAGTGAAGATAACTGAAGGGACAACATTTCCAAAAAAGTAGCAACAATTAGCACTAGACTCTTAAATAGCCTCAAAAACACAACAAACTTTTAGTAGATTTTCCTATTTTTCCTACAAATATTTGTCTTTTAAACATATATTATTTTGTAAATGTATTTGATTCAAATCTGATCTAGAATGTAAAAGTTTCTATAAATACTTAGAATAGAAACTTAGAAATGGTTGAACCATTGTGATAGACTTTGAGAAGAATTGCATCCTTCAAAGTTATTTCTGAAATAATAAAGGATTTTGGATTCATTTCAAAACAACTTGTGTCCTTTTAAGTTCTTCTTTATTATTATTTTTCACTCTATTTTAATCTACATATGCTTGAATTTTGTGGGAATTCTGGGTATGATAATATTGATTTTCAATTTATCTTAAATCCCCTATGAAGTTATAATTCTTTACAGAGATTAGTTAATTAAACTGTTTTTTTGATTTAACTCCTCTACATCACTAAATTGTCACCTTCCCTTGAGTTTGAAACATATATTGTTTGGCTGTAAAAGTATTTTACACACATCCACTGTATGTGACTAGTTAAATAATTTGTTTTATGTTTAACAAATCATATAATTTCTAAAAGTTTCAACCTTGCATATCTCATCAAAGCTAAGTCATTGTTAGAGGTGAAGAATCATCCCTTCTAATAAATCATAATTGATTAAGAAATTTCACGTGTTTAAATGGTTTAGAGCTTTGGTCATCCAAAAACTTTAAAAAACCAACAAAACATTATCTATGCGTTGGCTTAATTCCTGACCTAGAATTATCTTCAGAGGTACAACAGGACCCTCGCTAAAAAATTTGGTTTTTCATTGAGTTTCAAGATTCAATACCTTGTGGCCCATGGGGCTTTGGATTGACGACGAATGGGTGCATTGTTAAGGCACTCCTTGCGATAAGTCATTGGTTCAAATCCCCTGTGGGTGCTTACCTACCAAAAAAAAAAATCTTTATCCCCGATCGGGGTGATTTTGACGGTGTACAGAAAAATTAATTCAAATCAGGTGAGAAGGAAGGACAGGACAGAGGAGGGTCAGGTAATTATGAATAGGGATAGAGGGATCATCAGAGCGCATCTCAAGGAGGAACGTTGATGGAGTGGTGACGGAGGGAGGTGGGAATGACAGAATGTCAGAAATCAAACATGAGTATGACAGTACGAAGGAAGAACGAAAGGACGCAGGTGGTGAAGGAGGTAACAAGTGGCAAGTAGAATGGGCAAAGGAAGCAACGAGAAATCGGAAGAGACGAAGACATAAAAAAGGAAAGCGGGATTGGCGAAGAGGTAGGGTGGCGAGGGCTCGGACCAAGATAACATGAGGACAGAGGAGCTGGAAAATTCAAACAGACAGTGCAGAAGGTAAGGGTCGAATGGCGACAAGAAGGAGGTCGAGAAACGATGGGAGTGAAGCCAATAGAGAACGAAGCAGCCAGGAAAAGAAAGGAAAAGGAATAGCGGAAGAAGAAACGGCTGAGGAAATCTTAATTGTCCAGGAAGATTCAGAGGATGACATAGAGATGTTTGATTCGGACCAGGACAGAGGGGAGCAGGCATGAGAGAAGGTTAGGAGGGTAGTAAAGCCCGGGACGAATGACAAGCAGGAGACCAGGGAAGATGACGAATGGAGAGGTCAAGGGCGAGAAGGAGGTCGTGACTTCGGCAGTGCCTCGGGCACGAAGAGTCGGGGAGGCAGAGGAAATTACAGGAATAGAGGAGGCACAGGAGGGAGACGGGGACAACGCGGAAGGGGAAGGGGAAGAGCAGGAGGCTACCGGGAAGAACATGCAACTACATCTGCTAGAAAATCCAGAAGATCTATAGGAAAAAAGATTTAGTTCGCGGAGAGAGCCTATTGTGAGAACACCAACAAGGACATTAGAAGGATAATACAGCAACTGGAAGAGGAAGCAACTCAGGGACAATCAGACTCTGAAATGGAAGACTGGGAATATCTCCTCCCGGATCCAGGAAACACGAGAGGCCGTATGACTCTGTATAAGCAGGCTCTACACGTATACTGGGTAATGAAAAGACTGCTAGCTAAGGCAATGGAGCAAGTAGCTATGGAAATGGCAGAGCTTTCTCAAGGAATTCCAAATCTAAGGAAAGAACTGAAGAACATCCAGATCACTCTGTTAATGCAGGACAAAAAAATGGATGAAATACAGCAGCAGATAAAGGACTGCTACCCAGACATCAAGAAAGAAGTGGAGCAGCAGACAGGCATGGCGGCGCAATAATGGAAGATATGTATATATGCTGGTTTCAAGAAGTTGTTAGATAGTAGAGTGGCATCTTTAGTTCCTTTTTGAAGTTTAGAATGCAGACACGAAACAATAGAAATCTTTATGATTGTTTAGTATATTTAGCTTGGACAAGAAGAATTAGGACTTTCTATTTTTGGATGGCTTTTAAGAATTTAAGGTGGCCAATAAACCATGTTTCCCCTTGGGGCGGGCTGAGGCCACCACAAGCATGTAGTGGTTTTGATTCGTAGTAATAGAAAAAGAAAGGTCCCTCCGCAGTTTGCAAAAAAAAAAAAAGATTCAATACCTTGTGGAGCCACAATTCACTAGCACCGTACATTATCAACCACCATATTGTAGTCATTCAATCAAGGCCCTCAGCATCAAGAGTGTTGGTCACCAACCAAGTAAAGTGCTTGGGTTTAAGCGTGTTCTTTTGGGTACTAGAAGTAATTTTAGGGACTATTTCTAGATGAAAATGGTTATGTATAGATCAAGGATGGAGTTTTAACACCATTTTAGAGCCAAAAAGAGTTACAAACTAGTGGGTCTAAGAAATCATAAAGCGGTTGTGTCACATTGTGGATATTCTGAGACAAGCTGAGAAAGGTTGCATAAAAAGTGAGATAAAAGTAGAGAGAAGTCCAAATAACTACGTCAGAATTCCCATAACAATTACTTAAGAAAAAAAGTTTAAATGTATAGAATTTGTATAAAAGGTGGTTTTCCACTTATGCTTCATGCATTTTGCTGTAGTTTATTTGAAACTGTGTAACACGTGGATTTAGAACTGTATTATAACAAGTCGTAGTGATTCATTGCAACTCTTAGAATATGTTGACATAGAGGGATTGGCTATAATCACATTTTTTATAAAGTTGATTTCCTTGATCATTGTTATTTCTTGGACAACCAACCTTACCAATCCACCCTTACCTTTTAGGTATGTTCCATCCATTAAGGAAAATTGTTTGAGTCTTTAATATTATCTGTTTAGTATCTTGATTAGGATAATCAATGAGTTTTTAATCTTAAAATTTTCAATAAGATAAAGATGATTTACAACCAAGAAACAACATAAACCAAGAAAATTTTAAGTTATTGACTTAATAAAAGTATAAATATAGTTTTTACAATTTAAATAAAAATTAAACTAGAGTAGTAGCCATATTTTTTTATATAATTAATATCTATATAAATTTATGAATTAAATGAAGAAAAAAAAATTATAAATGCAAACCACTCTTACCAAAAATATACAATTTATTGTGGTTTTATCATGCTACTTTATATAGGATATGTCATATTTTTATTTCCATAGTCATTACAATTGTGTTACTCAAAATGAGTATTAGAGTCATTTTCATGTTTAATTTCTTGCATTTTCTTTTTCAATATAAAAATGATATGATCAAATCAGGCTCGGATGAATCTTTAATCAAAACGTTTTTACTCAATTGTGTAACATTAAGTTGGATTGCATTGTTAAACATTGTATCTATACTATTTATTTTATTATAGCTCATGAACTATGTGAGAAACAAGAGTTCAATTTTTTCCATCTTTCTAGATAGGCTAATTGATATAACATGGAAGAAAAGAGGTCCTACAAGGAGTTCCACTGTTAGGTTCCTATACTACTAGTGTAGCCCCAATATTATTATTGTTGTGCCCCATATAGCCCCCATATTTTTATTTTTGTTCCCATAGATGCCTACTATTGTTATTTTTGTGCCTTACATTATTATTGTTATGTAGGCTCTCATTATATTGTGACCCTTTAGATTCCTATATATACCAAGGAGGTCTTGTCATTTGTATCATCCAAGAATTGTTCGTTTGTGTGATGCATAAGGAGGTTTCCCTCTTAAAGAGACTTATTTTCAAGTCGTTGATATATCTTTCCTTTTGCTTTGTGATTTGGTTCCTTATTATTTGGTCTCAAAGCTCTGGATCCTAGGGTTTTGCTTCTTCAAACAAGTCATCTTGGAATTTTTGCTATAAATTTTTTATTCTAATATATAGAAGCTCAAATTTTGACCATGTGGGTTTGAAATCTTAATGAAAATTGTGTAAAAATTTCAAACCTTGGTTCATTATATGTTTAGAGATATGGTCTAAGGAAGTTAGGGTTTCTGCATGCTCTAGAATTCTATCTCATATAGGTGTTCTAAGGAAAATCATCATAATTTTCTCTTCATGCATCATATTTGAATTTCATATATATTTACTGAAAGCACACACTCTGTAGGTTCTTGTGTATAATTTTCAAGGATGAAGGTTAAAACAATGACACATGGAATCTCATACAAGTTCACTCTACATAACCAATCCATAATCAAGCCATCTTGGAAAAATTGACATAAATTTACCTTGAAGAATCCAATGTTGTTATAAATGGTGGCATTGGAAAGAAGACACATA
Source organism: Pinus tabuliformis (assembly GCA_031772625.1). Taxonomy (NCBI): domain Eukaryota; kingdom Viridiplantae; phylum Streptophyta; class Pinopsida; order Pinales; family Pinaceae; genus Pinus; species Pinus tabuliformis. The sequence continues at coordinate 890,144,313 of CM062812.1, read as the reverse complement.
GGTTACCATAAAAAGAAATTTCATACTTTGGAGAGTCAAAATCACAGAGATATAACAATTGCAAGGTCAACCTTATCAACAAGCTCAAAATCAAGTTCTAAAAGGCATGTATTTTTAAATTTTCATAGTTTTCATTTGAAAAATTAGTTTGGAGTGATTCAAATGGCATAATGAAGCACATATATCATTAGTTGGTTCCAAAATTCCTCTCAAACAAAAAAAATCTACACCCATTAAGCCCTCATAAAGCTCTACTGTGACACATAAAGAAGAAGAAATGCAACATGATATATAAAAATTACGGGAACAATGTTCGCTCTCATAAAGAGAAACGAAAAATAAATTTTGAGTGATGAATGTTAAGATGGATGGTTTAGAAGAAAAATTAAAAGGGGACATGGAAGGTTTTGCAAGGTTGATGCAGGAAAGACTTCCTAATGGTGACAAGGTAGACCATGAAGCTCATGATGAGAAGAAAAGGAATGTAGATCATAATTTTAGAGACTCTAACTCAAGCCTTTGTTATGGTTTTGATAGAAAATACACTAAAGGTAATAAGTGTGTTGAGAAGAAATTATTTTACACAAATTGTGAAGAGGAGGAAGAAAAGAAACAAGAAACATCAAAAGAAGAGGATATACACCCAGAACCAACCCTAGAGAAAGAAGAAATGAATTTTACAATATCTTGTAATGAATTGGTGGGAATTACCACTCCTCAGACTCTCAATATATAAATATATATCAAGAAAAAAAAAGGTAATAGTGATTGATTTGGGTAGTACCCATAATTTTATTCATTGTAAGATAGTGAAGAAATTGAATTGATTTATTTATCCAGGACCAGAGTGTCAAGTGATGGTTTCAGATGGAGAAACTATAAGCTCAGGGAAATGTCATAATATCAAGCTAACCATTGGGCAATATATATTGAATATTTCAATACTTTCCATTCCAATGTGTGGTGTTGATGTTGTATTAGGAGTCCAATGGTTACAATCTTTGGGGAAAATAACTTTAAATTTTCAAGAAACTTTTTGGGGAAGGAAAAGAAATTGAATTAAGGTGTATCATAGGGAAACCAAGGAAGATAATCAACTCTAATGGCATGACAAAGATTTTTAAGAAAGGACAATGAGGTGTAATTGTGCAATTATGCTCACTTGATGTGCAAACATCGAAATCGTCCATTTCTATAGATCTGCAAAGAGTCCACGACAATCATTCCAAGGTATTTGAGACTCCTAAAGGTCTCCCACCTATTCGTGATCATGATCATGTTATTCACCTGATTCTAGGAAGCGTTTTGCCAAACATCAAACCTTACAAATATCCCTATGCCCAAAGAGTGAAATTGAACATATGGTTGCAAAAATGTTAGAGGCAGGTATACTTCAACCTAACCAACTTTATTTCTCTCCTCCAGTAGTATCGGTGCACAAGAAGGATGGATCATGGCATATGTGTCCAGATTATAGAGAGCTCAATAAGCTCACTATTAAAGATAAATTTCTCATTCCTGCCATTAATGAATTGTTGGATGGACTTCATGGAGAAATTTACTTCACCAAGTCGGACCTTCATTCTAGATATGATCAAATTAGAATGAAGACACAAAACATTCCAAAGACAACATTCATGAAGGTCATTATGAATTTCTAGTTATGTCTTTTGGCCTTACTAATGCACCTTCCACATTTCAATGTTTGATGAATTGCACTTTCAAGCCCCTTCTTATAAAAATTTTGTTGGTTTTTTTATGATATACTAATCTATACCCAATTGCATTTACTTTTTTGAGTTATACACTGAGCTTAAATGCAAGAATGAGAATCATGACATGTTGGTGTTAATGGCACATAAGGTACTATAGCCATGGGCACACACTCCAATCTTCTATTGGAACAAAGTTTTATAATATATTTAGGTCATTTGCTTGATAATTCTAGCTAATGCTTTTGGTCATTGGATTTTATTATCTACCATTATGTGCATTGCAAAGCTATTTTTAAATTATGATTTTAGTTTTATTAATTTTTTGGGCTATACTAAATTAAAAAAATAAAATAAAAAATCACAAATATTAATTTTGATAGATATACCTATCGCATTACAAATTGTATTTTAGTTATGATCACAAATATTAATTTTGATCAATATATCTATACTACTACAAATACTATTTTGATTGTATGTGTGATTGATATAAATCTATCAACATATATCAACCACATTTATTAATGTGATTGTACTCATTCTAGATAACTATTATACATTTTTGTGATTAAATTTCCTTCAAATATGTCACTTGAAAATTTTCTTCATCTTATACGTTATCTTACAACATATTACAACTTATATTACAACTTATGTTCAAAAAGGTTAAATGCATATTCAATTGGAGAAAGACATATATCTAACTTTGGTTTATATATATATTCTTATATTTGACATTGCTTCAAGAATCAAACTATTACACATCTTTGTCCACATTGACACGGAGATTCATTTTCAAGAAATTAGTACCATCATTTGAGGTGGCCGACGATATCAACGATCTCACTTTCAATGTACGTTGACTCCTACAATTGAGATAGGATTTTCATCCATAAAAGATTCGTGATAACATTTGTTTAAGAAAATTTGAAGTAACACTCGAACAATGCGATATTGTTGGACCTCCTACCAGCATCGTGTAGATTCTACGTGGACATTCAACCCACATGGCATTTCTAAAGAATCTTTAGTAAATTAACATGAAATTTATCATGTCAACTGACTTTTATATTTTCCCATTTCGTCCATCGAACTTAACAGTTGGTTTGATGAATACACCTATAATTTTCTACAGTGAAACCTCATCGTTCATTCCTACAATTTTAAAGTTACCTAATTTAATTATTATCATGTCAACTAAGTTTTATATTTTTCCTCTTCATCCATCGAACTTAATAGTTGGTTTGATAAACACACCTATAATTTTCTATGGTCAAACTTCAATCTTCATTCATACAATTTTAAAGTTACCCAATTTAGTATTTGATTTTTTATTTAACATTTTAGTTGAAACATTAAAATAAGGCTTAGAACTGTAAATATTACTCTCATAGATAGTAAAATTTAAGGAAATTAAAAGTGTTTGGGAATGTTAAATTTGTTTATTTATTTAAAATTGTAATTTAAGTAATAAAAAATATAATTTTATAAAATTATGATAATAATAGATTTTTTTTTTAATTTAATTGATAATTTTCTCATAGTAATTGGTCAAATTTATGATTGAAAATTAATCTTTTTTAAGAGAGATTTTTATTTTTTTTAAATATATATAAATGATAAAAAAATATTTCCATTATTTTTAAAAGATCTATCTTAACCCAGATCTATCAAGTACCAAGAGGGATCGAATCTCTTGAGGTGAAAACATCTTTCCTTTAGTGTAAAACTTGAGAAAAGGTTTGCATCTCGAGAGATTTGATCACCCTCGAAACTTGACAAATTTGAGGTTAAGATGGATCTAGGTTGGTTATATAATACTATATAATATCTATATTTGTATCTATGTGTCTCTTTCTTATTGTCTCTCTCTATCTCACCCCCCAACCATACTCTCTCTCTCTCTCTCTCTCTCTCTCTCTCTATATATATATATATATATATATATTTCCTTTCTCTCCCTCTCCTCTCTCCCTCACTCTCTCATCTCTCCCTCTCTCTTTCGACCTTTTCCCCTTGTATCTTTCTTCTTCCCTCCCTCTCTCCCCCTCCAACTCCATATCTCTCTCCCTCTCTCTCTCCTTCTCCTTATTGAGTCCTCTCTCTCTTCCTTCCTCTTTCTGTCATTCCCTCCCACCTTCCTCTGTCTCACCCCGCCATCATCCTCTCTCTCTCTCTCTCTCTCTCTCTCTCTCTCTCTTCCCTCTAACTATGTTACTATCTCCCTCCCTCTCCCCTTCTCTCTATCCCCTCCATATCTATGTCTCCCTCTCTCTCTCTCTCTCTTCTCCTTCTCTCCTTATCTCTCTCCTCCCCTCTACTATCTCTTCCCTCCTCTCGCCCTTAGTCTCTCCCTTTTCACTCCATCTCTTTCTCCACCTCTATCTCTCTATGTCTTTGTTCTTTCCTCCCTCTCTCTCCCCCTCCAACTCCATCTTTCTCTCCCTCTTTCCTTCTCTCTCTCTCCTTTTCCCTCCAGCTTTGGCACTATCTCCCTCCCTTTCTCTCTCCCTCGTCCTTCTCTCCCCCCCTCTCTCTTAAATTTGATTCCATTATATTGTGTTTAAGAAAGTATCTAAATTAAAAAAACTCAATTGGTTGTAAAATATTAAACCTATATTTTGAATCAATCATGTTAAAGAAAATATTATAATGAAAAAATTAAAACAATCATGCACTATTCTTTCCTCTATTATTGTTAGTCAATTTGTTTGCTCTCATCACTGTGTTGATTCTTAGTAATATTATTCATATTATATATATTTCACATCTTTATATATAAAAGTATTCTCATTTTTAATTTTATTGAAACCTTGATTTAATTTCGTGAGGATAGAGGGTTTAGATATATCTCAAAAGTAATGATAACTTTTTTCCTTTTAGATTTAATTAATTTTTTTTATAAAATTAAATTAAAATAAAATATTTATAAAATATTTTGATTGTGAAATAAGTTATGTTTTTTGGGCATGTGGTATTGATAAGCCATGGTATTGGGGCATGGTATCGTAACAAAGTCTAGTAAGAAGTTAATAACAAAATCAACATATAACAAATTGACTTTAACTTTAACTTTTTATTATTATTTGATACAACATTTAAATCTTTATATACATCCGATTTTATATCACTTTTAACTTTTTTTTGTTACTTTTAATGTTTTATTTTATTTTTTTAATTTAGCCAACATATAAATGTTAAACATATCTTCTTGACATCTACCCCATATTAAATTGTAGAATGCTCTCTTGGTTCAATAATTTAATTTAAATTTCTCTTTTAAAAATAAATTAATATTTTTTAAATAAATTATAAAACTTGAAAATAAATAATATTATTTTAAATAAAACTCTAAAATTTAAAAATAATCTATTTATTTTTAAAAATCATTAAAAACTATAATTGATAAATGTTATATTATGAAATATTATATAAATTAGAACCATATTTATTTTTTTTAAATCAAACCAAATAAATAAAAATAAAATAATAAAATAATTTATAAAACTCAAAATTTCAAACTCATACATTAAAACCCAAAAATTATACAAGCAACTTTTCAACTGAGATTAGAACTTAGTCATCATTCCAATAATACATATCTAATTCCGAAGATTCACAAGCGTTTCTTATAGCTTTAACAACTTTGAAATTCTCACCTTAATGGTATTTGTTATCTCCCTCACGAACAATCGAAAGCTAATAATGGTGAAAATTATATTAATATGTATTAAATTTATTTTTTAGGTTGATTAATTAATTTAATATATATATATTATTTTAATAAAAAAATTAGATATATTAGATCACGTCATTACACTTTGTATTAAGATGTAAATGTTTTATATAGTTATAGTAATTCACCCTTAATTGTGATTTGTCACATCATTACTAATTTGGTTTGTATACTTTTAAGTTGAATAAGTCACATTCTTTATCAATTTTCTTACGTCAAAATGATGTACTCCCACCTTTATTTCCATATATTATGAATCATTGAATATTTTTATAAATTTTATTGTGTCATTGCGTTAATTTGATGAGATTGGTGTCTTGTAAATTGCGAATATTTTGTTTACCGTTTTAATTAACAGGTAGAGTTGAATTAATCTCTTTTTTATTGATGGGAGGATTTAATGATGGGAGAATTATACTGTTATAAAAGATCAAAATTTAAAAATTAGATGCATTTTAATTTTTTTAAATAAGATGAATAAAGGAGAAAATATCAGGGATTTTTATTTATTTATTTTTTAAATATGGTTGGCCAATTTTCATTTTTTTTAAATGATGTACCAAATTTTATATAATAATAAAAAAAATCTTCAAAAGTCACTAAAAAAGATTGTAATCATTGTATTTTCCCAAATATATAACTAAATATCTCATAGTTACCATTTTAAGAATTATGCTAAGGTTTTTACAAATTTAGTAAAAACCTTAAAATATGGGTTCTTAAAATTCTCCCTAATGGAATGATTTGAATCATATGGAGAACGAAATAAAAGAAAGGAATATGAATAGAAACACATACACTTGCAAAAGCATAGTAATATAATGAAAGCTATATTTTATTAATGAAATGAATAGGAAAACAATGTTAAATGTAGAATACAAACTAGCTAGAATGATTGTAGCTTATATATGAAGAGAGAGTTGTCAGTTATGCTCATTTCCAAGAGGCCATTATAGAAGGTGAAAATTGACATTTTAACATAAAGCACTAACGCTAAGGGGAAAAGTCTTAACCCTAGGAGACAAAGCACCTAAAGAATTATGGTTCATAAAGTGGTTAGTTGATACATCAACTCCCTAGTGGTGCAACTTTTGCATATCACCTCCCTTTGGGGTGGACACTAACTCATTGGAAGTATCTTAATGAGAACTAAAAAATTAGGTAGTCGTATGATAATCCTAGACCCTAAAACGGCAAAAAAATATCATTTAAGGCCTCAAGCCCTAAAAATATAGGACCTAACAAATTGTAGATAAAAGGAAACTACAAATATGGAGAACCGTTTTTAGTTACTAGAAGAAGTGTTGGCCACTAATTTCCCTTGGATCATGGGAACATACGATTAAATGCATTATTACCACATTTTCCAAATATGGTATATGGATTGTATCATAGTAGCTTGACTTTAGAATGTGGGTTTGTAAATCTTTTTATTTGGATATAGATCTAACCTTTTTCCTTAGTTGATAATTTGTATAAGAAATTATGCTTCATGATATTAATTATAAATCTTTGATGTTTATCACATAATGCCATCCAACTATAATTAACATTCTCTCTTCTTAATGAAATTTTTTTCCTTTGCAAAGCTAATCAAGTGGATGCATGAAGTTAGTTCCTAAAATAATGACAATGGGATGGTGTGTTGATTATGAATTTAAGGAATGCACACATACTCTCGGAATGTGCATGTGTTCTGATTTACATAACTCTAGCCCTTGCTAAACCTCCACATACTTAGCCTTCCCATGGACATGTTGAATCCACATGATTTAGAATATATCATTATATAATTTTATCATCTATTTTGGTTCTTCATGGGTGACAAAATTGGAGAAATTGCTTGTTGAGTGCATTTTAGGGGTAGGATCTAGTTTGGTGATTTGGGTTTGGAACCTTCCAAAGACACTTTGAGGCATCAAATGTCACTTTTCGAGGTCAAAAAATTATTATCATAGCTCACAACTCCTCACACTATTCTACACACTTAAATTTTTCCAATAATGTGAAAACCACCTCAATCGAAGTTCATATGTAGAAGTTAAGCCTCCCATATGTTGAGCTAGCTTATTAACAAGCATTCTACCAAGTGAATGTCATGTTAATCACATTACTTACACATGTGGATCTATTCATATGTGGACATTCAATAAGATTCTAGAGGATCCAAACCTTAACATTAATTAAGGGTTAAGGCATACAAAAAACTTAACCCTAGCCCTATATGAATATCATGGCATGTTAAACATGTTTCCATTAGGAAGAGAAGAGGTTCCATTCTTTTTGTATTTTTATTGTTTCATAGGATATTAGAGCATAACAAAGGAGGTAGAAGATTTTGTAACAATTATTTAGACCACAGTCTCCACAATAACTTCGTAGTGAATGCCCTTATCTTCATATTTTAATTTGTTAACTTAGAAAATGAGAGTAGAGTATAGGCCCCACCTTTTAGATAGGTTTTCTCCTATATCAAATTTCCTAGATCACACCTTGAGTTCAGTTATGTGGATGACATGTTCATTTGCTTGTTCTTTCATTTTGATTTTAGTTATTTACATTAATTTGAGCATTGATCTAGTAATATGAAATCTAATATCTCAAGTTATAAATTAAATAAGAAAATATTTTAGAATATTGTAAGATCCATTGTGATGAACCCCTCCAGTGGAATATCCATGGCAGTTTACAAATCACCACATAGATTTTTATATGAAAAATGCACAGACAATGGAAACATGTGCACATTTTTTAAGGAACATAGACATTATTAATTCATATGCATTCCTCTATGTAACATAATAAAACAAAATTATGGCTCTTTCTTCTACAACTATTTCCTATCCCAACATCTTTCTCTCACACTTTATATTCAACCCTTACATGTGTTTTTTTGCCAATTTAGCCCAAACTTGATGAGGACAAGTAGGAGGGAGGTTAGATGTTTTCAACAAAGGATATCTCATTTCTAGGTAGTGTTTATTCTATAAACCAAATATCATTTATTAATTTATAAAATCATCGAATGATTTACATAGTTTGTATTTTCTAATAACACTTTTTGTTCAGATAAGATTGAGAAAAAAACCTAATGTGAACCGAAAATCTAACCCCAACTATTCCCATGAGATCCATATACATAAATTAATCAATGATTAAATGAGTTTAAAAACTCAATTGGTGAGCTTAAGAATACTAGAGAATAATCGTGTCTTTCCTTTGCCACTTCACTTGAATTGTTGCTCCCATTGGCCATTCCAGTTCCTAGTTATTAGATATATTTGAGTATAGGGATAGTATGAGATATCCCTATTGAATTGGAATAAGCAAGAAAGAGGTAAAAGATTTTCATGTAACCAAATAAATGATTGCCCCAGTGTTTATTGACCCTAGAACCAACCAACTTTCCAATTTGAAAGTGTGGACTGTTGCACATTTCAACTATGGAAAAGAAATTGGATAAATACAATATTTATAATATTTGATAATTCTTCATCTAATAAAGGGAAGTCCATTGCATTTTCTTCATAAATCAAGGGCCAATTTTAGTATGGGTCTCCATGTCAATTATTTTCACATTAGTAAATTTTAAGAGGGGTGGTCTTGGCTCTACTTAAAATCATGAAAGAGCTAGAAATAACCATTAAAATAACCACTATTTTTTTATTTTTTTTCATTTTCAATCAAAAATTATTATGCAATATGTATTGTCCTTTGCTTTGATAATAAAATGATATCAAAGAACCGAAATTGATCACTCATAAAAGATAAATACACATATTCCTAATAAGAGAAAAACACTTCTTAAATATACACTTAACCCCACAACCCAACCACCTCAACTTAAAGATAAGGTGATGATATCCACCCTAGCATATTGTAATTCAACATAGTGGCTTTATCATAGTATTTTATCAAAATTCAATCTTAAAAAAAAAAACATTCAATATATGAAAATAAAGTGTTATCACCATATTACCATAAGAAAAGTGCCATAAATTATATATATATATATATATATATATATATATATATATATATATATATATATATATATATATATATATATATATATTCTATGGCATTCGTGGAATGTTGTATGCACCAATAGTGATCAAAGCGAGTTAGTACACGCCTTTGGCCAATCGAGTTAGAAACATAGGATTGTTCATATATTTACATTAAAATGGATAAGAGCTCAATTTCACTTTGTATAATTGGATTTTTTCCTTTAGCTTTGCATGTTGCCTTTTATATGTCCATTTCTATCAAGTCTCACCTTAATTTTCCAATGTTTTTGTTTACTTGTTCATTTTTCTATTTGGTCTTTCGTCAATCTTCCAATGCTTGAGGATCATTTATATTCATCAAATATTTCTTTTGTAAGCTTCTACAAGTGATTTCCATTAATATAAAAAAATTATTACATTGATAGCATTATCTAATCCCTTAACCAAAAAGACTAACCTAAGCGACCAATGCTTCAATCAAGAGTACACAAAACATAAAAAACTACAAGCAGGGAATTAAGATACAAAAACTTAACAAGGACACATAGCATAATACTTTTTATATCATTTATTTCTACTAGTGCATTGTAATAATACAAAAACTATTGATAATGCCAACAAAAAGAACAAAGTAAACCTAAGAACGAGTAATTGTTTCACCCACACATTGACCAAAAGGGAGATGTGATCAAGGCCTTTCTGTGAATAGAACTGTTACAAAACGAGTTACCTTTGAAGGTATGGAATGAAAACAAAACAAGCACAAAAATTTCCATGTCGATGTCCTTTGGTAGTAGAAATGGTGGGTTGTTGATGATAGCAAGGGGTTTCATGAAACTCTTCAAACTCAGTATCTGAGTCAAAGACCATGAATTTCTCCACCATTGCTAATTTGGTTCCAATATCATCGAGGCTAAAATGGATGTTCCAAATAATCCTCTTAATTTCTTCCTGTCCTACAAACAATTTATAGTTGTCTACGTGCTTGTCCCAAAGAACTATGTGAAACAAGGTTTCCATCTATTGATGCAATGTTATGGAATGTAGAAAAAAAATTCGATGCTTCCTAAATATCCCCATGTCAGGTATCCATTTGAGGCTTCCACCTACAACCTATGAATTAAATAAATAACTATGTTCACCAAATTCTTTTGACTCGAGGAAGAGAATTTCCTTCCTTACTTCCAGAGGAACCGATTCAAAGTAATTCACCATAGACTTCCACCCAAATAGTCTCCATTGTGAAGAAGATGATTTTTTCGCTCCACCTTTGTGACTTTGAATTCTCTAGCAAGGAGCCATTCGAGCAGAGGGAGAGGGAAAATAGTCACTAAAAAAATGAACATAAAACAAACACAAACCAAAAAGGTGATTGCTAATGAAATAAGAGAAAATAAACCCTTCTATTAGGACATCATCCACAAAGGTATAGAGAAGGGAGAGAGAAATTTTCCACCCAAACAAAAATAAGAAAAGACCCCATGACTTCAACACCCCCACGAGGTCTACCAGTAAAGAAACTCGGACTTGAGAAAAACACAAGGAAGGCAAGATGAAAGAACTTGAACATAGTATGTCAAGAGGCCAATTCAACCTATTAAAACGAAATGGAAAACATGACTAGATACTAGACCCCATAGAAAAAAACTAGGAAATTAAAGAGTATGCCTACAAAGTCTAAACCTTGAGGCGATGAGGGTGGTAGAATTGCCACCAATTCAAGGATGGAATGGTTCCAATATTGTGAAGGAAGAGGATGAAAAAAATTGACCCTCCCATAAACATTCGAAACAAGAAGTAAAGGCCTAGAAGACAGAGTAATTAAAACCAAAATAAGACTTAAAAATGAAATGATAGCAGTAAGGAGACAAACCTTCCACAAAAATTAAATTCTAGGTGACGTATAAACCAGGAACAACATGACTTGATGAAACACTCATTGCCACCCTAGCTAACATAACAATTTTGCCACCCACGAAATACACCCATGCAATTATAAAGGGGGGTTGATAGGGTTGAGTCCTACATTTGATGGATAATACCAAATATTGCAAGGTCTAGGTAAGGACATTTGTCATGTCTCGCACACCTTTTAAAAATACTAAACCTCCCATAAATCATGCGCTCATTAATCAGTTCATAAATTTGGATGTGAGAAGCCCCTGAGAGCATGGCTGATCTGCTCTGCAAGAACCAAACCATATCAACTATTGATAATCCCAGATGAAAAAGGGTATATACTACTCCATCTCAAATGCTACCACCTGCGAGAATTTAAAACAATGCAACCCGAGAAAGTAATCCCCAACCTGGGAGTGAGAAATGAGCCATGCAGTATCGTAGAGGTGACAGGTGTAGGGGGTGGCACTATTCTCTATGTCCTCCAACCCATGATCCATTCTCACCATTGGCATATCAATCATGTCTACTGTCAATACATGGTAGTTGAATAACACCTCCATCAAGGAATTCACCAAATCTTATAATATCATGTAATATGACAATTTGTGGCCTGTTCAAAATTCCATTCTTCTCATGGCTTAAAGTGGTTTAATGTCATTGGATTCAAGGACTATAGTATAATTTACCTTGTATTAATTCTACAATATTAATTTACATCATATCAATTCCTTTTACATGGGGTGTTGTCTTTGAACCTTATCCATTATTGAGAACCTGCAGGGTTTAATTATTTTGTGTCTCAATTGTGTTAGTATAATTATAATATCAATTTATTTTCTTTTATATTAGGTGATGCTTTTTAACCTTATTCATTATTGAGAACTTGAGTTTGAGGGGTTTAATTATTTTGAATCTCCTATTAAATTGGGTAAAAAATATATTTTATATTAATATGTTAAAATGTATTAAAATAAAATGTCAAAATAGTAAAGTTTTATGATTTCTTTGTAATAGTTTAAAAGGTATTAATTTGTAATAGATTAATTGGCCAAGTTTGTTATGGGTTTTTATGCCTAATATTTTAACATTGATGAATTCTATGAGAGTGGGCATTTATCTACTCAACATCAAGAGAGGGATCAAAATAACCATTGAGAGGACCACTATGCTTAATCCCCTCACCCTAGCCACCTCGTCTTGGAGATATGATTCATGATATTAGCCTTATGATATCCTCTTTCGCATGCATGGATTCATGGCACTAGCAATATGGTATCCACTTTGACATGCAATAAAATTAGACATAGTGTAGTTATCACAACACTTTGTCAATATTTATTTACAAAGGATGTGAATTCTCTAGGGATAGGGAATTTAGGCCACATTGCCACTTCTAGATAGGTCACAACATCTAGATAGGTTGGCCATTTTAGTCCTAGTTTAGTTTATCTCATTAATTCTCTTCATGTGGACATAGTTATTATGAGAAGATAGGGATTCTTATGGAGCATATTTCATGGATGAGGTTAATATGATTTATGATTTCTCTATTGATTATGAAATTTACCAGTGAAAAGTATTTGGTAAACATAATTTCAAAGTATTTTTAGTCATACTTAACTATTTGGAATGCACAAATCTTATGAGATGGTACTTTTTTATCCAAGGGGCTGGATACATATTCTCCCATAGTTGATGTAATAGTTGCAACAATGTGTTCCACTAGGACACCTCACACATAGATATTGAGATGATTTTATGTTTTTTCTTTCCAAAATATTGAGCCTTGTTATAAGTTAGAGATGTATATAATGTAACCATAAAGAACTTACATCAATGCCTTGCATTTTATCAATAACATTCATTGAATGTTGTATGTCTCATATGATTTCTATGCACTAGCCTTTGTTATAACTATTATCAAATTTGTATTCATCCCTCGAATATATGGAATTTCCTCTAATTTTGGCTTTGACCTTAAACTTTCAACTTGAAGAATAATTCATTTCACCATTTAAAAAATGTCATAATTCAATTAGTCACATCATCTCATAACTCTTCATTCACCTAATGTTCAAGATTGGGAGGAACCTCTTTCATCTTAAATTCACGAGATAACTTATTATTCAACCATGAATCATATCATACTCATTATTAGGTAGAACGAATCCACATATAAAACCACGATAGAATATTCATTAAACAAAAGTGTGAAAGTATATATGGGCATTGGAATATAACATCTTAATGTATTTTCCAAACAAAAAAGACCATTTATTAAATTAACTGTTTCATGCATAATGAGTGTGTTGAAGACCATAATGGGATTTACATATTCATAATATCCTCCATGCCATTAACATCATAATATTTTTAGTATTACACTATTTGAACTTGAAAACCAACATTAAAAAATATAGGTTTCAATTCATTTAATGAATGCTTCTAGTATAACAATAAGATAAGAAAATAAAGAATACATACGATGGCAGTATATCTAGTACTTATACCAAATATATTCTCTTAATCAGTATCCATCCTTTTGTTGAAATCATTCACAACCAATCATGTTTTACACTTTTTTTTTAATGGAATCATTAAAAATCCATCTACTACTAATCACGTTATTCCCATTAGGCATAAAGACAAAATCTCACACATTATTTTTCATGTCGTTGCCATATTTTTTTGCATGGATTCTACCCATTGTGTGGAACATGATACTTCATAAATAATATTAGGCTCAGAATAAATAAACATACAAATCAAAACAAAAACACATATATAGTTATTTTGAACTTTTACTTGAGAGTACCTTCAAGGAGGAGTTAGAAATCTCAATGTTCATTAAGTTTCAATGTGAACCTTCAACAATATTTTTACAAGATACCTATGAAACTTATGCCCACTCATGATTTCTTTAGTCCTTTAAGATCTACTTATTTGGATAACTCATCATTAACATAACTTTAGGTAACGTTACTTTCGTGAAATTTACCTCCACCATGTTGTTGATCTCATCTTCACTTGTTTCCTAGGATACCTTTATGTGGCGTTTTGGATATTCATCATCACATTCTAAGCTTAAAAAAATAGAAAATTATTTCCAAGAGATTTCGACACATCAATGCATTGTTGGAAAGGATACGTTACATAAGTATCATGAAAAAAACAAAAGGATAAAGTTATAAGGAAACATTAGGGGAATTGGGTGAACTAGGGTTATTTTCACTCAAGAAAATTTTACCAAAGCTAAAAAAGGCCAAGAATAAGTGTTTGTATTATTCATGATGACTTAGTTATGAGTAAAATTAAAAAATGACTGTGGGTGGTGAAATACAAGGAAGCTAGTAGGGATGTATTGATGGTGAAAGTTGGCATACATTTCATGAAAATAGATAATTTATAGTTAGGGGAGTTACACATCGTGAAACAAGTAATAAAATTAGGTTTAAAACAATAAATTTATTCTTTTTTAGGAGTCGGGGTTGAAAAATATTGTTTTTAATGATGGATCCTCATGTTCCTATGATTCTTTATATAAATTTAGCATACATAAGGTAGTAATAGTAGAATCATTCACTAAAACAATTGCATTCATTTGCAATTGAATTGAAAAAAAAAAAAAAAATAGCAAACAACATCCATACCTCGAAATAGAACGCAAGATTGAGCATGTCATTTTACCTCACATATATACTTACTCACTATCATTCAAACAAGACATATTGTAAATCTATGTTACGAATGGTCTCCATCAATTTATCACGTTCTAAATGAGTTAGGAAGTATCATACCTTTGATGAGCTCATTTTAAACATTGTTTGTAGTTGGAGGTTTGTACCATTGAAAACATTCACAAAGTGTTATTAAAATGAGCTTGGTTTGTAATCCATGAATATATAAATAATAATAATTCATTTTTTTTCATCCAATATAAGTTATTCACCCTTAACAAACATCAATCCTATAAAAATTTCATTACATTCACCATTAGTTAACAATGTCTTGAGGGTTCAATTCTAATCCAGACATCATGGAAAATAATAATTAGTTCCATATTCATTAATTCTAGGTAACTATTGTGTATGCATGTCATGCAAAATACAATGCATGGCTTCGTACAAGTGTGTAAGAGGTTAAGGATGTAGATAAATCACATGCCCTCATATATTTTTATCATAATATTTTCAAGAATTTTCAGCCATAATGTACCCTAGTTATACAAGATTCAAGAGATGATATATTTCTACCATAATATTTTCAAGAATTTTCGGCTATAATGTACCTAGTTATACAAGATTCAAAAAATGATCATAATTTGGTGAAATATATGATTAAACCTCCTTTAACTAGATTGATTTGACAATTACATTAAATCCCATCCCTGGTGATATATGATCTTATGCATCAACATAGAGTTATAATTCAAAATCCTTCCATTCACCACTACTGCATGGTTCAAAAACGCAAGTTGCATCTATATTTTGAATACAAAGTTGTCTAAGCATAAAAATAACTCGTGCCTGGTCTCAAAATAGTTCCATGCGGCACATTACATTTTTTGTGCAACAAAATCAACCCTTAAAATACAACAATATTTTCGTATTGGCCCACATAACCATATAATCAAATCCAATGTCAACCCATATTTACATCACTCTCCTTCAAATTAAAGTTAAAAATTTCAAAGCAATGTTGTATATTCCTTCAATGTTGTCATGGAACTTATCGTCACTTACGTAGAATTTATATTCCTTCAATATCATACTCCTATCTTCGCTATTGTTTATCCCTTGAATATACATGATATATACTATTATGATCACCTGATCTAAGTGATAATATTCACTCTAGATCCCATTTTGTGGTTGGAAGATGTATTTATTAGAAAAATATATAAAAAAACAATATAATGTTGACAAGAAAAGTATCCTTGTTGATTCTACAATTAATCTTTCCCCCATGACACATGGGCATGTTGAACATATTACTGAATTTTTCAAAAGCTCCTTAATGAAATCAAGTAATTATTCTCAGTGACACAAAAATAAAGGAGAATTAAAATGTTGAGTTTCCAAGGGATAATTGAAATAAAATATTCCGTTCAAGTACACACCATTGACCTGAGATGTCACCAATTTCATATTTTCTCTTTCTTCTACACTGTCTAGTTCATAAGCAACATACTTGAACATTTCCACATCAACTACCTTCCTAAAGTTTGTGCTCCTCACTTTTGATATTGCACTACTTCAATAAGTAAATAAATTAGACTTAGGGAATGTCCCATCTAAATAAGATTTTGTATAATATGCTTCTTCATATATCCTTGGACATATGACACTATGAATAAGCGCTCTTTATGAAAATGGAAATAGTATGGTGAAGCATTGTTGCATATCTTTAATATGTAAAACTCTATATATGTGTGTGCGCCATAATTATTAAAAAAAATTATGTGGTATATAATGTAGCATGTGTTATGGTTTAGAATATTGTGAGATATCAATGTTTTCATTTCTCAAATATCTTTGGTGTAGATTCATCTCTTTATGCTCAATCTTTAATCTCTCATAGAATCTATTTATTTCATGTTAATAAGGTGTTTAGTGTGGGGTTCATAGTCTCTAGACTCCTTTCTCAAATTTGCCACATCTATTTGGTTGGATGAAGGATATGCATTCTCATGTTAAAATTTTGGATTAGTCCCTAAACAACTTCAATTAACATCATGCTAGAATTAGGAAACCTAACTGTTATCACCCCAAGAAACTCTCCTAGGTTGTATCTTAGAGATGCTCGGGAACATTACAAACTCAACAAAATGTTGGAACTGGATGAATGGAAGGAATGATGCATATTCAAGCCAGATAACCACTTCTACTATGTTTAACCTCAGACATGGGTGAACACCCCCAGACTACAAGGCTTTAGACCACCAATTACTCACAGTGTGAGGATTAAGTGAAAATGGAGAATACTGACCACACCAGCAGATGCACAAGACCGTGTGATGGCCGGCTGCAACCAGTAAGAAGGTCTGCAAATCTATTTCCTAATGCACAGACAGGATAAAAGCTCTCTGGCACTAAAATAACAGAAACCTGCATAACACTTTTAATGATACATACTACATTCTAACACAGAGGTGGGATGACATCCCCTCAAATGCTAAATATCAAGAGCACATGAAAAATGCATACAGGCACAGCCTATAACAGAGAAGAAGAAGTGGAAAGTGAGCAATTAATAGCAAAAGAAACTTGTATTAGCTGAAAATGAAGACTAGACGCTGCAAGTATCATAATAGTTACAGTCTCCAGAAGTTGAACCTTACATCAAAACTACAACCATCAACCCCATTACATCTTGTTTTTGGGTATATATAGAGTTGCATTACAAAAATGTCCTGCTGTTCTATGCATGGAGGGGTCATAATGGACCACCAACCACATTAACTATCTAAAATGGGCCACTGCTACGATCTGCTGCTTCAATGAATGAATTTTATATTCTCTGGTACTCTGTTGTCCTTCTTGAGCAGGTGGAGTGCAATATGGAAGACATTCCATAACTGATAAATGCTCAAATCTGCTTGAAGCTGTCCCTTTTTCTCCTTGGCCATGCTTTCTTTTAAATGTGGTTGTTGATGGTTAACTACGCAGAGTACTGGTGGATGATTGCCTTCGTCCTTCGGCAGCGCAGAGCATTCAAGGGTGGCAAGGACAATATGGCAGATGCATGACTATAACGGGGACAAAGCTCAGCTGTTAGATCGCGTGGATCGACGGGGATCATTTGATAAGGAGTATCAGAAGGGTATGGGATCGAGATGGACGAGGGCCATCAGATCTTATACGGGCAGATCCAATGGTGATCGAGGGTTGAAAGTACGCGAGGGTTAACGAGCGAGGGGGGGGGGGGGCGGTTTTATTTGTGGGTGGTATTCCCCGCACCGCTTTTGGAGCTACGACAGTATCCATATATGGGCTCACGATCAAGTTTACAACACGACACGTGGCAGATGGGAGCGGCTGGAAACTGCTTTCCCCATGTGTTAACGTGTGGTTAAGTTACGGGCGTGGGACGAGCGATCACCGTTGGATCTCACGGTGGATGTGATTGATGCTGGAGGAAAAGAATAGGGTTTAGCGTGCAGGAAAAAGGGTTGTGGTGGCGAGGAAAGTTGGTGAACACCTTTGGTCACACGAATACAGTTATATGACAATTTAAGCTTCGCTCTCGGGGTTAAGAGTCTTATATGGATTTTAACGAGTGACCTGGGAAATGGAGGTGAAAGGGAGATAGATGAGGCAGAGGGGAAGGTTAAAGTGGCCATTAAGAATCTTCTTTCAGCAAAACCAAGAACCGAGTCCACCTCAGCTCCTCAAACTATAGCAGAGCTAACACTGGCTCCTTCTGGGGATGAGATCCTCTCTGTGAGGTCTCAAGAACCTGCAGATCAATGCCTTCCTGATGATAACACATTAGCAAAATTTCCTATTGTTCCATTGGGCATGGAGTCTACTTTTCTTACACTAAACTGATAAAAACAAAATATTTATAATGTTAAGGCCAAAAGACCTTAAACAACATAATTTTTTAGAAAACGCCCATTAACTGGGCCATCAAAAATTGCCTCTCGTCCCATACTTTCTAGCATGAAGGTGTTGTTCCCTTGAATCTGAGAAATGACAAAAGGCCCTGTCCAGAAAGCATTAAACTTCCCATGATTGCCTTTCTTCTCTTTCAATGCATCCCACTTCAGCACCAAGTCTCCAACCTGAAAATTATTTGTTTTTGCCTTCTTGTCAAAGGCTTCCTTAATCTTCTCCTGATGTGTTGTAGCTTTTTCAACCAGCTGTTCCCTGATTTGGTGTACCTCTGCTAAATCAGTGATCCTTTTTGCCATGTCTTCTTTCTCGTTCTGCTCTTCTTGAAGGAATTTTTCCATAGGGAGAGTTAATTGGATTGGGAATATAGTCTCAGTGCCATACACCAACTTGAAGGGAGAATTCCTTATGGATTTCTTAATGGTCACTCTGTTAGCCCACAGTGCATACTTGAGCTTAGAATCCCAATTCTTTTTATTGTCTTCTAACAACTTTTTGATTATCCTTATCAGGCTTTTGTTAGAGGATTCTGCTAGACCATTGCATTGAGGATAATATGAGGTGGAATGAACCAGTTTAATACCCATTGAATTGCACATATCCATCAATTCTTTTGCTCTGAAGGCTGCTGCATTATCTGTGAATAATTTATGTGGACAACCAAATCTGGTAAAGATATTTTCAATTAAAAACTTCATGACCACATTATGATCAGCCTTTTTGGTAGGGATTGCTTCAATCCACTTAGTAAAATAATCAGTGGCTACTAGTATCCATCTGTGCTGGCCACTGGAATTTGGATTGATCTCTCCAATGAAATCCAAGCCCCACTGCTGAAATGGTCCTTTTAAATGTATTGGTTTTAAGGGCAGGGACTTCAACTGCTGCTTTCCTTCAAATCTTTGGCACCTGTCACAAGATTTAACAAATGAAAATACATCAGAAAATAAGGAGGGCCAATAGTATCCATCTCTGAGGATCTTATGGGTTGTAGTCTTCCAATAATGGTGCCCTCCACACATGTTGGAATGAAACTGCTGCATGACTTCTATTGACTGTTCTTTGTCCAAACACCTCAAAAGCATTCCAAATGGATCCCTCCAATAGAGCAGATTTTCATTAATGCAATATTTTGTTGTCCTAAGCTTTATAGTTCTGGCTTGACTTGTGCTTGAGCCTGGAGGAATTTCTAGCTTCAACAAGAATTTAACTATTGCAGAATACCAATCACAAGAAGCTAGATTTTCTTCCACTGACTACTTTCTCTCTGGTTCAGCTGCTTCATCTTCTTCATCTGTTTGGCCAATTTCTACAAATGTGCATAGGAAATCAATATCCAATGATCTGCAATTTTCTTCAACCAATAACTTGGCAAGACGCTGACCTCTGACAAGTTTGGTGGGCTTCAGCTCTATATTAAATTCAATCAACTTTGCAATCCATTTATCCCTTCTTCCATCAACATCAGGTTGTGTTAAGACATCTTTTATTGCAGCAGAGGGCACATATGCAACTATCATAGAATACAGAATGTAAACTTTGAAAGCCTTCAAAGATTTGATAAGAGCATATTCTTGTTTCTCAATAATGTCATACCTCAGTTCAACATCCCTTAAGTTTTTGCTGAAAAATGCCACCGGATGCTCTGAGCCTTCTTCATCTGCTTGCAACAGTACTGCTGCAAGGGTGTCATTAGACGCAAAAGAAAATATATGGAACTCCTTGCTGTAATCTGGACTGCTTAGAGTGGGAGCTTCCATAATGGCTTTTTTAATAGACCCAAATGATTTTCTTACTGCATCAGTCCATTTGACCTCTGACCCTTTCTTCAACATGGAGGTAATATGCTTCACCATTTCTGCAAAATTTGGTATAAACCTCCTTACAAAATTAATTTTTCCCAGAAATGACTGGATGCCCTTCTTTGATCTCGAGACAAACAAAGTCTGTATTACTTTTATTCTTTTTGGGTTAATTCGGACACCTGAAGAAGAAACAACATGTCCTAATAGCTTGCCGCCTTCTAAAGCAAATTGTGACTTTTTAGGATTGACTGAAATCCCAAACCTTCTGCACTTTAGAAACACTTTCTTTAAATGTTGCAAATGGTCATGCTGGCTGCTGGAGTATATTGTTACGTCGTCAAGGTAGATCAGGATGAACTTATCCTTCTCTCCCACAAATGCTATATCCATAGCTCTCTGAAAGGTGGCTCCAGCATTCATTAACCCAAAAGGCATCTTGGCATACATAAAAGTGCCCCAAGGAGTGGTGAATGCAGTCTTCTCTCGGTCATCTGGATGCACAACAATTTGATTAAACCCTGAAAATCCATCCAGGAAAGACATCACTTTGGCTCCCGAGACCTTCTGCAGCAAATGCTCCATTTTTGGTAGGGGATAATTGTCTTTCTTTGAGCACTTGTTTAAGTTTTTGAATTCAACACATAGTCTGATTTCTCCACTTTTCTTCCTCACCACCACCAAGTTGGCTACCCATTTTGAATATCTAAGAGGGACTATAAATTTGGTAGCCAACAACTTTTTAATTTCTTTTTCAATCAGAGGAAGAAGCATAGGATTTATTGGTCTCAGCTTCTATTTGATAGGAATGGTGTCTTTCTCCAGAGGGATTTTATGCTGAATAATATTTTTATCATAGGTTTTTAGGTCACTATATTCCTAGGCAAACACATCAGCAAATTGCTTCATTAAATTGCAATATTCAGAACATTGATCAGCAGACAGATGGGAAGACATATTTATGTATCTAGGTTGACCTAGACTCCCTATATCATGCTTACAAACTGCAGATTGATCTTCTTTTTCGGCAGCCTTGTAAGGCACATCATTCTGGTCAAACAGTCTTTCTAGAGGAATTAAACCCTTAGGAATATGATTGCTGGGAAGCTAGACAATGCTATCTTTGCCAATTTTATTTCTAAGCTAGGATTGGGGTTTTCTTCCAAGGCTTCATTCTCTTGATCAATTTGCATTTCGAAAAACTCATCAATGACTTGTAGAAACCTATTTATCTCATCATCATCATCAAAAACTTTCCAATGCCGGACATTATCAGGCAAGGATGGCCTATACTTCATTTGGACTTCATAAACTAGTTTGGGAGGCATGGGAGGGATAAATAGACTAGCAGACACAACAAAGGAATCAACAACCTGATTTTTGGCTCTAGGGATATATGAAATACAGAAATAATCAAAGGAATCTTTGAGTCTCCATATCTCATCTCTGTATGCTTTCAGCCTTGGGTGCCTTGCCTGAAATGTTTTATTTACTTGCTGAATGATCAAATCAGCATCTCCAAACACCTTTATGTTCCTGATTCCTCTGTCTTTAGCTACATTAAGGCCTAATATCAGAGCCTCATACTCTGCTATATTGTTTGTGACTTGAAAAGCCAGCTTAAAAGACAACTATGTGCTTTTTAGTTCTGGAGATATTAGCACCACCCCTACTCCTGCAGTCTCCCTGGAACATGCTCCATCAAAGAACATCTCTCAAACCTGACTTCCTTGCTCTTCCTCGGCCTGAACTGTTGGTTTCCTGAGCTGCAATGAGGCCTTCTATGATTCTTCTATTTGGAGAATACATGCTCCAAAATCAGTGTCCACAGCATATATGGGATGATTAGTAGGATTCTTCTCATCACTGATGATGTATTCCAACTGTGCTTCTCTGTACAATCTCCTGCTTTCCCCTCCAAAAACTGGGATAGTGGCATAATATAGATCATTCTGTAATGTCCCACCTAGTCTCTTAATCCACCCTCTAGATAGCAGCATGCCAAACTTAGGAGGGACATCTGCTACCACAATATCCATCATCATACTCTTCATGGGCAGCTGAGTTAAGGTAATGGCCAGGTCTTTGATTAATCCTAGGCATTTCACTTTCCTTGATTCAAAAGAGAATAAGTCATGATATGGTCTAGTGATGTCAAGGCCTAACTCTTCTATGATAGCTTTAGGTATCAGATTGTGGCTGGCCCCTGTGTCTAACAGGCAATTGTGGAGGATTTTGTCATCAATGGTCAAGGAGACATAAAATGATGGAGAATTATCATCATCAGGTTCAATCATGGGACTAAGCACAACAACAAGCTTATCATCTTGCAAATTGACAAAGTCAGTGGAGGTTTGTGTGGTTTCCAGCTCAAGAGCTTCCAGGATAGGCTTTCTAAATACTTCACTCTTTACCAACTCTAGCAGAGGCACATATATTTTTAACTTCTAGACTTCTGACTCAAAGTTGAAAGAGGAAGATAACTTATCAGAACCTCTTACCTCTTGAACAGGAGCTTTGAGGATGACTGGGTCAGATGTTGGTCTTCTCTGCCTAATATTCTGTGACTCTGTTTGAACAACAGCTCTTTGGGAAAGAGTCTCCTTGACATTCTTTGCATTCGACCTTAGGTTATATCTTTGATTGTCACCAGTCTGCAGAACAGCCTCTCTATCCCATTCCCGACTTATTTGGTCCTGCAGCGGTGATTCTTCATATGCGGCCAATGTAAAAAATGCAGCGCTGCCTTTATCTTCCATGCAGTGAATTTCATCCTCATCTTCAAATTGTTCCTCCTACATGACTACATTTTGGAAGAGAGCTTTAACTTTCTGTTCTTCATTTGGTTCTTTTCCCCTCTGAATGATTTGCAACTATTCATTTTATCTTATGAATGGATTAGGATTTCTTGGAGAAAATGTGTTCTGCTGCCTTGTCTTTCCTGAATTCTGCTCAACCTTCAGCTTAGATATTTCAGCAGCCAATGACTCTATCATCTTAGTCATTTTGTCTAATTTAGGCTCTGAAGATGAGGCAGAGGAAGAAGAAGCCTCACCTCTCTGTCTCCTTCTATCAGCGTGTGTTTTGAGCTTTTCTGTAGCCATAATATTA
Source organism: Pinus tabuliformis (assembly GCA_031772625.1). Taxonomy (NCBI): domain Eukaryota; kingdom Viridiplantae; phylum Streptophyta; class Pinopsida; order Pinales; family Pinaceae; genus Pinus; species Pinus tabuliformis. Next base: position 890,120,421 of record CM062812.1, on the reverse strand, counting down.
GATTCTACTTCTAGGGCTGCATCCTGCATGTCAGCTAGAGTGGCACATCTTCTTTCTCTCAATAACAGGCAGAAATTAGAGTCAAAAGCATTTGCATAGGTGAGTTTGGCAGAAGAGGGGGTAGGCTTTACCTTAGCTGGTATCTTACTATACATACGGTTAAATCTTTTGTTAAAATCAAACAATGATTCCCTATTTTCCCTCTTCAGGTTACCAAACTCAGTATGATAATATAGAAAATCTTTTTTATCCCCCCAGTGCTTCAAAAATGCATCATCTAAGGCTTCAATATCAGCAATAGATCTAGGGGCTAGTTCTCTGAACCACTTTCTGGCCTCTCCATCAAGGCTCTGTACAAAAACTCTCATCCACACATCATTTTCACTTATGTCTAGGTTATCAGCATAACTATAGAAAGCCTCAAGGTGTTCTTTTGTTGTTACTCCCTCTGTACCAGTGAACTTGGGCATATATTTCTGATATTCTCCAGCAGGCATAGTGTTCAAACGAATGGGCAAGACCAAAGGTCCGTACCTGGTAGCTACAATTCTTTCTATCTTCGTAGGTGCTTGCTGGCCTGCCATGACTGGGGTATGTGGAAGGACACTGGCAGATTGAGCAGTATGAAACAATGAAATGGATGACAGAGACAACAGGATGTTCTGGACTGTATGGGAAACTTCCTTTGTAATGAGAATCGAAGGGGAATTAGATGGGCAAGGAGCTTTATGAATCTCTGCAGATGTTTTTTCACTAGCAACACTAGGCTCTAAGTCTTCAAATTGTGTATTCTCAACTAAAAACTCCTCATGCAGAGACAAATAAGATTTCTTGGGCTTACTTGATCCTGATGCTCCTTTCTGTGATGTTTTCCTCGGTTTAACAATCTTCTCAAGGTTAGGCACTGGTTCAGTTGGTGATTTCTGAGGATTTCTTCGAGTATGTCTCACAAACTGAGCCAGGACTATACTGTGGAGTCGCCAAAGGTTGGTCTTCCTCCAGTGGAGTCGCTAGATAGATGATTACAACCATAAATGTGCACAGAACTTGTCTATCATCAAAATCTAGAACTCTGTCGTTCTCCCAGGGAAGTTGAGCTTCAATCTCCTCTCCCTGGAAATGGCACCAATTAATGTTATCACCGCAAGAAACTCTCCTAGGTTGTATCTTAGAGATGCTCAGGAACATTACAAACTCAACAAAATGTTGGAACTGGATGAATGGAAGGAATGATGCATATTCAAGCTAGATAACCACTTCTACTATGTTTAACCCCAGACATGGGTGAACACCCCCAGCCTACAAGGCTTTAGACCACCAATTACTCACAGCTTGAGGATTAAGTGAAAATGGAGAATACTGACCACACCAGCAGATGCACAAGACCATGTGATGGCCGGCTGCAACCAGTAAGAAGGTCTAAAAATCTATTTCCTAATGCACAGACAGGATGACAGCTCTCTGGCACTAAAATAATAGAAACCTGCATAACACTTTCAATGATACATACTAGCTTCTAACATAGAGGTGGGATGATAGCCCCTCAAATGCTAAATATCAAGAGCACATGAAAAATGCATACAGGCACAGCCTAGAACAGAGAAGAAGAAGTTGAAAGTGAGCAATTAACAACAAAAGAAGCTTGTATTAGTTGAAAATGAAGACCAGACACTGCAAGTATCACAGTAGTTACAGTCTCCAGAAGTTGAACCTTACATCAAAACTACAACCATCAACCCCATTACATCTTGCTTTTGGGTATATATAGAGTTTCATTACAAAAATATCTTGTTGTTCTATGCGTGGAGGGGTCATAATGGACCACCAACCACATTAACTATCTAAAATGGGCCACTGCTACAATCTGCTGCTTCAAGAATGAATTTTATATTCTCTGGTACTTTGTTGTCCTTCATGAGTAGGTGGAGTGCAATATGGAAGACATTCCATAACTGATAAATGCTCAAATTTGCTTGAAGCTGTCCCTTTTTCTCCTTGGCCATGCTTTCTTTAAATGTAGTTGTTGATGGTTAACTGCGCAGAGTACTGGTGGATGATCGCCTTCGCCCTTCGGCAGCGCAGAGCATTCAACGGTGGCAAGGACAGTATGACAGATGCATGACTATAACGGGGAAAAATCTCAGTCGTTGGATCGACGGCGGGGATCATTTGATAAGGAGTATTAGAAGGGTATGGGATCGAGATGGATGAGGGCCGTTGGATCTTACACGGGCAGATCCAACGGTGATCGGGGGTCGAAAGTACGCGGGGGTTAACGAGTGGGGGGAGGCATTTTTTTTTGCAGGCGGTATTCCCTGCACTGCTTTTGGAGCTGTGACAGTATCCATATATGGGATCACGATCAAGTTTACTGCACGACACGTGGTAAATGGGACCGGCGAAAACTGCTTTCCCCGCGTGTTAACGTGTGGTTAAGTTACGAGTGCAGGACGAGTGATCACTGTTGGATCTCACGGTGGATGTAATCTACGGTGGAGGAAAAGAACAGGGTTTAGCGTGCGGGAAAAAGGGCTATGGTGGCGGGGAAAGTTGGTGAACACGCGTGGTCACACAAATACAGTTATATGATAGTTTAAGCTCCTCTCTCGGGGTTAAGAGCCTTATATGGATTTTAACGAGTGACCCAGGAAATGGAGGTGAAAGGGAGACAGATGAGGTGGAGGGGAAGGTTAAAGCGGCCATTAAGAATCTTCTTTCAGCAAAACCAAGAACTGAGTCCACCTCAGCTCCTCGAACTGTAGCAGAGCTAACACTAACAATGAAAAAACAATTATATATATATATATATAGATATAACCCAATTTCTTAAGGATTTCCCTTCTAATATAATTTTTTTGAATGGTTTTGGCACTAACTCTCAAAATGTTAGATGTGTGCAGGGGCAAGTGATGTCGCTTCATGTTCTTGTTTACAATCAAGTCAAAGAATACATGATGAAAAATTGCATTACAATATTTCAAATGAGTATTCTTTCAAATCATATTAAAATTAGTCTAAAGATTCTATCAACATTACTAGTGGTCTCTAAATTCTAGTTATCCTTATTCCTAAAATTTTACTAACTGCAACTAAACTATGTGACATTAACAAAGAAAAAAACAAATAAAATTTATATGAATCCTTTTTCAATTCAATGAAATATCTAATAATGTTTTCACATTGCTAGTCAATAATTTGTTTAAGTAACTTACATTCAAGGATTGTTGTGGAACTTTCCTCTACATGAGAAAATAAACATTTATTTTTCATGTAGCGGATAATGAGGTAAGGAAATTCAACCCATATTTTAGAACCCATCACCATGAAATTGTGGAAATTCATCAAGAGATTGTACCTCTTCATTCCCTTGATGGTCAAGATTATGAATACATTAGAGATGTTGGTGGTTGGTGTGATGAGCATCTAATTGTTTAACAACACCTTGGACCATAGGATCCTCTTTCTTGGAAGTTTATACAAAATATGAATGCATAATTCTCCTTAGTGTACCTAATGTCTACCAGAATTTCCATGAATTTTTCAACTTCATATATTTTGTTGATGGAACATTAGTTGGAGGTTGATTTTGTTAAATTTTGAAGATTTAAAATTTAATTTCTAAGATCATAAACCATAGAAGACTATCAATGAACAAAAAGACAGATGATTTGGTCCAAGACCATAGAAAAACCCCACTATGGGGGAAAACCCTTTTAAAATTATTCTTCTATTATATCATCTTCAAATGTTCAGTGACATTACCCCTTTTCAAACTAGGACAAATCTTCTGAAGTTTGAGATCTAATAAAAAATGCAAAAATTGATACAAGGGAGATCTACCACCAATGATAATACAAGATAAAGATCTTACCAATAACATGAAATCTTCCAAACAATAATGCAAGAAAGAAATATCCAAAAATGCGAGAGAGAAATCTCCACTAGATCTGTCAAACAATAATGCAAGATCTAAATCTCTAGAAATGTGAGAGAGAAATCTCCACTAGATCTTCTAATGGTGAAGCGAAATAGCAGGCTTCCAATAAATCTACTAACAGTGAGAGAGATAAAAATACTAATGTAAGGTCTTTATCACCAATGCGAAAGAGATCACCTGTGATGATAAAAGGTCTACCATTGATAATACAAGATTTGCAAATGATGATAAGAGATCTGCCAATCTGCAATATATTTGCTAACAATAAGAGATTAATCACGATATCTTCCACAAGTTTTAAAGTCTTCTTCACAATGTATTCCAACTCGATGTGAATAAGAGGTTGATACTCTCACCATACCATAAAGATAGATCTCATATTTTCTTCCCTTCTGAGGCTCAAACTGGAGATAGAATACAACTCTATGAAGGCATGAGCTTGGACCAAATCAGAATTCAAAAATGGCTCAGATATAAATTAGTGGAGGCATCCCAAGGTGGCTTGGAACTAGATATGTGTGAGGTAGATTTGAAGTGTATTAGATCTAGACTAATGGAAGCATATCTGAAGTAAATATCAGATTAGTTACAAGCCTAGAGCAGTTATAATCTATGACCAATCAATGAGCTCAGATCACAAAATAATGAACAACCAAATCACAGTCTTCAATAAAATATATAAGATAAATTTCTTCACTTGATCTACTATTGGGTCCCTATAATACTAGTAATTACCCCATTACTATTGTAGTTGCATCCCTTATTAATATTTTTGTGCCCCTATTATCCCCATATTATTATTACTGTGCCCCATAGAATCCCTCTATTGTTATTTTTGTGGCTTTATATTATTATTGTTAGGTCAGCTGGGTTATATTGTGACTCCTTAGACTCCTATATATAGAAAGGAGGTTTTGTCATTTGAATCATCCAAGAATTGTTCATTTATGTAATGTAAAGGAGGTTCCCCCTCAAAGAGGCTGAATTATAAGGCATTGATCTATCTTTTCTTGAGCTGGTTTCATAACATTTGGTATCAGAGCTTTGGATTCTAGGGTTTTGCTGCTCCAAATAGGTCATCGTGGAATTTTCACTATAACTTTTTTTCTGCGACGTTTCAGAAGTTTCAAAAAAAACCCATTTGAGAAGAAATCGCGTTGAACCTTGGCTCCAAATTTCAGAGCTTTTTGCACTACATTTTCAGAGATATGATATAAGGAAGTTGGTCTTTTTGCAGACTCCTGAATTACATTCCAAACAGGTGATCTGGAGAAAATCGTCATAACTTTCTCTCTGGGGATCGGATTGAAATTTCATAAGACGTTACAGAAAGAGGATGGACTGTATTTTATTTTATGCATTTTTCAGATCCAAAGGTCAAAACAGTGACTCGTGGCACGTCGTACAAGTTCGCTCTACTGAACTAGTCTATAATCAAGTCACTATGGGAGATTTCGCATAACTCTTCCTTGGAGAATCAAATTTGGGTCAAACTTGTGGCATTGGAAAGAGGACATAGAGGGCTAATACAGGTCACAAATTCAGAACTAGATGATCAGAAAGTACAGAGATACATCAGAGGCAATATCGAGCTCCTACAAAGTGAAAAATGATGTGTAGATTTTCTTAAATTTTTACTTAAGCTTGGTTTGAAAATTTATTTTGAAGGAATTCAAAGGGCATAATAGAGAATTATTATCGGTAACTGATGCCCCGAGGATAGAAAATGCAAACACATAGTAAGCAACCTGAAAGCTCTAGCATGACTCATAAAGAAGAGGAAGAAATGCTACATGATATATCAAAATTACAAGAACAAGTGCAACAAATGTCACTGTCACAAAAGCTAATAGAAGCTAAGATAAATGGCGTGGAAGCTAAGATGAATGGCATGGAAGCTAAGATGGAAAACTTGAAGATAGATTTGAACACAAATTTGAAGACAGGCATGGCAGATTTGAAGACAAAGTTGACAAATTTTCTACAAGAAATACTTACCGATGGTGAAAAGGTAGTAAAGGAAACTCATGATGCGAACAAAAGAAATGTTAATCATGGTTTCTTAGACTCTAATGTGGGATCAAAAACCCACCATATTCCAAAAATCGGTATGAGGAAGTTTGATGGCAAGGATCCCGCAACATGGATATTACAAATGGAACAATTTTTCGATCTCAATAATGTGCAAAACACACAAAAGGTATGTATTGCAACTTTATATTTGGAACCAAATCAGTTTTTATGGTATCAATGGCTTTGCTCTGGTAAACAAATTATCACTTGGGCAATTTTTACGGAAGAATTGATAGCACATTATGAGGATACAAAAAGCAACACTTTTTTTAGCCAATTGATAAGTCTCAAACAAAAGGGTTCAATAATAGAGCACATTGAGGAGTTCCAAAAGTTGAACATAAGGGTAAAATATATTCCAGAGGAGCATAGGATTGATGTGTTCATAGGGACTTTAAAGGATAATATCCAACATGATGTTCGCCTTTGGGAACCAGATTCATTAGATAAGGCATTCAGGTTAGCAAGAAAAATGGAAAGCAAAATTATGGCAACCAGGAAGCATACCACTCACAACTATAAAGATGGAAGTGTGGTTGCTCCTAGTATTCCACAACCTATAAGGTTGACACCACAAAAATTGGAAGAAAAAAGAGCAAAAGGGCTTTGTTACAGTTGTGATAACAAATACACTAAAGGTCATAAGTGTGCTGAGAAGAAATTATTCTACATAGATTGTAAAGAGGAAGAAGAAAAGGAGCAAGAAAGGTCAAAAGAAAAGGATATACTCCAGGAACAAAGCCTAAATAAAGAAGAAATTAATCCGACCATATCTTGTAATGCATTGGCGGGAATTACCACTCCTCAAACCATCAGGATAGAAGGACAAATCAAGAAGAAAAAGGTACTAGTGTTGATTGATTCAAGAAGTACCCACAATTTTATTCATTGTAAGGTAGCAAAAGAATTGAATTGCTTCTTATACACAGCACTAGAGTGTCAAGTGATGGTTGCAAATGGAGGAACAATAAATTTCTCTGGAAAGTGCCATAATATCAAGCTATCGATGGGAGAATATGTATTGACTAGCCCAATGCTTTCCATTCAAATGGGAGGTGTTGATGTTGTACTAGGAGTACAATGGCTACAATCCTTGGGTACAATAGCTTTCAATTTTCAAGAACTTTTCATGAAATTTTCCGTGGAAGGAAAGGAAGTTGAATTAAGGGGTATTGCAAGGAAACTGGGAAAGATAATTAGCTCTAATGGTATGACAAAGCTTCTAAAAAAGGAACAAAGGGGTGTAATTGCACAATTATGTTCACTAGATGTTTCCACATTGCAATCATCTATTTCTCCAGATCTCCAAAAAGTCTTGGACAATCATTCCAAGGTATTTGAGACTCCCAAAGGTCTCCCACCTATTCGTGATCATGATCATGCTATTCATTTGATTCCAGGAAGTGTTCCTCCAAACATCAGGCCGTACAGATATCCCTATGCCCAAAAGAGTGAAATTGAACGTATGGTTGCAGAAATGTTAGAGGCTGGTATAATTCAACTGAGTCAAAGTTCTTTCTCTACTCTAGTAGTATTAGTGCACAAGAAGGATGGATCATGGCGCATGTGTTCGGATTATAGGGAGCTCACAAGCTCACTATTAAAGATAAGTTTCCCATTCTCATCATTGATGAATTACTGGATGAATTGCATGGATCAATTTACTTCACCAAGTTGGATCTTCATTCAGGATATCATCAAATCAGAATGAAGACTGAAGACATTCCGAAAACACCATTTAGAACTCATGAGGGTCATTACGAATTTTTGGTCATGCCTTTTGGCCTTACCAATGCACCTTCAACATTTCAAGGTTTGATGAATTCCATTTTCAAACCATTCCTTATAAAATTTGTGTTAGTATTTTTTGATGATATACTAATGTACAGCAAGTCTTGGAAGGATCATGTTGAACATGTTGACAGGGTGCTACAACTATTGGAGGAGAAACAATTATATGCAAAAAGATCCAAATGTTTCTTTGGAGTACAAGAGGTGGAATATCTGGGTCATATTGTATCTCATGAAGGAGTTAAGGTAGACCCTAGCAAAATTAAAGCCATTAAGGAATGGAAAATCCCCACATCCATAAAGCATCTGCGAGGATTTCTCAGGTTGACAGGGTATTATCGCAAGTTTTTTAAGAATTATGGGAGAATAGTAGCACCTCTAACAACATTATTGAAGAAAGATGCATTTTCATGGACTCCAGAAGCAACAAAGGCCTTTGAACATCTTAAAGAGGCAATGTGCCAAGCACAGGTCTTAGCTACACCGGACTTCACAAAAACCTTTATTTTGGAATGCGATGCTTCAGGAAATGGAATTGGTGTTGTTTTAATGCAAGATGAAAGACCCGTTGCTTTTGAAAGTTGTCCAATCAAGGGAAAGTTTTTACACAAAGCTATTTATGAGAAGGAAATGTTGGCAATACTCCATGCACTTAAGAAATGGCGACCCTACCTAATGGGAAGACACTTCAAGGTAAAAACAGATCATGATAGCCTTAAATACTTTTTATAACAAAGATTATCCTCTAAAGAGCAACAAAAGTGGGTCACAAAGATGTTGGGTTATGACTTTGAAATCATCTACAAAAAAGGGAAGCAAAATGTGGTGGCAGATGCACTCTCAAGAAAGGATGAGGATGTGGAAGCATTTTTGTGTGCCATTTCTATTATCCAACCAGATTGGATAAAAGAAGCAAGGGAGGAATGGAAGAATGACGAAGAAGTATGGGAACTTATTCGAAAGTTACAACAAGATTCCAGTACGTCTGATACATTTAGCTGGCAAAATGATTCTTTATGGTACAAAGATCTCTTATACCTCTGTAAGAATTCCCAACTAAAACAAAAGATTCTTATGGAATTGCACACTTCTCGCTTAGGAGGGCACTCAGGATTTTTAAAAACTTACCATAGGGTTAAGAAGGAATTTTTTTGGGATGGCCTTAAATCGGATATTCAAAATTTTTTGGCGGAATGTTTGGTTTGCCAACAAAATAAAGTTGAAACAATTAAGACATCAGGTCTATTACAACCTTCATCCATTCCAAGCCAACGTTGGGAGGAGGTTTCAATGGATTTTATCACAATTTACCCAAGTCTGAGGGAAAGAGTGTCATCATGGTGGTAGTTGACAGACTTACCAAGTATGCACACTTTTGTGCATTATCACATCCATTTAAAGCCAGTACGATTTCTACTACATTTATGGAAACAATTCAAAAGCTACATGGAAACCCAAAGATAATTGTAAGTGACAGAGATCCCATTTTCATTGGAAATTTTTGGACAGAATTATTTTCTTGTCTTGGTACTCAGTTAGCTCATAGTTCATCTTATCATCCTCAATTTGATGGGCAAACTAAGATAGTAAACAAATGTTTGGAAGGATATCTTCGTTGCTTTGTATCGGATAAACAGACACAATGGGTCAAATGGTTGCCTCTGGCTGAATGGTAGTATAACACTTCCTTCCATACAGCAACAAAAATGTCCCCATTTATGGCACTTTATGGATATCAGCCACCATCCATCACATCATATTTAGGAGAAAATTCTAAGGTTCAAGCAGTGGAACATCACATCGAACATCAACAACAAGTCCTCCAACTCTTAAAGGATAACCTCGTGTTGGCACAGAATAGAATGAAACAACAGGCAGATCAACATCGTAGCGAAAGAAGTTTTGATGTAGGTGATTGGGTATTCCTATGGCTATAGCCATATAAGCAAATGTCCCTCAAGCAAGCTAAGAAGGATAATAAATTACCACCAAAGTATTATGGTCCGTACAAGGTGTCGCAAAAGATTGGTACTATGGCATACAAATTGGAGCTTCCTGCAGCTTCTCGATTGCACCCAGTTTTCCATGTTTCATGTTTAAAGAAAGTTATAGGCAACAAGCTCCCAGTTCAAACAATATTGCCAGAACTTGACGAGGAAGGAAAAATTATATTGGAACCAGAAGCAGTCACTGAAACAAGAACTTGATAGCTACGAAATCGATCAATTTCAGAGCATCTTATCAAGTGGAAGAACTTATCCGCTGAGGATTCCACATGGGAGGATGAGAATTTTATACAGAAGCATCCAGAACTACTCAAGTGTTGAGGACAACACTTTTTTTGAAGGAGAGGGGCATGTTGGGTCCCTATAATACTAGTAATTACGCCATTACTATTGTAGTTTCATCCCTTATTAATATTTTTGTGCCCCTATTATCCCCATATTGTTATTACTGTGCCCATATAATCCCTCTATTGTTATTTTTGTGGCTTTATATTATTATTGTTAGGTCGGCTGGGTTATATTGTGACTCCTTATACTCCTATATATATAAAGGAGGTTTTGTCATTTGAATCCTCCAAGAATTGTTCATTTATGTAATGTAAAGGAGGCTGCCCCCTCGAAGAGGCTGAATTCTAAGGCGTTGATCTATCTTTTCTATATTTTCTTGAGCTGGTTTCATAACATCTACCCCTTAAACATCTCTTTGAATACCTTCACGTAAGAGAGAATATGAGCAACATATGCATCATCGAATTACATATCAAGGAAATAATATTAACCTCTTTATATAGCCATCATGTGATCTGAATGAGAGTGTTTCAAGGCAAGCCAACTATCCATCATGTAAGTTCCTAGGCAAGTCAAATTGACCATCTAGAAGAGCCAGCCTTGTGGAGCCATGATGAGCCCCAAAAATGGACAAATATTTGGGCTCATCCAACCTCCTAATTTGGCTAAGTCCACCATTCTCATTTGTTTATTGCATGTTTTTGATTATTTTTATGTTAATAGAGTGAATTTGGTTAGTCATTATGCCAACAAGTCTAATGGGTGCTTTGTGTAGCCTTTGTGTCAACTTGGAGACAAATTTGAAGGTCTTAATGAGCACTTGGCAGCCAAATTCGTGGGAGAACAAGCTAGAGGATTTGTAGGAAGGTGTCCCCCTCATTTATGGGCCCTTACCTCGAATTCTCCACCATCAGCTCGGAGTTCAAGGGCCACCGAATCAATCAGCTCAAGGGCAGCCAAGCAAGTCAAGTTGGACTGCTGTTAACTCCAAGTCTTGGGCAGCCAAGTCCCTAACTTTTAGGAGGACTGTTGGGTCCTCAAATTGTATAAATAAGAAGGCTTGGGGCCTCATTTGGGTTAGCTAGTGGGTAGTCATTTTGTAGCTAGTAGTTAGCCAGTAGTTAGTCATTTTGTAATTCGATTTGTAGGCCATGGATTAGCTTTGCTTTCAGCTCATGTTCAAGTTCTTCTTGTGGACAGTTTTGATGTAACTCTTCATTCTTGTTTAATAAAGATGAATCCAGCTTTACACCAGCTCTAAATCTCTCTTGGGAGGCTGTAGCTCTTGGGGTTGGGCCCATCTCAAGCGCCCAGTACCTCCCTTGTTTATCTTTACATGTGTTTGCTGCATTCTCATAATAAAATCTGCTATTTAGATTTAAATGTTGTGTTGTTGTTTAGGTTGCTTTTGATGATTAGAAAAGGTTTTAATGTTCAGATTTGCTTGATAGGTTAATCACAGGGAAGATCTTCAGAAAAAGGCTGCCAAACACCTTGGATCTCACCTCCCCCTTTGTGGAATCATGAGCTGGGACCAATGTGACTTTGCTGCCAACAAAAACACTTTCTTTGCTTCACCATGCAATCATTAGTGTTTGAATCTCATTTGCAGAACTCGATATCAGTTTGGATGCATGTTTAGGTTTATAATCACTTAGTTTCATAATCGTTTCACATGGTTTCACTGCAAATAGACTTCTGTTCATTTCCTTTGCTGTTAGGTCAGATTAGAGTGAAGTAACTAGGTCATAGGTTTTATAACTAGATCTTTGTTTTCTTGCATGACTTTGTTGGTTCAGTTGTAAACACTATGCAGGGCACCTTCATCACCTCCTCGTTCATCTAAGCCTCGTCCAGATCAGCTTCCCCATCACCAAGTCTGTTTCCTCATCTCCCATCTGCTCTTTTGCCACGTAACCCTACCTTCTTGCTCTTCCATTGCCTAAACCTTCGTTGATGCAAGTCAGCCTTCCACATCATCTCACCACTCCATCCATCAGCTCCTGGATCACTTCAGACCCCCATCCTACCTCCATAACCATCCATGCATCTTCCATCAACCGTCCATCCTCAAACATCCCATTTCAGAACATCCTGTAGAAGAATTGCAGACCTTCCTGTAGAAATTCCTGAGTTTCCTGTAGGATCCCCTGCAGACATCCTGTAGGAGCCCACACACTCGGTTGCTGAGCATCTGAACGTGAGGAACCTCTGTGGACTGATGCTAAGGATCCCTTGGGACCTCCCCTAGCCATCCTGACCTTGCCCATGCTCTCCTTCCATTCCAACCGCTCCTGCACAACCAAACCCTAATCAAAAGCATCATCACAATAAATCCAACCACTTAATGACAAAATACAAAAACATGTCTTTTCAAGTGCAAGTAGCTTAGATTCATGTATTTCAACTCACTACATGTAATAGCATCATTGGTAGAAGCTTCATTCACGTTTTTGCATTGTAAGGGTCAAGCTAGTTAAATTAGGGTTTATTAGGGTTTCTATGCTTTGTTAGCTTTCCATTTCCTTTTTGCAAAGTAGGTTAGCTTCCTTCAAGATAGCTTTCATCCATCACTCATAAAGCTTCTTCTGTGAGCCTATAGAAGTTGGCTTGAGCCCTAGCGGACTTGTGCCAGCTGACCAAGTGATAGCTGCGACAAGAGCTAGTACTTGTGCATACAACACTGTCGCTTCCAAGTTTGTACGAACTGCCGGGTTGATAAAATTAGAGATAGGAAGCTCCAGGAGTTGTAGCATTATTGCTACAATACTGGAGCCCACCAAGCCACTTGAAAATAATTTGCTTCAAGGGTGAAAAGGGTTAACTCTTAGTTGCACAAAATTCAACACTCCCTCTCAACTAGGGTGGAATTTCCATCAAAAGTGTCAAAACTACTATACTTTTGAAATAATCGTAGCTCATGTTAAATATTCTTGAACCTAAAGAAGAATGCTCATGATAGGGGAGGCTCAACTACCACCCTGAATCCAAGCTCAGCCAAATAAAGACTAAGAAACCATTACCAAAGTGTCTCAAGCTCTAATACACCTAAATATCATCTGGGAGCCATATGCTTCCACCCAACATCGGGGAGCCACATGCTACAACCTAGAATAAATATCACAAGGGAGACTCATGCTACCACCTAGAATGAATACCGCTCAGTCATGAAGACTAAGAAACTATTGCTCAACCAATGAGGCTAAGAATCCATAATAGATCAACACATAGGCTAAGAATGCATAACAGCTACGCTCAAGGCTAAGAATCCATAATAACTCATCTCAAGGCTAAGAATCCATGTTATTCAATAACACCAACATCTTCAAACTTGTACGAGATACAACTTACCATAACTGGTAACGATCATCATTTGATCTCAAGTTGTCAACACCCATTAGAAACATGGGTGGAAAAAACAAGATTCATGACTCGAGTGTACTCCTAATTGGAGGTCCCTCATCCCTAGGAGCTCACTAGCTCAATTACGCATCCCTGGGAGCTCAAATAGGGGTGAAGAGCACATATCTTAGTGTTCTTCATCAACCAGGTCCTAGACTCGGAAGGGGAATATCCCTTAATCCAAGCATATCTCTAAAGACTAGAAATTCCTTCTTCGATAATGCTTTATTAAGTATATGAACAATCTCCTCATCAATATGAATATGGTGGAGTGTCACTGCTCCTCTCGATACCATGTCTCGAATGAAATGATATATGATTTCAATGTTCTTATATTTTTCATGAAATATGAGATTCTTAGATAATCAGATCCCACTCATATTATTACAAATATCACTGTAATATACATGACTTGCTCAAATAACTATCCAAAGAGTTTTCTTAACCAAACAACTTCACAACTAGCTAAGCTAGCAACAATATACTCAAATTCTATAGTGATCAACTGATTTATGTCTCATGCTCATCCAAGAGATTATGGTAGATCCCAAACTAAAACAACATCCTGAAGTTATTTTTTTGTCAATAATGTTTCTTGCCCAGTCAGCATCCATAACCATGCAACTTTATATTATCAGTAGTATATTGAATACCAAAGTTAATTGTCCCATGTAGATATCTAAGCATGTGTTTAGCAGCAACCGAGTTATTATGTAAAGGTTTTGTCATGAATTGACTCAAAGTATTTACAACATAGCAAATATTAGGATGAGTGTTCACTAGGAACATCAACGCTCCAATCAACTGTCGATACTTACATGGATCAGATAAATTAGGTCCAACTTCATCACCATAAAGTTTCTTGAAGTTCATCTCCATGGGAGTGCTCATGGATTTTCACTCGACCATTCCAAACCTTTCCAATAGCTTTACAACATACTTCCCTTGGGAGGGAATAATTTTTCTAGGTATTTTCCAGACCTCCAGGCCCAAAAATATGTGCATCATCCCAAGGTCTTTCATTTCATATTTGGAGGTAAGCTCCAACTTACACTGAATCATTAGAGGTCCATTACCTGTCAAAAATAGATTGTCAACATATAATACCAAAATTGAAGGCATACATTATACAACTTTGAAGTAGAGGTTTGGATCAATACTTCTCCTCGTGAATCCCAACTTTTATAAGTAGTTGTTAATGCAAGAATACCAAGCCCTCGAAGCTTACTTTAAGCCATAGAGTTCTTTGTTCAATATACATACATGGGTTATTCTATCATGTACCTCAAATCCTTGAGGTTGTTCAACATATACTTCCTCCTAAGGAGCACCATGGATAAAATTTGTCTTGACATCCATCTCATGGAGAGTCCACCCTCGACTAGAAGCTAAAGAAATAATAGAGCGAATGGTGGTATATCAAGAAATAGGAGAAAATATGTCTTCATAATCAATTCCATCTTTTTGAGAGAATCCTCGAGCAACAAACCTTTCTTTATATTTTTCAATACTTCCATCCATGCCATGTTTTATTTTGAACAACCATTTTGAAGTTACAATTGATTTTCCCTGAGGTCTAGGAACAACCTCACATACATCATTTTGCATAATTGATTCATATATTTCTGTGATGGAATATTTCCATACTTGATGCTTTACTACTTCTTCTAGTGATTGACGTTCAATCTATATGATAGAACTCATAACAACAACATAATTTTGATATAAATTGGGCTTCTTTCTTTCTCCAAAAGTACTCCTGGAAGAAGTGTGTTTTTCAACATCCTGAAGAGTATCATGATCCATAGAGTACTTTTCCTATATGGAGGAGGATCTAATGGATCCATAAGATCAATAGGTTAATCTAGGTCCTCATGACTAGGTTCATAATTAGAGGGATCATCATCATCATTTGTTTCTTTAAAGAGATAGAAGGAGGGCTAATTCTTACTTTTTCAAGAGCTGCATCTTCATCAAATGTTACATATCTGCTGAAGTCTATTGTTCTTTGACCAGGTGTATAAATTCTAAATGCTTTAGAAGATTAACAGTAACCCACAAACATACCTTTCTTACTTGAAGCCTCAAGTCTGTTCCTCTTTTCTTTTGGTACATGAAAGTAAACAGGATAACCAATGATCCTTAAATGATTGGCATCAAGTTTTTTTCCTGTGAATACTTCTTTAGGGGTCTTGTCATATAATGCTCGATGAGGAGTAATGTTCTATACATATACGACAATGTTAGCAACTTCTCCCCATAGGAACTTTGGCACAATCTGATCATGTAGCATTGCATGAGCAACCTCCATGATAGTTCTATTCTTTCTTTTTTCCACACTATTCTATTGAGGATTATATGGTACAATGGTCTCTTTCTTGAAACCAAATTCTTTGCAAAAGTCAATGAATTCATTTGAAATGAATTATCCTGCATCATCTGATCTGAACACTTTGATTTTATTTCTATTTTGGTTTTTAATCAATGCTTTGAAAATTCTAAACATATCAAAGGATTCATCTTTGTGTTTTAGAAATTATATCCATGCTTTTATAGAGAAATCATCCACAAAGATGATGTAATACAAATATCGACCTATGGATGTCACTAACATGGTCCACACAAATCTAAATGAATTAGCTATAGGATGTCTTGAGATTTGGTACAACTAGATGGGAAAGGACTTTTTTTTTTTCTTTCCACTTTCATAACCAGGGAAAACACCATAATGTTTTGATTGGATTTCTAGCATTCCATAAACCACATTCTTGACTTTGGGCAGTGCCCTATAATGAATATAAGAAAATCCATGGTGCCATAAATTGATATGATTTATTGCATTCTCGATCCATAGCCTTAATAGGTCTCCCATTGGCCTTGTAAAGCATTTTGACTCTCGATCCAAGAGTAAAAGAATTTTTCATGTTTTTCTCTCTGGCCAGGTTAACACATTTCCTTTTATAAAATCCACCTTAATTCCTTTATCTTCTAGAGTAGATATAGATACAAGATTTTATTTAGACTAGGTACATACAAAATATCTTGAAGGTGAATAGTTTCTCCAAGATCCAAATGAAAAGAAACTGAACCAAACCCTTTTATAGGGTATGTAGTGTTATCCAAGGATAATGTTTAAACTGGTCTCCCTCCCAACCAAATTAGAGAGGAATTCTTTATAGCTAGAGAAGTGCATAAAGGAACCACTATCCACTAACCAACTATCTAAATAATATAGAGGAGAAGCACTAGAGAAAGATAAAATCAGAAAGTACTCAAATTGAGAAGCAGTAGTGTTATTTTTATACCTTTTATTTATGTATCTCCTATGAGTACGAGGCTCTTAATCATGATCACTACAAGCATTGCTTCTTACTTCATATATTCTTCCTCCATAATTCCTCCTTTTTCAATTAGGAGATTGATTATTGTAGTTGTTGCTACTCCTTTTATTAGAAGGGGATCTTCTTTCTAGACAACCCTGGGCATAGTTCCCACGCTTGTGACAGTTAAAGAATTCAAAATTCCTCATGCTCTTCTTGAAAAACTTGGGTTTGGACTTTGGCTTAGAATATTTTCCCTTTCCTTCTTCTTTTCTTGTGTAGTGAAGGAAGATGGTTCTCCTTCTTCATGTCTCTAAATTCTGCCCCTTGAAATCACCCTTGATTCTTCCTACTTACACCTTCTGATTAATTCATTAAAAGTTGACAGAACATTGTTATTAGTGATAGTAGTAATGAATACTTCCCAAGCTACAGGAAGTCCATCAGGGGTTGTGTGTACCAATTCCCTATTAGACAAGGGATCGCTAGAAAACAAAATTTTGTCCTTGAGTTCAATAATCCTTAAAAATTAATATTGAATAAATTCTCCCTTATTCAATTCGATATCTTTGAGTTGTTTCTTTAGGTCAAGGACGTGATTTAGATTTTGGACTTTAAATATTTCAACAATATTTTCATACATTTCCTTAGATGTCTTTAGTTTGGAGATATAGGTAAGAAGATGATCTTTCAAAGAACCAATGATAACTTTGTGGGCTTTGATCTCACCTTTCTTGCATCTTTCTTTAGCAGCAACAAGGGCATTTTCAGGAGGATAGGGTACACCTCCTTGGATATACTCTGGAACATCTTCTCCATCCAAGTTGGTTTCCAGCCTAAGTTTCCAAGTAGCATAATTTGAAGCCCCTGACAATTTCTCATTGTCCTTGAAGACGGATGTAGCCATTTGAACCGATCTAATTTTATATTTTAAGCATCAAATATGGTCTTTCTTTAGATAATTTCCTTCAACTTACTGTTCTTGAGCTTATCTTCAACATGGGTATGATACTATGTTAAATTTTGCAAATTTAAAATTTAATTTCTGAGATCATAAACCATAGAATACTGTCAATGAATAGCAAGACATAGGATTTTGTCCAAGACTGAGGAAAATCCCCACTATGGGGGAAAACCCTTTTAAAATTATATTCTATTAGATCATGTTGAAATGTTTAGCAACATTGCCCCTTTTCAAAATAGGACAAATCTTCTGAAGTGTGAGATCTTATCACAAATGCAAAAATTGATATAAGGGAGATTTTGCACCAATTATAATACAAGATAGAGATCTTTCCAATAATAGGAAATCTTCCAAACAATAATGCCAGAAAGAAATCTCTAGAAATGCGAGAGAGAAATCTCCACTAGATCTGCCAATGATGAAATGAAATAACAGGATTCCAATAAATTTGCTAATAGTGAGAGAGATGAAAATAATGATGCAAATGCTTTATCACCAATTAGAAAGAGATCACCTGTCATGATAAGATATCTACCACTGATAATTAGAGATCTACCACTGATAATAAGATATCTGCAAATGATTATAAGAGATCTGCCAATCTCCAATCGATTTGCTAATGATAAGAGATCAATCAAGATAACTTCCACAATTTTCAATGTAGTCTTCACAATGTCTTCTAGCTAGATCTAAAGCAAGAGGTTGATCCTCTCACCATACCACAGAGATAGATCTTAGATATTCTTCCCTTTTGAGGCTCAAACTTGAGATAAAATACAGCTCTGCGAAGGCATAAGCTTAGACCAAATCACAATTCAGAAATGGCTCAAATATAAATCAATGGAGGCATCCTGAGGTGGCTTGGATCTATATCTATGTGAGGTAGATCTAAAATGTATAAGATCTAGATTTTTGGAAGCATATCTGAAGTAAATATCGACCTAGTTACATGTATGGAGAAGTTATAATATCTGACCAATCCATGAGCTCAAATCACATAATAATGAACAACCAAATCACAGTCTTCAATAAAATATAGAAGATACATTTATTCAATTTATATGACCCTTAAACATCTCTTTGAATACCTTTGCATAGGAGAGAATATGAGAAATGTATGCATGATCAAATTACATATTAAGTAAAGCAGAATAACCTCTTTATATAACCATCACGTGATTTGAATGAGAGTGCTTCAAGGCAAGCCAACTAGCAATCATGTAAGTTTCTAAGAAAGTAAAATTGACCCTCTAGAAGCGACAACCTAGCACTTGTGGACCCACTTGAAAATAATTCACTTCAAGGGTGAAAGGGGTTAACTCTTATAGGTTTTCTTTTCTTTTAATAAGGAAATTTCTCCCTTAGTTGCACAAAATTCAACATATTTGATCACAAAACTCCATTAGATGCATGTACTTCACATATCGTGACAAGATATAGATCATTACAACATCCATTGTGTATGAAATGGAGGTGGAAACCAATGGATTCCTGTGATTTTCCCACCCAACTTTTCCTTTTCTCTTAGTTGATTAACTTTTTCTGTAACACACTCAACCCACATTTACCCAATTTCATCGTTATGCCTAGGTAAACATGAGACAAAGAGTTACTATGACATGACTTGACCTCCAATCTTTAGTTATAGAAATGGGGCCAACAAGTGAGATTTACTGACCACAACTTGACATCCTATAGGGCTTACAGGACACTCAGGGGTCAAAGAACCACCCTAGATGACCCAACCCTAAGCTAGTTATTTTTTCAGTGACTTAGACTCCCAACTGCATGTATATACTTGCAAGGGTGTAGTTATGACCCTCCAACCACATGCACAATCTTGCTTAAGTGCGATTGTACCCCAAAATCCTCAACTTAGAGGGTGCAGTTTTGAGATATGAGCCACTATTTCAAGGCAAGCTCTAGACTTGAGACTTTCCAGTATGATAAATGACTTGAAGACAATGCTAATCATACAAAACTTGAACGAGGACTTGACCTAACTAGGCCTAACCATGAAAACCATGTTGTCAAACATATGGTGAACATGTAATCTACAGTTCATGAATGCATATCTGAACATAGGATTCTAAAACTTATTTGAGAATCACCAAGAAGGTCTAATTCCCTCTTGTAATAGTTTCAATAACATTTTTTAGCCCATGTATTTATTGACCATCAAATACTTATCAAATCTTGAACAAGACATAACTAGAGTACATTGCAAATCCATGCTTATAACCAACATATAACTAGATTATTAACCATGACATAACAACCATCAAACCACCATTATAAAAAATACAAGTGCTCATAGATTACAATAGGAAAATAACTCTTATTAACATATGCAAAAGACAACCAAGTTAGGGAATTTCACGTACCACCCAACCATAGATTAGGCTGAAACAAATATTTCTTTGATCCATTCATCCCCATGCCATATTCCAAGCATGAATGTGGGAACTCAAGACATAAATTAGCGGGCATTCCCAGAGATTAAACCACCTCCACCCTCATGCTACCATGATCCCACCAAAACTAGTCAAGAGATCACAATGCCCAAAAAAATCTTGGATGTGTCAGAGATTCTTCACCATTACCTTGAGGAATTTGTCTATCTCAACCCACATGTTGAGGGCTTCCTAGAGATTAAATCATCTCCACCCCCAACCCTTGGGAATTTTCCTGAGGTGACCTCACCTAGTTCCAAAACCTTCCGTTAATCCAAAGCTCAAGGAGAAAGAATATCATCACGCCATGGCTATCTAGAAATGGCAAGGAAAGGATGAAAACATTGTCACACAAGGCAAAACCCATTTCAATGAAAAAAATAACCAAATACAAAAATTCATCTACCATGCATCCAAAAACCATCTAGGAAATCACACATGTAATCGGTTACCTGCAAATCCTCCTACTGAAGCTGCTTGATCCAACCTTCCTTTCTTGTCATTTGCTTTCCTTATCTTTCCTTTTCCTTCCTTGTATTTCCTTTGATTTCTTTCTTTATTTCTCCTCTTGGTGCTCTTCTCTCTCTAAAATCAATTCCAAATTCAAACTAACAAAAATCGGTAAAATGATCCTCAGAAGCCTTTTTTACCATTAAGGCCTATATTTTCTTCACTTTTCTCTATTTTCCCTTCAATTTTCCTCTCGTGCAAATCTATGAACCTTCATCTCCTTTTTATCTTATTTTCCTTTATTTTTATAAATAAAAAACCAATTAATGCCTCTTTGTCTTTGCCAATTTCCTTTGTCATAATAAACTGAAAGTGACACACACTATGAGGTTTTTCCCAACATTCAGCTTGGGACATGTGTCCCATGACCTCGGTCTTATTCTTTTTCCTTTATTAACTTTATTACACGAACTTTTAACCCAGGGTTGTTACATTTTCATGGTGTTTGTCCTTTCTATTAGAATTTCTTGCTCAATTGCATTTATTTCCAATTTTCAAAAGGATAGATGAAAAAAAGAACTTGAAAAAGTGTCTTATCTCTCTCTCTCTCTCTCTGTGTGTATATATATATATATATATATACATATACATATACAGAGAGAGAGAGAGAGAGAATAAAATTTTATTGGAATTTCATAGGTTTGTGCAACCTTGCTTTTTTGAAGATAATGACATTGTGCTTCATGGAAGTATTGTTTATTCCAACAAAAGAGCACACTAACTATTAAACATATTCATTTTAATAACAATTTTTGAGTTGGAAACTAATGGATTCCTGTGATTTTCCCACCCAAAATTTCTTTTTCTCTTAGTTCATTTACTTTTTCATGGGGTTTCTTCTTTCTATTAGAATTTATTGCTTAATTGCATTTATCTCTCTCTCTCTCTCTCTCTCGATATATCTATATATATATATATATATATATATATATATATATTATATATATATATTATATATATATATATATATATATATATATATATATATATATTGTTGGACAGTTGGCATTGTCTGGATGTCTAATGGAAGCGAGTGTGTTGGAATTGATGTTAACCAGGTTAGCATTGATGTCCACTAGGCTAGATATGATGGAAACTGGGCTAGCATTAATGTGCATGATTTGTCAAGACTCGAGGGGAGTCCCATGGTTGCTGCAATATTTAGTAGAGAATCGTCATAGTAGTAGGCTTATTGGAGAAGCTATAATATTGTGACTATGATGGTTGGGAGTTCCAGGATTTAAAGAATATTTTACCTTAGGATATTAGCTCAGATGTTTTTGGAAATGGCATAGTTAGATTGTTCATGGAAAGAGCTTTCCAACGGTATATTGAAGTCCACAAATGGCCTCCTGTATCAATAATTATCGCCAATCAAAGTTGAGGACCTCAAAAGTCAAAGTGGTAGAGCTAGTATTGGCAGAAGATCAATTTGGAGCAAAGTTAGTGTGGTAGCATTACCAACATGGTAGAGAAGTTAGTAGAGTAGCTAAGTAAAGGAATTGGTGTGTGTGATCAGATAGATCAGTAGTGGATATAATTTTCATTAGCTAGTGGAGGACCCACTTAACATGCAATCTCAATGGAGTTTTCTCGGAAGGATCAAAAGGTCAATGTAAAGGGAACTGTAGGGATGACGCAAGCTAGGGATGATGTCATCCTAGCTGTTCTACCCAGAAGATTCATAACGTACACATGGGGAAGGCCTAGGATGGAAGTAGGGGGCTGGCATGGACAGTCCATAGAACATCAGAGTAGGCAACAAGGGCATTTATTGGCAGAGGTTTTAAAGTAGGGAGGCCCAATTGACAACCAAGACTATAGGACTAACCCCAAAAGAAACAAGGTAAGCATAGAGGATAAGGATCAAGATTGTAAACCGGTGTGAAACATGGCAACAACGTAGAAATGGAGAGTAGTGAAGGATCAAAAGCCTGAATTCAATGGTTTTTCCGTTAGAAATTTAATGAAGGAATTGGTTGGAAAACACAAGGCCTGGGACCCTTTTCTCTCTCCTCATGAAAGGCACATGGTAGCATTGTATTGGTTGGTGATGATGTTAGCATGATATCAGTACAAGGGACATATGGTAGATAGATTTGACATTTTTGGGTGTCCTAATGGGTCAAATCTAGGTGACACATGTCACCACTCCATAGGTTCCATGTGGCACTAATGATGACAACATGATGCCATCATGTTGGAAGGACCCTAGAAGGTTTGAGTAGCTCTTAGAGGAGTCAACAGGTTGACTTGGTAGCAGGCTATGTGGTAGTAGATGATTGGCTTGTGGGTTTAACAAGAAGACCCAACAAGACACATCATCCCTGAGGTTGCACCCTGATAGGCTTTCAAGAGCAGGGAGGATGTTATTGGGTAACAAGGCACTGGGCCAATACATCAAATATGAGGGCCAATGAGAGATAAGGAAGGGATACCCCACAATACAACTCATCCTA